>CM012451.1:5381934-5981934 GCA_003999625.1 Oryzias javanicus | reverse complement strand
CATGTTGCATAAATACAACTTGTAATAAAAATGCAAATCAAACTTAAAATAGTGTTCCTTTTACTTTCTTTTTTAGAAGATCCCTTTTTTCAAATTTCATTTTATAATTAACAGAACCGATGTTTGCTCTGCTGCTAACCTTGTTGAAAAAGATTCAAAAAAGTCTTTTTATTTTAGGCTTTGTTAGAGGGGTCACTGAGTATTGTGGTCTGAAGAAAATTACAAATGATTTTTCCAAATTTATCAGTCTCAAACGATGATAAAAGATAAACATATCAAGTAATGGATTATGCAAGGGCTTGGGGGGAGCAGGGGAATAAAAGAGGGAAAAAAGGAACATTTTTTGAAATATTTTTCTTTAATTTCTTCTTGAAAGGGAAGCATTTTTTTCTTTTTGTTAATTTTTCCATCTGAGGCAGATTATTTTTTCCTCAGGGTGATGGAGAAGTGAGGGTGTCTCTTGCTGGGCTGAGCCTCTGTAATGATGCCTTTGTACTATGTTCAAAGGCAGAACTCCAGCCAGCTGACCCAGCCATTTACAACCTGATAATGAGTAGCTGTAATTGAAAAAGTGTTTAAAGACACACACATACACACACTGCTTGAGAAGTGATGACTAGCTAATCACAAGTGGCTTGTATGGGTTCTAAATAGGCTTATGCCACACATATCTGTTCAGCATGCTAACAAGCTAACAAAGCCGCTCTTTTACTGTAACATGAATTAATTCACCACATTCACTACAGAAGATTTATGCTAATAAATTACTGTAACAGGTGTCATTGCACTCAAGTGATATCAAATGGCCAAATGTCATATAGCTTCATAGCAGAAGTTCACACTAAAAAGCTAGCAAACTCAATCAGCTTCTGTGACTAGAGCCACTGGGGATACGGTCATCTGTTCAAGTAAAAGTTTAAATGCTAAAGAGCTAGCAGTATCTCCAGTCTGAGAAGGTACGAGTGCTAATAAAAACTAATTGACTCCGTCAGCCACATGGAAATACCAGAAAAGCAAGAAGTGCAGCATTTTCTTCAGGAAGTAATAAAGGTGGTAATGAATATATCTAAAATTTTCCAATCATTTTCATTTCATTTTAAAAAATGTTTTCAAGTCCCACTCCGACTATATTTTTTTCTTTCTTAAAAACCGTTCCCAGTGACCTTTTAATTGTGATTATTAAGTTTGAAGCCAAAATCAAAAAGCATTGTTTGCTTTTTAAGACCTATTTTATGCACAGCGACAAAAGGAACAACAATTTACATCAAACCACCTGTTAGTTCAAATATTAAACTCTACTGCAGGGAGGACATAAAAAATTACCATACATAAAATAAAAGCACTCATTAAGGATGATATCGTTAATAAATATGAAAAACTAATCAAACATTATATATATATATAGTTAGGGTATATATAAACTTACAAAATTGTTATTTTGCTGCTCTTTTCAACATTTTGATGTATTGTGTTCAGTTACTGTAGTTAAAATCATGTATAAATGTAGTTTGGACTGAATAAGCTTTGACTTCATCCAAAGCCCTTTTGTTACATCTGAGATTGTGGGATAATTTTCATTTTTTCTTTATGTTGTTTGTTTGTTTTTTCTTTGTTAGTTAATTTTTTTTTTGTTCTTGTTCAAAAAGAAAAAATTAAATTGAATAGCTATTTAGAAATACAATTCTGAATTGTGGGCGGGATTTATGACACACAGACACCACCCCCACCCCACGCCCGTCACTGAGAGCTCTGTTTGCACGCGGCAGCTTTTACCCTCAAGCTAACATTAGCGGCACAAAAATAACAATGAGCAATATTGGATAAATCAAGTCTTAAAGTTTTGAACCAGAATTACATTTCGCTGCCTGTTTCAGTAGCTTCGTCATTAGTCTGAGCCTTTTCAAGCAACTGGTTTTCTGATCCAACGTGATTTGAATTGAGAAATAATCAGAATTGCTGTTTAATCGTAAATTATTTAAAAAAGTTCTTCTGCTATGAGAGCAATGCTACAACAACATATTAAGAAAACAAAAATATGATTTTCATAGGAGTGGGTCTTTTAGTAAAAAATGATTCGTGCACCAAAATTGATACTATAAACATAAAAGTTCTTCATGACCAACTTGCAAAATTTTTGGAACTAACTTTGCTACTGCTAACCTTTATGTTACAAACTCATCAGTGCATTATGGAAGTCAGGAATGATGATGATAGACTCATTTTTTTATTGGTATCGCCATATATGGATGGGTTCAAGACATCATTCAATGAATGATGATAACTTGCTCATCATAGACTCAAAGCTGAGTCCCTGATTGGTTGACATGATGCGTCATCCTTAACAAAGATCACATTTTTGAATTCTGGATGTGTTGAAATACCCGAATCGTGCCACTATGAATTCCTCAAATTATTCTCCTCTGGGTCCAACATAACACGCCCAATAATCAAATCATGCAGCAGTTTCTCAGATCATGTCTGTACATTGACTCAATGTTGAAACTGGATGAACCTTTATTTGAATGTAGCATTAGTCTGCAAAAGAGGAAAATAAGTAATCATTTAAATAATAATAAAGAATAAAAAAAGTTCTGGAGTAGAGGTAGAAAATGTTCAGGAGTAGCAGAAGTGGCAATATTGAGATTTTTCTTTATGTTGATTTTTGGCTTTATCTGCTGACTGCATCATTAACACATCACTACCAAAGCGGCGTTCCGTATTTGTTGATGCTGCTTTCTTGGCCAAATTCAAAATATCCCTTGCATGTGTAAAATTATATCCACAATTACGTGCCACCACACTGCGAGACTCAGAACTTGTTACTGCTCCCAAAATGGTGAGTTGGTGTTGAATCGGAGCACAGGACCTATATTCACTTTTTAACAATGATGTAATATTAAAACAAGAGAAGAAGTTCAATTGATATCAATGATGTTAAATCTGAATTGTAGATTTTGTTTAAGTGTAATAACAGAAGGCATCCAATAGAAATGAAGAATCATTATTTAATTTGTTTAAGTTTTCTATTTATCAATATTGATAAATCCCGACATTTGATTAAATAAACTCTAGCAGTTTAAGGTATAAAAAAGACTTTTTTACCATCTGCTAAAAGATATTTTTTTAAACAAAGAAGTTCCAATTTGCTTTGAAAGAATCTAGATACATAATGGTATTGATTATTGGGTTTATTAAGACACTTTTGCTTGGAGACTGTACAGGCAGAAGCTCAAGGGAAACCTTTTCTTTCATTTCAACTTTTAAGTTGCTTCCTGGCTGAGAGAAGGGCTACCACACAGGAGAATCTTTGCCCCGAGAGTAGACAGATGTTTGTATTTGGCATCACATCCACCCATCCTTTCATCCTCCCTGCACCCCCGCCTTTGCTCGGCCACCATCACCACACAACATAGAAAGCTATCCAAATAGAGAGATCTGGGGGAGGTGGGGTGGCAGGGTGGCAGGCGCCCCAGAAGTAAAATGTACACAATCACTCAGATACAAGTGGCACCGCTAAAAATTGCCTTCATACATCAGCTTATGGTTTATGGGCTGTGGCAGAAAGGACGGCAAAAGGTCAGGTGGAAAAACATATAGATGTGTCAGAGTCACTGTTCGGGGCGCCGGGCTTGAGGCTGATGGCTCAGGAGATGGGCTGGTCGTTTGGGTGAGTAACAATCTGTGTGTGAGTGCTGCAAGTGTGTGTGTGATAAGGGATACCACAGCATTCCCTACATTATGTACTAGAGGATACTTTTAACTTTTACATTCAAATCTATGAGATGAGACTTTTTCTTTATTGAAGAATCCCTTTCTTTAGTAAATTATAACTTTTTAATTGAGAAAGTGGTTATTTTTTACAAGTTAGATGCAAAAAATATAAAAAAGAAAAACTAAAATAACAATTTTAAGTAAATATTCAGATATTGAGAATCTTATGTATGTAATAGACTAGTTCCATAAGTCTTTAAAGTCTTACTATTTTACATATATATTTAAAATTCTATTAATATGTTTTTGATTTTTGAAAACTTAAATATTTTTGAAACTCATTTAAATACTCTGATAAACTTTTACCTTAACACTGGCAATGTTACCTGTGACATGAAAAGACGCCTGCTCTACAAACGACACTTTTCACCTGCTTTCGCAATTAACTCCAACAGATCATAAAGCAGAGAAAAGCTTTTGTCAGAAAAAGTGTTGCATATTGACATAAAATATGCTTTTCTGTGTATAAAAAAGCTATTTGACACTGTTCTCAACTGTACGTGTTTACTTCCCATGAAATGTCTATGTTAAAAGGTAACCAAACAAGGAAGTTGGAGGCTGACTCCACCCACAGCCAAAAGGCCAAAATCCAGCCAGAGGGGTGGGTCTGCAGGATCAGGACAGTTATCATTACTGGAGCTGCAGATCATGACGTGAGACTTCTGAAATGACGTGAGACTAAAACGGTTTGACCAATCAAGAAATTCAACCGTAATGCCTCAATTCAACCTGTAGGGGGTAGCACACAGACGGTTTGACTATATTTTCAAGAATTAACCAAGTTTATTTTAATTTGTCAAAAATTACTTTCAAACCCCCATTTATAGTTGTCAGCTGCAAAAAAAATGCATATTTTTGCATGTTTTAAGGTTCTGTGTTCAAAACACGTAGGTTTCTTCAATCGTTTTCAAACTCTGCGTACAAACATGCATCCATTGAATCAAGTCAAGTTAAATTAGGTCGAACTTTGACCAACAACTCAGATTTCGTGTATGGATTAGTCCCTCTCAACTCACAGAATTACTAACCAATTATAAAATCCATCGTGCAGGAGAAGATTTTCACCTTGACATTCCGCACTAAGCCTGTTCCAATGGTAGGTGGCGGACATGAACTAGTAAATAGTCGCAAAACTTAAAAAAAAGAAGTCATCCCTCCTGTCTTTTTAATGTGAACACTATGGGCGAATTTAAGTTTAAGAAGCCACGTTTAGCACTTTCATAAATGTGCATCGCATGCAGTATAGATGCGCAGCTTCAGAATTAGCAGGTTTATGTTGATTGTGTTAACACTTTAGTACTATAACGTGCTCCATATGAGTGCAAATCTGTTTTTGTCAGCTTCAGAATGTGTTGAAATATTACTTTATTGCGTAAAAGAGAGTTACACTAATCCAGAGAACGTCAACCCTGGAGTTATAGCTTTGGTGTTAAAGGGTTAAGATTGTCTGTTCTACAAGTTAAGGCTATATGCATTATCAGTATCAAGGACCCCCTGTATTATTTTGTAGTTTAAGCCCTTTAATAACACGTCCGCATAGATGTTGGTATGTCCACTCAAATAATTAGTCTTACCAGTAATCAAAAGACTAAAAAAGGTCAAAGTAAAAGACTCAGACCTCTTTGTGGTTTGCGGAGCTGTTTCCGCCATCATACATTTAAACTTGCTCTCGTGTTTTGAAAATTTACTGCCATAGAAAATCAGAGAACAAATGGAAAGTTACAATTACTTATTGGTTTATGTTTGCTTGTAAGTTGGAAAGATATTTGCATCTTTCTCAAAATATTTATCAAAATGAGCTAAAAGATCAATTTAAAATATTCAGTGTTTACAATTACATTTAAATAAATTATTATATATATATATATATATATATATATACAAAAAGTTTAAACTGAATAAGAGGGGTTTGTTTAAAGGATCAGAAATTAGTTTTACAAAAAAACAAGGGAAAAAAAGAGGCTAAGATAACACATGTCTGTGTTTGCCATGTTTTGTTTGTGTTTATCATTTTGTGTAAATGTCTGTATACTGCAGTTTGTTTCTGGAGTCAGCAAACATATACGTACGAGCGCACACACACAGCCGCGCACACGCACACAGGTATATGCAGGATACTGTAACCTCCCGGTCGACCTCCGCTGACAAGACGGATCACTCCATTCATCTATGGGTGAGTGCACTGAGCGCTCCATTCATCTGCGGCTGAGTGGATGAGGCCGGCCGGCATTTTTCACACCACCGGCCCGTGATGCATCCAAGACTCTGGAGGAATGTCACTGGCCTGAATGCCCTGATCTGTCATGAGGCCCCGGCTGCCACACTACAATGACAAACACTCCTGTACATGAGCTGAAAGAGACCCTCCTGAGACTATAAAGTTTGCAGGATTCACTAGAAAATGATTGTGTAATTATAAGTATGTAGAAGAGTGGCCATGCAACTCATGCATTGTGTTGATAACTTTTTCACTCACTAAAATGGTAAATCATGACTGTCTTGTTTCTGTAAACTTTAAACATTAAGTTTACCAAATACCAAAAATTCCTTTAACTGTCAAAATTTCCTCACCTGTACCCTCACAACAGATAAAACGATGTTCACTACAAATATGGCCCCTTTTAAAGCAAATAAACAAACTTTGTTGTCAACAAATTAAAGCTAAACAGTGTTTCTAGTTTGTTGCAGAAAAAGCATTCCAGTGTAACATGCGATAGGTGAAATCCATTAAGTAGGATTACTGATGTTTTAATGCAAAACTTCTTTTCTCAGACAGGCAAGAACATTTTTCATACATTTCTCTCTCTTTTAACCTCTCAAAGTTCAAACATTCGTAAGAAAAAAGGCCAGACATTATAGAATGAAAACAAAGCTCTGTTCATGATCGTAGAGTTAGATGGCAGACTGAACCCACTCTGTAGGAGACAACGCACAGAGGATATTTATTTACAATAGCCAATCAGGACGCAGAACATTGTGCTGTATAAAAAAATGATGTAAAGAAAATCACTGAAAATAAGGCACTGAAAAAAGCCATGGTGCCCTGTGGAGGGAGTTCTGGGAGTACAGGGTCTGGGGAGCCTTACTGAGGGTTGGTTCAAATACTCGCTATGGTCAGACCCGGTCTTGGTGCACGTTGGACTCCGGCAAGAATGCCCGGTTCTGTTCATAGTCTTCATGGACAGAATTTCTTGGCGTAGCCAGGGCCCGTTGGGGATCTGGTTTGTGGCCACAGAATTCATCTCTGCTCTTTGCAGATGATGTTGTTCTGTTGGCTTCATCGAGCCAGGACCTCCAGCATGCATTGGAGCAGTTTGCAGCCGAGCGTGAAGTGGCTGGGGTAAGAATCAGCAGCACTAAGTCTGAGGACCTGGTTCTCGACCAGAGAAAGGTGGCTTGGCCTCTCTGAGTGGAGTGCTCTTGCATCAAGGTGGAGGAGTTTAAATATCTTGGGGTCTTGTTCATGAGTGAGGGAAGATCGGAGCGTGAGATTGACAGCCGGATTGGATCGGCCTCTGTCGCTGCACTGGTAAAAGCTCTCAATTTATCCGTCAATGTTTGTTCCAATTATCACATATGGTCATGAGCTCTGGGTCATAACTGAAAGAACAAGATCCCAACTACAAACATGTGAAATGAGCTTTCTCCGTAGGGTGGCTGGATGGTCCCTTACAGATGAGGTGAGAAGCTCAGACACCCAGAGAGAGTAGCAGTGCTTCTCCTACATATCGAGTAGAGCCAGTTGAGGTGGTTCAGGCCTCTGGTCCGACTGCCTTCCTGGGGAGGTGTGCGTGGCATATCCCACTGGGTGGAGGTCCCAGGACACGCTGGAGAGACTACATCTCTTGGCTAGGGTTGGACCCCAATTGGGTTTCATTCGGTACTGATGCCAAAGCGGTTCTTTGGTTCCAGTTCCTAATCTGTGTCAATTTCCCACTTGGAACCGAATTTCGGTGCTAAACTGATCATGTAAGCAATTGTAGATATGGTATGTCAAAAAGCACATTTGGATGTCACCTGTGACAGCTCAGGTGTGAAAGGGTGATATGGCTTTCTCACATGTAAACCTTAGCATAAAGTAATACATGTGAAGCATAGATTATGAAGTATACTTGAACATATGCGTAGCAAGTCTTCTCGACCACGTTCAGTACATGTAGCATAGGACGTATACTAAAAGCATACTTCTTCAGAATAATGTCAAACATTTTAAGTTTACAGTATATAAATTGTATGAAACTTCAGGAACACCGCCACTCTTTTACCATATACTAGGTATACTTCTAGTATACTTATATAGACCTTGTTTTTGCTGAGAGCTGGATCGGACAGATTTGGACGATAGGAGGAGTGATCACTGAGATGGACGGGAGAAATGCATGTGAAGCTGAAAGAATGATGATGATGCTGATAAAGTGCAGAGCGGGCATCCAGTGGCACAGCTGGCAACGCCGGCACAGTTGGCCCAGTTAGCCCAGTTAGCCGGCTGACTTCCACTGGACTGCACACAGATGCCCGATTGCTGTCCTGCTGATGACACCCCTGGGGCATAGCAAGCACACAAACACTCACACTCACGTATGAACACTGGTTACGTACCACAAGTGAAAAGGACACACCTGAAATTGTTTTCATGTGCGACAAAAGCACACTAATGGCTGTGCATTCAGCTGTCTATATGTTATTCTTTTCTATACACACACAATCTTTTTTTGCGCCATCCACACACACAACTACTGGGAGGTAATGACTAACTCAAGTTCAAACGTCACTAAACGAATCATTTCCAGAAAAATATGGCCTCGCTCTTGCATACAAGCCAACACAAATCCCTCACTGCCTGGCCACTAGGTTTCAGCATTCAACACACAGACCCCGTGACTGCCCCCACACACAAACACATACACAACGCAGGCGCACACACACTCAAACCCAAACGGCAATTCTCACCTCAGGGCAGAGATGTGCTCTGATGTTTCCGGGGCAGTGGGCAGTCACGAGTGTGTGCCTGACAGCTGTTTGTGTGCATGTCCATGTGTCCACGTGTGCATGGCCGTTTGTGTGTCTGTCTGACTGTGTGTGTGTTGGCGCAGTGCCCTAATTTGACAGAGCCGGAGCAATGGTTGATCCCAAGAGCAGTTGATTTGGCTTGATGTTGACCCTACAGGCCTTGTCAGCTCCAACATGCTTCCTGTCTCCTCGTGTAGCTCAGCACAACACAGACTGAACAACACACATGTACACGCCAGCACACTCACAAGAACAAGCACATCAAATACACATTAGCACATGGTTGTTGATTATTTTTTAAATGTATTCTTGAAATGAGATTTGAAAGTTTAGTGATTTTTCTTTTGGTGAAAAAATCTTTGGAAACTGCATTTGTTGTCAATTTATGTTATTTCTTGTCATGTAGAACATATAGGACTCACTTTAAGAATAGGTATGGGCTCTCAAATATCTGTACTTCATTTGTTCATACTTGTGGAATTGACTTAGTAGGGGTGCAACAATTACTTTTAAATTACTGGAAGGTACAGCCCCGTCTTACATTTCTGATCTTATTTCAAAGTATTACCCCTCTAAGTCTTTGCGTTCTGTGGACCAGTGTTTGTTACTGGCTCAGAGAACCAAATATGAGTTCCAGGGAGATCGAGCATTTGTTGTGCTGGTTCCTAAACTGTGGAATGACTTGCCACCGACTGTTTGAGAGATCACACCTTTGGAGAGTTTTAAAGCTGAACTGTTGTACCACTATCATGCTACAGTATCTGCCTAACAGCGTTATATATTTATTATTTGTAAATGACGATAGAGAGTCTATGTTGCTTCACATTGAGCTATCCGATTTGTTCCAATTGACTGAAAGGTAGTTTGGCTTCACTCAGTGGGTGGAGTGCTCCTGCCTCAGTTGGAAGAGTTTAAATATCTTGAGGTCTTGATCACAAGTGAGGGAAGATGGGAGCATGAGATTGACAGGTGGATTGGAGTTGAGGCCACCGTTATGTGGCCGCTGCATCTGTCCAGTGTGGTGAATAGAGAGCTGAGCCAGAAAGCAAAGCTCTCAATTTACCAGTCGATCTTCGTTCCAATACTCACCTAAGGTCATGAGCTCTGGGTCACGACTGAAAGACTGCAAGCAGCTGAAATGAGTTTCCACAGGAGGGTGGCTCGGAGTAGAGCCACACTCCGCCAGTTGAGGTGACTTGGGAATCTGGTCTGGATGCTTCCTTGGGAAGGTGTTCTGGGCATGTTCCATTGGGTGGGGCTGGCCCTGAGGAAGACCCAGGAAACACTGGAGAGACGATGTCTCTCGGCTGGCCTGGGAACGCCTTAGGGTCCCCCAAGGGTAGCTTGAGGAAGTGACCCGGGAGAGGGAAGTCTGGGCATCTTTGCTTTGAATGCTGCCCCTGTGATCTGATCCCAGATGGATGGATGGATTTGATCTAATTCACTGACCTAAAACCAATCCAGGAGATTTTTAGCAAAAAAAAAAAAATCAAGCAGTATAATTCAGAGATAAAGACCTGGTACTGAACAGTGCAGCTGAAGTTTTCCTTGTATTTCTTGCAACATAATAAATTAAATATGTGTGCAAAGAAATAAACAAGAATTAATGTCAAATCTAGTCACATTTTAATTCTATAAAGTTCAGCCTGTTGTTTTTCCACGTCAAAATAATACAAAGGGAACATTTTTAGAACATTATATCTCACTGTATGGTCACATGACTTTGCTAAACTCAGTGTTTCCACACATGAGACTTGTTGTGTTGTCCGCTGTGATGACACTTGCTCATTTTTACTGTATTGTAAAAAAAATCTACTGTATCTTAATGGTGTTATCCAATACTGATAAAAGATTTCTCATTTTGAAACAATTTTTTAATGGTTTAGATTCACTCGATTAACAACTCCCTTCAGATTGATCAATCTAGTTGGATTCTGGAAACAGAAATCAATTAAGTCAAATAATCGTTACAGGCTTTGGTAAAGAAAAGGTCTAAATATCCTTTTCATTTTAAATGTATGGTTCTTGTTCATAGAAAAATGTAAACTTTATAATTTCTAACAATTAAAATGTTGACATTTGTTTTCCTATGCAATTTGTTTTACATTTAAGCAAAAAAGCATATTTAAAGAAAAAAAATGCAAAAATATATTTTGCTATATTGTAGAGATAACATAATTGTTTGCAACAGCATCACATTACTCTTTTGTCTGTTAAATATATTTTTAAAAAATACTTGTCCCTTCTAAAAAATAACAATGAACTCAGAAAACACAACACTGTTGAAATGAAACCAAAGGAAAAAAATTTAACTGTAATTTAAAATGAAAATAGTTCGAGCTCTCACAGAAACAAGTAGATGCCTCTAAAACACAGATGGCTAAACTATATACACTCCTTCAGTTTTTTTATGTGATGTTTAAAAGTATGTTTTTGAAAAATGATGCAGAGCCAGCATAAATCCAAGAAAAGTCTTCATCTTTACAAGCAAAACAAGACAAAAAATAAACAACCAATCACTGACCCTGTTGCTGTGCCCTTGTCCCTTCAGTGCCTTTCATAGATTGGTCTGTTTTAGGCTGCCAGTGTCTCCTCTGACACATCCCACTAATGTAAACATTGTGGTGGACCTTCCACAACCTCATAGTATTTCAATTTTTGAAGGCAGTGGCCCCTTTGGCTCACTGCTCCTGCAGCACTTCTGAAACTGTTCGGGAACGGTCTGAAACATGACAAGGAAGTTCCTTGGCCTCTAAATTCCTCAGGTCCATGTGAATGTGTGGGAGGAGCTGGTAAAAATTCTTAAATGCGCTCTAGTTTGAGAGCCAGACTTAAAGACCGTTAAAAGTGAACCTTAAATCTTTATTCTATGAAAGTTTAAATGTTTCCAAATTATTTTTTTTGTATTGCTTTTGCTTTTTTGAAATTGGAAAATGTTCTTTGTGTGAATCACTTTGAGCTACATTAGTTGAATAAGTGCTGTGAAAGTGCTTTGAAATGACCACACTTTTCTATGATATTCCAATTTTGGAAAGAGTCTGTATGCAACATTTTGTGCATAATCAAAAAATACATTATGAAAAGAAACTTTAAAAAAAAAGGAATCTATCAGTGAAAGTTCTTCTTACGTTAAAATGCATTTCCAGAAAGGTAGGAATTATTAGCAGAAGAACTGAAGACACTGCAGTTACCTGTCCAAAAAGAGAAGTGTTTGCATGAAAGGTGAGGTCAATTACATGTAGCTACAATGTTGGAAACTTGTCTGGATTAAGGTTGTAAACCCATAAACGGATTATCTTTTGTTGGAAACCATAGGTTTATGGTGAAACATTCATAAGGTGGTATTGGTTAGAAAGTAATTTGAAGGCCTCTTTTCTCAGTTTTGTATTTACCTATGGACCGCAACAGGCTGGCGACCTGTCCAGAACGTACCCCGCCTTCGCCCAACAGTAGCCAGGACAGTAACCCCATGACCTCTTCGGTGCATTCACACCGAAAGCAATTTGTGTGGCCCCGCTTTTTTTTGCTATGCGGTGGATTTGCTGCTGCCAGTCTGCCGTGTCACGGGACGCCAGATCCACTCAAATCGTGTCTGTGGCTGCCTCCACACTGCGTATCGCGTTGGGTGTGAATGCACCTTTAAAGGGATGAAGTGGCCTTAGAAAATGGATAAAGGGTGTTCACTTATAAGCAAGTCCAGTGAGATTTAGTTTGCCTAATTTGGTGATAGACGATATCAAGTATTTGACATTTCCAAACACACAAACTGTGTTTTACACAACAGACAAAAAAATATAATTTCACACATTTTTTTCTCGTAAATTTATTACTTTAAATCTCGTAAATTTTCTAGATTAAAGTTGAAATGAATTTACAGTCCAGAGAGCGTCCTCCATGAACAGCAGCAGACCGACTAAACTGTAAAAAGCATCTTGGATTTCAACAGATGAGCTGGATGTTAAAAATGTTAGAAATGTTTGGAAGCTTCGTTGTTTGATTTCAAGTTTATTCATCTTTTATTCATTGATAGGTGGCTTGCAGGATCTCAGCAGAGCCTGTTGAAGAAGCCGTCGATATCCCCGCAGCTCTCCACTTTAACTCATTTTCTCCTCTGAGAAAGACAAGATCTCCTCCAACTTCTTCTGTCTGAAGACGACCAGTTTTAAGAATCTTCAATGTTCTTGTGCTAATGTAATGACTCTTTAATTCCTCATTGTTGTTTTTTTTGTAACATCATAAATTCACATCATTAAAACACATTAACTGATAAGAAAAAATTCATACATCTAGCGTATTACTTTATAAGTCAAATACATATAACTTTATTCACGTAATTTAACAGAAAATTAAAGGTAAAGAAAATTTACGACTTTTTTCTCGTAAATTTAAGAGATTTAAAGTCATAATTAAAAAAAAGTTTTTGAAAAAGTGTCTCTAATACTCCATCGTAGTTTTAAATCCATATCAATGTTTTTTTTTCTTTTCAATGTGGGATCCGTGTATGTCGGTAAGGTTGTTTGAAAAGTCACGAGACTCCTGGAGACCTTATTTGGTCAAAGGCAGAGAGCACACATGCACCACTAAGATCATCAAACCTTTATGTAGACTGTTGAATGAAGACAGAAAAGCAACACAATGAAAACATGCAAAATATACGTGAAAAAAAAAAAAATTAGGAGCTTAATGCTAAAAACCCCATTAAACTGGTGAAATAGATGGACATACGCACATGTCAGTGTCTGCTTTAATGTATAAAACAAAGTTAATTGAATTTCAGTGTAAATATTGAGACACTTCACATTTGTGGACGTATGTTTGACACTCCTGGTTGATATTAAAGAGCTAATTTTCCATCTGAGTGAGGTGTCTTTTTTTTCTAATGCAACATTCCCTTTTGTGTGTTCACTGGTGCAGCGTACTCTGTGCAATCAGGTTTTTTTGTCTTTCAATCATTTCTTCGCTCTTTCTTTCATATACTTTCTGGTTGGTGTTCATTCATTCAAATATTTCTTCTTTTCTTTCCTGGGCCTTGGGAGCGGTGTGCATCTTTTTGTGTACTTTTTGTGTATTCGGTGATTGTGTGTCCATCAGGATCCATCCCTGCTGGAACAGATCCTCTGAGGTAAAGGCTAGATTTTAATCCCCGGGTCTATCTAATCTCCTCATATTCACATCACAGATTAACACACAACCGCACACAGCGGTTTGATGCCTGTCATCATCAGCCCCTGTGTGTGTGTGTGTGTGTTTGTGGCGGGGTGTTTGAGGGTTTTAGAGTCATTCTGTCTCTCCTGGCTGAAGGAGATTAATTGTTAAAAATAAAGCCTGTCTCAGGCCGGTGACCCGTGGGTCAGCTTTTTCCTCGCTATCCTGAAGAGCATGCACGTAGACACACACACGCGCGTTCTCATTCAGATCTGATGCCATCTGCCCCGGGGCGGCTGGACGACGATGTCAGCACAGTAAGAAGGTTGGGATCATAAATGAGAACAGCATGTACTATGTGTTTTACCATCAAAGGTGGCGTGGGGTTCTTGAAACACTCACATCCAAGCTGTCCACAGATGAAACCGGGACAGAGAGTCTGGTCACTCTCAGTGCGTGCTTTCCGATCCAGCAGAGGCACCTAACAAGAGCGGAGAAGCGCTGAGGTTTTTCCACCAGACATAAACGCACATAAAATGCAAAATCAGGAATTAAATGTGGGCGTGCTTCTAAGTTTGATTAGCAAAAATGTGTGTGGGTCATTTCTAAGAATGGTCGGTGGAGGTGGCGCTGAAGGAGTTTTATACATTTTGGTTCACAGAGGACAGGATTTTTAACACCCATGTTATGTGTGCATCGAAGCCCAATGAGGCAAATTTTCTTTGTGAGTTTGGGCTATATAATTAAAATGGAATAGAGTTGAATTGAGTCTGAGGTAGGTTGAAACCACCTTCACAAATGTACGTTCACTGCCACTTCAAATCCAAAGTCTTTGTAAACGTGCATAAACGCTTGTTTCAAGCCACTAAAACCTTGCATTCATGCCTTGCTGTGCAAGTTTCTATGACTTTTTTCAGGGTCCACGTGCAAAACGAGTTGGCATTCAAGTTGTGTTGCAAGATGAACCAGGTTAAACCAGAGGCTTACATTTGGTGGTGACGTATGGATGGGGTCCCCTTTAATTAATGGAAGCACTGTTTGAAAATTGATTATGGAGGAAAAAATGATAAAGGCAGTCTGAGCCCAGCCGGAATTATATAACACCAAGTCTTTCATATATGGGAATAGAGCTGAGAAAGAAAAGTCTGGAGCAAGATTTGTGAGGTCCTGTCTAGGGTGTTCCCCACCTTCAAGTAGCCAGGTTTAGGCGCTGGCTGCCCTGTGACCCTGAAATGGATAAAACAAATTCAAAAGACAGACGGATGGATAGAAAAGCCTCTTCCAACTGTACTGGTTAACAGTGTTAACTAGTACAGTGTACTCTGTGATCATCATTTGTCAGGTTTGGATGGAGCAGACATGAGATAATAAGATAACACAAATTTGAAAGGTAACATTAACATTATTTGGAAATATTGTGAAATGTTTAATATTATTTACACACAAGCATAAAAAATAAGGTTTATTTTAAACAATGGACAAGTTTCACTACAAGTAAAAACTGACGGTATTTTCTGGTGGGAATGTAGACCGACCAACCAGCAGACCAACGACCGGTTGATGAATGACAGACTGACATTAGTGCTGTCCATCTCGAACTAAGTAGAAAGAAAGAAAGAAAAATAGCAAGCGTAAACCTGAAAAAAAATTTAAAAAAAGTTTGCCTAAAGTATTAGAAGTTACTTAGGTTTTCTTCTCTAACTTTCTTTTCTATCATAGATGTCTTTGAACATTTTAGACAAAATCATCGAAAAATATCTTATTTTCATTATGGAACCTTGCCTTTTAAGAATGTGAAGGCCAATCCAACCAAATACAAATGTGGAGATCCGTAAAAATCCCTTTATCAACCAAACCAAGTCTAACTAACTTTTCTGGTATAAAAGTGTTGTAAAGGTAAAGTACAATGCAGCAGTATCCATCTCTAAAACATGCTTTCTACATATTCCACCACAGGGAATCACCTGCACCATGCAGACAATAAATTATTATTGCAACATTAATACGACAGATGATTATTTTTTTCATATTTTGTCATTGTATAAGAATCCATCTCACAGCCCTGCTTCTCTGGGTTGTGTTTGTGTGTGGGGCGCTCCACAAAAAGAGACTCAAACATTGGTACGACAAAAATCTGGGGCAGCGACACTCACTTTTGACTCCCACAATTTGACTCCAACAATGTTGAAGAGGGCGTTCACACGGATGCTGTGATGTCACAAGATTTGACCGAATGAAGAATGAAGAAGAAGAGAAACAGCAGAATACTTGTAGATGGAGGTGATGTTACTCTACCCATGTTCACAACTTTGAATCTGAAATGTGGCTTCATTCATTAGCAAAATCAGACCTCAGCTATTGGTCCATTCATAATAGAAGCACATAGGTAAGTCTTTTCCTCAAATACAGCCAACACTCAACTGCTAAACAGTAACTGAAATAAATGTAACCAACATTTGGCTTAAAAGTGATTTTTTGATCTTTACTCTGAAGTTTTAATACAAGAATCAGTGAAAGAAATTGTGATTAAAACTACAAGTAAATAGTAGACAGTTTGTGGAGCAGAGATACCTGCCCTGTGGTGATTTCTTACTTGAGTCTTGTGTTTTAATCATCTGACTTGGCCTCACCTCTGCTCCAGTGCTTTCATAAGGACTTTCAAGTTCTGCTAAGAAAAGTGCTTCAGAATAAATTGTGCTTCTTGTTGCACAAAGATTGCCTCAGCTGATATTTTAGGCCAAACGCGCCAAAGGACAGTGGTGCAGCAAAAATATTTGGGGTGTTCTGTGTGGAACCAAATAAAACGCTGAGAAAAACAAACTGATCTTGATGATCCAAATGATCAAAAAAGAACAGAAAAACATGAACGTTTTTACTTCTTACACTTATTTGATATAGTTCCTATGTAAAAGTTGACACAATAAACTTTGAAATAGCTCAGTTTTTTTTTTACATTGTATTTTTTTTTAATTAGTGTGTATGAACAATTTAAGATGCTATAGTAAATGTTTCATTGTATATATGATTTAAATTTGATGTTTAAATGTTTCAAATTGTTACTGTCATTTCTAGTTAGATACAAAAACTTTATCAAAAACTTTGAGAAAAGAAGACAAAATGTCTGTATAAACTCAATCATTGTGTGAATGCATTCAATGCATTCACACTATAGTGTTCCTTTCTTCTTTATTTCTTTATTATTATTATTATTATTTCTTCCGTACGTTTTTTGAAGCTCTTTAACTCTTCAACCCTTTAAGCAATTCAGGTCATTTAAGCATTAAAGTGTTCAGCTCTTTAAGTAGATTACTGCTCGAAAGTTTAAGCATTAAACCTTTTTGAACTTTTTAAAGTATTCAACCAACTTCCACTTTTTAAGCCCATTGAACAAGCTGCGGAATCTTCAAGTACACCCTTTTTCCATTCAAAATTTGAACTTTTTAAAGTAATAGAATTCAAGTAAACTTTGAGCTACAGAAGCCGTTCAACTTTTAAACTCTTCAGCCTCTTCAGGACTTTTGAACTTGTACTTTTTTTTTTTGAAGCTCCTTACGGTTTTTAAGATATCCCAGGTAACAGTCGAAATGTCCCTTTGAGCGAGAATCAGTTTTGAATGGGTGTCTATGGGGCAACTGACGTCTGTTGGTCTCAGCCACAGGCAGAAAAAGGGGTGAAAGCCCCTCCTCGTGCCTCTGCTGAGGAGCCGCTGCTATGACGACCAGAACCTTTTCGTCGGTTTGGTCCACTCAGGACAGAGAAAAAGGGGGAAAAGCAGCCCCACTCACGGAATTCTCGGCGGTTGGCTCCAGGCAGCCTATTAAAATACATTGGAAAGAGTTTTAGAGGGGGTTTTGAAGCTTTCTGTCCCGTTCTGGCTGCCTGCAGGCTTTTACCATTAAAATAGATGCAATATACAGACCCTGCAGCTTTCAGAGCTCATTTGACACCTTGAATAAGCTTGAATTTGACATATTTCTAGGTTTTTAAGGTCATTGTGGATTTAGGTTATATTTTTAAGCAACATTTGAGCTTTTTTGGGAAATTTAGGCTGATTTAGGCCGATTCTCAGTTTTTTGGGTTACTTAACAGTTTAGCTAATATTTTAGCTACATGGTAGCTGTTTTAGCTAATTTAAGCATTATTTCAGTTTTTTAAGCCATTTTGCAGTTTAGCTAATATTTTAGCTAATTTAAGCATTATTTCAGTTGTTTTAAGCTATTTTGCAGTTTAGCTAATATTTTAGCTAATTTAAGCATTATTTCAGTTTTTTTAAGCCATTTTGCAGTTTAAGCAATATTTAAGCTAATTTAAGCATTATTTCAGTTTTTTAAGCCATTTTGCAGTTTAAGCAATATTTAAGCTAATTTAAGCATTATTTCAGTTTTTTTAAGCCATTTTGCAGTTTAAGCAATATTTCAGCTAATTTAAGCATTATTTCAGTTTTTTAAGCCATTTTGCAGTTTAGCCAATATTTCAGCTAATTTAAGCATTATTTCAGTTTTTTAAGCCATTTTGCAGTTTAAGCAATATTTAAGCTAATTTAAGCATTATATTCAGTTTTTTTAAGCCATTTTGCAGTTTAAGCAATATTTCAGCTAATTTAAGCATTATTTCAGTTTTTTTAAGCCATTTTGCAGTTTAAGCAATATTTAAGCTAATTTAAGCATTATTTCAGTTTTTTTTAAGCCATTTGCAGTTTAAGCAATATTTCAGCTAATTTAAGCATTATTTCAGTTTTTTTAAGCCATTTTGCAGTTTAGCAATATTTCAGCTAATTTAAGCATTATTTCAGTTTTTTTAAGCCATTTTGCAGTTTAAGCAATATTTAAGCTAATTTAAGCATTATTTCAGTTTTTTAAGCCATTTTGCAGTTTAAGCAATATTTAAGCTAATTTAAGCATTATTTCAGTTTTTTTTAAGCCATTTTGCAGTTTAAGCAATATTTAAGCTAATTTAAGCAATATTTCAGTTTTTTTTAAGCCATTTGCAGTTTAAGCAATATTTCAGCTAATTTAAGCATTATTTCAGTTTTTTTAAGCCATTTTTGCAGTTTAGCTAATATTTTAGCTAATTTAAGCATTATTTCAGTTTTTTTTTAAGCCATTTTGCAGTTTCACCAATATTTAAGCTAATTTAAGCATTATTTCAGTTTTTTTTAAGCCATTTTGCAGTTTAAGCAATATTTCAGCTAATTTAAGCATTATTTTTCAGTTTTTAAGCCTTTTTGCAGTTTAGCTAATAATTCAGCTAATTTAAGCATTATTTCAGTTTTTTTTAAGCCATTTTGCAGTTTAGCTAATATTTCAGCTAATTAAGCATTATTTCAGTTTTTTTAAGCCATTTTGCAGTTTAGCTAATATTTAAGCTAATTTAAGCATTATTTCAGTTTTTTAAGCCATTTTGCAGTTTAGCTAATATTAAGCTAATTTTAAGCATCATTTCAGTTTTTTAAGCCATTTTGCAGTTTAGCTAATATTTAAGCTAATTTAAGCATTATTTCAGTTTTTTTAAGCCATTTTGCAGTTTAGCTAATATTTAAGCTAATTTAAGCATTATTTCAGTTTTTAAGCCATTTTGCAGTTTAGCTAATATTTAAGCTAATTTAAGCATTATTTCAGTTTTTTAAGCCATTTTGCAGTTTAGCCAATATTTCAGCTAATTTAAGCATATTTTCAGTTTTTTTAAGCCATTTTGCAGTTTAAGCAATATTTCAGCTAATTAAGCATTATTTCAGTTTTTTTAAGCCATTTTGCAGTTTAAGCAATATTTCAGCTAATTTAAGCATTATTTCAGTTTTTTTAAGCCATTTTGCAGTTTAAGCAATATTTAAGCTAATTTAAGCATTATTTCAGTTTTTTTTAAGCCATTTTTGCAGTTAAGCAATATTTCAGCTAATTTAAGTATTATTTCAGTTTTTTAAGCCATTTTGCAGTTTAAAGCAATATTTCAGCTAATTTAAGCATTTATTTCAGTTTTTTTAAGCCATTTGAGTTTGGTTTAAGTTCCTTCAGCATTTTTTTTTTTTCTCTTTTGCCTTTTTTTTATTTTTTAAAGCTCAAGAATCCGTCCTGGGACCTGTATGACTCAGCTCACTTGGAAAGCAACCGAAACAGCGCCGGCTTCTCTGTACTAAATGTGTCGGAAATCAAAACAGGCCCCTTTGCTGTTAACACAGAGGTTGTTCATGTCCATTTCAGCTCGAGGCCGATCACAAGGTCTCTGCTTGTGGGTTCACATTCTTTTTTCTGCTGCATTTGGATACAGCTGCTCATATTCCCTTTTAGCGTTCTGTACGTGTTCACTCTGGGTACGGGACGTGTCTTTTTGACATGAGAGGCTCTAGAGAGCAAACTTACAGTTTTTGCACAGCCTACTCTAAATAACCGAAGCAAATTAGGTGCTCCTTTGCACAAAAGGTCAGGCTTCCCTGAGCTCCAGTGTTGCAGCAGTGAGAGGACGCTTTGTCAGGTTACATAAAATGACGTTAAAACATTTCTCATCTAGATTGGAACGAACAAATAAATTCACTTATGCAAAGAACATAATGATATAATTTTACATAAACCAGTATAAATGTAGTCATGCCAGCACACATTTTGGGTAACAATTTCACTACTAAAACTAAATCTTAAGAAAGTAAAAAGACCCAAAGTCTTCTTTGCTGTCTTTCAGGAAAAATACGTTTTCTTTTTAGCAAAAAAAAGAAAAAAAAAAGTAAGTTTGAGAAGGCGTCTTAGTGACAAGAATTTTTTCTTAACAACTCTTGAAAAAAACATTTTTCTTACCCCATCGGAAGATTTTTGACTTATTTAAAATATTTTTATTGAAATTTTAAAATGTTTTGACATATTTCTAAGGGGCCAGTTTTTGCAGTGTTAGCTTTACTTTACAAATATGCTTGCTAGGCAGACCAATATGCTTTTTTGTTTCCCTCTATTAACATAAGGTCACTTCTTATGTCTAAACAAACAAAAAATGTATTGGTGGACATTAGCATCCAAATTGGGGTAAAATGTTGGCATTTTACATAGAAAACTGACAGGAAAAATGAAGACTTGAATAACAAATTTAATAAAATAAAGGTACATTGTCACAGGCATAATGTGGAAGAGATAACTGAGGCAGAATTTTCAATCTTGTAGGATTAATTTTTTAGGCCAAACTCTGCATTTGGCTCAAACATCAGTGTTTTTCATTTAATCGTAGTTCAAATTTCAGTGACAGTTTCAACTTCATTAAGTAAAGTAAAGATTTAAAGTAATTTTAAATCTCATTTTAATCATATTTTAAACCATTTAAAAAGCTTTTCCAATGGTCTTTTATTTATGATTATGGCCAGGAATTGACAAAAAAAATAAATAATTAAAAACCTAATAATAATAAATAATTAAAAGACCTGGGATAAAAATGAATGGCAATTAATCACACTTAACTTTTTTTTTAGTCACAGTATATGTCGACCACTTATTGTCCACAAATAATCACTAAAGGAAATCATACACAAAACTGTACATTGAGAACATTTATTTTTAATTAAGGCTGTATATTGTACAGATAAAAAAGAAAATCTGATTATTCACACTTTTGTGTTATGCTTGATAGCTATTAATCCCAATGTTTTACTAGGTAAATTTTATATATGAATATGCTGCTTTTGAAAAAAACAGGCGAGAGAGAAGTTTTTCCTTCATTTCTAATGTCTGAAATATTGAAATTTATTGTGTTGACTCAGAAATGTAGTTTGTAAGCACAGAAACCAATAAGATAAGCAGAACTGTTAAGGTTTTTGTATCTGTAGTATTAGCCTAATACCTATTAGAAACGGAAAAAAAAGGGTCACTGACTATATCATGACACAGTTTTCTTTCATCTTCTGGACTAAAACAAGTGGTAAGAGATGAACTTTCTCTCTGTTGGGACAATCAGCATTTGTATCTCTTTCTTCTGCCACTTTATTTGAGGCTCAGTGGCGCCTCATCATGTTATTGTGACAACGTGCCGGGCCATGGATCAAATAGTTCGCTTTATGAAAAAAGCAATCCAAACCGAAAAAAAAAAAAGATCAAAGTACAAAAAACACATTGAATATTTATTTCTTTGGTAAATAACCATGGTATAAGCGGGATAATGCACGACAAAGTGTTCTAAATCACGCCGTGGAAGCCTAAATCAGCGAGGCAAAGCCAAAGCCTGCTTCTCCGAATGTGCAAAAATTCATGTTAATGAATAATAACGCGTTAATTCTGTTTGGTTAATCGCGTGTGTTAACAGGGTCAATGCTCACAGCCCTAATCATGATTATGCCATTTTTATACAAATATAAAAAAAAACTTGTGTAGCTTTCAAGAACATATTTGCAGAGCGGCAGCAGTTGATTAGAATTTTGCCGTCAGTGTGGAGCAACCCCGCCCCCGTTTTCCGCCTCGTTGCTGAGAGCTCTCTGTTTACAAGCAGCTTGGACGAGAAATACAAAGACGTACATGGATGTTGACGTCTTGTGGATGCATCAGAATGGAGAGGAACAGGGAGCTTCTGGCTCGTTGTAGTCACTTGTATGTCAAACTATCAAACGGTCATCTGCTCTTGATTCACATAGATTTGCATGAAGAAACACTCATAGAGGCAATTTTAAGCTCTGAACTCATATCCTCCATCATGAGAAAAATAACACGTTAAAAACAACCAAAACATGCATTTTTTCACACTGGGTATTTAAATGAATTCATTTGTGTACAAACACCTTTTGTTGTTATTTGATATTTTATCCAGAAACAATTTTTAGTTTCTTATAAATCTTTTTTTTTTTTTTTTTTAGTTTGGTATGCCTTTTTTTGGACAGAAATCTCCAAATCCGGCCTTTTTAAAAGGGGTAAACAGTTTTCATTACCATCTGATATTGTGTGTCTTCTCTGAGGGCATGAAAATGATCCTAAAAGCCCCATCCAAACAAGTGTGGCTGCGAACATGTGAGTTCACTGGAAGTGGCCGAAAGAATCCGCGGCTGAGTGTTGCGCACACCACTTTTAGCCATTGAAATGAAGACGTCTGTATTTCATCCCCTCCCCTATCGCTCGCTCCCGCTTTCTCTCCTCTCTCCTCCTCGCCTCTCCTCCTCAGATATTGATCGAGCTGAGCGCTTTGAGTACAAAGAGTTAAGGCCTGAAAGGCGAAACAGCCGCGATTTCAGAGAAGTCATGAAAGTTTAAAATGCCTTCTCTTTCAGTCAGGTCCGGAGAGACGTGTTCGCTGTGCGAGTGACCCCCGGGCGCATTTGGAGATCCAATGGTTGAACCTTGCTCATCCCACGTTGAACCAGTCAATACCTATTATTAGCTACTGCCTGCCCTCTGCTACAGGGCCTGATGAGGCAGAAAGAGAAGGAGAAAATACCTTGTGAAGGCCCACAAGAGGAGAAAGCTGCAGTTAGGTTCGTCCGACGGAGGGCGAAAGGGAAAGTGTGAGTAAGTCTACTGTTTGGAGGCATTTTGAGTGCTTTTCCATGCATACTTTTAAGTTGCTTTGGCAAATGTAAACCATTATCTTAAAGCACTATCTTTTTTTTATTACTTAAACAAATAAGCTTTGTGGACGTATTTTTAAAGCATATTTATCATATAACTAAATCAAAGCAAAAGGTTTTGACAGGCCCACAGTAGGCTGGGCAGTCATCTGCTGATGACATTAGTTGGTGGTTTGAGTCTTGGCCCTCCCATTTTGCATGTGATGTGTCCTTAAGCAAAGGGGCGTTTAACCATTATTGGCCCTGAGAAGCACGTTGATGACAAAGAGAGAAGGGTGTGAAGACTAAAACCTCTTTCATGCAGGCATTCTGCAATAACAGCGTAAATGAGGTCTGTCTTTGTTCCGTCCTACTCCCAAGTTGCTAGTTCACACAAACCCAGGGGGCGTAAAAATCCTGCCCTTTTGTGCCAATTCACTCAGCGATACATCATAAAACCGCTTCCCTTGACTTGACAAATATATTGTGTTATAGTCGGACTTTGGGAGTTCTTTAGAAATAAAAGAAATCCAGATTTTAGTCTATCTACATTTTTTATCAGCAACTTCGGCGCTGCTTTTAATCTGTTCCAAAACCTTTTTTTTAATATAATTTCTGTCCTCTATGTTGATTTGTCAACATCAATTTTTATCTTCAAGCTGCATACAAAGCAAGCATGTGATGTGAATTGATGAACACGCTAACAGCCATTTTCAAACACGCTAGTAGCATATGGAGATCACACTGGACTATCGCTACCATAGACCATATAAAGATGGACCGCCCAATCCCTCCCTTCTCGTGATGTAAATGGAAAGTACCTGCGGGTTTCAAGAGGACCAAAGTTCCATAGACTTCCATTGAGAAATAGACAGTTATTTTCCAGTCATTTTATTTGTCAGACTAATCATTCTGGCTCAGATACATTCTTCTTAGCACATTCCTTCTAATCCTTTTTTTTAAAAAGATATATTTTCTTTATCGCCAGTCATTCAAGTTATAAGCTGACCAATAACCCATCGCTGTCGATGGGTTGCAATCGATTGCAATATGGCGGTAGACGTATCAGGAAGTGAAAGAGTCGGCTCTTGCCTGATTTCACAAGGACCGGAGATAAGGCATTTCCAATAGGTGGCGTCAACACCTTTTATGTCCAGTTCATATAAATGGTCTAGGGTCGCTGCCCGATAGTGGTGCATGTTCTCTAATTCAGAAGATGTTTGGTGCGAAATCTTGCTCCAGGCGTTTTCTGTCACAGCTGTCATGATTTGTGCGAGGCGAAGCAGACCCGGATGCTAGCAACCTAAAATGATAATGGAGAGCAAATGGAATAGTAGAAAAGCTTTATAGTCCGTGGAGTTGTCTGATCAATGGCAGCTGGAACAGAGTTTGGTGGAGGAAGGATGTTGAGGATCTGAGCCAAATTCATTTTGGTGTTGATGTGAGAGCAGGAGCGGCAGGACGAAGATCTTGGAGGTGACTGGAATGGGCGGTTGGGTGGCACGGAAAGATGTGGCGTGGTAGTCAGCAGAGCGCGTGGCTTGGACACAGGCAGAGGTAGTGCTGGAGGACCCAGGTCGGAACATAGAGAGATGATTTTTGAGACAAGGAGTGGGTTGTGAGCATGAGCAACGTTTCAGGGACGTGATTTAATAGGTTTGTCAAAGGTTTGAAGCCAAAATACTGCCCCATAGTATGAATACTGGAGCGGGCCCTTCTTATATAGTGATCTGGAGTAGATGAGATGGGGGCCGACAGATGGGTCCAACTAGGAGAAGTTACAGGAGCACCATGACAACAGCTCTACTCTGATATACGAAATACTTGATGTCGTAAAATTTAGTTCAGACAACAAAACGCAATTATCAATGTTTCTTTCTAGGTCACTTTTTAAACAACTTGAACTTCTGTATTTTACAGACGTCACCTTCACATCCGAGTCACTGACCTGTTCGATAGCCGTGTATTTTGTATGTATAAGAAACTGACACACAATGACACGCGATGTATGAATGCAAGCCTGAAATTTGCCTTTGCAATGGAAGAGGTAGCGTGAAACTGCATCTCTGAGCTTGAATGTAGCATCATATTTCTGCAGGGTGTGGATACATTTGGGTCTGGGTCACCCTAGAATGAGTTGGGCAATGGAACGTGACGACAGAAGGTCCTCAAACCCAACTTTTCTAGAACACTTCCTGTGGGACCAAAATTTTAACTGAATACAGACAGCTCTAATTGGGCAAAACGGCTTTCCTGGAAGAACTGGAGTGAGTAAACCGTACATCAGGATTAAACAAAAGTAGCTGATGTTTGGAGTAAGGCTTTGCAAAATGATTAAAAGCCAATGCCAAACCAGGAATGGAAGACACACTTTTTTGTGTGTGTTGAGCCTTGGTGGCAAAAAGATTTTTCTTATCGTGTTAAATAATGAAGGAGAGTCCCGTGTAGTGACATATACTGGTCACATGAGGCAACTATATCTGATGGGAAACACAAGCTCATTGACCTAATTATGTAAACATGTAATTACTACATTTCCTGTTCAACACTGCAATTATAAAAAGTTGTAAACACACCAAAGCACACTTAGTAAAATGACACTGTTGTGTGTAGCACTATTTAAATTGTGTTTTATCTTCTTATTACCTCAAAACCTTTTGGGAATTCACATCTGTCTGAAGGCTTCAAAACACAAAACCTGTAACAGTTTCAAATGAAAAGCTTTAAGAAGTATGGAAATATATGTTGATGCAATACTTACTAACTATGTATATGAATGATGAGCTTGGACGTATTGTTTGGAATCTTGGGGGGGTGGACCCAAAACACATGAGACTAAGTTTATTGTGGGGACTTAATATTTAGAAAAACAAACTAAATTTTTTTGCTGAATGTGGTCGCTGAAGATGCTGAAAGAATTTATTTCAACTGTTAAAGGTGTTTGCTGAAAATGCTAAAGCTAAAGAGGTAAAGTTTTTGCTAAATGCCAATGTTGCTCAGGGACTTAATGCTGTAGAAATGAAGAAAGTGCACAAAGAATTTCTTGAAAAGTTGCATAAAATGAAAGTGAAAATTATAAATGGTATGAATACTAAAAGTATAAGCAGGAATGTCCTGAATTTAATGAACGTCTTGATAACAAGATTGCTTAAGTTTCAAAGCATGGTGTAGACCGCTAGCGTGTCATTGCGTTATGTGTTGTCCGACGACTAGAAAAGCAACAATAAAGGTCTGCCAGAAGGTCGTCTCTTTATTGCTTTACTCATGGTACATTGTGTATAACATGCTTACAAACCAATTGGAAACATTATCTTAAAAATTAGAGCTTTCTAATCACATCATCACTTTCTGCCAATTAATGAGTGGCTACAGCGGCTCCACCCCAACCGTTGAGTTCCACGTGTCAATGCACCTGCAATCGATGGGGTCCACCAAGAGGTACAGATCGGTACTGGTCAATGGATCAATTTTACAATGGAAATATAAAAACACCAGACCATACTTGACTTCTCAGTGGAAATGAGGCTTTATTGTCCAAATCTGCAGGGATTGTAAAACTTGGACCATGTGTTCTGACAGAGGGAAAACAGAGCACGCCCAAAACCAATAAAACTCAATCAAAAACGTACCAATCCTGACAGGTTTCACAAAGACTTGTGATAGGAGGAGCCAGGAGGTCGGACAAAAATAACCAAAACTAAAAAATTCAGAAAATTTCATTCATGAGTCATAAAAAAGGCCAGGAGGCATCCTGCAATCCCCTGAGAAGACATGATAAAGATGAGCAAAAGAGACATCCTTCTCTGGAACCGATAAACAGAAAAAGGACAATACTGGTGACCCTCCTCAGGGACAGGAAGCACGAAGAGGAGCGGCCTCCATGACACCCCCCTCCTTACCCACTCACAAACGCACAGGCAAGATGCTGCAGATTAACCTGAACATGGAGTGGGTTGACATGGACAGCTGTTCCAGAGAACTGCCTCTGGAGCAAAATATCTCCTGCTGGATCCACGTTAGTGATGCCATTCTGGGTTTTTAGGGGTTTGTTGCTTGTACAATCCAACTCAGTCAGTGGGGAACACCGCCATCAGCAAAGAAGGTACCACTTTTGTTAAGAACAGGAGATGACTTTCCCAGAGATGAGTGAAATAATTCAACCAGAGTAAGTGTAGATCACATAAAAGAGAAATAATCCACTCCAGACCAACTCTTAGAAATCAGAGAAACACAATTCTAAACAGGAACTTGATGAGGCTGGAACAAAAAAAAAAAAACATGTTGGAATAAAGATGGGGAGAGGCATAAATGCAGTGGTTGCCATGTATGACAGAGGAGGCCCGAATGGATGGAGAATGCTACAGAAGAAAAGAAGGGTATATATCATTATCATGCTCAAGCTACAAATGAAGAGTAGAAAGACTGCACGGTGCCTGAAAAAACCGGAAGGAGCCTTTGATACATTTAAGAGCTATCACTCAACAGAAATGACAAATTAAGTGACTTCAATTCATTCAGTAGGTTATAGAAAGTTCTTCATGTTTGTGACTTAGTTGGGGTCAGATTTAGAGGGGGTGATTATGGAATAAAATACGTCTCACATTAGACCAAAAATATGGATTATCCCCAAAACATTTGAAGAAATACTCATACGATTATTGACATAAAAGCTTCTCTTTTAAGGTTTGCACCCTATAATATTTTGAGCGCAGCAAATACACTACAAAATCTTTACAGCAATGAAATTACAAAATCTCTGGACATCATAGTGGAATAAAAGATTATGTAGATTTTCTTGTTTTTTGTACTATTCCCTCATTTCTCTATAAATCTTATTGCTATATTGTTTTTACAAGTACTTGTCTTGCTCATCTGAATACATCTTATTTTTACAAAAAGATATTTGTTCGTTTGGCCACAAATTCAGTTTACGATGCACCCAGTGACCCACTCTTTTCAAAATTACAGTTGTTTGATAATATTTATGATATCAATATTCATCAGATATTCACATTTTTTTATTGATCAATAGGGCAAGTATTTAACAATTTCCTAAACTATTTCATTGAAAAAGATAAATACAAATAAAAACAAGGGCAGACATTTTCACCTTCCTCCTATCACAACTTAAGGCATAAAATCATTAGATGAGTTTGAGTTCTTGATAGCAAGATTCAACAACTTAAAAAAGATTTTGATCTCAAGTTATAAAAATTGGGTTTATTTATGATTTTTTAAAGATATGTTTGCCAATTTAATTTTCATGAAATCAATTTGATTTGCAATTACTTCATTCATCCGCTTTGTCCCTTTCGGGCTTGTGTGGGAGTCTAACCCAGGAGAAAGAAGTTTGGCGGCTGATTTGAAATTATGTTAAAATAGATTTTTTTTCTGTTTGTTTTAAATTCTTCAATGTAGTTCTCTATTTGCTTACGTACCGTATTTTATTTTATTTTTGACAGAGGTGTGTTGCCATCTGGAATAAACCCAGATAGGTTTCTGTAACACACCATCACATGATTTTACTTTTGGGTATTTTAATTTTCTTGTATTCTTATGTCAAGAGCAGATGTCTTTTTATTTGTATGAATACATCAAATTAAATTAAACCACAACAAATCATAAACATTATACAGACTGTCTTAGATGTGATAGAATAATGGGGGATTGGGTGGGTTAAGTTGGAGTTTTTATTCATTTCTTTTATCTCTTTAAAGTCCCACTCTGATCATCTTTTGATCTATTTTCAAAACATTCCCATATATCTTTTGGTTATGATTCAAACCTAGGCTGTTTTCCAGGACATAGCTTTTGCAGAGTTGTTCATTAGAAGCTCGTCTTTGAGTTGTGGGCAGGACCGTTGGCATGAGGCAACAACACTCCCTTACCCCGTCCCGTTACTAAGACATGTTTACACACTCTCTCCCTGCGCGGAGAGAGAACCGCCGGGCCTGGGAAGACACGGCCGCCGTTGCCGAGAACCTGGTACCCCCAATAAGGTATGGGGTAGGGGAAAGAAGATCAGAGGTCCCACCTCCCTTGTGTAAAATAAGTGGGTCTTGTGTGTGTGTGTGTGTAACCCCGGGCTCAGGTGTAATGTGGGAGCGGTCTAGCTACAGCGGATGACTTGGCATCTGGATGGCTGCAGCCTCAGGCTCTGCTGCTGATGTTGCAAAACTCCGAACTTGCCTGATAAACCGCCTTTTAGCAACCCCTTGTTCGCTACGATTCAGCTGTGAAAATTTGAACCCAACAAAATGGATTTGCAGTGTCGAAGAGGCCAGACCGCAGAAGTCAAACGTTTCCGTCTGGAGTGGGATTTCCTCATGCACTTTTAAAGTTACGTAAAGACTGCGGCGCTCGCATTGGAGCCGTAACGCTTGCCATGGGAGCCCGGGGTTTGTGGACATTGTTGACAGTTAAAGGTGTGTGTAGTAAAGAGCGCAGGTGAAAATGGCGGGTAGGGCACCGAGAGGAAATCGCCTGACTGCTCCAGACCTGAATTCGTTTCTAAAAATATACATAAAATAATTAAATCAGTCAAGACAGTTAAGGCATAGTATTTGCCTTTGCATTTTTCAGGTTTTTATGAAAATGCATCACTGCAGGTTGCAAGAACCAGAAGTATGTAGGGGCAGTAGCACCTGAAAAAGTTTGCAGGTTTTCCATGATAACCTGTAAAAACTGAGTAATAAGTAAAAGCTATTCTTTTAAATTTTTTAATTGAAGTGAAACAATTTAAGTCACTTATAAAATTAAAAAAAAATATTTGTCCACTTTTTTTTATATATATATATATAGTATATATTTGAACATTTTGGTTACAATGATTATTAAAAGTACTTTACACAAATTATTAAAAAAATATTAAAGGATCATTAAAATAAAAATGTAAAGAATTTAGCTTTTGAATGAATATTAATCAAACACAACTGTTAAAAAGTGGATCCTTAATCTGGATTTAAAATGCAAAAATACTCCAGGTATTTCACCTGATTGTCTTGTATTAGTGGAGCCTTAGATTATTACCACTTATTGTGGCTCATTTTCATATTCACAACAGTGTCATAAAACACAATGGCCTTTTTATCTGTTTAAAATATAATACTCTAATATACTTAAACACAGTTTCTGTTTTAATAATAAAATCAAGCCTTTTAGGTGAAGATGACATTACAGGAGGTGGGAAAGCACAACAGATCACTGATTAGACAGATTCACATCTAGGAGTAGCTTTTTCTTAACTTTTGGAGACGCTTCGTTTTCAAAGAAATGTTGGAAGATGGGCAATTTTTGTGCGTTATTTTTTTAGCACATTTGTGAAAAAACATAAATATTAGCTGACATATAATATGTGGCACGAGGTTATTTGCATTAGACAGGAAACATGAGTAAAACAAGGTCATTCTTTACTTTTAACAGCTGTGACATGATGAACAAATCTTGAATTTGTGATGAGAACAGATGTACAAGTTGGGTTGAGTGGATGATGGGTATAAAGACACAACAGTGACTTGTTTTATACTGGAAGTCAAACAAATTTAGAAGTAAATTCTGTGCTTCAACATGTCAAAGCACTTCTCTCTTGAACGCCCCCTAAAGAAAAACAGAGAAGTTTGGTGGCGGCAGAGACAAGCCTGACTTAACTGAGTTTCCCTCACAAGACAACCTCCAACAGCAATTACTGCACATCACAAGCATCGCGGATGACTAACACACACACATACATGTGCACAAGGGCGCCATGTACTCTCCGAGCCTGTCACATCTCAACAAACTCGCCGTTCAGCATGTCAACACGTTACCTGGAGCAAAGCCTGGCTGTAATGGATTATGAGAGTCACACTATGTCTCCCCTGTTTACACACACATCCCGACACGATTCCCTCTAATTGCCCAGAATGGAGTGTGACCCCTCAACCCCCCCTCCTCCCTTACACAAGCACCCCATCATCCCCCCCTCTTTTAATCCAGCCTGCTCTCAGCTTCGGGGGGCCATCCGTCAGTCCTGTCCAGTTGGCTCCGGTCATAAAACTAGCAGATGAGGCAGGCGGGCCAGAGCCTCGGTCCCATCACCGCCCGAGGACGGAGACACGGCACCCAGCATATGCTGCCTAAGTACTGAGCTGGAGGGTGGGCGGAAGGATGTGTGTGGGTGTTTTCCAACCGAGCACACATGGGAATGTGTGTCTGCATGTGCGTGTTTAACCGCTGTCCGCGTGAAGCCGAAAGATGACGCGGGGATACGGAGCAGGACCGTGGCATTTCCAAGCATACACACAGACCACAGAAAGAAGTGGAGAATAAACTAGACTTTACTTTGCCTCACTTCTTATCAATACTGGTTCACAAAGAGTTAAACAAAAATATATTTCAACACACAAATGTAAGTATACATATGAAGGCAGCAACAAATGGAAACTAATTTGATAATTGTTGACCAAAACCTTTTTTTGATTGTAAGCTAAAGTTAATATTTCTATGACTGAGTCTGATTTCCTTCAAATATATCTGCAAGGAATAGTAAAAAAATAAGAAGTGCATTTAGAAAACCACTTAAATATTAGCAAATTTTTTTTCTTTTTTTTAAATTATCTAAATATGTATATAAATCTTGCATAAGAAAAAAAAAAAACAAAGCAAAAAGACAAAAGTTTGAAATGCTTGTGCTTCTTCTCTCACTGTCAGAAAAAAATTGTCTGAGTTCAATCATTATATGTTGGACATTTACGGATCAACAGGTCAAATTTAATCCTCAACTATAAATTAAAGGCAGCCCCATTTAAGGAGAAATAATTGATGATTAACGTCAATAGTTACTGATTTTGTCTGTTTCATAACCTACAGATGGTACCAGATAAACAAAAAGAAAAGACAGTTTTTTGAATGTTAATATGGATTTTTTACACATTATATTCCATACATATTCAATTTTAAACAATGAGAAAACATTTTTTCTTAGAAGTTTGTCTCAATTTTTCTTGCGTTACATTTTCAAATTCTCTTTTTCCTGTTTTCCTATGATTCTTTGAGCTTGTTTTCTATCTTTGAGACTTTACAGTCTAAATTTAGGTTTTGCTGTTTGATCATCAACCATATAGATTGATTTTCCATTAGGAAGGACCAATAATGTAATCCTAACTTCTGGCATCACTTGTTACTTTTGCAGACCGTTTTGGTTAAAATAACAAACAGACCATTGGATCTCTTTATCAGTGTCATGAATGGGCTCATTTTTTGGCATCTTGCTTACACTTTTAGTGTAATTTAGATTTTTTAAATGTTTTTATTGATTCATTTTTTTCCTGTTTGTAATACAAGTTTAAACTCTCCAGTTTCTACCAAGTAGAAATCTGAAATCATTTTGAATCTATTTTGAATCTTTACAATTGTAGGAATTTTGAAAAACTGGTTCCAGCAAATGCAGCTTTTATGGTTGTTTCTATGGTAATTTCCCTTTTCTTTTAAATTTATTTTAAAACCAAAAAACACAAAGTCTTAACTCAATACTCGATTAGGTGTTACTTATTTCCTACATGACCTCACAAGTTGATCATTGTTTTGGATAAATGATAACAAAGGTAAACATGAAGTTTTTTTTGCTTTTTTTCATCCTCTGATAGAAACCAGTGCATAAAACCATTAGAGTGCAAAGTTAAAAAAAATAAATAAAAAACAGATTCTTCCTTTGAGAAAGGAAAGTGAAATGTTGCGGGCTGTGTGAAGCTCTGGCTCTTTGTTGGTTGAGATGTTGCAGGCAGAGCTGTGAAGAGGCTTCCAGGCAGCTTTTTGTGTCACCATCACTCCCCATCACAGGGGGCTTCTCTGTCTCTTGCTCTGCCTCTGGAGCGAAGATGAAGTGTGTGTGTGTGTGTGTGTGGTGGTGGTGGGGTTTGTGTGTTTGATTGTGTCTTATAACTACAGTTTAGATCCGTTAAAAGCTAGAAAACTTGTGGAAGTGTTAACAATGACAGAGACAAACAACATAATTAGAGAAACTGAAAAATCTGGAACAAGAAGTTGGATTTATAGATACAAATGTGTATATATGTGACAGATCATTTCTTTGTTGTACTGCAACGTGCAAATTGAATTTGCGGTAATAAATTTGCATGGAAACGCAACAATTTAGAAAAAAAATTTGCATTTATCCGAAAGAAACAGTTTAGTGGAGGGGGTTTTAGATGCATTTCAAAGTTGCTATAATGCAATGGAAACACTTTTTTAGAATTAAATGAGTCACGAGACCAACAACCGGACGGCACAGCGGGTGCCCCAAGAGGTCCAACAGCATCACACAACTCATTAAAAGTTGAGTGTGTCATGCGGAATTGTTGAATCCACATCTGGTGATTGTAAAATCATCAACCAAATCTTCCCAAATTCACTTCATCCATGTAAGGACTTATGTGTGGACCGCTCGCTGGCCTGAATAAGACGTCTCCGTTGACCGATGATGTTGTACGCTAGTGCTGTGGCAGGAATTTTAATGTATCTGCTGTAAATCAAAGTATCGTGGACATTAATCAGTGTTTATTTGCACAATTATGATTTAATAGAAACTTTGTCTGCAATAATTTTTGAATTTCTACAAAGGAATGTAATTGAAAAGCAGCTAATATTCTTAAACAGTACTTTTGGTTTTTCAAGCAGTGTGAAGGCCGATGGATTTAAACCACTAGATCTGGGGTGTCAAACTCAATCGCACAGGGGACAAAAATAAAAAAGACCTTATGTGGGGGGCCGAAAAGGATAAACATTTATTGAAACCTCTTCAACTAATTTTTAAAAACATTAAAAACGTAACTTTTTAACATAATCATGAACTAAATGTTTAGCATTACCTGAGATAATGTTAGAGTGAATCGTGTAAGCTGAATTTGGTGGCTGAAGATGGTAGTGCTGATAGCTGAAAATGCTGAAATCGATAGCTAAAAACGCTGCAGCTAATAACTGAAATTACTTTAGCTAATAGCTGAAAACCCGAAGCTGACAGCTAGCTAAATATATTAGCTAAATGCCAAATTAGCCCAAAATAAACGTAGGTTAGCCAAAACAGCTATGAACCTAAAAAAATGCCTAAACTTCAAAGTACGCCTAAAAAACTGAAAAAGGCCTAAATTTGTCACGGTGCCTCTGTCAGCTTCCTCCCCCTCCCCTCTCATCTCCACCTGACTGCTGATCATTCCCAGCTGCGACCACTCACCTCATCATCTTCGTCTGCCTTCTTAAGGAGCTCCCGGATCATCATTCCTCGCCAGTCCGTTGCCCCTGATGGTGCATAGTTGGTCTCCATGTCAAGTTCCGATTCGCATTACACCAAGTCCTTAACTAAAACCTCTCTCCTCACCAAATCCAACCACGATGTGGTCGCCAATATCAGCCTCTGCCTGGATTTCCCCGTGCGGTCTTCGCCAGCAGTCACCACGAGCCTCTGCCGTTGCCTCGGTTCCTCCTCTCCAGACCTCTTCAATAAATCCTTTCCCTGCCACGTTCGTTTCCTGCTGTGTTTCTTCCGGGTTCCAGCATCTGGGTCTGAAAAGTGTCTGTAGCCATGACAAAATTAGCCAAAACAGCTAGTGTGTTAATATTAGCCTTACTCCAAGACAGCCTAAAAAAACTTTAAAAAAAAAAAAAAAGCCTAAATTGGCCAAAGTAGCTAGTCTGTAGCTGAAATATTAGCTAAACTGAAAATTATCCTAAAAAAATATTTTCAAATCCCAAAATATTTTAAAAGCCTAGCATAATGCCAATTTTTAAAACTTTAAAAGCGTAACTTTTTTAACGGAATTCTTAATAATAAAAAGGCAGGAATATTATTCCAGAATTAATCAACTCAAACCTGAAATAACTTTCAATATTTTACTCTTCAAAAAAATACATTTTGTCAAAATTATACTAGTTATAAATGAGCCCAAGATAACATCGGGTCATTAGTAACAATAAAATAAAATGATCTGGAGGGCTAGATATAATTACCTGATCGATATTTAATCCCTGGCGGGCCAGATCCGGGCCCCGGGCCTTGACTTTGACATGTGCACTAGATTATAGAAACAATATAATTTTGATAGCTTTCAAAACCATCAACACCTATTTAGACCATTAAGATCCTATAACAAAACAGAAAGGAAAAAAGAAAGTTACAGATGACTGTGGAGTAAATAGATTCATATGTCAGTAGTAACAAACAATAACTCTCATTTAAGAAGACAGTATAGACAAGGAAAAACAAAACTATTTTTAATTCAGGGAAAGAAATTTCAGAAAAAAATATACAAAAACTGAAATATGTTTCTTTTTTCTGAGAGAAAAAAAAAAGTTTTAAATTATGAAAAAAATAATTAATTTAACTTTTAAAATTGAATAATAGAAAACATAGACTGTATGTCTGGAGCTAATACATTTGTAGTTTTATTAAGATTTATATCATAGAAGAAGAGTTTTATTTTGCAAAACCACTTCCATCTGCACACTAACACACACAGTTAACCCCAGTCCTGGGGGTGTGTTGTCAGGCGAGGCGGAGTCCTCGCTCTTTCTATCCCTCTCTGGTGTGAGCGCGTCCAGTCCTCCAGGGGGAATCTCATCCTTCTTAATCCTATTAGTGGTGGAACTCGCAGCTTGGCGGCCTGCTCCTCTGGACCTGTCCACAGTCATTATCCTGACCTCCACTCTGCAGCAACTCCTTCTCTCCGTGTTTCCAAGTTCAGTCATACATCTTACTCCGTACCCTTCTGTGGGTTTTTCTTTTTTACCTCACTGAACCATGTTATCCAGTCCCTCTGTGTAATATTTTTATTATCACTATCTAGAAAAAGGTTTCACAACTTTAAATGTTTACTCAGTTTTTTTTAGAGTGAAAACTCCTTTGTGCAAAGGGAGAAAAAAAAATTAAACAGTGCTTTTTGATGGGCATGTTTTTTAGGGTAATTCTGTCCAGTGGGTGGGCTTACCTTCAGGAACAGATGTTTGTTTTAACCGAAAATTCTCACCACTGGAGAAGTTTAACTCCCCCACTCCCTCAGCCATTGGCACACATGAAACTTTGCTTAAGCTGTGAATTAGCTGGAAAACTAACTGTTCTATCAACATTTATAATCAGTTTATCTTCCAAAAGCTTTAATTCTCCAGTTGTCTTTTATTTATCTTAGAAAGAATAAGACAAGCCGATTGAGTGGATCTTCTGCTTCAGGTATGAATACATCACTCAGAGTTGGACAAAGTTGGAATCACTGGTAAGATGTGTTTATATCTTTCATCACATAAAGATGTTATCATAATTGTTCATGAATGTTCTTCCAAAAGATCGATATGTGGGATATCTCAGGGTTTTGTTCTAGGTCATACAATTTTTAAACTTTACATTTAATGTTATCATCAGGAGATTTTCATAACTGTGCTGATGAGACACAACCGAATGTCTATTTGTCTCCTGATGGTGTAAGACCCATTGATGACTATTTTATTTGCATTGTAGACATTAGAATGAGAGGTTCATGCAGCTCAATGAGGACAAAGCTGAGATGTTTTATTGTTGGTCATGAGGCTGAGAATTAGGGTCAGAACATACTGTGTTAATTTGAAGTGATTTATGCAGATCTCGGCTTTAAATCTCTTATACACAACATGACAAAGACTGCATTTATCCTCACAAAAACATTACCCAAGATACTACCTCAGGGCCTGTGCAAAGATAATCATTTGTTTGTTTATTACATCCAGGATTGATGATTGCAATGCCCTTCTGTCAAGTTTTAATAAGGACAGAAAAAACAAACCAAAGCTCTTATAGTTATAGCTCCATTGTTTATATGATGCCATAACGTGACCAAAGTCAAACAAGATGCCATACAGTAAAATCTACAGACAATAAAGGCAACAATTAAAAAGTTCAAACATTTTAAAATCAAGGTAGTAACATTAAAAATAATTACAATAGTCAAACAAGAACACTGATAAATGCAAGAGCATTTTAAAAAGTTTGTCTTGTAGGATGTAATAATATCTCTTTTACCAGGACGAGAAAGACATAACACCAGTTTTGAAGCCTTTGCAATTGTTCTCCCTAAGCCTTATGATGACTTTTAAGATTTTTTTTAATCAGTTTATGAATGTTTTTATGCTCTTGGGCTACCTTATTTAACAACACTGCTTGTATCTAATGAATCTTTAAGACTCCCTTGATGCTCAGGTGCAGGTCTCCTCACACACCCCAGAGTTCAATTGCCAATACAAAGAAGCTTAAAAAAAGACTTGCTGACACATGTTGATACATGTGAGTATTGTGAGGCTTTGTTTCAATACTGAGTTTTTTTCTCTGGAATTGCCTCTGCAAAGATTTGAGGAATTCATTTATGTTTTTTTATTTTTTTTATTTATAAGTTTAATAGTTGTTTTTTTATCTTTACAAAATTTGTCTCTGTATCTGTCAATTTGTAGACTACAAAATAAAATAGTAATTGTGGTGTCGATTTATTTATTTTTCATTTTAGTTTCAAATGTATGGTCTCATGTAGTTTGACAACCCTTCGTTCTTTTTCCCTTTGAACAATTTTTGTTTGGTGCCTTCCATTTTAGTTCTTGAATTGGAGTTTGTCAAACACTTTCATGTGTAATATTAGGTTTTGAAAGTGCAATTTCAAAAGCTTTGGCTGGGACAATTGACTGTATATGAGAACTGGACTGAGTGAGTTTGACGTAAACCATAGACAATGGTTTGAACAAAATGAAGTCAATTCAGTTGCCTTTTTTTTTCACGATACATGCGTTTTCATGTTGTAACCAGAAATTTACAGTAAGCAGTGAGTGGTCCAAGTTGGTCTGAGTCAATCATTTTTATGGCATCCACTCTAACCAATCAGAAGTGGGCTTGTTTGAATGTCACACTCTATTTGAAAGCAAGCAAATATGTTAATAATGACTGAGTAATATCTGTTTATTTCTCAATAGAAGTCTATGGAGTTTTGGCTTTTTGGGACTAGCAAAAACGGCCTATTTGGAATGCGAATGGGGAGGGGTCACTTGGTCCAGTTCTCATATACAATCACTGGGTGGAACTGATGTTGGCCCACAGTTTGGATGTTTCCACTGCAGGTCTGGGTGCTATGGATAGAGGTCTTTGGCTGTCACTTTAATGCTCTTTACCTGCTGGAGGAGATGATGATCGCTCCCATGTGCTCTGCTCTGAGCCTGCTGTTTGACAGCATGTAAGAGAGAGGATAAACACAGACGCCCCCAACCTGGTCGGCCTTGGCCCTGACAGTGACTGAACTGGCCTCAAATCGCCTGTGACAGGGAGCAATGTCAACATACACACCCACACCCAACATTACATGTGCTCAAAAACCAAATTCATGTGACAGCACATGCAATGACAGGTGTTAAATGTGAAGTTTAGACTGAGACGCACACACACCGGGACAACGAGCAAACACACCTGCCAGTTTAGACACACGTTCGGCGTGTCCGAACCTGTTCCAGCAGATTTAAGCTGACAACACCCTTAAAGACATGCATGTCACTTCACCTAAAGATGCAGGAGGATGATTTGTTTCAAACATGTTTGAGGTGTTCACAGCATCAGGTCTTCAGCTGACCGGCCTCCCCTCCACTGAGGCTCACATACTGCCCCGAGGAGAGACTTACATCTTAGACCTTGTCATGAGAGAGTAGAAAAGAAGGTAAAAAAAAAAAAGAGTTGAAGATGGACGGAAAAACAATTCAAGTTTATATCAGATGTGATGACAGGTGAAAAAGCAAGCGAATGAGCTGCTATCAACGGAGCTTTTAAGACATTGACCTAAATATCATCAACTCTTCAGACAGGTAGTAGAAGTGAATGATATGAAAATGGTGGACTAGAAAACACATGTGGCACACTGTCATGTGCCTGTGGAGAGATGGCACCAAAAGTTTTTGTAACAAGTCTTTAAAACAAATCAATTACTCTTTAGCAAAAAATAACTTTTCCACACTTTTGTAATATAAATCACAATGCCTTTGTTTGGATACATTTTTTACAACATAAGGTACTCTTAATATATATATATATATATATACACTGCTCACATAAATCAAAGGAGCACTTTAAAGAAACACATTAGATACATCAGATCTCAATATGTAGTTGGATATCTATACAAATAATGACAGGGCAGTGTCTTAGGAACAAAAGGATGACAAGTCTTTTAATGGAAATAAAAGTTTTCAGCCTACAGAGGCTCAATTGATTAGACACCATTAAATCAGAGTGAAATGAAGATGTGGCAGGCTAGTCTATTTTCTCCAAAACTTCATTTCTGCAACTCAAAATGCTTTTCAGTATCTTGTGTGCCCCCCATGAGCTTGTATGCATGCTTGACAACGTCGCGGCATGCTCTTAATGAGACGACGAATGGTGTCTTGTGGCATTTCCTCCCAGATCTGTGTGAAGGCATCCCTGAGCTGTTGTACAGTCTGAGGAGCAACCTGGCAGTGCCTAATGGACCCAAACATAATGTCCCAGAGATGTTCTATTGGGTTTAAGTCAGGGGATGGTGAAAACCATTCAGTTTTTTCAATTCTTCATCCTCCAGGTACTGCCTGCAGACTCTTGCCACGTGAGGCCGGGCATTGTCGTGCATTAGGAGGAAACCAGGACCTACTGCACCAGCGTAGGGTCTGACAATGGGTTGAAGGATTTCATCTGGATACCTTATGGCAGTCAGAGCACCATTTCTTAGGCAGTAGAGGTCTGTGCGTCCCTCCATGGACATGCCTCCCCAGACCATCACTGACCCACCACCAAACCTGTCATGTTGGACCATGTTGCAGGCAGCAGAACGTTCTCCTTGTCTTCTCCAGACTCATTCACGTCTATCACAGGTGTTAAGGGTGAACCTGCTCTCATCTGTGAAAAGTACACGGCGCCAGTGGAGGACTTGGAGCTCCAGTGGAGCTCCACGGTGCTGGGCAGTGAGCACAGGGCCCACTACAGGACGTGGGGCCCTCAGGCCACCTTCATGAAGTCTGTTCCTGATTGTTTGGGTAGAGACATTCACACCAGTGGCCCTCTGGAGGTCATTCTGTAGGGCACGAGCAGTGCTCAGCCTGTTCCTCCTTGCACAAAGGAGCAGGTATGGGTCCTGCTGAGGGGTTGAGGACCTTCTACAGCCCTGTCCAGCTCTCCCAGAATAACCACCAGTCTCCTGAAATCTGCTCCATGTTCTGGAGATTGTGCTGGGAGACACATTGAACCTTCTTGCTGCAGCACGTGTGGATGTTCCATCCTGGAGAAGTCCAAACCATAACTGTAAACTGGACACGATCTAAAATGTGAATTTTGTGATCTGTTGTTTTCATACTTTTGTCTTGGTTAATACAGCTTTAGTACGGTGTGCCTTATATATGACATAAGATTGAAAATAGACCATTCATTTACCTCATTCATTCTTTCACCTTATAATCCGGTTTCCAATGTATCACACATCCATGCAAAATTACCATTGTGTCTCATTTTACAGTATGTGTTGTGTACAAGTTTATCATTGAAACATGGGAAGAAGGACTAATGTAAGCCATCTATCCCTTGTTATTTGCCTTGCGGGGAGCCTATCCCAGCAACTAGTCCATCACAGGACCACACAACCAATCCCACCTACATTCACATAGGAGCAATATTAAATCATCAATTCTATGAAACGTTTTGGACTGTGGAAGGAAACCGGAGTCCTTAGAGAAAACCCACACAGGTACGAAAAGAAACTCTACTTAGAAAGGACCCAGCTGGGATTAGAACCAGGACCTTCTCACAAAAGGAGGGAGTGCGAACCACTACACCACCATGCAGCCTCATATAGGTCAGCGTTTACTAGTTTTATATTTAGAATTTCTTTGTTATTTTTAGATCCTGTTCTGATGTCTTCCACAAAGTAACAAGCAGCAAGAATCTCTGCTAAATTTCTCAAACGCTTTGTTACTATATCCTACAAAGTAATATTCTTACTCACATCCTTAAACAGCTTAATACACTGCTTAACTTTTTCCTTTTATATTATACCACATACTCATTTAAACAAAACTCAATATTTCCCTTTTATCATTGCTCTAATTTTACCCTGTTCAGTTGAAAAAGTTTTCCCTCAGAAGTCCACTATCTGCGACAGCCTGGGGAGTGTGCGTTTTAATTTTCTCTCACCTACTCATCACTGTGTGCTCCGTAGGCAACGGGGACCTGAGCCGTTTGTTTTATGTGGCACAAGTGTTCGTTGAGAGATCAAGAGCCAAAACGAGCACCGGCTGAAAGGGAGGCCTGTGAACACCTCTTGCCAACTTTAATGGAACAGTCCCCCGCTGAGTTCTGAGGGAACCTGCAGCCCCAGCACCTCAAATCAAGACATTTATCTTCAATGAAGAAAGCGACATCTGCAGCAAAGGATGTAAATGTGCTCACGTACACACTCAGCTTGGGCCGGCTTCAGAGGCGCTTAGAGAAAAATATCAAAGCTATTTGAATGTTACCAAATATAAAGATCTATATGCAGGTTATTATTTTCTCCCATGGCAATAAACAAATGATGTGGGAAACATTTGGAAATGTTTAAAAAGATGACACAGGATAAGCAAGGATAAAAAAGTTTAAACAATAGGAAGGATTATTGTAATGAATATGTCATGTCGTAAAAGTCTGATACAAAATAGTTTACCTACTTTGTGAGCAACAGACAAAGGTAAAGGTTTAAAAAGAAGAAAGCGTGTTAAATTGGTGAAACCTAAGGCCATGTCCACACGTAGGCGGGTATTTCTACAAACGCACATCTGCCGACCTCCGTTTTATAAAAACGGTTGCGTTCACACGTGATCATTTTAAAAATAATTCCGTCCACACGTCCCCGCATACTTGCGCTGCTGGGCGATGTAATGAGCATGCCAGAACAGTAGTTGGCAGTGTTTTCCTAAAAGTTAGTGAAAATCTCCGACGGCGTCTTTCACGAGTGGCATGCCTTCGAGGAGCAGGAGGAAGGGATATTTGTTGTAAAATAGCCGACTGCAAAGCGCTTATTCTCCTTTGTTCCAAGAAGCAGTAATTGTGTTTGTAAAAAAAAAGCAAGTATGAAGCATCTGTACCAGCGTAATAATTAACACGCTCCTCGGGTCCATGCTGAGCATCGTAAACAGCGGCGCATCTACGACATGTATGCACTAATTGTCGCAAAGAGTGACGTTTAAAAACGTAGATCTCCGGTTATGCATGTCCACACGCAGACGCGAAAACTGAGTTTTCCAAAATCTTCACTTTAGCCGGAGTTTTCCAAAAGCTCAGTTTTCAGTAACTTAAATCTTCGGTTACGTGTGGACGATAGGCCGAAACGGATAAAAATATATGCGTTTTAGCAGATACCCGGTTACGTGTGGACAGGGCCTTACACTCTATGACCATGAAGCAACAGACACATCCAGATATAAACAAGGCATCTTCAGGTTAGTAAGACTTGTGTTGCTTATTTGCCAAGCTAGAGTATGTTTGACCAAATGATAATTGTTGCTGTTGCGCACCATTGATCAAATAAATTTTTATTTTGAGAGCATTTTTCATACATATTGTAATACAAAAGGCTATCTGCAAAACAAAGACAAAAATAAAAAACAAAACATAAAAGAAATACAATAATTTAAAAAAAATACCCTCCCACCAACCCAGATACAACCTTCAATATCCTATCCCATTCCTTTAAGTGATGCAGAAATGGTAAATGGCTTATACTTGTGTAGCGCTTTTTCCATCTTCTTCAAAGACCCAAAGCACTTTACAGTCACAGTCCCATTCACCCATTCACATGCACATTCATACACTGATGGGTGGCTCCGCTGCTGAACGCTGGCGCCAACCTTCCACCAGAGGTAAGGTGGGTTTCAAAGTCTTGCCCAAGAACACTTCAACACATGGACGGTCAATGCCTGCAATCTTCCAATCAGGAGTCAACCCCCCTACCCCTGCACCATGGCTGCCCCATAGGGAAATAGACCGTTCACTAGCGCATATACCTGCAATTGGAACAGGATTGGTGTAAAATGCCGGAGCGGTGCAATTTTTCTAAATCTTACTGAGGGCCTTCTCTTTCACAGCTCTATTCTGATTTATGAATAACTTGTTGTCACACTTCTGGCCAGTTGAAAACCGCAATTATTAATTTCTACTTCATTATCTATTTGCAAGCAGTCGGCACTTCCGTGAATGGATCTATATGTCACTAACAAATAGAAATCCTCGATTGGTCAACTGTTATCAACTGTTATCAACTGGTTTAACTGTCAACAGGCTTTCAATGGCTGCATGTTTTGTATGTAGAGACTAAAAGCAGACTTAAAAATGCAAGATACAGAAGCTCAAAATGCACATTTGCATAGACCATCTTTACATTTGTTTTATTTGGATTAAAACTACTCAAATAAATTGCAAAGGTTGGTAAAAAGATGTTTATCAAGAAGAAACGGCTCAGAAGGAAATCTTTGGAAAACGCAAAGAAAGACTTCCAAAAAACATGCAGAATTGGTTTATTTGCGTACAACCCGCCCTTCTTCAACGTAGACCAGGGGTAGGTAAACTATGGCCCGGGGGCCATCTATGGCCTGTTAAGATATTTAATCCGGCCAGCCAAAAGGGAATAAATTATAAATGTGGTGTTTTCCTGAGGATCAGGGACGTCAACTCAACCGCAAGGGGGGCCAAAATCCAAAACACACTTTGGGTCACGGACCAAACAGTATAAACATTCACTGAACACGCTAAAACCAAGTTTTTAAAACTTAAAAAAATTTAACTTTTAAACATTACGATGAATAAAAACAGGCAGGAATTTTATTCAAAAAAGAATCAATTTAAACCTTAAATAACTTATTTTGATCTCCAAATGTTTTTTTTATAAAAATTATAAAAATTTGAAATAAGTGCAAGATAACATTGGGCCACTAATAACAATACAATAAAATGATTTATATATATTTACCTGGGTGGCCATATCATATTTCATCCAAGCCACCAGTATGTCCAGGAAGTTTTTCCCATTTTTCTCTTACATACAATCCTTATCTAACATGTACGGCATCTTGCCGGAAATGCACTAACCAGTCCTCCAGCTTTCTCTCAATCATTACCAGTTTGACTATCTTAATTAGGTATGGACTTCAAAAATGTTGCATATTTGGTTTCCCAGGGAGACATGCGAGATGCAGAGGTGGTCTGCTAAAGGTGTGAAGGACCATTATTTTAATTTGTCAAGAAATGTCTTACCACACAAACTTATGGTTACTTAAATCATGTGTCTTTATAGGCTTTACTGTTGATTTAGAACTTCAAAATCTGTAAATAAAAACAATGGCTCCCTTTGGTGCTAAGAGTTGTTACTAGGTTTGGATGCCAAGAGGAGAGACAGAAATGGCTCAGGGCTTCAAAGATGTGTCTGCACAAAACAACACATGACCCAGTGCACCGTTAAAACAAATGTGTCAAAGGTATGCTAGGTTAAGACAAGAATGGGTGTGTTGTTACCCGTGATATCAAAACCAGAAATGGTGAGAAATCCTCTAACAGAAAAAAAAGGATAACCCCTTTTTCAGAACTCAGTTTTGTATTTACACAAAAGAATGCACAAGCTTTCTAGATGTTCTTGAATTCATTTCTTTTAGTTCTTGAAATACTTTAAACACAGTTTATTGCTTTAGATATTTCCTATCCTCAACATATTTAATGAAAGCTCTCACGGCAAGATAGGTTATGCCTTAGCCACCCTTAGAAGTGCTGTGGGTTTTGGGTGTGTGACCAGAGGAAGGACATGGACAGGAGCAGCCACATCTTAAAGGGAGCGCAGGTGTGTCTTGTAGTTCCCTTGTGGCTCTTACACCCAATGTAACCTTTGTGCTAACCTATATGTTGACATTGGAAGTGGGGTCATCTTGACCCCACAAGACAGTGCACTGAACTATTTTTTTTCGTCAATGATTTTTGATTTTCACTGGTGTTCATGGCAGGCATGAAATCCTGTTCCATTTGTCATGGGACGGATAACATGGCTTGGGTCATCTGGACCCCCTGAGATTGCACAAGGTTAAGGGAAGTCATGAAAATTGAATGTGCCGTTGATGCCTGTGTGGTAAATGTATTATAAAGTATTTGAAAAGAAAATGTAAGTTGCAAGTTACAAATGGATGTTGGTCTGGAACGAGCTTGCCCATTTCTCACCCACAGACAGCCCATATTTACCTGTGAGGGAAGTTGTGACTATAAGGCATATTTACAATGCTTAAACACACAGGATTAAGAGTGGTTTGTTTGGAGAGAAAATAGACTCACAGGATTTGTCTGGGGGTAATTCTTGATTTGTTACTTATTTAATATGTTTTATGCGTAACTGTGAGTACTTGCAATTGTGTATTCACATGTACACTCAAATACCAGAAATGCACAAATTCAATTTATAAATTGTATTTGTTAATGGGGGACCTTTCTGTGTGGAGTTTGCATGTCCTCCCCGTGCAAGCGTGGGTTTTCTCCGGGGACTCCGGCTTTCTCCCATCATACAAAAACACACTTCAGAGGTTAATCGGTTATTCTAAATTGTCTCTAGGTGTTAATACAAGTGTGTATTGGTGTGTGAGTATGGCCCTGCCCCAGACTGACCATCGGTCCAGGGTGTACCCTGCCTTCGCCCTTGAGGGAAGGGGGTATAAGGTTAGGCCCTGGTACCCCCTTGACCCTGAAAGAAACAAAGCTGGTTTAGAAAAAAATGGATGGCATACATGCTCAACTTGAAATTAAAGCATCTGTGTCATGGTCGCGGAGCGAAGCAGACCCAGATGCTGGAACCCGGAAGGATTTCGGGAGGCAGATGGAGTTTGAAAGTTAGTTTATTGTCCGTGGATATAGTGGAGCTGATGCCAGGACTGGAATGGAGTAGCTGACTTGAAACGATGAGGTGATCTGGAGCGGCAGGGCGAAGATCCAGGGGGTGAGACAGGCTGATGGTGTGTGGCGTGACTGAAGTGTTCACTGGGCGTGGCATAGACGAAGAGAAGATGTAGACCCAGGTCGGCACGTGACTGATGAACCTGGAGACAGAGATTTTTGGGGTGAGCTGTAGCAAAGCTTAGTGACAATATTGAACATATACTAGAGAGAGGCCAGGTACTGCGCCAGATAAGACAACAAACTGGCGATGAACGCTGGAGCAGGCCCCCCTTAAATAGTGAACTGGTGATGTCCAACAGCTGGGTCCAATTGAAGGAGCAGAGGGAGCACCATGACAATCTGGGCCCCATAGGTTTTCAACTGACTGGATTGATGCCAAAATTGGCCTAAAAATAGACCAAACCAAAGTTTTTTTAATCTGTGTTATCTGCAGACCTTATTGACATAAATATGGAATTTTTATTTTTTCCAGATCTGGTTTGACATTCTTTGGGCCTGAAACCTAACCATCTTTTAGCCTCAAGTAAACATATCTAATCAAAATGCACATTTATCATTTGATCTCTATTTGATTAAAACAGAATTTTAATCTATCCTATGATTAACAACTAGATTAAGGTGTGGTTTATCATTTCTTCCTCTATTCCAAGATTTGATCCTTTTCTCAGTGTGTAGTGCATTTAGGCTCTCAGTGTTCTCCTTCTCTGTCTGTCTCCTGTCATTCCTAATAGTTCCCTGTCATCCTTGGGCCAAGCCGGGAGACATGCCAGTCTGGCTGAGCTTATCATCTCCCATGGTCCACCAACTGCTCTTGAATGGAGGGGGTGCAGGGACCTTGGCTAAACTGGCACATGCATCACAGGGTGTGGGTAACAGTTCTCTTGTGCCAAACTCTGCATCCCCTTAATAAGACTAATTCCTTTATTAAGGGGATGTCTTCAGATCAGGAAAGAAGAGCGTGAATGAGCCAAAGGCTGGTTGGCAAGCCTCTCAGACTTAAAATATTATATTCTGCCCTTTAGTTTAAGTAAAGCATGCAGAGTTGGTGATAATATAAAATCTAATGCTTTAGTACACTGTTACAACAATGCTTAAAAAATGTTTTCCCCCCATTATATTCTGAAAAACCCACAATTCACCCCATTTTCTTTAAAGGACAGCTACATATTAAAACTGCTTGTTTTTTTTAAAATGATTTACAGTAAAAAAAAAAAAAAAAAAAATGTGCGTAAGAACAAATGAGAAACACACTCACTTACATCCATCAACCCTAAATAGCTTTAAAGTCAGTTCTGCAGCTTTGGGACTTCAGAGAAGCTCAGTGGGAGCCATTATTTACAAATAGTGAAAACAGAGAAGAACCCTCCAAGGAGACACTGACCAAAATGACTCCAAGAATAAAACAAGGATTCATCAAGGAGGCACGAAGGTGGGAAAAGAATTGAGAGAAGAAGGAGGAAATACATGGCCGGGCAAGACTAAACACAAAAGTTTATCTAACAATGGACCTGAGACCTTAATGCTAGTTTTTGTGGACTCGTGAGACACAGGTTAACATCCAGAGACAAAGTAACCAAGAATTCTGCTCCAGTCAAGTAGGAAAAGTCTCCTACACATCAGTAAGGCCAAACCCACAGATAGACAACTCCAGGGCTTGAAGGCTTCTGTGTCTACATGATTTCATGATCAAGCCTTACACATGACTGATTCATTCAGGTGTGTCCAATCAAATAGAAAATACTAGAACAGGACTTTTGTAATAAAAATTTTATTTTTTTTAACTCTGAGCCATGCCTCCTGCCTTTGTGTGCAATCAACCTATTGAAATGTCCTCGTTCACTTACCACTTACCACACCTCCATGGCTTTTTTAAAGACTTTCAAGAAGTTTTATTACAAAATAATTAAAATTCTAGGGGAAGTTATTAATTCACTTTAAGCTACACAGTTTGAAATCATTCATCTTCCTTTCTTAACCCTTGTGCTATCCTAGGTATGTGGGGTCATCTGGACCTCATAAGACAGTGCGATGAACATTCACAATGACTTTTGATTGTCACTGGTGTCCGTGGTAAACATAAAATCCTGTCCACCTTTATCCACGTTTGTCATGGGGTGAATCACACATCAATGTAAGGGTGGGGTCATCTGGATCCCATAAGATAGTACAAAGGTTAAAGTTCATGAAAAGTCCACCATCTCTTTAAAAATAAGCCTTTACACCTCAGCCTAAACATTTGACTTAGTTGCACCTGCTCTTATGGGTAGGTACGTCTACGAGCAATAAATGGGAGATCAGAGGTGTCAGGTCTACCTTTGTCACTGGAGGGATAACTCGTCAATGTAAGGGCGGGGTCATCTGGACCCCACAAGATATCACAAGGGTTTTAAACATGTAGGGGGTTTCTGTGAAGTAGATGAGACTCAGCTATATTGTACAATTTTTTTCTTTTTTTTACCCCAGCTAACCTGTGCACTCTGCAAGGCCTGTTAGTGCAGTTCAAGGGATAAGTTCACGCTCCTTATGCAGCTGTAGTGGACTCCATACATGCAGCCAGGGTAATAGAAATGGGAAAGACAGTTAAAGTGTAGTTTTTTTGGGCATCTTAACGGGCAACACATCATTCATGTGGCATTTGCATGCAGTTAAAAAAGAGCCAGTGCACACATTTCCCTTCACTAAAGTATGAAGTCACTGTAACACAACATCACCCATAGGTCATTAGTGTGTAACTGACATCCTTAATTCAACTCAATTCAATTTTATTTATATATCACAAACAATTGTCTCATTGGGCTTCATAGCAGTAATTGTACAAAAGCAGAAAGGCGGTCATATAGTATAAATAATAGCTGATTATTAAACTAAGCTAAACAGACTGAACTACACTGGATATCCCTGCCCTTAGACCAGGGGTCACCAACACCGTGCCCGCGGGCACCAGGTTGCCCCCAAATGACCACACAAGTTGACTGCAGGTCTCTTCTAAAATTAGCACAATTGACTTGTGACCTGCGTCTAAAATTACATTTTATTCTGTTGCTATTTTGCATTGACATTGACATAGATTTAGAAATTAAGATGTCTTCAAATATGTTCGTGAAACATGAACTGTATTTATTTATTTTTGATACATGCACTTTAAACAAGTTTAAGTTTGGTCATTCAAAGATCATTAATGTTAAAAATGCTGCAGTTCATTAGTTCCAAATGTGACAAGATTTGTTTAAAAATGTATAAGTTGATTTTTTTAACATTACATAGTTGATAAACATGATAAAACAGTGAAAATGGGACATTTTTCCAATGAAATGTACTAATGTAAGATAATCATCTGAAGATGTAACAATTATTGATATGAATTAAGTGCTGAATATTGACGTTTGTGTCCTTGCTTGTTGTCATTGTTGATAATTAAGGTGAGAAATCAGTGTTAGGCCCAGGTCACACTCGTGCTACTTTTTAAAATGCAGCCGCTCCCCTCAACAACTCTCTACGGGCATGGACAACCCAAAAATCTGCAGCACCCGTAAGGGTCAAGACTCCATACAAGTTCATAATACTAAGAAATTCTTTGGATCAAGTAACAAGTAATTAGAAATAGATACTTGTACCAAAAGTAATGTTTTTCGTCAATCTTTACTTAAATTCTGACCAAACCTTAACAATCTCTGTCACAGCTTGTAAAACTTTCACAAAAATAATTTTCCCCTGAAGTCATGTTGTCAGATACTTGTCATATTTTTACTGTTATCAATCAAAATATAATTTTCAGTAGAATCTTATTTTACAATGAGACATTTTTTGTTTAATTTCTCCCTATTCCCAACTGCTTCACTCATCTTTAGATCCGCTTTGATGATTATTGAGCAGCAGTCAGTGACCACAGACGGTTACACCACTTAGACAGAAAAAGGACAGGAGAAAATCGAGGGCGCTAAGTCACGTCTGGTGGTGTGTCTACCCAGCCAGCACCTCCACACTTCCACAGACCACATACCAGTCTGCGTAGCATCCTGTGCCAAGGGACCAATGCTACTGCATCATATCTCATCCCTCGTAGCTCTGGACGTGTGCTTTAGCGTGGGAGTGACATTTAGACCGTACCATTGTCATTTATGTTGGCACCACAGTTTAAACCTCAAAGGGCAGTTTCAGAGCCAAGTGCTACTGATGATGACTCTCTTCAGACATTTCAAGACACTGAGTTGGAGAAATAACAAACATCCAGTCCGAGACACGTGGACACGCACACAGCTGCGATGAAGAATAACGGACTGCCACAGATGGCTGTAAAAATACATTTGGAGCCAATAGCTCTAAGGAAACTATAATAAGACCAACTCATATAACACACAATGTTAGTATAGTGTAAAAACTGGTAATGATAACATTTTGAGAATATTCTATTAAATACAGCAGTTTATAAAAGACAATTTCAAAAAACTCTGAACTCATATTTGATAAATATTTGTGATTTTACTCACTTTTGTTTTCCTGAAGCTTTGTTTGGCGACCGTAGGTGACCTTCAAACTGAACTGCGACGAACAGGAGTATAAACAAGAATCTGACTCTCTAAATGGGCTTATAGTCCCAAATTCTTTTCATTTTCACTTTCTCAAACCTGGTGCACTAAATTTTGGTGAGTTTATCCCACCTATTATTTAGATAATTGTATAAAACCAATTTGTAGTAAGGGACATCCATCTATCTTCAAAACCTGCTGTATCCCTATTGGGGTCTGGGAGTCGACCCAGTCACATTTGGACAAAGGGGCCCACCCTGAAAATAGTTGCCAATCTGTTGCAGGACTGCACACTTGTATGCGCACATAGGGGCAGTTTAGAGTCACCATTTAACCCATGAAGCATGTTTTTGGACTGTAGGAGAGAACCGGAGTGATCAGAAAAAAACTCAAGCATACACGAGTAGAACATACAAACTCCACACAGAAAGGTCCCTGCTGGGAATTGAACCCGGGTTTTTTTTGCTGCGAGGTGAAATGCTTATTTGTTTACAACTACCAACAGCCAATTTTTAATATTACTTTATTTCAGCATAGACCCATGATTGTTTTGTCTTTAATAAAGTCCACATGCATCTAAAATAACTTAAGATTCAAATCTATAAATATATTTTAAAAAAAACTTAAATAAATAAGATTAAATAAGAAAATGTAGGATAACATTTTCCACTTAATTGGATATAATAATTCTGCATATATAGCAGGACTGAATAATATTTGCCTCTAGTAATCATAGCCATAAATGGTATACTGTGGGTTTTAGCTAAATCTAACCTAAAATTATTTACTGAAAGATTATCACTATTTTTTCTGGCCCCCTCGTAAGTGTGGACTTTGTTAAATTAGGGCTAAGTTCATTTTAATATTTAAAAATCTCAATTAACACAGAAGCATCTGTATTTCCTTGACAGGTTTGAAAACCACAACCGTTGTACCGCTCATCAAATTAAAAAAGAACAAGACCTGTCTTCCTTAAATTCGTTGAAGTTGTGTGTCAAACATGGGAAATCCGGAACTCTTCCTTTACTTTGAACATTATATACTGTAAAAAATGATACTGTACACAAAAGTGCATTTTGTCTAGGTTCCAAATATGAAGTAAACTAATTGTCATCAAAATATATAAATCTGGGTCAGAAAAAATCAATTTATAGGTTGTTTTATTTTTTAAGTTCACCACTGTTATTTTTTGTGTCTGTAATAAAAAGAGAAGTAATGTGACGTTGTGCCACAGGGCACCCAGGCTAAATCCAAACTGAAACAGTAATTTCACTCTACCTCTGTTTCTGCCATGTTGGGAAATGTAATTTGAGGCCAGTGAGTTTTGACCCGTAGGCTTTACTGTACACAACGCTTCCTCCATGTGTGTTTGTGTGTGTGTGGAGACCTCAGGTTATTCTCTGACCCAATGATGAGCTCAGACAGCTGCGTCCCTCCTCCTCTGCCACAAACATGTTTAAAAAATTCACTGTTGATGTCTCACCTGGATGACATGCTGCATCACTTTGAGATTTCCTTTTGGTTTTAGTCAAAGTTGAAATAACAAGACCCAGATTACAAAGATTTGTTTTTAAGTGAAATATACAGGGTATTTCTTTTTTTATTTTTTTAATTGAAAATGCACGAGGATTGTCCTGTTAATTAACCTTTGTTTCACACATTTGGAGATTAAACTTGACTTTTAAAAAGTTTTCTTTTTCTCTGTGCTTTACCTTGTGAGCTTTTGATGCATTTTAATTAAAACTTTTCAAGAAATGGTGAAAAAATATGACGTTTTTTTTTTTTTTTTAAGGGCCACAAGAAAAGGAAATGAACGATTTGTTCAGAAGAAGTTTCATTTTTGCAACACAAGGTAAACATATATACACACACACCCAGCGTGAATAACCTCAGAATTGGGTTGAAGAAATAACTATTTTTTTAAGAGTGAACTTGGGCTCAAGTGCAATTGGGTTTTTGCAGCTCGATAATAATCCCAAAATACCAACAAGTCAATCAGTTAAACCTCATTTCCATCAAGCGGTCCGGTCCAGTACGGCCCGGTAAGGAGTGGTACAGTACGGTCCTGTTAATTTTGGCAAGCTTTTCCACTCAGTTAAGCCTCGTTTCCACTGACCGGTTAGTTTTCACAGTGCATGCGTGGTGTAGACCGCTAGCATGTCATTGTGTCATTGTAGTGTAATGACTAGAAAGCAACAACAACCTTCAAACTCACCCCGTATCACACCGTCGCCAAGGATTCCAAGGAACATTTGCTGTCTCACCGCAGACCAGGCCTTGCTGTTTTTTGCAGGAATTTTCAGTATAGACTAGTGACCAAAAGAATACACGGGAAACAGCAAAAAGCCGAATGCTAACAGACATTGGAAACGTTAGCTTAAATGTGAGCTTTACCGGCGCTTTCTAATGTCGTGATCACTGTCTGCCAATCAACCGGTAGCTACAGCGGCTCCCCATCAACTGTTCCGTTCCACTTTTTAATGGGGATGTAACGATTCAGTCAAGCCACGATTCGACTCGATTCATTGTTTTAAAGTCACAATTTCAATTTTTAAAAATTTTTTTCCGATTTTTTTTTTTTTTTTTTTAACAAAATGAATTAAAGGCATTTTAAGGCCAAGTATGTTTTATTTTTTCCCATTACATCAAACTCTCTGTTTTTCTACTAGTAGAAAGGATTCAATACAAATAAACAATTATACATAATACTGAAATGATAACAAATCCGTCAAATACTCGTTCCATGTGTCCGCTCAGCGCAGTCCCTCCTCAGCTGCTGAGCGCGCACTGAATGTTCAACCTATAACCAATGGGGCCCTCCAAGAGGTATGGTTTGGTTCTGTTTCAAAACACCAGACCGTACTAGACCACTGTGATTTTAGCTCTGTAAAGGGCCTTTTAATCCTTATGTTTCTGACTGAGCTTTTCTTCAAAGCTCCACAGGATTGTCCGTTGTGTATTAAAAAAACCTTCTGAGCTATTATAATTTTTTTTTTTTTTTTTTTTTTTAATTACTTATTTAGCCAATTAATACAAACAGGCCACCAACTCTAGGGATGTTGTGTTTACACAATATGCAAAAATGGGCATTAATCCTCAGATGTTTGTTATTTGCAAAGACTAGAGTTAAAAAGCAGCAAGTGACCAAAGCAAAGCCTGGAGAATTATCTGTTTGAATCTCAGGAAGACACTTTTACTTTGCAAGCTGAAGTTCTGATTTCATCTCTATACTCCCTTCCAGTCGTGTGTGTTTGTGTGTGTGTTTCATCCAAACAGGGGACCGCTTGTGATCTGGGGCCAGGCGGGGTCTCGCCATGGTTAGTAAGGTCACGGCGAGCTAAGTTGCAGCCTAATTAGATCAGTGCACACATCCTGCTTACAGGCTACGCAAACACACTCGTGGGCACACAAGTTGCAGGCAAATTCAATGGACGAAAGGTCACAGCCACGGGCACACAGGCTGGAGCACACATTTTGTCAAGTGCTGGATATGTGTGAGTCTATACATGCCCACAGGAAGAGAGGGGACCAGACTGCAGCTGACCCTTCCAAGGTTCTGACCAGCAAATGACTGCAGGAGCTTCTGCAGGTCACGCAGCACAACACTCTGTCTGAGCTGAGATGACTGATGGTGAATACAATCCTTTTTTTTTTTCTCTGCTTTACTTGACTAAGATGATCTCACATAATCACCTGAATGACTGCGGACCTTCATCTATATCTACTTTTTTTAATTTTAAAGTAGTTTCACTATGAAATAATTTTATAGTTATCATCCCACATAACAAAAAAGCAAGAAAAAAATCTAAACTAAATGCAGTTTTGCAGCTAAAAATCAAAGAAATGCAACATGTTTGCTAGGATATGTACAGTACTTCAGAAATACTCAGATGTTTATTCTTAATTTAAGAATTGTATTTTATAATTTACATTCAACAATAGGTTGGACACACATATTAGGGATGCAACAATCCGCTTTCCCTATGATTTAGTTAAAACCTTGATTTTGGGTCATAGATTTGCTTCAGTTCGGTATGATTTGTGTACAGTGTTTCTTAATTTATCGCGGAGTATAAGTTCCATAAATAGCAGGTGATAGATGAATTTTGTAAAGTAGGATGCTTAAAGCTGTAAAACCTCACCTTACACAGTATTATTTTTTTCAGAAAGATATGAACATTTTTCCTTGTTTCAGAAGTCCAATATTGTGACAGTAGAATCATCTAACACAGATCAATAATCTTCGATGACTGTAAAGGCATAAATAAATGATTGGTAATTTGAACACAGTGAAAAAAAAATATGACAAAGACAATATGTACACTATAAGTCAGTCCAAAATGATTCCAAAAGTTTCGTTCTGGTTCACCCTCTTTGGGTGTTGAAGAAGTCTTTTAGAGAAGATGAGTGGATGGAAAGCGTAAGCTCCAATGCTTGATGCTTGGTAGAATTGAATTATTGTCGAAGTGTTTGTGTAGATTTGTTTGTCCTCCCGCATCGGTAGGGACTGTGGTTCACTCGGTGGGCCCAGCTTACTCGCCATCAGCAGATGGGAGGAGAACTTTCCCCTGGTGAATAAAACCTGGCCTGTATAAAGAGGACCAACATTCATTTAAAACACTGAATAATGTTTTATAACCATTTCTGAATATTCATATTTCATTCATCTGATTAATCCTAAACAAGTTAAGCATAATTAACAATAATCAATATGAGCATGAGTTGAAAATTCATTTTGTTCATTTTTTATTTAGAATACTCATGATTCAATTAACATGTAACAATATTAAAAGTTGATATAGTTTTTTTTAATTTTGACATGATCACAAACTGAGATTCATGGAGATCAGCTGGCGCCTGCTCCACAAAAACAAAACAGAAAAAACGCATCACTCAACCAGTCAAAGGGTGAAAGTTATTTTCGCAGCTCAATTGGTGCAGGGCGTTCTGCAGCAGGGGTGTAGCTGTTAACTCCTGACTGTCTGTCAAACATCCCTGCTACGTATTTGTATTAAACAGGACGCGGAGGTTGTGAGGGAAATCGTGTTTTGAAATCTCGCGATACTTCCCGGGAGTTCATGCGCAGCAGTTTAAAGAGACATTGCATATAGAACGAGTGGGTTACATGTATGTACAAATATTTGTGCGTATATGTAAGTGAAGTGACGTGTGGCGGTTCACGGCTGGTGAGGCACTGACATCATCCGTCAGATTTACAAACCTTACAAAGGGCTGGAATAAGCTGACACTATCTGGCAGCATTGCCTGCAGAGCATCTTATTAATCATTTGACGGACAACAGATAAAGTGTGTTGTGTAAAATTTTATTTCAACATTTTTCTTCTGTTCACAAACTGTTGCATAAAAAAAAATCACCAAATTGTTATTATTTACTTACTCATGAATGAAGTCTGTGTGCTGCTCCTTCTGAAGAAACAGGATGAACGACCTGTTCATAGAAGTCTTCCTTTTCTTTCTTAAGTGTTAAAAGTCTCTCTGTTTCAGTAGAGATCACTGCCAGTGACATGCTAAACAAATTCTTGAGTTTAGGGGTTTAAAAACGAAATCTTCCATTTATAAATTGATGCTAAATTACCGTATTTTCTGGACTATAAGGCGCACCTGTATATAAGCCGCACCTGCTCAGTTTAAAAAAGAAAGAAAAAAAAAAAAGAAATACAAGCCGCACTGGGCTATAAGCCGCAGATATCTATGTTGAAAAATAAGATAATTACTATCACAATTTTGTACTTTAAATGTACATGTATGCACATCTCTCCATAGTTTCATTGATGCTAAGCTTGTGTGCAGCAGTGCGGTTTCTTTCCTAGATAGCAAGCTCCATATCTTTTGACTTAAAATGTCAACCACACAAACTTCTTTGTGTGATTTCCACAATGAAGAAAGATTTTAAAAACAATTGCCAGTTAATAATTTGTCACGAGTGTTCTATCTGCTAAAGGAAAAGTGGCGTTGGCTTTTCTGATTTGCATTGATTTTTTTGTCTATCTTGCTTTTGACTCAAATTCCGGTTAGAACTCCCCTAACAGTGGAAGAACAATCCACAGAATAGCCGCACCTTTGTATAAGCCGCATGATTTAACACCTAGGAAAAAAGTAGCGGCTTATAGTCCAGAAAATACGGTATATTAAAGTCTAACTGGATGGCGGCACTTGTTTTGCTGCCACTAAATCTATTATCCTTTAGCAACGGTGTCACATATATTTCTGGTTCACCAGCGCCCTCTGTCTTGTGGCATGCGTACTGCGGTGAGGCCAGCGGACTGCCTGCCTCACCCAGAGTGTTTTAAAGCGCATTTTTTGCGGATAAAAAGACTAAATGAGTCACAAACTGACATCTATGTAAAAACACAGATGGCAAGAGATTAACAAATTAGGTCATTTTAAAATAAAGCAAATTCTATGATGATAGAAAGACCAAAACAATACTCTCCAGTTCCAGTCAGTGTGTGCAGCTCTGAGTGAGGCTGGGGGCGGAGCTGCCTCACCCAGCGCTGTCTGGCGAATTTGAACAGGAAACTCGTAAATTTGCTGCTTTTTACAGAAGAAGCGTTGAATACCCTCACAAAAAAGGTAATCATGGCAAAATTTCTAAAAAAATAACATTTGTTTTGTTATTTTTAATTTTCAAACATATATTTATCTTATTTAATTTATACATTTTTGAGCTGTATTTTGCTAGTGATTGCACGTCACTGTGTAAGTGTACATATGTATTAATGTGTATACATATGTACTGTATATTATATGGATTCTCTTTTTCATACGCTGTTTTTTTCTTTTTTGCCTTCGTTGTCCCAAAGTGAGGTTGTAGTAAAGTTAATGTGAGTTACTAAAGTAAAGGGATTATATGTGTTTTCTTTTAAGTTTTTCCCACCCCTTTTTGAACACTATATTCTGTTGTATTTACTTTTGGTTGCTCTTTTGTTGTCTGTTTCTAATGCTCTAAATAGTGTTCAAAATGAACTGAAACTGAATATTTCACTTTTTTCAGTGTAATGTAATAAAATAAAAAATAATAAAACCTAAAAAATAACTCAATAGTTGTTTGACAACTGTAGGATAATTGCTCCTGAAGGAGGGCTTAATAATTGTGTTTCTGTGCCCAGATTAAATGAAACCGTCTTTTTTTTTTTTTTTTTCAGAAATGAACGTTTTAGCTGAAAACAAAACAGTGGATTTCCCATAATGTTGAACAAAGTGAAGCCAAATTCAGGCTTTTAAATTGTGTTAAAAAAGTTTTTGTTTGATTTGAAAGTATCAAATATGGAAATAAAAGATGGTTTTGGTCATTCTTTCAGTCTTTTTTTCTCTTTTTAAGGCAGCATGTCTTGCTCCTGCAAATGTATTACCAGAAACAAAAGCGTAGACCTATTTTTAAAAACCCATCCACTTAAAAACAGGCCCGCCTGACAAAGCTCCTCGTCCTACCTCCCTCCTTCCATCCGCCACACGCCGCACAGCAACCAATCTTTAATTGTTGCTGTAACCAGCGTGTTTCATATTGCTTCATTAATATGCCTGTTGTTCACACTGTTCTGCCCACGTGCCTCTCTCCTAAATAATGTATCCTGTCCATCCTGCAATACTCATCCTCCCATTTCATCATTTCCCTTTAATCTCTCAATCCACAGTCCCCTTTCTCCTCTTTTCTCTTATTTCCATCTTATTATTTCAGCCACTTACATGACCCCTTACATGATCACACATAAATTAACATTGAAGGCTTCCATAAACGCACACTAATGCACACAGAGCTCCCTCTTTAACGGGTCTAATTTTATCCCCCTCTCCCTGCTAATATACATGGTTTTTATGCTAAATGATTGATGTATTACTATACCGCATTTTCCACTTCATTAATAAAAAACTGTGTATTTATTTATTAATGGGTAATATACATATACATGCATTTATTATTCAATTAGGAGGCACCAGAGCTAGTTGGAATCATAGCTTTACTGGAGTGCTCTGGCTACATCAATAAAGTAAGAAGGGGAATTGTGTTTTATAAAGATAATTGATGAAAAGACAACCAGGTGGTCAGGAAGGTAGGGTAACCCTGGGCTCACATGGCACCTAGTTCAGCTGCGGCAGATGACTCACATTGGCTAAAGATGGCTGCCGACCTTGCAAAAGACCGTGTGAGCCCAGAGTAAGGATATCAGAAAATATATATATAACCTTTAAAGACTAATGTCAGACTCTCTTTGTCTATACGAAGAAGCAGATTTGATCAATTTAGGGTTTTTCATAACTAGTCTCATTGAATTAATCCTAAAAACACACATTTCTAAGAACAGTCACTTATCGGTTTACTAAGCGCACTGAACTAAACGGTACATTAAGTAAAAAAAAAGAGCCAGAAAAACAAGTAAATCAGTCATTATTAACTCTGTCCAGGAACTCCAGAACACGTTTATAACATGCTACACGTTAGCCACATAAGCAAATTTATAATATATGTCTCTACGCTAAGTCCCAACCTTGTTGGTAACACATGAAAAAAAATAGTTTAACACAGCTAAACGTTAGCCGTATTAGCCTATTCACAACACTTGTAACGCCCAACCTTGTTTGCAGTTTGTAAAAAACAGCCTGATGCCACTTTATAAAGGATGCCTGGACTACACAAACTCCTAACCATGTTAGTAACAAGTGGAAAAAAAAATACAGTCTGAAACCGCTGCTGCGCTAGCATATTTACAGTATCTCCCAACCGTGTTTACAACTTGTAAAAAAAAAAAAAACAGCCTGATACCACTTAAACAAATGGTACTTTGCAAACTCCAACCATATTAGTGACACATGAAAAAAACAATTCAACACAGCTACACGTTAGCCACATTAGCCTATTAACATCACTTGAAACATCCAACTTTGTTTGTAACTTGTAAAAAAGAGCCTGATACCAGTAAAACAAACAATAGTGTGACTACCCATACTCTCGACCATTTTACTAACACAAAGAAAAAAAAACAGTCTGAAACTGCTACACATATTTACAGTAACACCCGGCTTTGTTCGCAACTAGAAAAAAAAACAAGACTGACATTTTGACAAACCTCTATCTCAAAATCGCTTTGACATCTGTAAGCATAACAAGAAGTAATCCAAATATAGAGTGCACAGAATATTTAGGACTGTTATTTTTTAAAATAAGTATCCTTTTTAAGTGCCGCTTATACAGTAGTGTGGAACATCGAAAGTGAAAATCCATTTTAAAACCAAATAAGACAGAATCTTGAACAGCTGTTTTCAAAACCACAAACGAATTTAATAATTTCTGTTTATTTTCTTTTTTTTTTCCACTGTTTTGTAAAGTAAACATGAATGTGTGCCAGCATTGACTTGTGAACCAAGGGCAAAGTTTTTTGATGACTGTGTTGTCAAGCAAAGTAAAAGGCTTCATGTCATCCCTTTCTGTTGAAATTGACAGCCATTGTAAAACCACAGTGAAGAAAACCAGTTAGCAGTACAGAAACTTCTAGTTTGTTTTAATACGTTTTCAATGAAAGTGTCACTCATAGGATCTTCCACACATCTTTTCAAATGAATACATTCATTTTGTTTAAGTAGTACATATTTCATAAATCTGGAGTTCTTATTTTGGGAGGTATATTTATGTCCTTTTTGTATCTCAGTCGCACACAGAAACATTAGTATTCTCGCACACAGTGAGTCAGTTAGCAGCCTCGTAAATCAAGTCCCAAAGAGGACACTCATTTGCTTGAACCATTACTGTTGTGCAGTACCAGCTACTAAATTAGCCCATATTAGCAGTTTCTTTTTTGTAAATGGGTGCACATGACTGTGTGTATCTGACCGCTAACCTAATAGAAGTCAGTATAACCCTGCTGGCAGAGACGGGGCTAATAGAAAGATAATGAGTCCGTCCAAACTCACGCCTCTATTAAATCTCCTCTTAATACTTTCTCTGCAGTGGTGGGTGAATAAGAGCCTGCTTTTCTTATATGACTGCAGTGTTATGAGAAAAGTGAGACATCAAGAATATTCATGACCCAGTGAAGAAGCAGGTCTTGTAAACCTATTTTTTTTTTTTCTTTTCAATGTTTATATGAGGGGTGTATCCTTTACTTATACTGTTTACATGTTTCACTATATTTCACTGTTCATGATTGTACTTGATATTCCTTATGATTCAGTTATATTTACTATTTTTTTGGGAAGAGAAACATTTTTTATATAATTTCTTTTTAATGAGAATACATTAATAAACGTTACATTTTTACACTAGGCTCCTCTAAAACAGCAAAAGGAGAAGGGGAATGGCAAAAATGGGGATAAATGACATGGAAAGACTCTGCTAAAAGGTTTAAAACCAATGAGTCAGGGCATTTTCACTCCAGGTAGTCCAAAGCATCAATCAAACAACTAAAGCATGGTTGTTTGCCGAGGATGACTTTTTCCTGGCCAGTGCTCTCATTCTGCATCTCAATCTGGACCTTTGGGTGAGTGCCACTATTTCACACACCCCCTACAGTATGTGCCTTAAGCTCTTTTTTATTGGTTTACCATTCTCCAATACATAAAGGGGTGAGCAGCATGTGGGGTAGATGGAAAACTGCATTCTGGCATGTTCAGCAATCACATTAGATATGTATCACACACGAGTCCATATAACTGTATATTGGTCCAGATGAACAAATACACCTGGCACAATATGAAAAATGATGGATTATGATCACGTATTGAGTGTAGGGACTGATGAATTGTTTTGGTTTGCTTTCAGGATTACTTCTGTTTTTAGCTTTTCTGTTTCCCAAGTTATTTCACAGAAGGTTTCAATTTATCTTTCCTTGTATTTCTAGAGTCTTTATTTTAAATTAGATATTGTCCAAACCTATCAATTCTATTGTGTCTCATATCCCACTTGTTGTTTGGTAAAAAAAAAATGTAACATTTGATTTCTTATTAAGTTTTTTTTTTTTGTTCAATTGAATTTATGTTCCTTTGCTACCAACTTTGTTTTAGTCTTTTATGGACAGAATGTTTATGCAGAGTGATGAAATTTGCTTTGGGGACCCAACAGGATTGTACTTATAGAGTGATATTCTTCTTTCTTTAAGGCTCATTGCACTTTACGGTCACAAGTTTTATTCACCTAAGCACAGACTCATTCCTACTGTTAGTGGCAGTAGATGATGATGTTGTGTTGGTTTCATGGAAACAATACCTTTAACATGGACTGAGACAATTTGCAGTTAAGTGACTGGAGTGTAAATTGGCGTCATCGAGCAAGAGGCCATAGTTTTTTACCAGAATAACGTGTTATGCCCTCTCTGGGTAAGTAGAGACCTTCTGCCCCAAGTAAAGGAGCTTCAGTCTCTTGGGGTCTTGTTCACTTGTGAGCAAAAGATGGGGCATGATATTGTCAGACTGGAGTATTTCATTTGCATTGATATGTTGAGGTGAAGAAGGAGCTATGCCAAAAGGTAAAACTGAAGGTATGCCTGAAATAGTTTTGCTCCACAGGTTGCCTGGGCACTCCCTTAGAGATAGGGTAAGACGCTCTGTCAAACACAAAGATTTTGGAGTGGAACCACTACTCTTCCACATCAAGAAAGGGAAAAAGAGCAAGCTGAGACACTCCTTTGATGTCTTGTCATTGAAATGTTCTGGACCTCCCTGGTCCTCCCCACCAGGAGGAGGCCCCAAGTAGGGCCCAGGACATAGTAGAGGGACTATCTTGGGGTTCTTGGGGGAGCCATGGGGTTCCTCCAGCAGAACTAAAGGATATATGTGCCTCGTTTCCCCTGAGGGATCGAGACCAGACTGGACTGGGCAGGACTGGACTTTTGAGCGTTTCCATCACAAAATGGACCCAGTAAGCAAGACTGAACGGTACCATTTCTGGTACCCCGTTGGTTGTAAGTCCATAGAAAATGGAATCAACCCATTAGGGTGGAGCTAATGTCATTACACAATGTAACCAATGTAACCACCATTGGTGGAAAGGTTTTAGGACAACAGGAAGTGTCCGATCAACGCCTTCCTGACTTAAGATCCAAACCAAAAGTTTTGGCCTCTTTTCGACTGTATTCTTCTTCGCCCCGCAATCTTCTTTCAAAGAATAACATCCCCCTCCGTCTCACTCAACCCCCGCAGCTGATTCATACTCATCAAAATATTTTCCGTTTGTTTCTGAATCAGTTGATGCAGCTTCTCTTTTGTTGTGGTCCACTGTTTTGACACACATCTACGTCATCGTTCTACACTCCTTACGTCCTTTGATGGTCTAACGCTCAACGGAAACGCTCACTTGAATTGCCCGGACCATTCGAAATTGACCAAGAGGGAACTGGTTTGGTCAGTCCCGCTTAGTGAAAAGGAGACAAAAAGAGGAGTCAAGGCATCTCTACTTAGAGTACTGACCCATTGATCTTGCTCTATATATAAAAATAGAAGGATAGAAATCAATTGCTTTCAGAGAGGGACCTCCCAACATTCCTGATAGTGTTCGCTCAATATTGTTCAATCACGGAATAGAGTAGGGGTGTCCAAAGTCAGACCTTGAGGGCCACCCTCCTACTGATTTTACAGAAATCCTGCCTTATTTGGTGCTAATTACCCAGATCAGGTGTGTTTGACAAATAAGAAGTTTCAAGGGCAGGTTGGCTGGAAAACATGTAGGACACCGGCCCTCAAGGACTGACTGGACACCCCTGGAATAGAGCATCGACTCTCACCAAACAAACCAATTTTGGGGTCAAACATAGTCGGGCACGGTAACAGTAAAGTTGGTTTTGGGTCCGAATCATCCGGGATTCAAATGTACTTTGGCACAATAATGCAAGGTGTGAAAGCGTTCTTGAATAAAATAAAAATTTGGCAGAATTCTAAAATGAAAATGAATAAGTAGGTGATGTTGGTAAGCTCCTAAGGATGTCACATCCAAGTCTATATGACTCAATGACCCTTCGGGCCTTCATTTTACATGTAAAAGCAGCAGATGTGAATGACATTAAAGCTTGTGTCACGGTGATCCCACAGATGGGTAAGCAGAGTACAAATCCCATCCCTTGTGTGCTTTTTACCCTTTTTATACCACAAATGCATTCCTATTTCAAATGAAATCAGAAGAATGCAATTGCTCACCAGGTATCGTCTTGCATTGGTAGGTCTAAGATGGCAATAACTATAAAAGAGATAAAAATATAGAGAGATAAATATTATAATGTTGCGTTTTCTATGGATGCATTTGGGAGGGAGTTGACCAGTGAGTGCTATTGAAAGTGTGTTTGTTTGTGTTATTTGATTTATTTATTCTACACATCATTCTGAGGTTCATGACAGATGAGATATACAAATCTATTGTGAGTTTAGAATTAGATATTTGACCAGACAATAGGATAAGCTGCAGCTCCAGAAGTGACCTGCACAAACCCTCTGTGCACACCCGTGCACAGATTCATTGTATGTTTGTGTCTCGGGATGTTAAAAAAAATAATCTATAAAGTGGTTTCAGGTTTTTTTTTTGCGTTTTACTGATTTAGGCTCAGCGTATTTCTGCCTGCTCAGTATGTTGACCAAATACTTTCCTTTTCTTTCCTTCTTCCTCTCTTTCTTTTTTCTCTCTGAGCTGCTTCAGTCTGGCTATGTGGGCACAGACAAAGTCAAACTGCTGCTCGCACATATTTGGGCGACTATTTAATTAAAAGTGGATTACAAGAGTGTTGGGTAAACAAAGATCAGATTAACAAATAGGCCGTTGCAGCTTTCCCATTTGCTAATGCAAATTTGACTTGACGATGGGATTGGTCGTGCAGAAGAACAGCTCCGCCGCTACAGAGGAATATTAAGACCCGGTCTGGAGCACAAGTTAAGACGGGACGACTCGCAGAAGTTGGCTAAGCCTCCATCCTTATGCCCAGTGTGAGCATCTTGCCTCTCAAATCACCATTCCTCATGCTTAAAGTCAGAAGCTTGGGTCTTACAGATCAAGCTGTAGATAAAGAACAACAATGTTCAAGGTTGGAACTTTTTTTTTCCTTCATTGTTAAAAAAATATGTTTTTCTTTAATAGAAAACGATAACATGCTTTTTTTTGTTTGTTTGTTTTACTCAGTGACTGAATTTCCCCGTTGCGTTTTATTGGGCTGCATAAGATGTTATGGTGTATTTTTTTACAGCTTTCTTTCTGTTCATCCACAATAGTATGTATAACAGATGCTGTTTGTACAGGTAAAAGAAACAACTGCTTGAAACTTTCAATTTGTTTGTAATAAAGAAAATGCAAAAGTAATTGTTTCTCACTGACGCATGTTAAAAGTTCCTCCAAAAACTCTAATGAATAATTAAAGATATGCACAGCCACACTACAAAATCCTGTTTGATGACTATCAGTTCAGTTGCCTTTTTGATTTTTTTTTTTTTTTTTAGCAGAGATATGTATACTGAAATGTACCCAGATGAAGTCAGTAAGCTGTGACTGACTAATCATTTTCATAGCAACCACCCTCGACCAATCAGGAGTGAACTTGTTGGAAGTTCACACCCCTTCCACTTGAAGCGGGCTCAGAGAAATGTGTTAATTTGTCAAATGTTTGCTGTGGGGTGCTGCGGGCACCACATACTTCTACTGAGAGATCTGATAGGTCAGTTTACAAACTGAATAATATTTCCTTCTTCATTAAAAAAACAAATCTGGCTGTTGATCTTTATCTGCAGTCATCTGAAAGCAAAGTTCCCATTAGTGATTCAGTTTGCCACCATCTTTTGAATTCTTGAAAAGATTTGAGTTAGACTGTGGTCAAGTGGGGTGTGACATTGTTGTCCCTGCATACATTTAGCTGCTGAGGCAGGATTAGTGAATGCGGAGTAGGGAAGAGCAGGCATTGTGTCGTTGTTAACCCTTAAACATAAAATCTCACCTTTGTCCCGATGGACTCTGTGATCCTTTCAGGGCTGCTGCTGAACTGTCGACCTGCTGCCAACCCTCTAATGTACAACAATGCACACATTTGTACCTGCTTCCCTGAGCAATTGAAATGTTGGTTAAGCACTTAGAGGAAGACTTGATAATTCATCAGCAAATGAATTTTACAAAATCAAATAGAGTAGTCCTTGTATGTTGAGGAGTCAAGGAGATTTGATGTTTATAAACTGATGTATTTTTTCTTTTAAATGTTTCCTGTAAACTAACATTAATATATTTTGCTGTTAAAATGTTTGAAATCTTGAAATCAAACATGAAGGATAAAATAAACTCTTTTTGACAGCAGAGATTTAAACATAATCCAGCATAGTCAAATTTTACATTTTGAATTTCTCTGTTTTCCTTTTGCTCCGAATTCCTCACATATCTGCGGTTCACGTGTCCCAGAGTTCTGGACATGCTTCGACCTTGTCGTGATAGACAGTTGCTGTGGTTATTCCTCTTTTTTTAGGAAACCTCTCACCTCCCTGGTCACAGGAGAGTGGAAGAAAAAAGAAGAATGAGGCGGAAACAGAGAAGGACGGATGGATTTATTGACTTGAGCCTCCGGCTCAGGTCGGTGCATCACAGTCCGGATCAGGGTGGATGATGAGGCCTCTGGGTGTCAGGGACAACTTCACACAGGCCAGGGGCCACACATTTATCTGTGCTGCACTCTGTCTAATCCATCCAACTCAGACTCTTTGCAATGACCTTTTCATTTTGCTGTTGTCAAACTGTAGAAATGACAAGGCCACAAGTGCCTACATTGTGTGCAGCAGATGTTTTTCCATCATTATACATATTCACCTTTTTTGTCTTTTGAGGACTGCCCTGAAAAACCCTGAATAATCAGAGGATGATGCACAGTCAAGTGTGAAATTCTGTACACCTGATCTCTGAAAAATCTCCTTTAGCTTCTGTCTGTTTGTTGCTCTTTTAAATTCTAATATTTTCAACTATTTAAAACTTTTATTTTTCATTGAACAATGTTTATCAATGTGGAACTTTATTGATAGATTTCATTTTAATTATAGACACCAAAATAAGACAAGCTTAGAATACTGATTACCATGAACATTTTATTTAGTGACTAATTTGATACTTTTTGTATCATCCTCTCAGTCCACAAAATCTGTCCAGTAGAGCTGGGGGATCGATCCCAAAACAGTGATAGTATCGATCCCAAGTTTGCGTCGGTATTGAATCGATACCAGCCTGGACATATTGATATTTCCACTTTAGTTTGAAAATATTCCATATGTGCAAAAATGACCCAGCTTTTAATATACTAGTTTCCATTTAATTGCAAATATTGTTCGAAATGTGTTTTTATATTTACCAAATAATTAAAAAAAAAGGGAAAGATATTAAAAAAAAACACATTTGTGTTGGGAGACTTTACTTTAAAAGGAGTTTAAAGTAAAGGCACATTAAGTGAAATAGAACAATTAAAACCATATAACTGTGTGAGCTTTCTGACAACGGTCGGCATAATTCTTCAACAACCCATCAAGTAATGCTGCCTTGTAGCTTCTCATAGTTGTACTAATTGATTTAGACAGATCTTTGAGTGCCTTGTACCACATTAAAGCTGTTTGAGGTCAGTAAGCACCAACCAGATCTCAAACATAAGGTGCATCCAGTTATACGGCACATGTCGATTAAATACATCTTATGGTCTAAAAATATAAAACCTGACACCATTTTTTTTTTATTTTTGAATTTGATTCAATCTAAAAATTATAGATCAGGATATTGGTTGACTGCTAGAGTTTTAGCATTACATCAAAGCAAAACATTGTATAGAAAATAATAATTGTTGAAATCAGAGTCAGTAATGCACAACATTTTTGGATAGGTTTGGATTTTCATTTTGTTATCAAAGTATCTAACTTTAATCATCATGAATTCAACATCATACAAAATATGCACTTAAAATTCTTAATTTATTTCACAAAACAACAGTACGTTTGACAATCCGGAGCATATTAACCCTTGTACTATCCTAGTCATGTTGACTTTTGTTTCCAAGGATTTTTTATCATCACTGGTGACAGAAAATCCTGTCCACCTTTGTCAAAGGTGTGACGAAGACGCGGAGGCGTGTTGATCCATGTGCAAGCAGGTATTTAATAAGCATCCAAAAACAGACAGGGCAAACACAAAGACGATGTCAATGCCAGGCAGAGGTCAAGGACAAGGAGCTAGGCAGGAAAACGAGTGGGTCAGGCAAGGGTCAAAAACGAGTAGGCAAAGAAGGATATAGAAACGCTCAGAAATTGCTATGTGACAACAATGCAATACTTCGCAAAGATGAGGTGACAAGTGAAGCTATAAATATGATCAGCCTGATGAGGAACATTAGGTACAGCTGGTGAAGTTCAATATTCAGGAGAATGCTCCCTCCGATGGTCAGGAGGGGAACTGGAAGCTTGAGTCCTGACAGAGCCCCCCCCCTGCGAGCGGCTCCGGAAGCGAGAGGGCCACCGACGACGGGGACGACCCCGGGGACGAGGAGCAGGCCGATCCGGATGGTCGCGATGAAAGTCAGAGATTAAGGAGGGGTCAAGTATGTCAGCCGAGGCAACCCAGGAACGTTCTTCTGGGCCATACCCTTCCCAATCCACCAGATATTGCAGGCACGAACCCCTCCGTCGGGAGTCCAGGATCTCGTTGACGCGGTAGACCTCCTCTCCATCCACTATTAGAGGGGTCACAGTAGGGTCACTGGGCTCAGGAGGTAGAGTCCCGTCTGATGGACCAACAGCAGGTTTGAGCAGGGAAACGTGGAACGTCGGGGAGATCCGGTAAGCTGGGGGTAAGGCGAGACGGAACGACACGGGTGTGATTTGTTTAACAACTTTAAAGGGACCCACAAACCTCGGACTCAATTTTCTGCACGGCAGCCTTAGCCGCAGGTCCCGAGTAGACAGCCACACCCACTGGCCAGGAAGGATGTTGGGCCCCTGACGACGGTGTCGATCAGCCTGAGTTTGGAACCGACGGACAGCTTGCCGTAACTGGATGTGTGCTGCCTCCCAGGTCTCCCCGCTGCGCTGAAACCAGTCGTCCACGGCCGGCAATTCTGTGGGACCCCCTGCCCAGGGGAAGAATGGAGGCTGGAAACCCAGAACACACTGGAACGGGGTTAATCCAGTGGATGCCTTTGTCAAAGAGTTCTGTGCATATTCGGCCAAACCAAGAACTGACTCCAATCCTCCTGACGTTGACTGCAATAGGTCCGTAGGAACCGGGTGATCTCCTGGTTGAGCCGCTCCACCTGCCCGTTGGATTGGGGGTGGTAACCCGAAGTTAGGCTGATGTTTATGCTCAGCCCCTTGCAGAGTTCCCGCCAGACCCGTGATGTAAACTGTGGTCCCCGATCTGAAACGATATCTTCAGGGATGCCGTAGTGTCGAAAGACGTGGTTGAGAAGTTGTTCTGCGGTTTCCATAGCGGTGGGTAGCTTGGGCAAAGGGAGCAGACGACAGGCTTTGGAAAAACGGTCAACAACTGTGAGAATTGTGGTGTTACCGTTGGAACGGGGCAAATCCGTGATAAAGTCCACCGCGATGTGTGACCAGGGACGAAGAGGTGTGGGTAACGGTTGTAGAAGCCCGGCTGGGAGCTGACGTGGAGACTTGGCCATTTGACACTGGGTGCATGTCGCAACGAATTGAGCCACATCCGCCAGCATGGTTGGCCACCAGAAGGTATTCTGCATGAGAGATTGAGTGCCTGTCATACCTGGGTGTCCCGCAGCAGGAGTGTCATGGACCAAGTGCAGAACCCGTTGACGATGAGGAGGCGGCACGTAGACTTTGTCATCAGGACAGGATGGTGGAGGCGGTTCCTGTTGATTTATCTCAGTTAGTTCTGTGATGACATCCCACTGGATGGGAGCCAGGAGTAATGTTGCAGGAACTATGGGTTCAGCAGACCCCAGTCTTTCTTCTCCTGTCTCATGCAGGCGAGAAAGTGCGTCTGCTTTGCCGTTCTTGGAGCCTGGTCGAAAGGTTATTTGAAAGTGGAATCGGGAGAAGAAAAGAGACCACCTAGCTTGGCGAGGGTTTAGCCTCTTGGCTGACTTTATGTATTCCAGGTTTTTGTGATCTGTCAGCACCAAGAATGGATGCGTTGCCCCTTCCAGCCAATGTCTCCACTCTGTGAAGGCTTCCTTCATGGCGAGCAGCTCCCGGTCCCCCACATCATAGTTCCTCTCAGCACTGGTGAGTTTCCTGGAATAAAAGGCACATGGAAACATTTTGGAGGGCTCACCGTGACGTTGAGACAGAACTGCCCCTATTCCAGTGCTTGAGGCATCCACTTCCACAATGAACTGGATCGAAGGATCTGGATGACGCAGGATAGGAGATTGGGTGAAAAGCCGCTTGAGGTTATGAAATGCCGCTTGAGCTTCCGGGGTCCATTGAAGACGTCTCGGAGCCCCCTTGAGGAGAGAGGTGAGAGGAGCCGCCACAGAGCTGAAAGCACGGATGAAGCGGCGGTAGAAGTTGGCAAACCCCAAAAACCGTTGCAGCTCCTTCACTGTGGCGGGCTCAGGCCACTGCAATACTGCGTCCACTTTGCTCTCGTCCATGGCTACACCTTGGGCACTGATAACGTAGCCGAGGAAGGCAATGGATGTTCTGTGGAACTCACATTTTTCTTGTTTAGCATACAGGTGATTATCAATGAGTCGCTTCAAGACTTGCCTGACATGGGAGATGTGTTCATCAAGGTTGGGTGAGTAGATGAGGATGTCATCCAGGTAGACGATGACGAAGCGCTGAAGCATGTCCCTGAAGACGTCATTTATGAATGCCTGGAATACGGAAGGAGCGTTGCAGAGACCGAAGGGCATGACGAGGTATTCATAATGGCCGGTAGTAGTGGAAAAGGCGGTCTTCCACTCATCCCCTTCCCGGATACGGATAAGGTTATAAGCACTGCGTAGGTCCAGCTTCGTGAAGAATTTGGCCTGACGCAGCTGCTCCAGGGCTGGTGGAACTAATGGTATAGGATACCGGTACTTGATGGTGCCTTCGTTGAGACTGCGATAATCGATGCAGGGGCGAAGACCACCGTCTTTTTTTTTTACAAAGAAGAAACTGGCAGAGGCTGGTGACGTAGACGGTCGGATGAAGCCTTTCTGTAGTTCTTCCTGGACATATGCCTGCATGGCCTCGGTCTCAGGTTGCGACAACGGAAACACCCTTCCTTTCGTTGGCGTGTGCCCGGGTAAGAGATCGATGGCACAGTCATACGTACGGTGAGGGGGTAGGCGTGTAGCGTGATGTTTGTTGAAAGCCATCTTCAGATCTTGATATGAGGACGGTAGAAAGCCAGAAGAGGTTACAGAGTCATTCATGTCGAGCTTAGTGACGACTAGCTGGTACCCTGGTTGTTCAGCAGGGGCTCTTAGTGGTTGGAGATGGTGGTTTAGACGACAGACCGACGATTCAAACACGAGAGTCTTAGTGGACCATCTGATGGTGGGGTCGTGGGTCTCCAGCCAAGGCAGTCCCAGGATCAGAGGACAACGAGGGGAATCAATGGCAAAGAAACGGATGTATTCCTCATGTTGACGAAGAGCAAGTGGCTGAAGATCTGGTGTCAGGAACTGAAAATCCGACCGGAAAACCAATGGGAACGCCCATCAAAGCGGAGACTGCCACCCGCGAATCACAGAGAAGCAGAGGAACAGAATTAGCGCGAGCAAAAGATAAGTCAATGAAATTTCCTGCTGCTCCTGAATCTATCATAGCAGTAGATGTGATCGTCTTATCAGCTAGCTTAATGGCTACGGATATCTCAAATGTAATGACAGAGTCACTCACCGGGGCGGACGATCGGGACAGGAGGCTCGCAGATGGCCAGGACGACCGCAGTACAAGCAGAGATTTTCGCGCATGCGCCTTGTCCTCTCCTCCGGCGTCAGACGTGTTGTCCCCAGCTGCATCGGTTCAGCGGGAGTGACGTGCTCGTAGCGGGGACGTACCGACGGGAAGGAAAATGACTCAGCGCTGGCTTCTCTTGGTCTCCGAGTCCGTAAGAGGTTGTCCAAACGTATAGTGACCGCGATCAGCTGATCGAGATCCATATTTTCATCTCGGCAGGCGATCTCACGTTGAAGCTCCGTGTTAAGTCCCCGGCGAAAAACCGTCCGAAGAGCGGTCGGAGTCCAGTCAGTCTGAGCCGCTAATGTCCGGAATCTCAGGGAGTATGCAGCGGCGGTGTCCTTCCCCTGTTTAATATCCATGAGCTGCTCACCTGGGTTCTTTCCGTCACTAGCGTGCTGGAATACGGCGCGCAGCTGACGGGTGAACTCATCATAGGAGTGGAACGGCACCGATCCTCCAGACCAGACCGCTGCCAGCCATTCCAATGCTTCCCCAGTGAGGAGGGAACACAGGAAAGACACTTTGGATTCCTCAGTTGGGTACAGATGAGCTTGCTGATGGAGGAAGAGCTGGCACTGCATCAGGAAACCATTGCATAGTTCGGGTCTTCCTGTGAATTTGTCCGGCATCGAAAGACGTGGCGCAGACGCGGAAACACCAGCGGCGGAAGGAGCCGCGGGGACTGGATGCGGAGCTTGTTGCGGCGCTGGAGGTACTGTAGCGGCGACTGGGTTTGCTAGCAAACGCTCCATGATGGCGTCCGTGGCTAGCGTCAGCCGCTGAAGTTGTCTTCCATGTTCCAATAGCATGGAAGCAAAAGCTGCTGGATTGGAAGGCGAGGGAACGCCTGCTGCTGGATCCGGGTCTGGCGAAGTATTCTGTGACGAAGACGCGGAGGCGTGTTGATCCATGTGCAAGCAGGTATTTAATAAGCATCCAAAAACAGACAGGGCAAACACAAAGACGATGTCAATGCCAGGCAGAGGTCAAGGACGAGGAGCTAGGCAGGAAAACGAGTGGGTCAGGCAAGGGTCAAAAACGAGTAGGCAAAGAAGGATATAGAAACGCTCAGAAATTGCTATGTGACAACAATGCAATACTTCGCAAAGATGAGGTGACAAGTGAAGCTATAAATATGATCAGCCTGATGAGGAACATTAGGTACAGCTGGTGAAGTTCAATATTCAGGAGAATGCTCCCTCCGATGGTCAGGAGGGGAACTGGAAGCTTGAGTCCTGACAAAAGGAGGGATCACACATCAATATATAACAATATAATTATTGTTTTTACAGTATATTTGTCTTACAGTATCATTACAGTGATATTTGCCTTAGCAGGATTAGTCTGTTTTTACATGTCACAAACAAGATTGGGCGCTAATGTAAATATGCTAACACTACAAGCGTGCAGCATCTTTGGACTGTTTCTTTCTTTTTACGCTTTTCTAAAAATGTTGCAAATTATTGTTGTTGCAGTAATATTGGTCTTAGCAGGATCACTCTGTTTTTTACGTGTTGCAAACAAAGTTGGGAGAAACGTGTTGTAAATACGCTAACACTGCAAACTGTGTAGCATGTTACTGAATTACGAGTTACTGTGAATGCAATGATACAGTCTGATGAACTGATGGACCAATCTATGACTTTTTTGTCTTTTTCTTAACGTACCTTAAAATATGATGCACCTTACATGACACAGGTTCATAAATAGACCATTCATTGACGGTGTGTGTTGTAATCTGTCGTGCCCCACAATGCCAAAAAATACAATAATCTCTTTGCCTGAGTCTTAAGTTTTGTTGTACAAAATACAAATTTCAAGTAACAGAAATTAAAGGTGCTGAAAATGATCATTAATAGCATTCAAAAATAAATAAAAAGCTCCAGAGTAAATGTTTTTCTGCATGGAAAGGTAAACAAAAAAAAGCATAATTCATCACATAGTTGTAAGCCAGGGGTGTCAAACATACGGCCCGTGGGCCGTATCCGGCCCGCTAGATGATTTAATCCAGCCCAGTTATGAAGAAAAAAATATATAAGAATTTTCCAAAAAGAAAGCAAGTTTCTAGCCCACTCCTGTGGCGAGTTATGGTTCTCTTAAGAAATGGATGCAATGCGCAATTTAACCACTAGGGGGAACAAAGACAACTTAAAAGATAAAGAAATAAACAAACTTCCCTAGTTTTGAGAGACAAAGGGACCAAAATGTTTACAAGTTTAACCCAATGGAACCAAGGACCTAAAGCTCTGTTTTTGTTTACTTTAGAATTTACCTCCGTATTTTCAATTTAACATGCTTATTTTATATCATTTTAATCAGGACAACCCTGCGTTTTTTAAAGTAATTTTTCCATGTTCTATTCACACATCAAACATAAAATCATGCAAAAACAGAAAATTCCATCTGGAAAAATAAGATTCATTTTGTTGTGGAAACACCCAAAATGTTTAACAAACTGCTTTTACAGCATAAAATGAAAGTTTTGGGTGTAATTTCATAACAAACAACTAAACTAAATTTAGTCAACAAACTAATCAACACATTTTTGACTGAAAATACAAAAAAAATGATTCCTTTTTTGGGCCAAAAATCTGAAGAGTTTGTGTTGGTAGAGGAACATGACAGACCTCACAGCATGATGTGACCTTTATATGTTGTCATACAGACAGTAATAGTACTTCAGTCTGTCTGTGTGGCTTCAGCTTCCAGGCAGACCAAAAAATAAGAATTTCTCTCCTAAGTGCTCAGCTGTCCATTTGATGTTTCATGGAAATCTATTTTTCTCTCTTTTCTTTTACTTTGTTTCATCATAAGCTTTGCCTGTTGAGTTTGTGAAGAATAATAAAAAGGTTTTAGGGAGAAGTTTGATCCAGCTGGACTTCAGATCGGTTCGGCTGAAATCTGCTCTCAGGTGGGGGCGTGTCTGTCTGCTCTGTTGCTCGCCTCTCATAACAGCGGCCGGCAGGACTTTCGCAGAGAAACAGAATTTTTGTGATTTTTTGACAACACAGGTGGTTGTTGATGTTGCAGAAAACTCAAAGCCAAAGCAAAACTAAGACCACATTCCTCCTCGTGGGGTTTCTAATAGCGGACAGCTCTGTTTGGCTCCGCCCCCCACTGCAGGTGAGCTGACCTGCATTGCAGCCGTCTGATCAAAGTTCGTCTTCCGCCTTATTTATTAAAATCAAAGATTGTTTTTGTCCAAAGATTGCTACAAATAAAGGCCATATTTTGCCTTTAATTCAATAAAATATCAGTTCCAGAACATAAAAACTTTTATTTTATCACGTTGATCTCACAGCTGCACAGCAGGATGTCTGAGGGTGTCCGTCAGTTCCAGAGGGTTCATTTAGTTTGATTTTTCATTGATTAAAACATTTATATTTTTTCCGTAGCCCCCTCTTTAGTTTACCATCGGGATTACTTTAATGTCAGATGTAAAACATTCAGTCTGTATAAAATTAAATAAACCTTTTTTTTTTTTTTTTTTTTTTTTTAGTGAAATCCATTTTATTTGAAATACTTTGGACTCAGTGAATGAAAATGTAATAATAAGTGATTAGACTATTAGGTTGTTTTTGCAACTAAGAAATAAACAAAACAAAAATAAAGCTAAAGATAACAGGTTAAACAAAGGTTATTTTGCTGTTATGTTTCTGGTCCGGCCCACTTGAGATCAGACGGGTGTAATGCGGCCCCCGAACCAAAATGAGTTTGACACCCCTGTTGTAAGCCATAAGCTGCTCAGCAACAACTTTTTTGCGATTGTTATTCTGTCAATTTTTCACCCTAAAATATACTTCTTAAACTTGAAATGAATCTATAATATATTTCCTTAAATAAAAAAAAGAATGTAAGAATCCATCATCTAGGATTTCAAGGGTTAAAATGTTTGACTGAAAGTGTCAGGAAAAAACACTGGATAACAAGGGGAAAGCTGCTAAATGTTAAAGGTTAATGAAAGGAGATTAGACTAAAAAGGACATGAAATGAATCCTTATTTAATTCCTTCTTCCTCTCAGGCTAATTGCTTTGTTTAACTCTGGTTTGAAATGTGTGCGAACTGTAGGTGTGAGTGGCTGTGAGCAGCCCCTGAGGAGAAGCCAAAACTGCCCCCTATTATGAAGTTTGCCTGTGTCCTGGTCTCATTTTTAATTGCTCTCAAGTTTAGAAAAAGGGCACGATCTCCAGACATCACATCAATTCAAGCATGTGTCTCCAACACTGAATAATAAAAAGGAGAAGGTAGCCAATCTCTTAACGGTTGGAGGTTAAGACTCTGTTTAGCGACTGGGAACGCTGGATTTCCGAACAATTGTCCTTCTTTGTGTTTGTGTGGCTGGGTTGTCAAATATAACTCAAGTTTTTACAAGAAGAACACAAGGAGAAAAAACACAAAAATAAAAGAGTGGAATGAGAAAAAGAAGGACACCGATGGCGGAGGAGAAGCAGAAGGTTAGAGGGGATGGGGCCAGGCCAGACTTCCGCCTGTCACACTGTGTCACAGTCATCTGTGTGTCTAAATGTCCAACATAAAATATTACTTGCAGCTGTGTCTCCTTCCTCACAACGCCGTGCTTCTGTGAACGCTGTGTGTGCTTGTGGTTTGGGCTGAGGGCACAACACACAGTTAGGGTAATTTGGTTTGGCACTAATCAGAGGAAATTCTACACTTGCAAGTGGAAGTTTACATACTATATAACAGAGAGCAAACTCTTCTTTTCTACATCAGACATTCACATGAACTAAAGTGACTCCAGCTTTCACAGGTCGGCACTTGGTGATGGTTTGGCATTACAAGCTTCTGATACGGTAACTTTGGTCGTCTTAGAAACAAATTGCAGTGAATACGTTTTATACATACTGTATGCATGCTTTTTTGACAATTGAATTTATAATTTTATAGTCTAAGTTAAAATTAAACATGAAAAGTAAAATTTTTTTCTCATTTTTTGTCTTTAATCTTGCCTCAAATGTCGATCTAATGAATGATTCATTTCGATTATTTGTTTTAACCATTGTGCTATCTTGTGGGGTCCAGATGACTAGACTTTTAATGCTAGAATAGCACAAGGGTTAAGAAAAAATAATTTCACCTTTTCTGTTGCATTGCATCTCTGTATTGTATTAGGAATTTTCAAAGAGCGAATACGGTAGGTAGGAAAATGGCTCAGCCGCTAGGTCAGTTTGTTGGTGGGTTTGATTGGTAGTTTAGAAGGTGCATAGGTTAGTAGTAGGGAGGTAAAAGATATTAGATATATATCAAAAAATCGATCGGGCAGGGAGAGCAATATCAGTTAGGGATATAAAAAAAACAGATACGTATCAAAAATTGATTGAGCAACTGCAGTATTGTTTAAAAACCACAGATATGAAGAAGATTATGTTGTTTGAAAGAGAAAAAATAATCAATCAAGACATAAATAATACATTTCTGGCAAATGGCAGTTTATCTTCCTGTTTTTTTTTTCTACCGGTATTGTCTTTTTATGTACATGCGATGCAAACAAAAAGACGGCCAATCATAAGCTCACTTTTTCCAAGTCAATACCTAAAAACATTTTTCCGTCAAATGCTATACATTATTATTTATAGCTTTAAATGCCATGTGAATAAGAACTATCTAGATTGTAGCCTTTTTGGTTAAAATCTGACTGTATCGTGTCACCAAAAAGTTAGTTGAATCCTTACTGTATGAATCAGTGAAAGATACACACCCCTAGATAGTTGGAAGGTAGGCAGGTTGACAACTTGGTATAGGTCGATAAGTTGGTCAAAAATTGATTTGTCACCATAACTACAAAAACAAGATTATAATAAAGAACAAACAATTATGAATAATACAAAAATTAGGTATATGGCATTACCTGTGATAATGCTGGTGTGAATGCTGTAAGCTGAATGTGGCTGATGAAGATGCTGAAACTGATAGCTAGCTAAAAAGGCTGAAGGTGATAGCTGAAAACGCTGAAGCAAAAAGCTTGCTAAAATATTAAATAAATGCCAAATTATCCAAAGAAAACTGGAAAAATGTCTCTAATTTTGCCAAAACTGTTTGTACCATTTAAAATATTATCTTAACTCCAAATTAGCCTTAAAAACTGGAATAATTTCTGAATTAGCCAAAAAATGCAAGCATAATGCTAAATATTAGCTGAACTATAAATTAGCCTAAAAAACTGCATTGTCTAATTTTGCAAAAAACAGCTAGCATAACGGTACAATATTAGCTAAATATCATCCTAAAAAAAAAATGGGAGAAAATAAAATCTAATTTTGCTTACTAAGCATTCCCACAAATAAACAATAATAAACACAATGGAGTGTCCAATGTCTGTGAGGCATTGTAGATTCTAATAGCTGACGGAAGGACAGCGCTTCTTTCTGCAGCGAGGGTGTTTCTGTCTGACTGAAAGAGCTGCTCAGTGCCCTCACAGTCTAATTCAAAGAATGATGAGGATTGCTCATGATGGATTTCAGTTTGTGTTGCATCTTCCTCTCACCCACCACAGTCCCAGACTCAGGGAGACACCCCACTATGGAGCTGGATCTCCAAACCACTTTGTCAATCCTATTACAGTTTCTGTCAGTTCCTTCTCCCCAGCAACACACTCTGTAGAAGAGGAGAGATGCAACAGTGCCATCATAAAAAGTTGTGAACAGAGTTCTGCAAACTCTGCAGGACTTTAGGTGAACGCCCAGGTGTTAAAAGGAGTCCACTATTTTAATGTTCACCATTGACACAGGAGCTGACATCCATCCTAAGTAGATTGAACTAAAAGTTCAATTTAGTTAATTCCCTTAAAATGATGTGATGTGTGAAAAAATAATTATGAACATCAAGTAAACCGAGTCCCCCTTGCTAGTGAGGAAGATGCAATAACATGCCAGCCGTCCTGACCATACCACCATTGAACACTTGTGGGTTAAGCTTGGAAGTGATTGCGCCTGGATGACCAGTTACTGGTCAAAAATTTAGGGTAATCTCACAACACTGGGTACCCATGTGTGAGATTTATATACACAACCCTGAAACTCCTGCAATAATGAAGGGATTGTTAAACTGACAATATTGTTTGTCTTTAAACTTCCATCTTCCAATCCAACAAGCACGAATCTTGGACAGAAAAAGCCCTAAAGTGTCAAATAAAAAGACAAGGCAAGTTTTCTATGTGTGCAACTACGTTATCAGCTCTGCTGTTCATAACTTAAACACGTTTGTAACAAATGTTGCACCATTTACACAGGCTTTTCACAGTAAGACTTAGTGCTATTAAGCATTTTTTTTTAAATCAAGCACACACAAATGCTTTTACTTTTTTGTAACTGGATTTCAACTTTGAGCGAAAACAAAAATGAGTAAAGTTTTCTTTATTTCCCCCACAATCTTAAATGTGCAGGTGGCGGTGTGACGGCCTCACACATCATCACAAAGGAGTCGATTCCGCATCCTCCTCACCCGCCCCTCTCTTCCGCTCACACCACCAGCAAGGCGACTGCAGTCTCCCCATCACCATGTTTACACCTCATGCCGCCACCAATTACCACATTTGACACCCGAGCTGTTACTGAGACTGGGGAGTAGGTTGAGGAGTGTGCTGAGGAAGAGGAAACTATAGGTGGCTGATTCTCACGGTTGGCCTCACTGTCACAACTTTTCCTGCGAACAGATTCACAAATTTTCTCACTGCTGCTAGATAGGTCACATGGGTACAAGAAGAGCTGTTGAAAAAAATATTCATGAGGAATAATGTTAGGCTTTTGTCATTTATAAAACGCGTTTAAATGAATAAATAATTCATTGTACTTTTTGTGAGGGTTCTTTTTAAAGTCTAATTACAGGCAATTTCCATTTCTCCTCATTTTCTTACAGCTATGTTTGTCAGAAGATGATCAACATCACAAACAGAAAAAAAGAAATCCTACAGACAGAAAATTGAATTTTATTAATTAAAAATAATTATTTAGAAACACATCCAATATTACCTTTTTTTATTGGGAGTAAACGTGAAAACACATGAAACTTTTACGTTACGATTTGTTAAATCTTTTTTAGTTTTTCTAGTATACAAACCTACAAAGACGAGAAAACTTAAAGGAGTTGTTTTTCAAAACATCTGCCTGTAGGCAGGACAAGATCAGGTATTATGACCTTGGAGTGGCAGCTGCACCTCCATGAACTGCCACCTAAATGTAATGGGGATAGTTTGACATCTCAAGAGATCCTGGAGTCTATTGCAGGAATTTCCAAAGTCAGTCCAAGGACCAGTGTCCTACATGTTTCCCAACCAACCTGCCATTAGAGCTCCTTATTGGTCAAACAACCCTGATGTAGTTAATCGGCAGTAGATGAGGCAGGGTTTCTGGTAATCCAGCAAGAGACCAGCCCTCAAAGACTGACTTTTGACACCCCTGGTTTATGCTGTCTAGGTAAAACGCAACTGCTAAAGGTCTCCTATGGCAAATGGTCCTTGGTTACAAGTTCTACTAAGTATGGTTTCCTTATGGAAACTTAAAAACAAGGTCCACTACATTGCCTTGACTGACATTATCAGATGTGGAGATGGGTGCAATGTTGAGGCCTCCCAGGTGAGCATCTGGTCGCCAGGCCTCCTCTTATGGGCCATGGCCGAACTCAACCTGAAGACTAGATGACAAAGGCTCACCAGCTGAAAGAAGGGCTTTGGTGTGGTCAAAAGTTGGTACCTCAATAGCCAAATTCACAGAGATGGGTGTAACCATTGTAACATGATATATTTCAAGTAGAATGAAGCTTGAGTTCGTGTGTGAGGCTAAGATATGCCAACTAGATCTAGTTAGGACTTTATGCACAGTTTTTGGCTCTGAAACCAAAATCCTCAGGAGGGGTTTGACTCTCTTTCACTTTAAATAGGGGGATGTGGGTTTGGTCATACCCTCTCTATCAGTTGTTTATATTAGGGTTTACCCAGGTAAACAAAAGGGTCACATCACTACAGCTCCAGGTCGTGGGACAGGTGTCTTACTATGCATACAGACCGGAAAATAGCACAGAGTACCTGGTATCCAGGACTCCCCAGGTGGGATTATAAAAAGTGCATTTCTGATTTGTTGTTCTACTGGTAAACTTAAACATTCACTTCAACAATAGCAGTGATACCTAGAATAGGGTGATTGAGAGGAACAGCCTACCTGATCTGAACTTTTTAAGTGTTTTGTTGTTGGGTTTCTGTGTCAATCAGTTTATACAAAACAAACAGAACAATCAATTTACATGATCTCAATCAGTCCTTGTCGCATACCCTAAGCAGGATGTAAAAAATAAACGTAGTTTAACTTCTCTTGGCTTGGACACCCTACTGAACAACCAATCATCTGTTCAGAAACTGGTCATTATCTTTCAAGTTAGAAGCCTTGAAGCTTCAATTAAAACTACCCTAAAACGTGAATTTTGATACATATTTTCCTCCCATCTGAGGGAGGTAAATATCAGTTGACTCCTGATCGGAAGATTGCGGGTTCGATTCCTGCCTTGCCCACCCATGTGTCCAAGTGTCCTTGGGCAAGACACTGAACCCCATATTGCCTCTGGTGGTGTTCGGCAGCAGAGCCTCCATCAGTGTGGGCCTTCGAAGGAAGGTAGAAAAGCGCTATATAAGTATGTGCCATTTACCATCTTTATGAACAAAGTGTTAGAAGTGTTTAAGGAATTTAGCAGATTTCTCACTGTCAATGTCCCCAGCTTTTGTTCTTTTCTGATAACTTTATTTATGCTTTAAAATCCATCCATCCATCCATCATCCATCCATCTCCTATACCCGCATTATCCTGTGTATGGTCAGGGAAATCAAAATAACAACTGTTGATAAACTTCTAAATTTGAATAATTCACATCTGCATTGTTGGTTCAGATATAGTTTTCCTTATGTGTGTGTGTGGGGGTGTGTGTGTCTGCCTGTATGTGTGAAGAGCTTCTCACCAAGTTGAGGGTGGTCCAGCCTGTGAAAGGGTGGAACATAGGGCATGGCCCAGACTTCAGCTATGATTAATAGACACAATAACACAAACACACACAATCAGTCTCCTGGCTGTCCCACACTGGGGTCATGTCTTTTTAACCCCGGTAAGGCTCCCCTGTAGCACACATACACCTGAGCCAGCTGGTGTGTAGGAGGGCTGCAGCCACCTTGCAGCAGCAACAATGTCTTACTCTGGCATTAGGTAAAACAGGACAATGGTGACTGTAAATCAGAGTGTGTGTGTGTGCTTGTGTGTGTTAATGATCTGACCTGTTCAGTCCACCTGCTCGCTCCAGCTGGCCAGGCTGAAATGAAGTCAGTAGCTGTAAATATCTGGAGGAGGCTCTGGTGGGCTTCTGCTTCACTTCCCTTTTCCAGTCCACTTTTAAAGCGTCTCATCTCTCCTTCCTTTTCTCCTTTGAGAACACTGTTTTCTTAATCATTTTAATTTTTTAACAGTTTCTCTTCTATTCTTTAATTCCTCCATTTCACCATTGCTGCCATTCCATATTTGACCTACAGCTTTTGTATTTCCACTATCATGTATCCACTCTGCTTTTCCATTTGCCTTTTTTTCTTCTGCTAGAATGCTGGAATCTTCTTTCTTAGGCCGTAGACTTCTGTTTTTTTCCCCTTTCCTACCCAGTAAAACCAAATTACATTAAGAAGAATTGTAGGGTTGTGCTATGTTCACACTATCCCCAAAAACACATTCAAGCAACTGCTCCCTTTAAAAAAAAAAAAAAAAAAAAAAGTGAATGTGCGTATGTCAATGTGCACACATGCGTGTTTTGAGCTTCCGTATTTAAAACTCTTGTGTTCACGCGTCGCTCAAGAGTTTTTAAGTCAATTTTTGGGCTCAGAACATTCATCAATGAAAGCGTGTTGAAAGTTCAACCAGGTAAACTTTGACCAATCCTGGGATTTGTTAATGACATGTGGGTTGCATCCTTTTTATTGCTGCCATTTGAGAATTGATAATGATGGGGAATTATCAATTGTCGCACAGGAATCATATGGCACCAAATCATATAATAAGGAAGTCTTTGTAAGATTTGCATCACTTAGAATTTTTCCATCTATGAGTATATGTGCTTGTATCATGTAGCGTCAGTCTATTGTGAACTCGGTATGCATAAAGCACGTTCAAGAACCCGCATTCATCACTCTCATTGTGCGCCCAGTGTTTACGTAGCATGTTGCCATTTTGACTAAGTTATGAAACAAAAAAATAGTCCTTGAAATCTACCAGCCTTCCTGTTTTCCATCCACTTCTTTCTAATGATTGCCTGGATCAGGTGTGATCAGTCAATCAGAAACTTCATCTGAGCAGGTTATATCAACTGGACTTTTGTGAAAGTCAAGAAAAGGAGAAACTGCAAAGTTAAGTACAGGAAAGAGAAAAAGCAAGAGACTGCAGTGTAAGTTTTGACTGAGAAATCAAAACACGAGACAAATACTGGTCTAACCCAAGGACAAAACACAGAGAAAAGCAGAGTAAGGTGGTCTGTGCTATCCAGTGCAGTTCGGACTCTTCTGATCTATACATTGAGCCCACCAACCCCTTTTTACCTTTTGACAAAAGAAGGTGACACGTAGAACACAACAGTACATACCCCCACCCTCAGTCTTCTCTTGTAGGTATAGAGAAAATCTGCAAAGAAGCCCATTAGGTTTACATTCTTATCTGTGCACTGTGCATAGTAAAACCATAGATTGACCTCTGATGTCTTAAATCAACTAAAGCAGCTGAAGTCAGGTGCCTTGCTCAAAGGCGCCACAGTGAAATAAAAAGAGAGGGGAAAGGAAAAAAAACAACTCTGGGCAACTGTAACACCCACCCACCCTCGCTCCAGGGAATTTAATTTAATTTAAATATATAATATCACAATGAAATAAAAACTATTTTTTTTAAGTTTCCTATGAAAGCCTGTGAGTCGGAGCTGATGATGCTGGAAGACCAAAGAGGAGAAAACGTGAGGATGCTGGAGACTCGTGAGGTTGTCAGGGACCAAAGCTGCTCACCACATCAACAAAGACGCAGAAACTGATGGAGGAGACCCTCAATCACTGAAGTTGATACACATCCAAGGTGTCCAAACACCTGTAAATGCAGAAAAACCATCAGGTGGTGAAATCTTTTCCCACTGGTGCAGCAAAATCTGCACCAAGAACTCTCTCTGGACGTTTGGAACTTGTGAGAGTCACTGGCAGCATCACCAAGACCTTTGAGGAGCCAAAGGGGACAGAACTGCCCAGTGTGACCAAAAACGCCTCTAGTTATTTTACATTTTATGCACAGTTATTTGCACATTTAGAGAGAAAGGTACAACATTTGCTGTGAACAGTTTGACACTGGACAAATTAAAACTTTTAACAGTGAAAATCTGTTGTTGATGTACAATCGCATTGTTTTTCTCACTAAAAAATCAAAAAATCACATTTCAATTTTGTGTTTAGGTTTTTTTTTTTACAATTTGAATTGTTCCAACACTATTATGAAATAGAAAACATTGTAAAATGATGATAGAAATTGAAAATTCTTCCTGAAAAAGGAGCAAAAGCACACAATTGTAGGACATTTTTAGACCCTTTCATAGTCAAAATGAGCAAAAAAAAGTCCAGGCGGACATTTCTGCTCTATGGTTTTCCAAAACTCTGCGGTTGTAATGTCCTTAAAAGTTTCAAAGACAAATATAACTTACTTTTTATTCTTACTGATTTGTGTTACCTTAATGAATGTCAGGAATGACACTAGCGGAAGCCCCAGGATGCAGTGACTCAAGACAAGATTCAAAAAGGAGAAGATTTTATTGTCTCTTAGGTCTTGTAGTTGCACTCTCTCTCCAGTACGGAGGAATGGCGCTGGTGAGTAGAGTGAGTTCCTGAGGGTCTTTGAGAGAATCCACGGAGAAGTGCAGACAGTGGTACGGAAGGCGAGGGAGAAGCAAAAGATGAAGACTGGATCTTGTCAGGTAGGCTTGACGTGGTGCGAGGCGGGCTCGGCTTGACTTGACGTGGTGCGAGGCGGGCTCGGCTTGACTTGACGTGGTGCGAGGCGGGCTCGGCTTGATACGAAGCGGACCTGGCGTTGTGAAGACAACTTCCTGGCGAGGAGGAATGGGAAGGGGGAGACTTAAATCCTGTCCGGAGCAGCTGGTAGTAATCAGGGTGATTGCCAGGGGACGGATCTCCACAATGAATACAGACTCAAAATAAATAAGTTAAACCATATTTTTTATTTTCTCCTTTTATTTCATGATGTGAAAAATATTGTTTTCGGACCACGGACCGGGATCCCATTTAGATTTTGGCCCTTAGAGCGAAAAAATTTGGGCACCCCTTTACTAGAGCATGACATAGGGATCAGAGGATCTGCCATCCAATGGTTTAAATCCCATTTATCTTATAGATACCAGTTTGTTAATGTAACTGGACAGTCCAGTCTTCTCATTGTACTCAAGTTAGCTACGGAGTCCCACAGGGCTCAGTTCTAGGGCCCATCCTGTTTATGCTTTACAACCTTTCCTTTTAGGAAACACATTCAGGAAGCACAGCATTAATTTTTTATGTTAATGCGGATGGATATGTTACTAGAGAACTGAATTCTGTTCATATAGAGTTAGACCTAGAGAAACTGATGACGACGTTAATTACGCTCCTACTAAACCAGAAAAACTGAGATCATTACACTGGGCCCTAAACACCAGAGAGATGCTCTCTCGGATCAGATAGTCTCCTTGGATGGCGTAAATATTGCCTCCAATTCTACAGTCAGAAACTTGGGGTTTTATTTGACCAGGATTTATCGTTTAAGACTAACATATCACAAGCTTGTAAAACTGCATTTTTTCACCTTTGCAATATATCTAGGATCAGAAATATGTTATCTAAAAGTGATGCTGAGAAACTCATCCATCATGGTTATTCTCCACATCAGCTCTGGGGTTCTGTTCTCATTTCTTCTCCTCTCTTCTACTCTTTATCATTTATTGTATTTAGTTCTCCATGCTTTTGTTGGTGCAGTTTGATTCACATGTTGTTTTCCTTTCCACTTCCCTCTGGGGAGCAGGAGAGATTTCAGGTCCCAGGTGGGTTGCTCGTGCTCCTGCCCTGGCCGTGGACCACGCTCCAACGCCATCCTGCATCTCTGAGTGAGAGTGATTCCTGGTTGGTCGTCTGTCCTCCTGCGCTTCTGCATCGTCTGACTGAGGACTTCATCACCACTCGTCCCTCAGCTCTATCTGAATGAACTCTATTGAAACACGTAGTTGTAGAAGCTCATTCTTCTTTACCAGTTCTAGTATCTCCTGTTCGTCCTGGGATAGGATCTCTCCCTCATGTGGGAATCCCTAAGGTTTCTTCTTTTTTCCTGACTCAGGTTTTTTTAGGAGTTTTTCCTTACTGAGAGGGAGGGTCTAAGGGCAGGGATAACCAGTTTATTTAGTCTGTTTAGTCTTTAGCTATTTTTTCATATTTTATGACTAACTTCTGCATCTGCAAAACTACCTGCATGGCAAATTTTCTTTATGATTTTGGGTATGTAAATAAAATTGAATTGAATTGGATTGTATCAACTGAATACTCTCTAGTAAACTACAGACAGGTCTGCACATGTCTGGCACTGCAGGAGTCATTGGGGGTGTAGTGTGTTCCTGTAGGTAGCCTTTTTTACTTTTGTCCCAGCTCTATGTCTGTCATTCTCTAGATCCCCCCTATAAGCCTAGGTTATTTGGCAACTATTATTTGTGATTGTTTTGATGATGGAGCCTCAGATGGGGAGAGTTGATTTCTTCACACCAAGATGATCATCTATTGTATATTCAATTTTACCAGTTCAGTGCAGTTCGACAATTTTGCTTTTGTTTTTTTTATGGGCAGCTCTTTAGTCTTGGCCATAGTGGAGTTTGGAGTGTGACTGTTTGAGGCCTACAGGCCTCTATTGTACTGATAACAGTTTCAAACCCTCACCATTATTACAGAGTGAAGGACAGATGAAGTTAAAGGGTTTGTGAGAGCCAGAATTCTTGCTTGTTTGGAGGAGACCAAACACTTATTTTATCAAGGAATTTACAATTATTTCACTAAACAATCAGACAATGTGATGTCCTGGTTTCTTTCCCCCATTCTGTCTTTCATAGTTTAGGTTTACCTAAGATGATAATGACAGGCCTCGCTCATCTTTTCAAGAGGGGGAACTAGGAAATTTTGTGACAGACTTCTTTTTTTTTATTTGTCCGAGTGCACAAACGAAGCAGGGATACAAAAAAATCAATAAAAAGCTTGAAGCTAATAATAATAATTTGGTTGTTTGTTCAATTGTAAGTATAGAGTGATGTGCTGATGACCCCAAAAATGTCACAGCATCCCCACAAAAATGCGAAAAGCAAACACACAAACCAGTTGTGTTGTTGATTATTCTAATGATGTGTTGCTCATGCAGCTTGCAGTGGATTGTATGGCGTTGTTAAGATGAACTGTCCCCACTTCAGCACCAGATTTAGATCGACATCTCACAGGAAAGAACAGAGGGGGTCAGGGTGTGTTGCTAATAAATTCAGTTTTGACTCGGTAACGCCTGACACAGTTAAGAAAGTGTGTGGGAGTCCTGAGTGTGTGTGTGTGTACAGTAGGTGAGCAACACTTCTGATGTCTGTATATATTATAAGTACACACTTTTAAGCACACTTTACATATAAACAACACTCTGTGTGTGTGCTTGCATATGTGCATCAGTGAAGCACACTTGCAGCTGACTCCCATCTTTACCAAGTGTGTGTGTGTATGCATGTGTCTGTGCAGCAGTGTACGCTGTGCGCTCACTGTGCCTTTATGCAAGGCAGGTGAAAGAGGTAAATTGGGCCGTTCCATCATGCGATGCAGGGAGGCTGGCTGACATGCTGATCAGGTGTGCATGCATAATAACCACCAAAAATAAGTTCTGTTTTGAATAATGCCCCCAACCAAACCCTCCAAAAAAAGAAGAAAGAACGAACGAGCGGAGGAAGAAATGCGGCGCTCTGCTCCCGGTGCAGGTGGAGATCTCATCCATCTTAACAATGAATGGAAATCAGAGACAGACTGCCACCGAGCGAGGCCTCCGCAGAGCCCACTTACAACTCTTTCTCCCTCTCTCCTCCTCTCTGTCTCTCTATTACCCCTTTATTCTTTGACCCTTTCCTCTCCCTCCTCTTCCGCTGTCACTTTTTCCCCTCATCTATTCTTGAACCCTTTAAGTTTTTTCCCATTTAACTTTATTTACGGACCCACCCTCCATCTCCGCCTCTCCCTTCAGTCTTTATTTATTTATTTTTTTGGCTGAGCAGTTCAAAACTTTACTTAATAAGGAGGATAATAAGCAGCTTCAGTGTTTTAAAAATTCAATACAATCTACATATATATACCATTTATCATAAAAATGTGATTTTAGTTTGGATGAGTAAAATATGACAAATTTTTAGATACAAGCAACAAATTTACAGTAAAACTGACATAAAATTTAAACCATAACAAACATATGCGTTACATAGAAAGTAATTCTCTAACACACATTTATACTGTACATAACAAAACATATACTTTACCAGGTACTTTAGCACTTTGCAGGTATACTTTAATAAATGTTTAATGCTACAATATTATTTAAGTCCTTTTATACATCCTCGTCCAATCCAACCTACACTTTAAATCTACAAAATCCTTTGATTTTATTAATTTATTTCAAGCATTATAAATTGAGAAGCATTAAAAAACATTTATTTCTGCTGTAAAAAATTACAAAGCACAGATTTATCGAACCCATTTCAGATAAAAATGAATATATTGATTATACTATAAAGAAAAAATGAAAAAGTAGAAGATTTGTCTTCTTGACTGTGTAGTCATAATTATATATATACATTTTTGCAGTACACAGTACACACTTTTGCCTCATTATATTCTTTAAATGTAATGATTACCAATCAAAGTCACATTGATCTTGCATTGTTTCTTTAAACAAATCTTTTACATTTTCCTGTGGGATGCTTTTACACTGAAGCGTTTAAGCAAAACTACTTCAACCAAACACAGTTGTTGGGTAAAAAAAGGGAAAAGGACTATAAGTAGTCAAAATAAAGTGTTTTAATATTTTCTTATTTATTTTTTTAAAGTGTATTTAGAACTATTGTGGAATATCAGGCAATTTTTTAGATGAATGAAGCAAGTGTCAGTAAGCTGTTCTACTAGTTTAAGTTTTTTTTTTTTTTAAACATTGTTTACTTGTATGTACAAGACAATGAGAGGCTTTTCAGCCACAAGTTTAATTGATCCAAAAACAACCAGTTTGAAGATTCTTACATGTGCACATGAAAAGGAGCACAGAGGCCTCATTTCAAGGAAATGTCTGCATTTATGGATTGAGCTGTCAGACAAATAATTCAGAGCCTACTGTCGCCTCTTTTTCTAGTGACTTTTCTGGCTTTTGTGGGAAAACTTGCTGTTGGATATCGCCAAAATAGATGCTCCACCTTGCGAGGCCTCCGTAGAGGCCACACAATGCCCTCCATGTAGCTCTTGCACTGGTCTTGAATCCACAGTGAGACAATGAAAAATCAGTGAATAATTTACTCAAAAAAAAATTATTTTACAACGCAGTGCTCTTTAACAGCTGGAGCCAGTTTATTAAATAAGTCCTGAATCTCTGTACAGTCTCGGGAGAGAAGAATATTAGAATCTAACAAGTTACATGGCCAGTAGAAAAACTATAGGGGGAATTATTTCTCTTTAAACAAGAACCCTACTTACATACAGTAATTATGCTTCCTCTAACAGTTGTCTCTATCATATCCACAATAACTTTTTTTTTTTTTTCTTTAAAGTCACTGCTTTTAAAGTCTTAAATACACATTGTTTTTTTTTTCATTGTAATCACAATTGATTAATGTTTTTGAAATAAAAGCTGCAGCCAAATGACCAGTCCAGCTCAAGGTGATGTATGGAAGCATTTATCCATTCCCCCTTTATTTTCCAGGGTAAAGGACCAGAGACACCCACCAAAACCACAAAAATGGAGACCTCCCATCCCCATCTCACCTTTACTGATCCATCAAAAATACTTCTGATTAGGGCTGTGGCTCGTTACTTAGATGTCGATCCGATTCACAAATTAAGCTAAACAATTCATGAAAACCACGATTCTTACTTTTTAATATAATGTGCATATAACGTTTGTTGTCCTGTGTATGTATTTTTCCATGATGTATGAAAAATAAAATTACATGTTTCAAATCACCATCATTTATCTGTTTTATTTGGTACAGGAGTTCGGAGTCAACTGATGAAAACACAAAGATTAGAAAGAAATCTTTTTATTACCTTAATCTTTTTTTTTTTTTAATCAACCTTTTTAAATTCAGCAGCAACATAAACATCATCAGCAGCACTTTTGTTTTAGAACATTTAACTACAAAACCTGGAAATGTACTCCTCAGTGTTTCTATCCTCTGCATTCTGCATCACTTTATGTTCTAAGCATTACATATTGGTGCAAATCTGGTGTAAAAGTCGCTTTTTCAGTTACAGAATCAGGTGATTCATACCTTAGCTGTGCAGAGCTGCATGCTCTGTATGCTTCATAATGCACTGTATTTACGTTAATGGTGTCATATGTTAAAGTCCTCCATGACAATCTTTTTTTACCTAAAAAAAAAACACCTCTCAGTAATGTTGTAATTATGATTAAGAAGTTTTTAACTAAAATACAACAATCTAAATGTCTTAAAAAGTCATTGATGTTGATCTGAATCCTTAGTCTGCAAAATCTCATCTGAAGGGGCGTGGCTTTTGGAGCATGTACACAGATATGCTATTTATGAATTTGTAAAGATTTGAATGAACAAACAACTATAATATTATGTTTTTTTCATAATGCAAGGATCATTTTTAGACTTCTTGTCAGTGTCCTCTAACCCTGATTTTCTCCATAAGTGACAGTAACTAAATGAGTTGGCAGTATAAGTGTTATTCATGACTTGGACAGAGGGAAGGTTTTACTGCAGGTAGATAAAAAGATATTGTCCTTCTGCTGCTGTCTGCACTCACTATGCTCTGCTGTTAGTGTCTGATGTGTTTCTCTGTGGCAAACAGAAGTTTAATGAAGTCGCTGCAACACTGTCCCTTTTAGCGCAAAAAGAATAATATTTTTTGTCCTCTGCGTTACAATGACCAGAATAAGTTGAAGGTTGTTTTTATAGCAGCACAGATCATCCACGTGTCTTACAGGATAAAGTTTATCTTTGGTGTTTTATTGATTTGATTTTTTAAAATTTCTCTCTCTTGGAGCTCCATTAGAACTGACACTATTGTTGAATTTAAAGCTTAGATTTCACAGTGGATCTGCAAAATCGGACAAACCCAGCGGTCATTTGGCTCCATTGTCTGCTGCAACCTGAAAAAATATTTTTAATGTGAGTGTATCTTATAACTTACTAAAATTGGCAAATAGGAGTTGACAAACACACTTGTAAATCTCTATAAACGGAAAATTTCACCTGTTAAATCAAGATTTACTTGGAGTGAATGAGGGACATGTAGAAAAATTAAAAAAAAGATAGTCACCATTAACTTAAAAACCCACTTCAATCATCTTTTGTAAGCGTTTTCAGTCATCTTTTAATAATGATTATGCCTTTTTAGTTAAAATGTAAAAAAAAAAAAAAAAAACTGTTGCTTTCTTTGACATAGTTTTTACAATCAGTTGATCCTTAGAAACTCTCCTCTGAGTTGTGTGCAGGACCACTTCCTGTCCCCCATCTGTTTAGCAGGTTTCTTGTTAGCTTACAGTCTCTCACATCCCAAATCTAATGTCATGGTCAGCAATATTGGACCTATCCAGCTGTACCATTTTGAACCAGATTGCAGCTCAGATTAGGTAAACAAAGAGGCAGACGGATCTATTTGTCTATAAGTGAATGCCTCAGAATGGGGAGGAGCAGGGAGCTTGAGGGCCACCCAGTGTATCTTCTACATCACAAATACGATCTTTTTTAACCCTCTGGAACCGATGGACCCCCGGCTGTACAGCTGTGAGATCAACGTGGTACAACTCTGTCTAGAATAAACTTTGACTTTTTTTTTATCTTGTAACTGATAGTTTATGGAATTAAAGATAGAATGAGACATTTATTTGTAGGTTTGGGACAAAAGCGATCTTTTAATTTAATAAACAAGGCGGAAGAGGAACTTCAATCTGGCGGCTGCAGTGCAGGTCAATGCGCCCGCTTTGGGGGGCGGAGCGAAACGGAGCTGTCCAACAATCCCCAATCCCACTCTACGTTTCTTCGGGAAAGTCCTGTCCACCACCGCTGTTACGATAGGCGAACAGATACACCCCCCACCTGAGAGCAGATTCCAGCCGAGCCGACCTGAAATCCAGCCGGATCAAACCTCTCCCAAAAGCCTTTTTACTTTCACAACTACAATAAAAAAAAAAATCTGAAAAAAAGAAGAAAAGAACTGAAAAACATTAGCATGTCAAATGGATAGGCGTGCCCTTAGGAGAGAAATTCTTATTTTTTGGGCTGCCTGGAAGTCACAGGCTGAAGTACAATCACTGTCAGAGCTGTATAACACATTTTCATTCAAAAAATGTGATTAGTTTGTTGAAAAAGTTTTATTATTTTTTATGAAATAACACCTAAAACCTTCGTTCTATGTTGTAAAAACAGTTCGTCAAACACGTTTTGGGATTTCCACTGCAAAATGAATCCAATTTTTCCAGAAGGAATTTTCTGTTTTTTTTCATGATTTTATGTCTAGCGTGTGAATACAACATGGAAAAATGACAAAATGAAGGTAGTATCACTTAGGTGAGGTTGTGCTGAATTTAATGATACCAAATAAGCAAGCAACTAGTCTTTCAAATTGAAAATACAGAGGTTAATTCAAAAGGAGACAAAAACTGAGTTTTACGCTCTTGGTCAGGGGTCCCCAACTAATTTGGCAATAGGTCCGGTAACCCTGTCAGCTTGGTAGACTGGGGTCCAAACAAACAAAAACATTCAGATAATAATTCACTTTTCTTTTCTTTTATTTAATTGCAATTTGTAGCTAAATTGGCAAAGACTTTTTTAGCTTATTGTTTCAAAAAGCATTTCTGTAATTCATTTTTTTAACAAAGATACTACAATGTATATAACTACATTCCAAAAAATATTGCACATAAACTTGCTTCCTTGTATTGCAATATGTGAGCTCTTTCACAAACTCACATTCTATTTTACTTAACGTGCAAAAGCTAACATGAATGCACCTCAAAAAGCCTTCTTAATTATGATGAATAATTCTGAAAATGTTAACTTTCTGTTTTACAACCTTTAAGAGTAGGTTACAAATAAGACTACAAATTGATCATTCAAGTAATAACTTTGATAAGTGCAAAAACTTTATGGATATAAAGGTAAGCTGCAAAATAGACTTATCTCAGTGAGAAATGTGCATGAACGCTGGCAACTAAGCTCTGAAATCTGGGAAGGAAAGGAGTCAAAGTCATTCTGTGGTGTGAGCATGTGCACGAGAAGGCTGATTTATTACTGTAGGTAGAACCAAACATTGTTATTGTGTACAATGCTACTTTGATAAAAGAAGAAAACTTCTACTTTAGCCCAAAACCTGTCAGGATCAGAGGATTCACATTGCTCTCTTAGCACTTCATCAGCCTGCACTCGTCCATTTGTAATAACGTGTGGCCTCTTTAGAAAAAAATAACAAAATTCTTCTCAAAGAAGGGATTTTTGACCAAGATCAAGAGCTGGTCTTGAAAAAATGTTCACAGTTCTCAAGATCCATCTTCAGAATGTCCAGTTTCTTCTGAAAAAAGACAGAACAACAGTCACCAAGTCACACGCAGAATTCTTTTCCTTCATCCATCTTTTTTATGCTGTTTGGGATTAAAAAAGTATGAGTGTTACAAAACAAATCAGCGATACATGAGAGCAGAGATAGTCATTCTGGAAGGATGAACATACCTGTCTGGCTTTTTCTTGAAGCTGCTGTCCCTCTTTTCCCTCCAATATAGTTTCTACCATCACCTCCATAAACTCTTTGAATCATTTTGGAGTCACTTTTTGTGCTCACCCAAAATCCATTCCACCGCAGTGAGCACTCGTGAGCTCGTTGTTGTGCTGTTAGCGTCTGTGTGTTGTCCGCTCGTATTGTCCTTTCCGTTCATGTATTTTCTATTCGCTGATCCTGACGGGTAATTTTATGTCAAAAGTTTTGTTTTGTCTCGTAGCGCCACTTAATATCAGTGCCTTTAACAACATCAACAGCCTCCACACGCTTTAATCTTGTAGAACTCACCGCTGGAAAAATGAAAGTGGAAATTTCGGTCCACTCATCATCCACTTTTCTCATATTAGACAGAGCCATTTTTTACTCAATCACTTTATAACTTTATGTCCTAACTATGTAAACATTAGCATGCTGCTCTTTGCCGGTTGAAGGACCCCGGTCCAAACGTAGCTGTCCTCACGCGCGCCTGTTCAAAAATCACTTTGGGTAAAAATGAATGTCAAATCATACTTTTCATTAAAAATGCTTGGCGGTCCGGATAAAAGGGTCTCGGTGTCCGGACCCGGACCGCGGTCCGGCAGTTCGGGACCCCTGGTCTAGGTTATATGCTCCTGATTTACATTGACTTAAATAAAGAAATGCAACTTTGAGATTCATTTTCTTTTCTGCGCTGGTCACTTTATTATAAACACATGCTTGTTAACGCAGATTTTTATTCAATCAATCACATGGCAGCAACTCAATGCTTCAGGCATGTGGACATGATCTGCTGCAGTTCAAACCGAGCATCAGAATGAGATAAAAGGTCATTCAAGTGACTGAACGTGGGATGGTTGTTGGTGCCAGACAGGCTGGTCTGAGTATTTCAGAAACTCCTGATTTACTGGAATTTTCACCCACAACCATCTCTAGAGTTCACAGAGCATGGTCCAAAAAAGAAAAGTTATCCAGTGAGCTGCAGTTCTGAGGGCAGAAATGCCTTGTTGATCCCAGAGGTCAGAAAAGAATGACCAGACTGGTTCCAGCTAAAGTTAACTCAAATAATCACTAGTTACAACCGAGATCAGCAGAAGAGCATCTCTGAACAACGTCCAACTTTGAGGCAGATGGGCTACAGTAGAGGAACACACCGGGTACCGCTACTGTCTGCTATGACCAGGAAACTGAGGCTCAGTTCACTGGACTCTACTGACCCCCACCAGATCTCAACCCAATAGAGCAGCTTTGATAAATAGAGGAACCAGAGATTGACATCATGGATCTTCATCAGAGTGATATCTTTAAATAGGGAGCCAATCAGAAGAGACCATGTCACAGAATTCAAAGTATAACCTGGAACAGAGATGGAAGCATGGCTCAGGTTTGCTTATGATCCAAAAAAAAGATGCAGTCTCCATAATATGTGAAAGATAACTCTTGTCTTTCAAGTACTGAAATATATTGAAAGCAAGAGCATTTCTTTTGGTCAGCATAACAAAACAACAGTTTATTTTTATGGTATGCAGAGTTTTGGAGGGGAGGAGCCAGTTCCTGCAGTTGTGAGAAAAGAGATGAGGTCACTGTGGACAAGCTCCTATAGTGCCTGACTTTGGACAAAGTCAGACCATCCACCAGAATTTATTCTCCAGAATGGAACGGCAAAACGCTGTAATACAATAATACCTAAAACATACATAAATAGACGCAGAGTTTGTTCAAATCAGCTCACGCAAGAATAGTTCTATAAAGATGAGGAAGAATAGGGAAAAAGAAGAAGACAGTGGTTGAGAGGGGAAGAGGAGGAAAAAGATGGAGGGGTGAAGGATGGTGGATAGAGAGAGAAGGGGAGGACAGGAAGGAGGACGAGTAGGAGGTGGTGTGTTTTTTTATGTGTAAGCGTTTCCTTCAGCAGAGGTGATTGAGCACCTCTGCCCTGAACTCTGGGTAATGAGCGGAGAGGAAAGGAAAACTTCTGTTCTGGAAAGTTCCCAAATTATTTAGAAGCTTATGATGGTGGGGGAGGAGTGGTTGGTGTGGGGGGGGGGATTGTACTATGCACAATTCACCTTCTCCATACTAGATGAAAAGTAATGAAATTCTTCCTGACAGTTCTTCCAACCTCTTGCTGTATAATGATTTTTTTGTCCCCCCCACCCACCCACCCACCTCTCATCGCCCTCCACCCCTTCCATCCTCCATCCTGGCTTTATCCCTCTCCCCCTCTTTCCCTGAGCCTGTAGTATCCGGGTACATCTGTTTTGCATGAGATGCATAAAATGACAGGACTTAGACAGCTACTGCATCTAGTGACAAAGATTACTGTCAGCCACCTTCGCCAGTTAATACATCATTGCCACTGGTCCGTTCCCTGCCTCTGTCTCCTAGCGACAGCCTATCCCTCGGCGAGGCCCGGGCCATGTGATGAACCCCCCCTCAGCTCCTGCATTTCTTGCACACCTCCCTGTGCTACTCCTCAGCTTACCTTTCACATTAAAAAAGCAACAAAAAAAAATAAGAAGATGAAGAACAGCTTTTTTTACCAACTTTACATTTTTATCATATTACTATAAAATCCTAGTGAGGGCGCGGATCAGCGTTCATATTTTAAGAATTTGATTCTGCTGGTGATTACACCGTGCTTAAAGGTGTTAATGTGCAGCTGGATGAGGGAATGGTGGGTGGGGTCGGGGTGGATATTTGCTTTTGGACGTTAGTTTTTTGTTTCTTGTTAGTTACAGGGCAAAAACTTTGACCAAGTTTTAAGGAAAGACAGGTGGCATGAACCTCAATACTTGCTTTTAGAGTATATGTCAGATCAAAAACCTTTCAAAATAATTTCATTGGGGGGTTGGAAGACTGGATTTGTCAAGATTATCAACTATGTATGACAACTGGACTGAGTGACCCCCCCCCCTCGTATTATAAATAGGAAGTTCCTGCCAGTTCCAAGAAATTTCTGTTGAGAAATAAACAGCTATTACTAAGTTATTATATTTGCTTGAATAGCATTCTCATTTTCTGGAGTACAGGAATAAAAGTTGCAAGAGCAAAAATTGTTTAATCAAGAAGAAGAAAACCATGTATAAGTCGCTCTGGAGTATAAATCGCACTTCTGGGAAAGAAGTCTGACGTTTCCGAATAAATTCATCAGGCCCAGTTTAACAAAAAAAAAATGAAATTAAATAAATACAAGAATGCTAATCTCTTGATCTTTATAAAAAACATCAAAGTTGAAGAGGAAAACAATCAGATTCTCTTCCATGTTTGCTTTGGACAACATTTCTTCTACCACTGTCAGTAGCAAATACTTATACTCCGATCCAGCGTCTTCTAGTGGTCGTTAGAAGAAACAACTGCTGAAAGACACCAGATGTTTACTGGTAAAATAACAAATATATGAGCTAATTGATGAGTAAAAAACAAACAAAAAACACAAATAAGTCACTCCTGAGTATAAGTGGCATCCTTGGCTAAACAATGAACAAAGCTGCGACTTATATTCTGGAAAATATGGTATTCTTAGTTTACTACTTGCTTTTTGTAAGATTTGTGTATATTTTTCTCTTTAATCCAAGTGTGTCAAGTTATAGACAAATCAGACATTTTAATAAAACTATGTGGTCTCATGTCAAACATTTGAAACACTCGACTGACATCAGCTTTAAAAAACAGAGAATAAACCCTAATATATGTACATATAAATATATATATATATGTATATATATCTGACTGTATTTTTGGTATATGTGTTTTTCCCTCTGTGAATGCTTTCTAACAGAGATGGATAAAATATCCCTTTATTAATTTCTGCTTTACGCTATACTTGCAGACTTAGCTCAGAATGATTTAGGGCTGAGGAATACACAAGGGGACAATGCGGGGTACAATTTGTTTCACAAGGGCACTTTGACATGTTTAATGGAAACGTGAGGGTTTCGGTTAGATACACCCTGATTAAAAGACTGTCACTTTCCATCCTGAGCTACAGATGACCCAAAGAACAAATGGGAACAACTTCCATTTTTAGGACATTTCATTTGTGAGGCTAATGTGGCAAACGCCCCGCTGGAAAAAAAGGGATAATTAATGCAGCGTAAACCAGGCTTTACATAAAAGATTTAGAAAATCAAAGGTTTTAATACATGAACTATAGCTCCAATAGTGCCCCTCATTTTTGTTGCAACAGTAATCTTAGGTGGGGGAGGGGGAGTTGTAAGATAGTGGGAGAGCAGGTAAGCTGATGGATGATGGGAAGTGGGGCAGGCTTACACAGCTGTGATAGTCCTGTATACAATTTAGACAGTTTTTTTATTTTTATTTTGGCTAAAAACATAATCATATTTTAAATAATCACTGGAAACACTTTCAGAATGAAACAACCTCAGTGATTTTCTGCTTTGGTCAAATTGTTCAATACTCTTTAACCTTAATTGTTTCTTCATCTGTTATCTGTGTTGAGAATGGCTAGTTATAATGCCAAAAATTGCTCAAGAACTTGAATTTTACGATCAATTGAAACCTTTTTTGGAATTAGAGTCCCTGAGCTTAAAAGGAAGACTCTTTTTGGGAGAAAAAGCTGAGCTTCAGATGATAAAAAAAATATGAATATTAATTTATTTGTTTTATTCTTGTTTTTTGGCTCACCAACACTTAAAAAAAAGTAAGTAAGAACAAAAACTGCTTTTGTGACCCGGTAGGAGCACAAGTTCTGCAATCCGCAGATACATGAAAAATCCTCATCCATGCTTTGAGAATGAAAGAGAAAAGGAGAGCAAGAAAAAAAGTTTTTTTTTTTTTTTTGGTTTTTACTCCTTTGTGTACAACTTTTGATTTTTCTCCCTTTATTGACTCCCTCTGTTTTATTTCCATCACTTTCTGTCTCCCTTCCCCCCACTGCCCTTCTCCCCTCCACTGACATTGTAATGTTACTGCACACGACTTTATCTCGCCTGAAAAGGTGAAGCCATGAATGATCTCTCCAATTTAAAAGCACTCAACCCTCACGCCGCCTGAAATGAATATTTTGCATATATTCATGCAACAATGATTCAATTTGAGGATATTATTTGCAAACAGTGGCTGAATTCTCCGCAGCATTAATAATGGAGCAGGAGGGCCGATAGCACTGGGATGAAAAATGTATTTATTCTGACATGTTTAGAATGAACCAGCGCGATTAATTAAAAAGTAAACAATAAAGAGAAGAGTCAGATAAAAGAGAGATGGGAGAAGACAGAGAGGAGATAACTTCTTTAGGAGAAATATTTTTTATTGAAAATTGTTTTAAATTTGTGTGTTTATTCTAAAGCATAACACATGATGTGTTTATCGACAGACCAAAAACTAAAGTTAAATTTGTAGACTCTCAAGTTAAAAAAAGAAAAAAAAATTAAAAAAACATGAACAGTAATTTTTTCAAGGACAGAAAACACACAACAGAATCTAAAGAAAAAGCATATCAAAGTCATTTGTGTGGTTTGTTATCCAATGATATCGTCTGGAATTGAACCTTCCACAGTTGATACATGTTCACCTAATGCAGACATTTTAGATGTCTTATGAGAAGATACATTCTAAAAAAAAGCAAAACGGCACATGGACCTTTAAAAAAACACTAAAGTGGCCAATGGTCATTAAAGGAGCCAGACCAAGAAAAAACAAGTTATTGAGCTTTTAAGTATATTATACTGTTCATTACTCAAGAGTAATCCTCTAAAGCGCTGCGCTGTCAGCAGCAGCCCCTCCCATACCCATGAAAATGAGTGGGTCCTCATCTGCTGACGTCACAGATTGAGAACAGTCCCTTGCAGGAAGAGTCTGGTCTGACAACACCACCCCCAGTCTACCACCAACACCCAATTTCTCCACCGAACAAGCAGTGATCAGTAAAAAACTTTTATTTTAGATCACGTGTTGAAGTCAAGACCAGTTCAATTTGAGTTAATCTGACTATATGACATTCTCTCAATCTTCTGCTGGATCATCCAAATGGTTTCTGTCAAACTTTAGGCACTTCTGGACTTGTAGTAGGGGTATCTTTGGACCACTTTAGGGTTTAATGAAAAAGTCACGTGTCAGTACTTGTTTCCTTTGTTACTTTGGTACCTGCTCTCTGCGGGTCACCGACCAGTTCCTCCACGTAATTCTAGATTTACATCCCCTCCCAATGAGGCACAGAAGAGACAGGCTCTATCTGACTAGAAGATTGAATGGCTTTGACTCCAAATCTTACAGTGGTTGACACATCTAATAGAGAGCTGGCAGAGCTGTTGCCATTTATCTTCTTAGCACAACTGAGTGTCATGAGGATTAATACCATCTTGGTACTTTTGACACTAAGAAGTAAAACTGACTGTAAGATTCTGAAAAGAGAAAAAAAAAGATTCCTTCGAAAGAAAGCTGAAGCGGGGAGTTTGCCAGTCACAACACTGGATTTCTCTTTAAAACTTTAGGGTACAATTTGATTTTTTCATTTTCTTTTTTGGAAGACTCCAGTTTTTCTTAGTGGTCTAATAAATGGATGTCTTGCATGTGACTAAAACCAGTACTTCTGGTTATACAAAAGACTAGAAACATGCAAGATCAAGAAATAAGTGAAAGTGATGCCTCATGGTTGGTCTACAGGCCCAACAAAGAGAGGGATTAGTATGGAACATGTGTCCTTGTGTCTTTAAGCAGTAAGAATTTAAGATCTTTTTGTCACGGTATTTTATTTATTTTTTTAAGCAACTGGAATCTAACTCCTTAATATCAAAACTTTAGCTTTGATTTTAAGGGGTTGTAATTTTTCGACTACCGTAAGTCTTCAATCATGTACGCAATTCAGCAGATTCTGAATCAGGGAACAGCAGCCTTGCGCTGATATGCAAGTAGTGAAGGTTTTATGCAACCAATGTAAAACCGAAGAGCAGCTTTAGTTAGTAATGTATTGCACATCTGTGCAAAGCTGATATAAAAAGCTGCTTCATGTCAGCTGGTTCACGTTTATCATATAAATGGAAAAAGGTTTTTTTTTAATTTTAAAAATAGAATGTTTGGTATGGTTAAAGATTCATTGAAAATATATTTTGAAAAAAATCAGCTTTTTGTGCAGCACATGTTCGAGACTACGCAGCATGGTAGTGCTCTTGCTTCACAGTGACAAGGCCCTGGTTCTGGCTCGGTCCTTTCTATGTTCTCCTCATGCATGCGTGGGTTTTCTCTTGGGCACTCCATTTTCCTCCCAGAAACATGCCTCTTAACTGTGTAGCCCTGCTACTGACTGATGACCTGTCCAGGCGTACCCTGCCCTCTCCCAACAGTAGTCGGGACGGGCTCCGCCGACCCTGAAAGGGATACAATGGATTAAGAAAATAGATGGATGAATGCTTAGACTACATTAAGTGCCAACATCATTCCTAAGGTAAAATGAACGTAGTTTTTTTTTTTTAATGTAAAACTCTAGATGACAAAAACCAAATCCTCTGAAGGTGTGAGTCCGGACCATTTAAACAGCTTTCTGTAGTTGAGATGTCACAAAACATGGCACATTACCACAACACGCTGGCAGCTTTTCAGTTAAAAAGAAAAAGAATAATGAAAAAAGAGAGAAATTGCAGCTTTTTCCCTCCACACAGTTTGCATGTAATGACATTGACCCAGCTAAAAGTACATCATTTGAATATTTCGCTCTTGAGCTCCGAGCGCCATACTCAGTGTTCATCACATTATATCAGACACCAAGATATTTATCACGTCTTCCTCGAGAATTCTTAGAGATGATCTCACTTGGCTTCACAAAATATGATAGATTACCCTTAAAGGAGACTTGAATATTTAAATTGGTAAAAATATAAGTGTGGAGGCTGTCATAACATTTTTTTTTTCCTGCGGGAAAGAAAGAAAAAAAAACATGAAATAAATCAGTTCTGATCTTTTCTTTTTTTTTTTTGATTAATGACAAAAACATTGATAACAAACTTTAGTTTAAAGGTAATTCATTACTGCCCAGCTTCTATATTCAGCTCATTTGAGCATTAATGACAGCTATGAAAAGAAAACCTTGACATTTTGACAATACCTAATCATTGGCTTCAAACACAGCAGCCCTACTGAAGGTTAAAAGGCGGTCAACTGACAGAATTTCTTCATGGCTGAACAATAACCGTGTCAAAGAGATTAAGCAGCACACTGAAAAAAGGGGGTATTACTGTCCAGGATTAAATCAGGTTTACAAGTCACAGTGTCAGTCTACGTTCTGCCTTTGTCTTCTGCATTAACTAAGCAGTGAAAGCAGAGCTTGTTTAACTTATAAAGACTGTGCAATGCATTTTAATATGTCTATACTCTTCCACTCTAATGCAAATTTTGAGCAAGTATTTGAGCAAACATCTTCCTTTGCTTCCATTTAGTCTAAAAGTCTTGTGTCCTGTTATGAGACAATGCTGGTGTAAACCATTCTGCAATGTTCCTGTCAGATACAAAAGGCTCTCACCTAGCAATGATGCTGCACGGTTTATTGCATTGTAAAGTTGAAATAAATGCTTCAATGATGCCACAAGAAACTTCAAGTTTTATTCTGCACTGCGGCTGAACTTAGCGAAGTGTGTGGAAAAAAAAAAAAAAACAAAACAGAGAAGCATTTGTTATTTCCGTCTGTCAAATCGTTGGGAAGCGTCTTGCACATGTTTGCAGTTGGAATAAAGAAATGCTGTTTTTCAGTAGTGATTTTAAAAATGCATGCTTGGCTTTTTTATACGGTTTGAACACAAATAATACAAACACTATGTACTCAGGCCTGCAGAAACAAAAAGTAATTTAAAAAGATATGACTAAGGCTGTTAAATTATCATGTTAACTGTGATCAACTGATTGCAGACAAATTGTCACGTTATTTCTTTTATCTCTTTAGTCAAATTTTTGAACAAATTTTAAGTTATCAAATTTTCAAATATAAAAAAAAACAAAGTTTCAACTGTTCACCTGCAAAAACTTTTATGTGAAGTCAGCTGAAAATGCCTCTCACGTTGCTCCCAGTTAATGCCCCGCCCCTTCACTACATAGTGCGTTTGCCATTTTCCAGTGCTGTGCAAATCTAATAATTCCAAAATTGAGTGCACTGGAAATTTCCGAAAAGTCTTTAAGAAAAACACTCATAACATTAGCGAATATAGACCACAATGCATTGCAGCTGAACAATTTTTGCGCAAAAAAAACGTGTTTGATTGTAATTTTTTCTTACAAAACATCCACATTTTTACCATCAGAACACAGGGGAGTCATGAAAAACGTTGTTAATGTTCGTACTGTTTCGTTTTTGTCTTTGTGAAATCGGTGATGTCACATCACATGTATATCATATGTCATATCATGTCATGTTAGAAAAACGAAGGAAAAAGAAGTGAGCATCGTGTCCGAATTGTTTTTAAAATATAGAGCTCAATGTAGTCCCGCACTATAGTTTTTTAGTGGTTAGGGATAGGGTGGGAATTCGGACATAGCCTTGGTGTCTGTGTACACCAGGGCTGCTCATTCCTGGTCCTCAAGATCTACCACCCTGCCTGTTTTCCAGCTCCCTGTACTGCTTGCTGCTGATTACCTGGACCAGGTGTGTCCTTTCAACAGATTGTGGAGACATGACTGAGCCAATCAGCAGGTGGCAGGGCTGGATCTGGAAATAGTCAGGGTGGTAGATCTCGAGGACCAGGAATGAGCAGCCCTGGTGTACACTGTGTACATGGCATGCACCGCCTTACGGAGGTGATGTCATCAGTGTGTGACTGTAGTTCTTCACAGAATTAACGCAAGCAAGCCCACAATGCCACAGAAGAAGCCCAACAAGGGTTTGGTTTTATAAATGAATGGGGTAGGTTGACTGATCTCATGGGACGGTAATCTCTGGAATGAGGTTTGTCAGCATGAATTATGGGATTAATGAGAAGTCTGTGGTCAATAGTTTCTTGATTGCTAAAGAAAAGGGTTTTTTTTTACAGTTTTTATGCATGTACTTGAGTACTCTGGACCGAAAGTTTTGTTCTTGTGTTTTCTTTTTTTCTTAATTGCTCGAGATTCAAAAAGGTGCCCCTTGTTGGTGTAAAAGTAAAGGTTGACTTCATAGAGACAGTTCTTTAGTTGTAATTTGATCCTTTAATGTGCCACAATATCACGAATTTAAATGAAAATTCCTCCAAATCAGGCTTTTTACTGAAACTGTCAGGTTAAAAAATATCAACGATTCAAATGTATAAATTAGGTTAATTAATTACAGGTCTCTATTAATTATGTCCGCAAAAAATGAAGGCATGATGGCACTAAACATAGCATCAAAAAAGTCGGCATTGCTGTGGAATTAGCTTAGCTGTTTAACAGCTAAATTGAGGCTGGTAGTAAACTTGATGTGGCTCTCTTTATTCTGAGTGGTCAACACATTCTTATTCGTAAGTCGTCTCATAATTGACACATGGTTAACCCTGGTACTCTTTTGCTATAAAAAGTTACACCATCACTTTTGCCTGGTAATTTTTACCCCATATAATATATCCAGTAAAAAAGAAAGAATATCGAGAAAAAGAAAAAAAAAAAGATCAAAATATGACAATACATGATAAATTGGGGTAGTTTTGTTTTATTTTTGAATTGTGGTTTATGTTAAAAAAAAAAAAAGGAAATAAAAACATAGAAACATCCTAAAAAAAATGTGGACACCCCTGGCTGTTTTCCCCAATAATCTCAAACAATTTTTAGTCTGAATACACCCAAGATCCACCTTAGAGGTGGTTTTGGTTCATTTCCAATCGAGTTTTCTCAGTCTGAATAAACTCCATGCTGAGAGCAGAACAACTGGACCACAACAGCCACCGTAACCAGGCATTATGGGATGTAAACACAGTAGCGAGGCAACAATGAGACACAGGAACTCATTGAAATGTGGTCAAATGAATGCAGACTCATTAAAAGAACTTTTAGTGTGACTCACTTTGCATCCCACACTTTTTTCAACTAACAATCTATATGTCACTTCTCATTGTTCTTTAACAGCCGTAGCTTCATCAGTAGCCACCTTTCAGCAAATCTTCACTGTACCAAAGCAGAAGTTCAAAGTGTTGATTCAGACCTGATAAATCCATTGATACAGACATTCAAAATCGGTAAGCAAAGTACAAAGCTTAAACAATTATCTGACAAAGATTAGGACTTCCATTATAATCATAATTCCCGGCCAATGATAGAAGAGATTTTTAGTCACATGGTTTTGTTTACATGCTTTAGTCAGAAACAGAAATTTATGGCAGACTGTAATCTGAATGTGGACCAAACTCAGTCCAAACCAGCTGACTTTTCTAGTCTGAATTCGCCCTAAGGCTCTTGATGATATGGAATAAACTCTGCCGCGGTTTGCTGATGGATCAAACGTGCGAATGTTGCCTTAACAAGGTCTTCCTTTCTTTTAAATAAATTATGAGGTACAACCTATGCTTTGTAAAAATTATGCTGAAATTATATTACATTTTGTTCAGTAAAACGTTCAATTTTGAGGTGATATACATAATTGATATACATATACAGAATTTTTGCCATCAGTGTAGTAAACTATAGATATGTGTGAGTGCGTGTGTGTGTGTGTACCACAGAAGTTCTCTCGATGTGAATCAGTTTCCTGTGTCATTAGTCTAGATCCACTCTAATGATGGTCCCACTGGAGCGCCACTTCACACACACGGACACACACACACACACAGCCTAAATCCAGCCTGTGTTGAGTGCGACAGATATGAGAGGCTGTGGTTGCATATGTGAGCATATGTATGTAAATTCCCTCATTTATGGCATTATCTGGAGGAGGTATTGTCTCTCCAACGTAATGTATGATTGCCAGGAAAACATGAAAGAGACGGAGAGAAAGAGAGGCTCATATGCATGCAGAGAACCGATACGCCATAACATATAATGACAGGTTCTGCACAAGGAAGAATAAAAAAGAGTGGCAAATGAGAAAGAGAATTAGAGAGTGGGAGAGGGGAATATGGCGAAAAAGAGAGGGTTAAACTGGGATGGCGTGGAGGGAAAATGAAGAAGAGTTAGGAAAAAAGGGCAAACAGATTTTGAGTGATTGTAGAAACAACACACTCTCATTGTGTCACAGGAGAAGTGGACAAAGACCGTAGGCCGATAACTGGTTTAAATGAAAGGCAATATTCAGAATGAAAGTGAAAATTTGGTAAAAAAGGCTAGACTAGACAGGAAAACAAAAGAGCTCAGAGAAACAGAGTGTGACAGAAAAAGAAAAACAAGAAGAGATGTGTGTTTGTAAATGAGAACAGACACATGAATACACAGCAACTTTGTGTATATTCTTGGCCAGAAAAAAAGGAGAAAAACATAATCATACTTTGAAAAATGGCAAGGTGACAATAAGACTAGCTCAGCTATTTTTAACCTCCCCAGGAAGACAAAGAAAGAGGCCCGCATTTCAATTGTAGATAAACAGTCCTTTATGCAATTCATCGTCAATTTAAACAAATTTAGGTTTTTCTTGACATTTTCTTTGTCTTCACAAAAATGTTTTTTTTTTTGTATTTATTTTTTTTTTGAATGCATTTTTGGTTTGAAAAATCCCAGAAAATGTAAAAATATACATTTATTGTAAGTAAAAGAAAGGAGAATATCTCTGGTTTTAAGATAAAGAGTTTCTATGCGGGCGACACAATATGATAAAAATTCCAATATGCAATATTGGTGATCCATATTGTGATGATTATATAACTTGTGTTGCATGAATAAAAGCAAAAATAATAATTAAAAACATTATACACATTTTAATTTCACTGCTAAAGCTTTACTTAAATAGAATTTAACAAAGCTAACACAGTAATTATACTTCATATGACTGTAACTTAAAATGGGGTTGGGTTAATAAATCGATTAAGCAATTTAAGTTTAATAGATCAATAATCGATTTATAAAAATATATCTTGATTTAGCACATGAAGATAAAGTCCGCTAGCTTGATGCTAATGTTTAATGCTAATGCTAATGATCGGTTGACCTAAACATACGATGCTGACTAAATGAACATCTTTATAAACTCACAGACATTAAATTTCCTGAACTCTTTTTCAGGAAATGTTTTTAAAGTAACTATTTCTGGTTTAAACCAGATTTTTTCTAATTTTTTCTTCTTGATAAAAGTTTACTTCTACAGCATGATCGCCACCTAGTGGCCAAACTGAAACAGCCTCCAGGAGAGGCAGAACAATGTTAAGTAACATTTTAGTTAGAACTTCTCCTTTTGATAATCTATGTAAAATTGTATGCTATTAAAAATATTATTGTATTGATCAAATTTGCAGAATGCAAACTGTGTTTATATATATGTATATGAAACATAGAGTAGATTATTAATGTACTTCTTAACAAATATGTCTAAATTTGTTAACTGTGTAAATTAAAAATTGATTTAAATCAAATCAAATTAAGTGGATTGATAAAATATTCAATCCAGGCTCTTGTGAATCAAATCAAAATCAAATCATTTATGGAAATTATTATGGGTACCCAGCCCTAACAAAAGGGCTCCATTAAATTGGCCAACAACGTGAAGGGGTTCAACCAATTGGTCAAATGAGTAAAGATATTTATTTGATTTGTTTAATACTTCAAGCTTCAACGCATTATAATGCAATTGACATCAACTTTTGTGCGCATTTCGCACTGGCTGATTCTGCGATAACAACACACTCTTCATTTATTGTTGATAATAATTTACATTAAATCATAATAATATTTAATTAATCATTTACATGTACTTATGAGAAATGAGAAAATCTTTACACATATGACTTGAATGTATCGTTTGCTGTCATTCAAAATTCATAAACTGTAAAGAGGTTCCATCAGAAATAACGTGTACATGTAGGACAATGGCGAATTAGAGAAGTGCTTGGCTTTGATAAAAATAGACACCTGCCATGTTAAGCATCAGATATCAGAGCGATGGGGAGGGGGTAAACATGTGGAGGAAGCGGGCGATAGTGAGCCGGAGGACAGCACTGACCTCGCACAGCGCTGACCTGCCTGTCACAGCTGCGCGCTCTTATGAAACAGGCTTACGGTTCTACATGTGAACGCACAAATGATGTGATGTGTGTTGTGATCCAGAGTGACACAGCCATTTAATGACAGTGCTGCTTGATGTCAGCTAGCAAGGTTTTTTTTTTCAAACTTAAAGAAAATCATTTCTTAAACAAGAAAACAGTCTTCATCAGCAGTCTATTACATTTATCAGGGAGTAAATGGTGTGTAGATACAATTTACTAAATGTGTGCCATCTATGGTAAGATTACCAATGGATAAAAGCATTTGGGGTTAAGATTAAAGGGTCAGGGTTTCATTAGCAAAATATTTTAAACAGGGCAGAAAATAGGGAAACTTTTACACTATGTGGCCCAGCATCGATGAATGGTCTATTTTTAAGTTTATCATTTACAAACACTCTGAACTATGAGGCACATTAAGTGAGACAAAATCATCAGAGATTCTTCACTCTGAGAACGGACTCCTGAGGTGAAGATACTCTTGGGGCCTGTGTCACAAAGCGGGCCAAGTGGATATCCTGCCTAAATTCAGGCTAAGCGGTTAGACAAAGCAGGACAGTTTGAGTTTCTCACTGCAGCAACTTAGTTTGAGAATTTAACACAAAGAGTTGTCATTCTTTCAACTGCCGTAACTCTTCAACCGTTTACGCAATTAACATCATTCTAGTGGATTCTGAAGCTGAGAAAGGTCATTTTGAGCACATTTACTGAAGTGAAATCTGTATGCAATCAACGTAAATCGTGATTGCGCAAATATACAACAAAGTTACAGCAATGTGTAATTTTTTTATGTTACCTGAGTTTGTCCAAGTACTAAGGGGTTAACCTGGCCTGGCTATCCCTTCCTGGAGATTCTCTAGACTCTAGACTCAGAATCACTGTTTCATTTCAGTTTCAAATAAATCATCAAAAAGAAAAAAAAAAAATCTAGATTTATCAAAATCATGCTATGATCTTTATGACAATTAATACTTTGTTGGTTTTGGAGGTTCAGAAAAAGTATTTTTTGGTTTTCAAGTCTTCTTTTAAAATTGTTTTTCTACAAACCTCTAGTATGATTTATATCCGATTTGATTAAATAACAAAAGGATTGGGGGAAGTCTGAAATGTTCCAACTTCATTTTTGCAATTTTTTTTTAATTTAATAAATAATTGTGTAGGTTTTTGCAGGATGCTTTCATGAGCATCCATTAATGGTAGTCAAGTCAGATCAATGGACATGGAGGTCACATTATGTCTAATTTATTAACCTGTTTCTATGGGGAAAAGTTGAGCCCCACTGCTGCTGGCTTACACGAAGAACTCAGGGTAGGTTGAACCCTAACCCTTCACTAAGAACAGTAGTGTCCCATCATGTTCCATCCATCCATCCATCCATCCATCCATCCATCCATCCATCCATCCATCCATCCATCCATCCATCCATCCATCCATCCATCCATCCATCCATGACCGGGCCCAAAAAAAAACCTGATCGGGACATCCCTACTTTAAACTGATATTTAATTAGCATTTAATATAATTCTTGACCTGATCTTTTTCTGTTTTGCTCTGTTTCAACTTTTTTCAATTTCATGTTTCCATTACTAAACATACTGTATATGTTCTTCAAAATGTACTCATTTTTAATTAAGTCGTTCCTACAACATTGGTTTTCTTTACTCTAAAATATTATGATCAATGATGGAAAATGGGCACATTACATGTAATAAAAACACACACAAAGCAAGGCAGGTACTAATAGTGGGTGTCATTCATGCTCCGACGGCCATAAACTTGCTATAAATGTCAGTAATTAATATCTGGGGCGTCAAAGTCAGAAAAAGAGTTTTTATAGTCTACACGGTGGTGTAGAGATAAAGACTGCCACTGTGAAACGGCCATAGTTTGAATCGCTTCTGGGATCTTTTCTGTGGGAAGTTGTGTGTTCTCCTCATACATGTGTGGATTTTTAAATTGTTTGTGTATAAGAAAAAAGGTATGTTTGTGGTTTTTGGTCGCTGTGTGGTCCTGTGATTGAATAGCACACTTTTCAGGGTCTTACTTGTTTGTAGCCAACAGGACCTGCGTAGCCGACCCTGAACAAGACCAAGCAGGTTTGGAAGATGAAAACAGTTTGTTTTCTTTTGATAGACCCTTGGAAAAACATGTTTTCTTTAAAATACATTATCTTGATCAATTGTACTAACTTTTCTGGTTGTTTGACATTTCTTACTCTGGAACTAGTTCAACATACTCAAAAGCTTGATGAACCCTCATAAACATTTCCTGAATGTGAAGCAAAATGACTTTAACTAGTTTTTCAGTGTAGGGTAAATTCTTTTGTTCTGTCCATGCATTAGACACTAACTTCTGTTAACAAACCTGACATGACCCTCTCTCTTGACAGGACAAATCCAGTTTTCTACCTATAGCTTCAGCTTCCTGTGTTCTGACCTGGACCTGCTGCATATTACACTATCAGCTGATCAATGAGTAATTCAAAGGTGCTTGGAATTCTGGCTTGCGGCTCCATAATTAGCAACAGTCACAAAACAACATTTATGTCATCAACAATGATGTCATAGTGCTGTTGCTCTCCTTTCGACACATCCCGTGTAGGGTTTGCCACAGAGAATCAGCTGTCACCAATCCACAAACTTGCTTTTTTGGCAGAGATTTTTACGCCGGATGCCCTTTCCTGACACAACCTTGTATTTGATCCTGGATGGGGACCAGGACAAGGAGACCCAGACTTGGGCTGCCTTGTGAGTACATTGTCAGAAAGTACCAACTCAGACTTGGACCGCCTTGTCCCTATGAAACAAACTCTGGTTTTTCAAGTGCCAGTCCTGCATGCAGTCAATTGAGTCATCCAGCCCCTAATATTCAATTTTGAATATTCAAGGTTGATAACACGTCAATATCAGTGTAACATGACTTATTTGGTCACGTGACTGATGGAACAGTTCAATATGATGTGGGTTGGGGAGTGTTTTGGGCATTTTCCTGTGGTTCCATGTCCTCCAACAAGTCCACAATAGCCCAAACCAAAAACATGTTTTAACATGTACATGGTCAGCTTCATTTCAATAGAATATTGTTGCAATTTTCTTGAAAATGGTGTATTCAACAAGCTGCCCAGTGAGATACAACCAAAACCTAAATATTTTCACATATTGGGACAATACATGACTGTTAAAGTATGGCATTTCAGATGGAGTTCACAAAATCTCTAAAAAAGATTTGAAGGTGTTCTCCTCCATATGTCACAGTGTATTCATACTCTGGGTTGGAACTCTGCTGGAGAATTCTTCATCGTCCTCCATTTGAGATTTTTCCTCCAAAGTTACCTAATATGCTGCTTATTCCAAAAACTCATCACTTTAATCTGGTGGTCAATCAATGACCTGATAAGACCATTTTTTCCTTATCTTTTTGGTCTGATCGGAAATGGATTGTTGCAGTCTTAAATTTTTTTTAAGAATATGTCCACTGAAAGGTAACTTCCAACTTTCCACCAATGAAACAGCAAACCCATTTCCTTCTGGGACAGCTGCATGTTCTGCCTACAGGGGCAAGCCCATCTGATATGTTCGCTGGTGTTTACCACTGTGTGCGCTATGGTGCTCAGTTTGGACTGTCATTCATACTTACACTGTAAATATGGGAAGCATTGTAGTGGAAGAGATCTGAAAATTACTCCACTGCGTGCTACGGTGACGAAATTAATAGACGGAGGCGTAGGAGCGGAACAGGTTTCGACAATGCAAGTCTCTCTCCCCTTCCCTTTCATTTCATCCCTTTCTTCTCATCCCTGCCATCCCATTTCCCTCTCTCTCTCGCACTCTCTCTGCCGTGGCCTAATAAGGCTCAATTACACGGCAGTTCTTTCATTCATTATAGGCACGGGCCTCGGCCTCTCTTTGTGGACTCCTAATAAATACTAACAGAGAGAGAAAGCCAGGGCCTGGGCTCACTTATGAACCCGTTAATAACTGAGTGCCGTCGCACTGATGGAAACAGCTTTCTCAGCAGCCTGTCTGGCTGCTAGGCAAACATAAACATACAATAGATAGGAGTAAAAGAAGAGGGAGCTAGCCCTCTAGTTAGCCTCAAGACAATGCTGTGGCGAATGACAAGCGTCGGCAATTAGCGCAACCGTGACGCACAGGTAACCCTATACATCTTTGTCTGTTTCAATCACAGAGAGACGCTACTCGTGCTGAGAATTAGAGCTGAGGATGCCATCAATTTCCTTTAACCTGTTTTGTCTTGCTCTGTGTAGGTGAATTCTTGATAGATTGTTTTTGTCAACCTATTAAAAGTGACGTGGGATGTGGTAACGGACGGATTTGGAGCACACCTGACGAGTCTCGGGAGTGGTAGAAAAGGGAGTTTGGACAACAAAAACAACACAGAAAAGCAGTTTTACGCCATTTATGCAGCATTTTTTTTTACATAGACAGACGCCTTCATGTGTCCACCAAAGAACCAGGCTATAGATTTAGACAGCTTCTCAGAATATGGGGTGGGGGTGTATATGCTGAGAGTCCCTCTGAGCTCCTAGAAAGCATGGAAAATATAAAACCATCCTATAATAAAATGAGTTAATCAATCTATTTATCTATCTTCCTCATTTGATCTATTTGATAGTGCTGGGCGGATCGATTCAAAGTATTGATGGTATTGAGCTCATGTTGGTATTGTTACCGCCCCACAGATAAACATTTCCCCTCTTGTTTGAAACTTTTCTGTATTAGCAAAAAAGACCCAGCTGAGTCGCTTCCTCACCACTTCCGCCAGTCCTGTGAGCATCTCTCTAATTTGATCTATTTAAAGTCTAAAAAGTTACAAATTATTTGTATTTCTACCAGTTTCTTTTTTTTTATTGCTCAACATTTTGATTTATTTTTGTAGTAACTTGTTTCTTTTGGTTTGTTGACTGTTTTTTTCATTACTTTTCACTTTTTATTTTATTATTTCTCAAGAACTTTTTATTTTAAACAACTATTTTCCATTTAATCTAATATATTGTCCTAATTCTGTTTTTACGTTTATCAAGCATTAAAAAATGGAAATGCACAAAAAATATTGACAGATATTAAAAAGAATTGAGATTTTAGGTTCTTTTTCACATCCACCGAATTTAATAACAATATCCGGATCAATATCGTATCGGTATTGGCAATATTGACCAGTATCAGATCGGTTATAGATCAATATAGTCAGTATCGCTCAGCCTTACTATTTGATATGTTTTATACGTTTTATGTTGAAGGCTCTTTTTGACATTCCTCTTTGCATTTACCGGGCTAGGGACAGACACAATCGAGACTCTGGTTTGTGCCCTGGTGAGGCTGCATTTACCTTTTTTTCTTGTGATGTCTGTCATTTCTATTTTTCCATTTCTCTTTCCTACACATTCTTACTCCCAACTTGTCATATATGGATGTATGGTTTGGGCTCTTCACTCACTTTTTGATATTTTGGGTGTCCTGAACTCGTCTTTTTTCTTTTTTTTTTTTTTTTGACGTGCTGGCTGTTTCCATTAAATCACAGGTCCCTGACCTTCTCAAGAAGCTGTACCAGATGCAGAACTGGTACCGGGTTATTGTACTGGGTTAGAGTGCTTGTCCGGACTGGTGCCAGTCTGCGTCTAGAGGACAACTGATTAGTATCTGTGGTGCAGGCCCATGTGGCCCTCGTCCCAGAACCTGTTTGCAGCCTGGAGTTTGAGGAAATCTGATTTAATAGACACAGCCAGCGCGTCAAAAAATGATGAGTTGGAGACACCCAAAACATCAAAAAGTGACGCAGAAGACTCTTTAACCATATGTCCTTAGATTTAACCATTTATTTGCCCTTAGATTTGTGTTTTTTTTCATCTTTCGTAGTTTTTGGTCATATTTATTACTTAACTGATTTTTGTCGGCCATCACATTTGGGGGGACTGTTCTAGGTTTTAGGGGGCATATCTCCCCCCGTGTCTATGCTTAAATCCATCCTTGGGAGGAACCACACCCCCTCTACCTCAAACAACAGCTGGAACTGCCCTGGCTGAGCCTTTACTCTGTCACAGGGAATCAGATGGCCGGCCTCTTTATGGCAGTGTTTGTGGCGCTGACTGAAATAACTGTATTCCCCAGTGGGAGATTGAGCAGTAGAGGGAAATGCAACTGTATATATTCACTACATTTGGAAGGGGACAGAGTGGGGAAAGAAAGCAAATATGTCCCACACTGTTTAATCAGAATATCATTTTTTTTTCCTATCTGTCTTTTGGACCCGTGTCATCTGTCCATCTCCACTTTCCTCCACCTTTGTCTGTCCTGGCTGGTCGGTTTTGAGGCAGCATCTGCGTTAGAGATTGTCTTGCGAGATGAAAGATGGCACGGCTGTGGCGCTCACGGACGGTCGCACTCGCCGTGTCACGCGCTCTTTCTCTCTCTCTCCCAGCCACGTCCATCCTGGTCTTTCATTCGCCGTCGAAATGGTCCCTGCCTGGGCTAATTTGCATAATACACTTCTGACACCTTTACTTTATTCATCAATCACACCCAGGCAGCTTCTCCAGGTCCGGGCTTTTGTCTGAGCATGTCAGTGGCTGTGTAAGGCTCGGCACAAAAGATTAATTTCACAGCTTTTTTCCTCTCCCTCTCTTCCTCTCTTTCGTCTTCATCTTTCTCCTCCCTCTGTTCCGCTGTCCCTCACCCCTTATCATTGTCCTCCTCCTCCTCCTCCTTTCTCGTTCATCCCTTGCTTTCATTTTACAAAGCCTGCAGAACGACAGCAGCCAGATAATGAAAACAACAATGCAAGCATTTTTTTTCTCTTCTCTTTTAACTCTGGTAGGTCGTATTCCTGCATCCTGTTTTTTTACTCTCTTTTCCTTCTGGCTGCTGATCTTGTTCTTCCTCTTCTGCACCTCCACCATCTGTTTGCTGGTTTTTTTTTTCATCTTAGTCATCTCTCCATACTGTACTTTGGCGAACCAGCAACAGATTTGCTGTCAGTCTCGGTTCTGCTCTTCCCCACCTGTCCAAGTTTCTGCTTCTCGATTGTTTGCTCTTCAAATTGAAAACTCATTTCTCACATTCTTGTAAGCTTGAGGTTTTTTTTTTTTTTTTTTGGTTTTGAATCATACCAAAAGACCAAGTAAAATAATAAACCTTCTTATGTGGTTAAAACAACAAACACAGAATATTGTTTATTGCTTCCCCTCGTCATTATCGACCCTCAAGTGTGCCTCACTTTTCAATTACGTGAAATAAATGAAAAAGGGCTTGAAAATCTCACGCTTATTCGTAGATGGAGATGAGAGGGCAGCTCCTGCTCAGATATCAATTTTTGAACAGATGGGTTGCCATGAGGGGCCATATCTCCCTTTCAATTAAAAAATCTGAAACAATCATCTTAACTGTTGTGCGAAAACACACAGATGGGTTTTGTTTGCATCCGTGTCGGACTGAGCCTTTTGTTTTACCGCAAAGTCGCTCACCGACCACCAGTGGACATCTGTTGTTGGACTGGAAGCTCCCCGCTCAGGTTCGCTCTCTGGTCGGGGCTGATTCCAGCCCTGAGGTCTCACTGAGACAAACATTGAGGCTCCACACCTGGGTGAGCGGGTGGACCCCTCCCCGCTCAGCTTTAACCCTTGCAGAGTGCCCCTTCAGCTCTTCTCCCCACTCGCACTGTGTGGCATCTGAACCAAGTCAACGGGATAATTAGCCCCAGAGGGCAGCAAAGCAGGACCAAAAACAGCATTTGGTGCAACTGGAGTCATGTTGGCATTAATGCCGCTTTTTGACCCTTCTCTCACTTAACCTGCTGGATACCTGAGAGAGAGTAGACTTGATCTTTTAAAGGTAGGTAGTCCTTTTTAACAGAAGCTACAAATAAAAAAATCTAAATAAATAAATAAAGGAATTTCAATTTAACCCTCTAAAGCCCAGTACATCAAGGGATTGACAGACAATTCTTTTTTATCTTTTCTTTTTGGAATTGGGATGCTTTTTAAACCATTTGAGAGCCACAAAAAATTGCAATAATATTTTTATGCTTTATAAATAGCATAAATAATCAATATTTTCTCATAACATTTTTTTTAAGATGCAAACATAATGACATAAGTCATTTTTATCCAATATCTCATATTTGATTTACACATGTTAACATGGTGGAACTGTATTATGAAGATTTATTCACACATTTTGCATTATTTCAGTACATTGAATACCCTTAGAAAAAAAAAGTTATTTTCTCTATAAAGTTAGGAAAATTTGTCAAACCTTTCCCACCAAAAGTGTTTGAGATTTAATAGAAGCAGCCATTTTAAAGTAAGCAGGAAAAGCCCTCCCAATAATGAACTGCGGCAAAAAGCATCAATTAACGCTAAATGCATGAATCAAATATGATATTATTGGTTATAAGGTCAAGACTTCTGCAGTCTGATCTAAAACATATCCTGTAATTGGTAATAAGTGACTAAACTATACTAAATGTGTTTATTAATGTATTTATTTAAGATGAGACAAAACATTGTAAAGATTGTATATTCTTTCCAAATTTGTAGCCTTTAAGTCTTTATCATATCTCTTCCCTAATCCAGTTTTAGCCAAAGCTTTACTTTTATTTTATATTATGCCAGTTCCATTGTTGTTGCTTTTATCTAATTAATCTAATAATTTTTTTACTGTTTTAACCAATGCTTTAATCTATGCAGTTCCTCCTCAAATTTTAGCCAAAGCATTTCTGTCATTTTCTATTTTTCTCTCTGTTTTATAGTTTTTTTTGTTTATCTAATCTGTTTTATGACTTTTTACGTTTAACCAACGTATTTTTGGTTTAACATATTGTATTCAACATCAATCTGATAAAAGGGGTGCATAAATAAAGTGATTAATTGATTGATATTTTCAGATTTTTTTTTAACCTTTGACCTTTTGGTGGCATCACATTACTGGGGGTTTCCACAATGACAAAATCTGAACTTTATTTGTTTTTTCTTTTTCGTAATTAACTACAGAAACACTTATTTTTGCAACTTTTTATTTATGAAGTTTTTTTGCACACACTTACTGTTGGCGCAATATTGAGACATCCATGATGTCACTTATAAACAAAGGCTGAATAGCCGACCTCAAACAGGCCACAATGTTGTGGTAAGAAATGGATAAAAGAAAAGTAGATTCCGTATTGATGATATAAATAAATCATCTAAAACTTTGATTGGAGTGGAAAGACTTTCATTTTAATGTCTTACAGGAAAACGCCAGTTCAGTTCACTTATTGTGACGGCCAGGTCAGTCTGGGGTCAAACACCTCTGGACCTCTAGTTCTAGATTTTGTTCAAGAAGTTCTAGACTCTCTCTTAAAAATGTGTTACTACCATCAGCAAAAAAAGTGATCAAAATCATTCTTCTCAAAGTTTTCTTAATCTTTATATGAAGTTTTACTTTTTTTTAATCCACTCATCGATTTTCTAAACCACTTTGTCCCTTTTGGGATCACGAGGCTGCTGGAGCTTAACCTGCCTTTGCCCCGCTTCAGTTGCGTTGACTCAAAAAAATATAACTTATTCACTTATTAATTGTAATATTGACATCGCCTCCATCACGTCCGCGTCTGATGTCCATACTCTGCATCTCTCTACAGCTTAAGACAGGAGTTCCATATTGCAGTTGAGTTTATCAGCATTTCTCTGTCTAGTTTGGGGTCATTTTTATGGCAAAAGCAACATCTCAAGGACTTCTTTCTTGTCCAAGCAGGTGCGTTCAAGTACAGGTTAACACCCCTCCATCGACACACACGTGCACCCATACAGGCTCATCCTTTTACTATCGTCCTCCCCATCCTTTTCTATCTGAAGGAAATTAACGCTCTCCTCCCACCCCAGGTGGCGAGTGGAGGGGCAACAGGGATGGAGAGGCGGAGGGGGGGGCAGGCGGAGAAGTGTCGAAAGCCTGATTTATCTGTGGCTGTCAGGCCCTGGGAGGCCTCAGTTTGTGTGTGTTCAAAAACGGCGGTGGGGGTCGTGGTGGGGGCTCGGTGTGTTTACAAAGGATGCGGGGAGAAGAGTGTCTTTCCCACCTTGGCCTCTGGGTTTGGCACAGAGGAAGCCCCTCTCCGTCTCATTAGGACACGTGTGCACGGGTGTGTGTGTGTTGTTCGGGGGTGCAAGAGTGTGACAGTTCAAAGTGACATTCACACTTTCTTCTTTTTTCTTCTGTCCTCCTTCTCACTCCTTCACACCCACACACAGAGACACTCACTAATGGAAACAACAGACAGATTCCGGTGTGTGACAATACTCCTGATGGCTCCATGATATCTTTGCTGATTATCGAAGCTTGTATATCTGGAAAAAAATAGCCAACTTTAACTCTATCTAACCATTAGTATCAAATTTAATATATGCCTTTTTTGGTACTGTTTTGAAGTGGTTTTATTCCTACCTAACAGATTGTAAATTTTATGTAAGTATGGATACATGCTCTTCAAAGGTCTTTGAAATCAATTGCGGGGTCCCCTAAGGTTCAATTTTAGGCCCTCTACTTTTTAATTTAAATATGCTGCCCCTTGGGGACATCATCAGGAGACACGGCGTTTGTTTTCACAGCTGCGCTGATGATGCACAACTTTACATTACTGTATCTCCTGATGATGAAGAGTCAGTCAACGTTCTTTTTAAATTGTATTGTAGACATTAAGTCATGGATGGCAGAGAACTTCTTACAGCTGAACCAGGACAAAACAGAGGTTTTAGTGATCGGTTCTGAAGACAAGATAGAGTTTGTTTTATCTCCCTGTGCAATTCAGAATTAATTTTAAAATTATTTTATTGGTTTATAATTGTTTTTACAGTATCTGGCCTTCTTATCTATCAGAAATGATTTTAAGGTATGAGCCCTCGCGGACCCTGAGGTCCTCTGGAACAGCCCTTTTAGTTATTCCAAAAGTTAGAACTAAAACATCCGGCGAGGCCTCATTCAGTAATTATGGACCTTTAATCTGGCTTTTAGTTGAAATCTAGAATGTTATTTTATATTTTCTTTTATGCTCTCTTTGTGCTGAATTATGTACGTGCTTTTACTGCTTGATTTATCTGTCTATTTTATTTATTTATTTGTCTCGTTATTTATAACTGTTTTTATTTATTCATTTTGAATTTATTTGACTCCTTTTACATTTTTAACTCCAGTGTTTTCCTCAGAGGGATCCTCCACATCAGTGATTGACCTTTCTCAATAAATGGGGTCGCTGCAGTGGGACCTCCCGGGTCTGGCTATTTGCTAGGATCTGCGGGGTCCTGTGGTAGCATACTCTGTGAACTTGATTTGGGGGGTCACTTGTGTGGAGTGGGTCCTAAAATATTGTTTCCTCACTCCAGCACAAGCCAGATTTCTACTTTCTATCATTTTGGTATTTATTTTATTTATATATTAATTCTTCTTATTATTTAATTTTTTACCCAACCATGGCATGGCGATATGTTGTGTGTGTGGAGAGGGTGTGGGGTGGGGGTTTCCATAAATACTCTCTTGTTCTTTTTTAAAACTTGATTATGTTTTACTTAAGCACCTTGAGTGAAATAGATTTTTTGGAAATAAAGTTTCAATTTGAGCAACTTTCTTTAGGCACTTTTCTCATTAGCATGATTAACTTTTCGTTATACACCTTGGTCCATGTTTTCCTCCCTGTAGTTCATCATCATTCCACTAGAGGCAGTAGAAGTTTTCTCCTGCTCACTTTAAAATGGCTTCCTCTATGAAATCTCTAAAATTATTTTGTTGGAAAAAGTTTAGCTCATTTTCAAAACTTTAGCTCTTTAAATGACTTCTTGCTGCTTTGGAAGAGTCCAAAACTTATTTTGATTATTAATTATTTATAATACAGTTTCACCATGTTAAAAAGTGTGACTCAAATTTGAGACAGTGGCTAAATAAGGTTTCTTTCTCCTGAACGCTCATGTCAATAACTTCCATACAACACAAACGTAGCATATCATAAATGATCATAAATCAACATCTCATTTAAGAAATGATTTTGATATTTTGGGAATTTCATCAGTGTTTAAAAACATTAAAATAAAAAAAATAATTTTCTGTAATTATTTGTTGGTCTTTATAGAGTTAATTTGAGTAACACACACCTATATAAAATTGGTCGGACATGAATACATTTGCCTTTATGTATTTGTTCTCATATTTTGGTGTGGTTAATTGTAATTTTAGCCCTTTTGTTATTTAACTAACTAAAAAAAAAAAAAAAATTCTCCTAGATGATTTTTCCTTTATGATTTTTGCCCCTTATTTTCCCAAAGTCCTAACTTTTTATTATTTCAATAAATGTTTTAATGCTGCTTGCAAAAATGTGTTAGAGTGTGTCTATAGCCTTTCGTTCCCAAATTTAATACGTACCAGAAACAACCAAATATTGCAGTTTGTGAAAAGACCACTGGAGACAGATTTCAGAAGGAAGCAATTTCAAATTACTACCATGTCAAAAAGTGTGTCTTTATACCAAAATTATAGATAACTCAAGGCCTTAGAGTCAGCTAAGCCAACCAAACAGGGAAGATAAAGGCTGACTCCTCCCACAATTTGAAAATCCAGTCAGAGGGGTGGGGCTACGTAAAAGGACTGTTATCAGCACATCATGATGCGAGATTTCTGAAATGACGTACAGCTTAAATGGTTTGACCAATCATGATATTCATCTTTTTTTTCAACCTGTACGGGGCACACAGATGGTTTTTGACTATATTTTCAAGCGTATTTTAATGTTTTCAAAAGGCTTTAAGGGCCACAGTGTCTGCATAATTTCCAGATATCCAAGTCCTACTCATGACTGATTACCTGGTTCAGGTGCATGCGAGAACTGGTATGTTGAAAAACATGCAGGAATGAGACCAGGAGTTACCTATATTTGACTGCCTTTTGCCATTAACATGTTGGTGGCTCTCTCCTCACTTTTTTTCTGCCCCGGTCAGCCATCATTGGCAAATAGATGGTGGATTGAAATCCAATTTGCATTGCTGTGCCACTTTAGGGTTCATTTTTGCCTTTTTAAATCGTATAAAACAGTAAGGCTATGTGTCAGGAACTGGTTTTAGACCCTAAAACTTTAATGTAGTAACCCAAAGCTGGGCAAAATAACAAAACAAAAGTGATCAACAATGCAGATGACCAAATTAGACAAACAAAAAATAAAAACAACCCAAATAAATAATGAGAAAAACTGAATTTTTAAAAATTATATATAATTAGTCAAACTTCAGAAAAATACTTTGACAAAATACTTTGACATTGAGGTCTTTATAATTGCATCATTATCTCAAAAAAATAGTTAATAAATTTGGCATTAGGCATAAAATGTAAACTAATGGAAAATAAATCTGTTTCAGGCGTTTCGATTTAAAAGAAGTTCAGAAACTTCAAGCAGACCCTCTGAGTAAAATTGTTGGGGACTTTCAAAGTTAAATATTAATCCTAAAACTTCTGAATATTTTAGCCCTTTATTTGAACCAAAGCACACATCATAAAACCCTTTCAGCTCGTAGTTATTTGAAATCGCTCATTTAAAAAAAGGAATCCAATTACTTTATAACCACATTTTTACACTCATATTGTGCAGCAATATTTATTCAACTGCTGCTTCATTGTTCACAGCGTAGTTATTAACCCAGCACCTCGTGTTTGGACCCTCTTCACATTCGCAAACAAGATATCTTTTCACTAAACCCATTAAAATTAATAAGCATGCAATTACCAAGCACACTGCATGAGAAATATGCATATCAAAAAAAAAAAAAAAAAAAAGCTTAAAGCTGTCATATTGTCCTGAGCAAGTGCCAAGCTTTCCATCCTGACCATGTGGTCCAGGATTATTAGAAAAGTCTTCACTGAAGATGGAAAGTAGTTTCTGAGCTGCTTGCTAATTGGTCAAAGATAATTACAGAGCTGCTGGTAAATGAGCATTGTCTTAATTCATCAAACTGGCATGTCATTTTTTTAAAGCAGTGTTTGCAAGCAGGTTATAATAACGTAGATGCCTTGAAAAAAAAATAAAAAAGTGAGAAAAAGATATAAAAAGCCTAAAAGACTGAGAGGAAGCATAAAAAAGATGAGGGACAGCGGTATCGCAAATTAGTGAGAGCATCTCTTTCTCTTCTGAGTTCCTTCTCCAGATACCCTCTCCTTCTCTTTCCCCTCTGTCACTTGCAATCTACCTCTCCCTCCCTTTGCAAACCTGTCTTCCACTCCTGATCTATCTTTCTCTCTTTAAAGATGGGCAGAGTGTCACAGAGGAGAGCAGCAGAGGAAGCAGGAGGAGGAGGAGGAGGAGGGGGTACGCACTATGCAAAACAGGGCCTCGGTCGCAAAAGTCGGCAGGCTGAGATGAGGTGTCAGCATTGCACGGGTGCACTGATGTATGAATGCGGCGAAATCAAACGCGTCACTCGACAGACAGGAGGGGGTTGGAAAGGTGAAACCAGCACGCTAGGAGAGAGCAGCTGTACATCGGCGTCAAGGTGCTACCTTCTCTCCCCCTCCCTCCATCACTCTTTTTCTTGTTTCTTTTTTTTTTGGTGTGTGTTGTTGGATTTACTTATTTATTTCTTTCCCTGTTTTTCTTCATCTCCAACTCTCTGCTTCGCCGCTCCGTGTCAGCGAAGGTACAGCGGTCACAAACAGAGAGCCGCAGAAATGAAGAAACGCCGCTACGCCGAGAAATATTAGCATATCCCCAAAGGAACACCAACCAAATTGATACCAAATGAAGCCAACCCCTCCTTTTCCTCCATTTCCATCCTCCTCTCATCCTCCTCCTGCCGCTCTTTTCATCCTTTCACACCCTCCCAGGTGTCACCGAGCCTTTTTCATTAGTATATGTAGATCCTTGTTTTTGTCAACACTGCACCCGCATGGGCCGGACGGTGCCGCTGCCCGTCTCCATAACTCCTTTACCTGAGGCTCATCATCCGGGGTGATGAGTGAGAGGCTGCTGAGAAGAAGAAACAAAGAAGCAAAGACGAGAGAGGTAAATTTAGAACGGCGCAGTCTATTAACCTAAATAGACGCTTATTATGGTCTGAATTAAACTTTTCCTTGCAGTGACTGACTTTGTTGTAGGCTCAAGATGTCAAAGGTCACAGATGAACTTGACACCAATAAAGCCTAATGCTGCGTTCACACTGAACGTGATTCAGGGAGCAGAGGCGGAAAGCTTCAATGTTAAGTCAATGGTACAGGCTAGAGCCAAGTTCTTGCAGCGTGATTTGTTCAAATCGACGCAGTGTGAATTGGACGGTGTGGCTATAGTTCAAATGTCTGAATTTTGGCAGGTTGACTCGTCACATCTACCAATCAGGGACTCAGATTTGGGGACGTGACGTTTTCAGTGAATCAATCAGCGACTACAAAACCAATCCAATGAGAGTATTTTTGTCCTGAACTTCCATCTGTTTCCTGCATTTCCAGAGCTCATCCCGGCTACTGTTGGATAAAGGCAAACGACAGATCGCCTTTTTGCACCTGCGACAGCTCTCTGGCTGCAGTCTCCCTGAGATAGGTGCTGCGGTGTGTGGAAGGTGCTGGCTCAGACCTCCTGAACTTTGTGATACTTTTTCTATTTTCATTGGGACAATAAAAAAAAAATCCTGTAATTTTGTTTTTTTTTTTCCCTCTCAGATTAAGGCAGTAAGCCTTCAAACTCAATCACAGAGACACAGAAACTCAGCAGAAGTAGTCACACAGACACAGTCACCCGGAGTGAGATGGAAGCCTCAGATGCCGAAAAACTCTTTGAATGATAACATGAACCAAGACATGGAGATGTGATTACCAATGTTTTTGTAGAATAAACAAACCTGATCTCTCAACATCATCCGTGTCTTCTATACAATGGAAGGGAGATATGCACAGACACAGCTCCATGTAGCGATCAGGCTAAAATCATTAGCTGGTTGCTCCTCCCACAAGCTTAAGGAACACATTTTTTGACGGGCAGTGAACAGCGCATTTGCCATGCGGCGAAAGAGGGGCAGGCCACACAAATTTTTGCACTACTCATGTTCTGTGTAAACTCTTTTGTGTATTGGGCCGGCTGTGATGCAGAGGTACAATCGACTTCTGATTGGAGGATCACAGGTTTGGTTCCCACCTTGCGGGACAAATGTGTTTCCACCATGTGCTAAAGAGTACTTGGGCAAGACACTGAACCCCACATTGTTCCTGGGGGTGATAGGATGGGGTCAGGGTTTGACAGCAGAGCCAATGTGTGAATGTGTGTGCATGAGTGAATAGGACAGTAGCTTTGAAACACTTTGGGTCTCAAAAGAAGGAGGAAAAGTGCCATATACTGTATTTTTTCCGAGTATAAGTCAAAGTTGTGTTTGCATAGTTTGGCTAGGAGTGTGACTTATTTTCAGGAATGACTTATTTGTGAACTTTTTAAAAACACAAATAGGTTCACAGATTTGAAAAACAAGAACGATTATCTATTATCTGGAGTTCATATCTGTGACAATATATATATATTATATATAATATATATTGTGTCAGAGATGAACTATATATATATATATATATATATATATATATATATATATATATATATATATATATATATACATACACACACATACCAGTAAACATTATAAGCTTAAACCATTTTTTAATTGATAAATAAAATTATTGAAACATCTCTGTCTCTCCTCCTACCTTATAAAAATGTCTAAATATCTACAAATGGATAAAGAAACAATAGATGTTACAAATTACTGCATATTGCATATGTGTATGTAACTGTATACATATAGTAAGTGATGGAAAGTTGTTTTCTAAATAACTCAAAGTGAGAGATTTTACTATTGTTTTACAATAACATTTTCACAAAATGTATTTTAAAGTTAGACATGTAAAACAGTCAGGGAAGTATTTGTTTAGGTGGACATATGAAATGATATATGGTGAGAATTAATTAATGGCTTTAGACACTAAAGAATGAGGTGTAGTGAACTATTTAGGTTATTTGAATAAGGACTCTGGGATGTCTCCATTGATTTTACTTGATCATTGGCAAATTCATTTGAATTGTACTCCTAATAGGTGGATGAAACTCACAAGATGGACAATTTACAGCAAACCATCTATTCTGAAATTCACCAGATTGTCTAAGCATGGGGTGTTGATATTCATCATATAGTTTATAGTTTTTATGAAATATATTTATATATATTTTAAAAAATTAAAAATACAAAGCTTCACACTTTGATCTGCAATTACCCATTACTCTTAAAATGTATTTACTTCTGGTGACAGTTGTCACAGGACAGGCCGCCGGCTAGTTCAAAGTGCAGCAGGTTTATTAACACAGCTAAAAGTCCACAGATCTAAATCCGGGTCAGACAGGCAGAAGTCAGCAACAAGCATAGGAGCATCAGAGAGAAACCAGTGCAGTCAGGATCCAGGCAAGGGTCAGGGCAGGCGGCAAATAAGCAAAATCAAAAATGAAGCAGCATCAGGTGAATAGGAGATCTTTGTATGCAGGCTGAAGGGCACAAACAATGCTTCACAGTGAGTGAGTCTCTGAGCAGTGCTTAAATGTGCTGTGGGGGATTAGCAAATGAGAGTCAGCTGAGCGGCAACCAGGAACTGTGGCTGGGGTTGCTGGGAGATGAAGTGCATTCAGTAGTCTGGAGACTGCTCCCGTCAGTGACCAGAGGGGGAGACAGAACGCTGACTCTTAATAACAGTAGGGCATGAGTTTAGCTTTAAGTGTACATTTTACCATACTCCATTAGATTTATAAAAAAAATACAAATCAGCAGTCTCGGAGATAGCAAAAATTCATACTCGTATTTGGATACTTATTGGAGCCCTAATTACAAAGTATCATGGATTGACATTGTTATGACTTTTGCAGAAAAAGCAAGCAGTTTGTGGCATAAATCTAAATGTTGTTTAAGGCCCTGTCCACACGTAGCCGGGTATCTGCTAAAACGCATATATTTTTATCCGTTTCGGCCTATCGTCCACACGTAACCGAAGATTTAAGTCACTGAAAACGGAGCTTTTGGAAAACTCCGGCTAAAGTGAAGGTTTTGGAAAACTCCGTTTTCGCGTCTGCGTGTGGACATGCATAACCGGAGATCTCCGTTTTTAAACGTCACTCTTTGGGACAATTAGTGCATACATGTTGTTGTGAGATGAGTGTGTGTTCCAACTTCTGCATCTCAGCTTGTTACGAAGCTGGGGGGGGGCGTGTGCATGTGAGGAGCAGCGCGCTCTGCGAGGAGCGAGAGAGAGAGAGTGCTGCGGAGAGAGAAAGGAAAGGGGAGGGGCGCGCGCGCACATTAGCTGGCGGACAGTTGTTCACGGGTTGGTCTGCAAGTAAAAGTAATAAAGAAATCAGTTCCTCTACAACAACTAAGTGTAATTATTCGGCTTCGCATGCTCATTACATCGCCCAACAGCGGAAGTATGCGGGGACGTGTGGACGGAATTATTTTTAAAACGATCACGTGTGGACGCAACCGTTTTTATAAAACGGAGGTCGGCAAATATGCGTTTGTAGAAATACCCGGATACGTGTGGACATGGCCTTAATGTCTTCAGTGACCTGTGGAGAAAATGTGATTACCTTTTGTTTAGATTTGGATCGAAATCTTTTAGGCAAGCCAACACTGCAAATGTGGCACAGAGAACATTACAGCTTTGCTGAGCTGCGATCCTTCACAGTTAGTGATTGCATTCAGTCGGTGTTTTTCAGCTGGCCATGTCAAAGTCAAGGCCCGGGGGCCGGATCCGGCCCTCCGGGTAATTATATCCGGCCCTCCAGATCATTTTATTTTATTGTTCTTAACAGCACAATGTTATCTTGTGCTTATTTCTAACTTGTATGATTTTAACAAAATATATTTTTAAAATAAAATAAAATATTGAAAGTTATTTAAGATTTATTCATTGTAATGTTAAAAAAGTTACTTTTTTAAAAGTTTTAACAACTTAGTTTTAGAGTGTTCAATAAATATCAATCCTGTTCCTAAGGTGTGTTTAGTATTTTGGCCCCCTGTGTAATTGAGTTTGACACCCCTGGGATAAAGGAACCTTGGTTGGATAGGATACCTGGCCAGGTCTGTGCTGTACTATTTGCCTTGTGAGATTTCGTCTTGAGAAACTTTTCTGAAGCCTTGTCCAAGAAGTTCTACTCATGACATCGTGATGGCCAAAGGGGTATGTTCATTTATCAAGAGTTTCCTGTAGCTTACACTAAACCCATGTCGCATTACAAACTCTACCTCCATTACCAAGACTGCCCCGCTGTGAACTTTCCGCTGAGCGTCTCCAATCCACATGTGATGTGAGAGACGCACTGCACCACAATAGTATGTTAAGATTTCATTTAGATTTCATTCATGTTCTAAAATATCTCTTGCACAGGAGCTGTGCGGGAATATGTATTCCATGAATGAGAAATGCCTGAACGCATGTGTGTGTTTGTGTGCATCATGCGCTGCGCGAGCATCCGTTCGGGAACAAGGCCCTTGCCATTTTCAATTTCCAGTGGTGTCAGCCGGACTCAAGGGAAGCTGAAAGCTGATACATGAGCCAAGCTGCCGGCACTATTGTGTGCGTCCCAACTTCATACGCAGATATCTGACATGTATGGGCATAAATTTACAGCTATTGTCAAAGTCTGCCAGGTAGCAATAAAAGTGGCAGATTCTTTCATTACATTCACCAACTATGGGTTAACTTGTTATGCCAGACGTAGACAGAGTAGGTATTCTAAACACTTTCTATTGATGCTCCTAGATAAGTAGGACTGCATTTGAATAACTCCAATATTTGGCATCCATTTTCTTCACATAATGACTCTGTATTTGGTTATAGCACTCTGTCAAATAAAGCTTTGTGTCTGGATGTAATGCTATCTGCATGAAATATGGAACACACATTTAACTCACATGATAGGATGCAAACGTGAGAATTTTTCTTGTAGTTTCGCTCATGAGCAATTGCTGGTCCTTTTGTCTCAAACAGCCATGATTAACTGTTTACACACTGTCTTGGTGCACCTTTCTCAGATTAACACAATCATACTACAGATTTATTTGTGGTTTTGTAATTATTTTGCACATTTATCTGGCTGCAAAGGAAATTGAAAGAGAAGTGGAACCAAAAGCAGCACACATCTTCTTGAATGCTGAAATTCCTTTCATTTCACAACTTTTTTCATTTGGATATGGGGCCGATTTCTTCTCCAAAATCTTAAAATAAGTAATAGCGAAGGTCTGCTATTGTGACCCTTTGTGGAGGCAGCATAAAGCAGGTGTCATTTTAATAACATATTCCAGCAGGCATGCTAAGAGACCCAGCATTTCTAAAGTGACGGGGATGAGAAGTGAGCCCTGTCAGCTAATGCCCCTTTATGAAGTGGAGGCTTTGGAGGCGTCACCTCATGAAACGCTCGTACACGGAGACCGCTCGGGCTTTGGCCATGTGATTGAGTTGGCTGTTCCAGACCTAGCTAGGTGTTAGCGGTCTGGATTTCCATTAATTATATTTGAAAATGCGAGCTCTGTTTTCATTTGATGCAATACCCCCCGTATATTTTCTCTAAAGCCTTTGTGCTGGTACAGTTTTGTCGGACATGCAGGAAATAGGCAAAACAGGGATGAAATTCAGAGATGGATTGTTTTCTGTCAAAAACAGATATTGCCAGGCCATTTGACATCGTCTGAATTTGTGCCGTAGGTTTCTCTTTTCTCAAGCAGACAAGCTGTCAGCAACATATGATGTATAATGTCATAAAGAAGCCAATATCAGAATAATAGAACAAATAGTGAGAGGTGACCTAGCTGAACTGCATAAATTACTTGTGGTTATTACCGGCATATATGTGGATATGTTCCATGCTATCGTACAATATGATTAGAAATCCCTGAATCAAGTTATTCCATTCAAACAGTAATGGCTGTATTTGAGACAGAGATTGGTGTGGAGTGATATAATGTTTCTAATGTCTAAAAATACAAAGGAAGGAATTCCAGAATCACACAATTAGATTTTGTGCCATCTCGTCTCACGTTACCACATTTACATCTCTGGGGGGGGCGGGCTGTTGGTGTTCAATACCTTTGTAAAACAGTAGCATCACATCTACGGGAAACTGTTTGTTGTGGACGACCAAAAACATATTTTTTAATCCACCTTCTCCATCCTCATCCACACATTTTATCATGGTGTAATGGTGTTATAAAGAAGTGAGTGTCGACAAATTTAGCTTCTTCTTTTTTGTTTCTTATTGAAAAATAACAAAATATCTTTTACTCTTACCATGAAGTTGTGAAAGTTAGCATTTTTCCTGCTAAAAGTGTTTTTTAGAATCTATGGAAGCAGCCATTTTGAAAAAAAAAGCAAAAAAGGCCTTCTACTGCCCCTAGTGGAATGATAATGAACTACAGGGCAGACAACATGAACCAATTTATCTACAATGGGTCTATACTTAAAGTTTGGATTATGCTAATGAGATAGGGGTCTCAGAAATGAAGTCATTTGTATCATACTTGATACAAATGATTCTATATATTATTTATTCCATAGCATAAATAAGTCTGGTTTTCAGGACTTTTGTTTCTTACTTTGTTCACAGCTTTGTAGATTTTTAGCTTATTGACTTAAAGCCCCTGCCATAAGCCTGGCCTCCTGCATTTCAAGTCCACCCCTGACAGGACCAGCTGTGCAACTCACACAACAGCAGGTTAGCTTGTTTAGCTTATATTAAGAATTAACTTAGCCAAAAATTGCTGAGTAAATTAAACACAATTATTTCCTTGTAATAAAGCAGCTGCACCAGTTAGTAGGTTTTACATAAACAATGAGAGAAGGGGCAAATATCTTTAATATAACACTAAAGGAGATGCATGCCACTTTACCTTTTTTTAAAGCTTTTAATTTAATTTAATGTAGCTAATGTATGAATTTCAGCTGTAGAAATGATGAGCCGTAGTGTTATGATTTTTTGTCTCAGTCATAGAATCACCAGGTTTCAATTGTGAATGACTCACCTTTTGTTAACCCTGTAAAGCCCATGGTTAACATAGCTTGAAAAACAACGGCATCTATTCATTAATACAGTTTTACCTCATTTATTGCGGGAGTTGTATTTAAAAAAAAATTGACAGTAGGAGAAATCCACAAAGCAGCTATGTTTTAGGGCTGAGAAAAATTGAGTATTTGGGTATCGATCAAATACTAGCCAATATTGCATATATTTATACTAATTTCAACATTTTTTTAAGTGTGGTGGATGTAACATACACCTCAAAATCTCAATTTTTTTGTAATCACAATAATTTATTTATTTATTGGTAAGTTCCCCTTTGTTAATTACTTGACAAACATGAAGAATTATGACTATATTTCAAACATAAGCAGTTTATTAAAACAAAAAAAATATTGAAATTAAATTTAAAAAGTGAAGAACTTAATTCAAAACAGTCAATAAACCAAAAGAAACAAGTAACTATGATACAAAAAAATCAAAATATTTAACAATAAAACAAAAAAAAAAAAAAACTGGAAAAATATAAATATAAATAAATTGTAACTTCTTAGCCTTTAAATAAAGAAATAAAAAAGGTGAAAAATAACTTGTAAAATAACAATTCAACATTTAAATAGAGGAATTGAAAAAGGTGAAAGCATGAATAACCTTAGAAATTTCTGTTCAGAAACAGTATCATATCATTATTATTTGGTTTTAATGAGCTTCGTCTCAGACTGAGCAACTCCCCTACATTGAAAAACTCCTCTCTGACGTTGCAGCCTCTGCCAGGTATTTGATTATTTAATTTCAAGTTTGTTCAAAATTTGCCGCTGAGATCTCACAGGACTGGCGGAATATGTGAAAAAGCAACTAAACAGGTCATTTTAACAGTTGAGATCGATACTATCGATATTTTGAATCAATCCACCCAGCCCTATTATGTTTTACAGATGGGCTGTAAATACCCTCACTACACAATTTGTACACTTTTTTTGGACACTTTTCTCTCTTACGTTAAACCGTGACACAACCAGAGAACACTGTACAGTTCATGTCCAAATGTTCATTCAATTAGCATGTAGCTGTTTCAACAGGTTTGTGGCAGAAAAATAATAATCAACAAATGACCTGGTACATCCTGTCGATATTTAATAAAACAAGTTATATTAAGTATGAAACATTGAGTCATCAAAGAACTTCCAGTTTGTTCAGAATGTAAAGATAAACATTTATCTATATCATTGACACAGACAACTACATATTACTTCATGCTAGCCAGAAGAATGATCACCTCAAAGCAAATGTGACATATTCTTTGATAAAGAGCTAAAAAGTACATTTTCAACACAACAGCATGTGACAAACTCTAGTAGACTCGGTTTCCTTTGGGGTGCGTGTCCTTCGTATTCGTCAGGCCTGAGCTTAAGGGCCCAGTTACAGTGGGAACGCTTTTTATGAGTTTACGGGATGCTGTTTTTACGAGCAGCTGAGGAGAAATAATGGGGTCGAGTGTCTCCCTCCTTCGTCCTTCCCTCGCTCCATCCCTCTCTGCCGCTCCCCAGGCCTCTCCTATTACCTGCCGGCTGGAGGACTCAGGAGTATCGCTTAATAAAAGTTAATCATGAGAAACTTGTTCATTAATTACAGTTCAGGCCAGCTGCCTGCGTGCCTGGTTGCCTCTCCACTTCTCTCTTATGCTAAGGTAAGTCTTATGTTTTTCTGCTTAGAATTACACTAGAATCTTTCTTCTCCTTATCATGAAATGCTGCCATGACGTGTCGTACATACAAACAGTCCAAAATGATAAATTTTTTGCAATGTGGGGTTGATCAGCTTAACCACCTGAATGTCCTACAACTCCCTACAACTTTGTACCATAGGTAAGGGTCATAGAGACTCAAACTGACGAGTGAATTAGGAGATTTGCTCTTTGTATTTGTGACAAGAGACTTGAAGGCTCCGTTCTGAGCAGAGCATCCTCTGCTCACGCTTAAATGTTTGGCACAATCCTGTAGCTTGTAAGACTGTCCACAGGGGGGTGAAGACAGCACAGATTGTTTTTGGGAGCATCCCTCACATCACCGTCTTTACTAGATGCAGAATGAAAACCACCAGTATCATGAAAGAATCCCAAGTCCACTGTGAAAATTTCGAATTCCAGTTGTATTTATCTGGAAAACCATTTTGAACATTGCTGGACCTCTTATGGACACAAGAATGTGTGAACTAAAACCTCCTGCACATATTCAGTGTTTCTCTGCTCAGTTTATGACCGCACGCTCAAGAACGTGTTTCATATTACTTCCTTTTTATACTTTCATGTTGTTGGCCTTTGATCTTTATCGTAAATGGCATAAAAGGTAAACTGTGTTTACTTATATAGTACTTTAATGCCTTCCTTGCAGGCCTAAAGGCCTTTACAGAAACAATCAGCTGTTCACACACACTCACACATTGATGCCGAACACTGACGCCAACCTTGAACTACCAGGACCAACGTGGGCTTCAGTGTTCAGTTTGGATTCAGAATCGTGAAGTATTTCTAAGGATAGTCTAAGTTGCTCATGCTGGTCATAGAGTGTTCTTACACCATGCTAGTTGTGCAGGCTCGATTACTGATGTGGAAATGCTGCACACACGGGGTGTGCAGGTGATATCTACGTGCCCATAGGACATCCACGCGAATTACAATCTGATGTGTGATGCGAAATGTGGGCAGTACCACATTTTTATGATTCAATACAATACTGACTTATTTTTGGCATAAAATATTCATAAACAATTACCAGAAGGTAATTTCTTGTTGCTAATTCTTTCTTTTTCTCAAGCATATTTTTATCCTAAAAACAAAACTGTCCAGACAACTTTAACGTTTAAAGTAAAAAAAAATAATACGAAAGGGTTCTTTCTTAATCCACTTCTCATGTCATGCTGTGTTGTTGCTACAGATAATACTCATTGGGTCCTCTTGTCACATGACTGATAGAGTAATTCAATATGCTGTAGCTTGGGGGGTGTTTCAGCACAAAACTTACTTAATGACTAAAAATATCTAGAAGTGACACAAGCACTTTTATCTTCTAATGCAGAGGTTTTCAAATTGGCGGCCCGTGGGCCATTTGCGGCCCCCAAGTCAATATTTTGCAGCGCCTTCCTTAATATGAAAGCTCAATGCTTCTAAGTAATATCTTCTGCATGTCCATGCTTCTTTGATGATAGCTTTGCATTTCCGTTGTGATGTTTCAGCTTTATGCTTAAAACTTTGCATTTGCCATTGTTGTTGGATCTGGTCGTCAGAAAAGGCCTTAGCAACAGTTGCTAGCGTGGACACGCAGAAGATATTGCTTACTAGTACATAGACATGAATAAATGTTCAATAAACTTGTACAGTAGACATAGACAATGGACTAACAATATTGACAGTGGAGGCAAAAACATATTTTTGGCACAAATGGCACTCCATATATCCAGATTCTGCCTTCAGTGGCTGCAAGATCAAGTGAGGTTGAGGACCCTGTTCTAATGCATTAATAAAATACTCCATACCAAATACCATTCTGATCCTTTGATATCAATACTTCCATTCACTATCTCTGATTGTCTAGTTTCCTAATTTTGTAAAGGTAAGGCTGTTTTTCAGTCTACATTCACACATGAAAAGACTTCAAAGAATTCAGTGATTTCACTGATTTGATTGTTTGACCAAATCAATGATCCATGGATTCCAAAGCCTTTTTTAAACAATTCCTGTGCACTGTTGGAGTAACAAATGTCTCCCATCACCTTAGATTTCTGATGCGTGTGGCAGAGCAGCAAAGGTAGATCCCAGCTGTGATCTGCCACGATGGGACATTCTTCTTCATGTCACTCGACATCATTTTTTAGCCTGATTTATGCAAAGCTGTTCGAGTTCGAAAGGCCGTTTGGGTATTTGCTCATGTCTGTTCCTCTGTGTGTCTTTCCGCTTCGCTCAGACACACGAAGACAGACAGAGAGTTATAATCCCTTTAACCATGTGTCTGGTGGTTCTTCATGATGTGGTGTAGATGGATCCAGATTGGATCATAGCTGGCTTGAGCTTCATGGGGACTCTTCCCAACCACAGAGCAGCACCAGCAGAGGGGCCAAAGGCAAATACACCAGACAAACACATCTTTAGGCCAAAACCAGCAGCATTTGGACTCCTGCCTCCTCTGGAGAATAAGGAAAAACAGACTCTCCCTGTACTCCGCAGTGAGGTCAACAGGCTCACCGAGCCGTGTCATTGCGAAGCACACACACGTAAACAGACACACAAAATGAGCAGGCTTGACAAATGTTTTTATCTACAATCCTGCTACGCAAGGCTTATTCCGAGATGTGTTGTATAAGATGACCTTCGTGTCCTGCCAGCTATTTTTGCCTCCACTTTGAGAATTGAGTTTGTTTCATTGAAATCATCCGCTCTTTCTTCTGAGGAGCTCATTTCCTATCCTTTTTAGAGAATACTTTCTAAATTCTGTTTCTTTCTTTTACTGTTTAAGGTGAACTCTTTGGGTCTAACAGTCTACGCCTGCAGGAAGAAGGCCCGGGTTCAAACTCCAGCTGTGTGTCTCTGTGTGTAATCTGCATGTTCCCCCCATGCATGTATGAGTTTCTCTGAGTTCACAGCTTCCTGTCACTATAAATTGTGCCTTAGGTGTGTGTCCTTATGAAGAGCCGGTGACCTGTCCGGGATACGTCCTACCTTTACTCTACAGTGGCTAGCCTTGGCTACGTGACCCTGAACAGGACAAAGCAGGAAAAGATGGATGCTATAAAGCTATTTAATAAATGAAGGACCGAATAACCAAGCCAGGAAGATTTATTATGCTAGCAATAAAATGTTTTAAAAAGCAGAACTTAGTCTAGAATTGTTCTGCAAACATTAGTTATTGACAGCATTTTCCTCGCTCTTCCAAGCACCATTAAGTTCCCCTGACTGGTTCATTAAATCAAAAATGTTAATGACTGAAACAGTCGTAAAAATGTTACCCTTGAGCCAGGGCATGCCTGTTCCTGTCCTGCTGCTGGTTCACTTATTTGTGCTTCAGTGTTTGTTTGTGACTTCAGGCTTTTCCAAACAACAAATTCAGGTTTATGATTGGTTTATTTTATTTTCTCTTCAGGTGCCTGACAATAACTTTGAAAAGACAACCAAGTGGGAAAACAATATTTAAAAAATTGGTTTAATTCATTGGTTTGGAATAAAGATATTTTGCATCGACCTTGGATTGCCTTTTTATTCCTTGTCTCTAAACTTTTCATACGGTTATTGAGTAAATAAAAAAGGCTTTTGTCACCAACAAGATTTGTGAGTCACTTATTGAGACCACACTTTGGCATCACAGCAGCAGGTAGACTTCAATGACGCTAAAGTGTTACACTATATTTGTCATAGATTTATTTATTAAAAAACTTTTGTAAATAAATTGGCTTTTCTCTTCATCTATATGTCTTTAGCTTTTATGTGAACCAATGTTTCTTATCGAACATACAAGTATTGCCTGAAACACAACACTTACTATTAAACTGAGTTAAGTTTTGAGCATCACGTAATTTTGGCCGATTTGTCGGCTGCACATCTATGATGCCAATTTCCCGTTCCACCACATCCCGAATGTGATCTATTGGGTTGAAATCTAGTGAGTCATTTGAGTCCAAATGTTCAAGAAATCAGTCTGAGATGATTCCATCTTTAAGACATGGAGCCTTATCCTGCTAGAAGTAGCAGCAGAATATGGTACACTGTGATCATAAAGGGTTGGACTGGTCAACAACAATCTTCAGGTAGACTGTACTGTTATAACCATGGTCAGTTGGTACTAAGAGGTCCAAAGTGTGTCAAGAAAATATCCCTCTATACCACCACCGGCCTAAACTGTTAGTACAAGGTAGGACGGGTCCATGCTTTTGTGTCGTTGATGCCACATTCTGACCCTACCATCTAAATGTTGCAGCAGAAATGGAGACTCATCAGACCAGACATGATTTTCTAATCTCCTGTTGTCCGGTTTCGTTGAGTCTGTGTGAATTGTAGCCTCATTTTTCCGTTCTTAGAGAACAGGAGTGGAATCCAGTGTGATCTTCTGCTGCTGTAGCCCATCTGCCTCCATGTTGGACATGTTGTGTGTTCAGAGATGCTCTTCTGCAGACCTCAGTTGTAACCAGTGTTATTTGATACGGATTAACACAGTCTGGTCATTCTCTTCTGACCTCTGGGATCAACACAACATTTACACCCACAGAACTGCCACTCGCTGGATATTTTCTCTTTTTATGACCATTATCTGAAAATTCTAGTAGGTCAGCAGTTTCTGAAATACTCAGACCAGCCCGTCTGGCACCAATAACCACGTTCAAAGTCACTTCAATCACCTTTCTTCCTCATTCTGATGCTCGTCTTGACATACAGTTATGTGCAAATGTGCATTAACAAGGAGTAGAACAGGTTTACAGTAAAGTAGCCAGTGATAGTATATCCATCTATGCACTGGAAATAGTTTCAACTCTATTGACTAAGGACATTTTAGATGTATAACATGTTTCCATTTTGTGTTCCAGGGTTTACATTTGTGTTTACAACATGATGATTTGATATTTCAATGTGGTCATCTTTGGGTTTCGTGACATCATCTCCTTCTTGTAACAGCACCAAACACCAGATTACATTTCTGACTGTTACATTTTTATTTTTTAATTTATGGAGGTTGAGTAAACAACATACACAGAAAGAGTTATCAAAAATGAAACAAGGTAAACAAAACAATATCCTATTTCATATAAGGTTTTCAGGCTCATTTCCATAACAAATGGCAATGCAGATTATGTATATCAAGAATGTCTGCTGGGTCATCACGCTGGTAAAATATGCAAAGTTTTCCTGAACGCCGCTTCCCTTACTGTGAAGATGTGTTGCCTTCCATTGTAATAGTCAATTCATTATTGCAGTGCAGTTTGCTGTTAGAAGGAATGCATTTAATTAATGTATGCAAATAAGTGCAAGATCACACCTTGCCAAAGTATGCAGTTGTGCCTTGCATAGCTGTGTTAATTAGTGTTTTGTTCAGAGTACACCATCTTAGAAAGTGTGAAGCATTTACTGGATTGGAATGTTGGAAATTCCACAGACACACACAATTTGTCCAACAATTTCTTAGTTTATTTTCAACAATTCACCTTTGTGCCTTTCATCTGTGTGATCATAAACAAACAGAGGCGTGTGATCCCAGCTTTCAGGGTGACACGCCGCAAGCGGATAAGGTACAACGCTGGTAGGACATAGTGGCGGAATCTAAAAAGCTAATTTTCCCACTGGCCTCCTCGCACCTCTGGCCTTCATATCCAGTCATTTCCATAAAGTGCTTCCCTTGGGGAAGCAACAATAATAAACAGTTATTAGTAAATGTATTATGCCAGCACATCCCTTTTGCCCTCTTGCCTTTCCTCAATAGTCAACCTACAAACACTCCCAGCGCCACAGCAGCAGCAGCTGGACCTGACACAGGAGATGCATTTGGGGGTATGTGTGCGTGTTTGTATTTCTGACCCATCTAACCACAGAGTACTGAATTCGTGAGGGAATTGGGCTAATGCTCATAATAACCCTGGCTATTACAGCAAAAAGCTTTGGACGCGGTACGCCTGCCAAGCTACTAACCGTCATGATTTCATCTGATTGCCCGCTGCTTTTAGCTTTGAAATCCCTTCATATTGCCTTTTTTATTTATCCAGTTATTTTGCACTTTCTATGACAGTGGGATAAATTGCTGTGAATTAAAATTCTCAGAGTATTATCCCCACTGTTTAGTGATTCAACCTGTTCAATTAGTGATCTGCAATTGGTCACCTGCCCAATTAGATAATTACAACATGTAACAGCTCCAGCAGTTTTTTTTGTAAGCTCACAAATTGTCGTGAAAATGAAAACCTAATAATCAATGAGACTTTACGTTAACTAAATGTGTATCTGAATTTTGAGCAGTTTTGTGTTTGCGTGTCTCTGTGACCGCTGACACATGTTTCCAAGGCTAAGCGTGTAGCAACATAACACTCCGTGCCATTACTGTTTTTGTTTTTGTCATTATCGTCAGGGCTCTGGGGACACAAACACATCAGTGCGCACACAAAACAGCATCTTATCTCCATGCAAAAAAAAAAAAAAACCCACAGCCTTCCTTTCATTAGTAGACTGGTACAAGCATCTAAACTGGCCATCAGGAAGTAGAGACTATAGAAGACAAAGGACCAGCATTTGCCAAGACTGTCCTTCGTGAGAGGCCTGAACCAAGATGCCTAAATGCATCAACTTATTTACATCTCCATTGATTTGGAGGGCATGCAAAAAGGCCAGGAGTGGCTGCGCAGATGGAAAGGCTTTCTACATGAATGAGGTAGTCCTGTGACGGGTGCTCAGTAAAAGGTTGGTCGTCAGGGTAGCTGAGGATGCACTAAACACTCAAAACTACTACAAAAAGTGCGCATTTGTGCACCAGCCTGTTTAACTCACATTTATCCCAAGATCTTCTTTATTCATTAAATCTTGTATAGAAATGAGGCATAAAAGCAATGTTTGAGGTCTCTTTTTAATTGGAGATCGTGAGAACTTCAATCACTTTGATTAGAACGGAAATAACAAGGAAAAACAGAAAAAAAAGTAGAACTTAAAAAGCTACTAAAAATGCTGAAGGCTGTTTTCTTTCTAAGCTTTTCTGCAAACTAGTCATGCAGTTTATTTTCTGCATGTGTTTGCAAGTTTTTTCCTCAACTATCATCTCCACATGAACAAAAAGTGTTGGTATTTAAAGATTGTCAGAACCACACTGCAGCTGCTGAGAAGGGATAATGAGACTACAGTCCACAAAAAAATAAAGTCGAGTGTCCAATGAGAGATTTACTTATTGTGAAAATTAATGAATGCAGATGATGCCGAATCATTTCAGTAATGAAAAATTAAAAGCACAAGCAGAAATCATTGTGGTACCCTTAACAACAGACACCATGCATGAAGTGTACATGCAGCTTAATCCAGTTGAAGCTTGCCACTTGGAATTTGAGAACTTAATTGTCTGTAAATGTGTGAGGAACTGCAACACTTTACACCCAGTGTGTGAGGAAAATCCTTGTCAAACCGTTGCTCTTCGCACAACATGCTAGTGTTATGGATTATGCTTAACAGCAGTCCTGCTATATGTAATGCCAGGGGCGTCCGTAATGTGCTTACTTCGAAACAAACACACTGTTGCCTTCCTAGAAATGTTGCTGAGGTATCAACCTGTAAAGGTAGCGTCACACCGGGAATGCTGCAAGTGAAGGCACGATTAGCAAACGGTGTTCACACTGGACAAGCAGGGAGGGGAGTCTTCTTTTTCTTATTCTACTGTTTACTAGCACTTATCTGCCAACTACAGTTGGAAGAGGCTTGGTGTGAAATGTCGAAGTGGTGCAAATCTTTCTTCAGGCTTTTTCTTTCACAACTCTATTCCGATAAATGAAATTTTTTCTGTAATTGAATTCCAGTTGGGCTCCAATTAATTATTCATTTCTCCTCCTTTTCAACTGGTTGGTGCTTCCATGATAGGACACCATCCACGAGTCACAACCAAATCAAAAACTCTAAGTTAATTTTCTTAACTTTCATTTCTCTGTCAGATAAATTAAACAGGCATGTCAAAGAACACCACGGGTCTTAATGAGTTGCAGCCGTCTGTCTGTCAGCATCATTAAGAGCTTAACATTAAAAAGAAACAAAAAACTCTGTATTTTTCTGTTGAAATGCTTTTCATAGGTTGTTGTTTGCGTTAAGATAAACCTATAGAGACACTTTCTGTCAATTTAAAGTGTTTTAAAAAGTGTTATTGATCCAGTAAACCTGGATCTGTGATTATATTGCTAGCTTGACTGAATTGTTTTTGTTAGCCTCCTGTTTAAACTGCCGCCATATTCTGTTGCCTTTTATGGCAACAACGTTTTGTGATCTGTTTATCACATGCAGACATGCAGAGTGGGGTATTTATAGGGAATAATAAGCTTAAAATACATAGCACTGATCATAATAATATAAATGAAATAAATGAAATATCTGATACTGATTGGGGGACTACATCCGACTTCGATCAAGTCATCAACCACATGATCGGGCCCGATTTTCGATCATGTGATCGATCGGGACATCCCCAATAAATATGATTTAAATAAAATACTACAGAATTCATATAAAATGTATTATTAGTGGATAAAAGTCAGGAAACAAGACGGGAAAAGGTGAAGCAGTGCAATTTGAACAGAGCAGGCTAATTACTGGCTAAATAGGCCAGGCACATGCTGCTTATGTCAACAAGGACACTACTACTTATTTGGAATCAAAGTGGATCCATATCACAGCACAAAGGAGATGTGGGTCAAGGAGGTGCAAAAGAGGGGGTACGGGTGTGTAAATGAAGGGACATGTGAGGGTAGCTAATGACCGTCACTGAGGAGTGCACTGGGGATCTTTTCTCTGGGCCCTTTGCTATTTTTCAGAATCAAAGAAGGTTACAGAGACCTCAGGACATTCATAGGTCGGTGCCAAAAGGCGCTTAAACTGCAAAACGGTTCGGACAGAATTGGTGTTAGTAGGTAAACATCTGCTTCCTGCCCCGCATTCTGTACTCGCACCATGAATCAGAGTACCCGAGGAAACAAAAAATCTCAAAGTTCAACCACAAGTTGCTCAAGCCCAGCCCTGGCTGGCATAGGATGAAAGTCTGCCTAGAAGGTCTTTGTCCAAATGCAAGTACACACAAATATAGCCATGACTCATGCTGAGCGGCCCCCATACCTAGATTCTGGCCTAAAGCATGTTGCCCATTGTGCATGTTTTATAAGCAGGTACCTTACGCTGATTCTCAGGCTAAAGGAATGCGCCTGATCAACAGCAGATACTGTGTGGTTGAATCTGGAAGAGAGGTACCTGTTTATGCTGTTTAATGCGTGAGTGTGGCATGCTTTAACAGTGGTTACCAAGGGTTCATTTTTTCAAAACAAATTTGCAACTTTTCCACTGCCTGCTTTATATCCTGAATAAAAAAAAAACAAGTGTTAAAAACAGACACATTTTTATTTAATGAATTGACATGTAAGGATTCATTTTAACATCAATTTGATCCATATCATAGTTTGTTGTTGACAGTACGATTCATAGTCGATTTTAGTTCATATTGAACGATCCGATTCACAAAATTGAACCGTGAGATCTTTAACCAAACTTTAACCAGTGATTCAGTGATAAATACCTGCTGAACAATGCAGGGGAAGTTTTCAGATAAAATAAAGATAATCAAGTGTAAATTAAATATGTGAGCAAAAAGAAATGTAAGTTAAAGTCCCATTTGTTGTCTCACACCTAGGTGTATAAAATTTGTTCTCTGTATTTGACCCATCCTCCGGGGGAGCGGTGAGCTGCAGACGAAGCTGCACTCTGGAACCATTTGGTGATTTAATCTCTCAATCCAACCCCTTACTGCTGAAAGGTTAGCAGGGAGGCACTGGGTTTCATTTTTGGAGTCTTTGGTCTGACTTGGCTTGGATTTGAACTCCCGACCTTCCAGTCTCAGGGGGGGCACTCTTCCACAAGACCACTGAGCTGGTTAAACTGGAATTAATTTCAATCCATTCACTTTTAGTCTCATAAAATTCATCCCACTGTTGTTTCAAGCTCTGATCGCGATCGAAGATTTACATAACTCGGACAAACTGAACGCATTCCGTACAGGAGACACAGCATGGAGCAGACTGACTGACACGCTCAACAGCCAATCAGGACACAGAAAACAGTGCACTGTAAAACGACAATAAAGAATGGAAAGAAGCACTGAAAAACTGAAGGCAGCGAAAGGTAAACTGCAAAGTAGTGAGGAAACACTATGTCAGTAAGGGGTAAATACAATCTTAGTTACAAAGGTAACCAGTATAAGTTGCTTACTTCCCATCTTTCATGAATGTGGCAATGGAGAAAGAAATTTGTCAGATCCAGGAAAGAAGATCTCTCTACGGTCATTTAAGAAACTCTACACTTGAATTGCAGTTTCTGAAGAAATTATCAGAAGAAACTGGAAAAAATTTGAACTGACTCCAAGGGCTTCCCCCAGAAGATCCAGAGTCAGAGACCGATACTTGGACAGGAGAGTAGTCAGAAAAAGAAACTTAGTTGGCAAATGGGCTTTGACGTGGACATAGAACAAGACAGAAACAAATTGAAACGGTACAAACTGGCACTGAAGTTGATACAACAAAGGCAATATTTACAGAGAGAGACTGAACGAAGAGAACACAGAGAAACTGGGAAGACAACAATAGGAGTAAAGGCTTCCAGACAGAGGAGCATGACAGTTACAGGAAGTAAAGAACACTGAAAGTCACATTCCTTGAAATATACTTCTTAATGAGTGAATTAATAATAAAGGATGCTTAGTATTTCAAATCTAGAAAAGGAAAACAAAAAAAACTAAACATGAATAAGCTATTGATGAAAAATTCCTTCAATGGCTTGTTTAAATGCCAAGGAAGAGGACTTTTTGTGCACAAATAAAAAATAAAATTGTGTTTTATATCTTTCCCTATTAAAGAAAAAAAATAACTGTTGAATTAAAAAAATCAATACCCTGGATCAACTTTTCAGTTTCCAATTTAGGCTGTTCACTGTGTTTTATTTAGCAATTTAACCAAACTGTGGATAAAACAAAACAACAAGAACAAAAAAGCTTTATAGAACCAGAAATATATACATATATAAAAAAACTACATTTCAGTCTATGCTTTTGAAGCTATGTACATTGTGTTGTATGGTGCACTCTTAAATAAAATAAACATGATTTCTCAAACATTTGATTCTTGTATACATTCAAAATAACAAGTGTAATGTAAGTGCAATGTAATTTTTGAGTTTTTTGATTAATCAAGAGGATCTTTTTTAAATAATCAAGGTTTCATTGCACTTTTACAATAACAATAAATATTTTCTATTCAAAAAGAAAATGTTGTGTTAATTTCTTTGTCCTATGTTTATATTGTAAGAGATTTATCGCCATAACCATTTAATAAGGTGATCACACTTCCAAACAAAAAAAAAAAACTTTATTTCCAAATTGTCACCAAGAGCTGCTGTTCAAAAAAAAAAAAAAAAAGAAAAAAACTTCTATGGTTCTCTCTTTCCTCCATTTTCTGTAGTAATAGGAGTATTGAGACCAAAGTATCAAAATAAAGATACCCGTGCAATTTTGGTTTTGACTACTCTATTAAAAAATCAATTACAAGTTAATAAATTATAAATAAAAGTGTGTGTGTCAATTCTAAATATTTGTGGTTAATTTAGTGATTTTTGTGCCAGAATATCACCCAAGTAAAAGCATATTAAACTGCTCTATCGGTCACATGACCAGAGCAGCCACGAGTTTTGCATGTTGCACTTTGCAACAACATATAGATGATTTTAGAAAAAAAAAATTTTGCACTTTAAAATATACACATTAAATTTGTTGCCTGGAAAGCTTTTGATGGTATTTGTTTTTTATGATAACAAATTATATATTCATGGAAAAAAAATCACCAATTACCTGTAATTGGTATTGAACATCTTACGCAACAAGTAACGGGTATCGTACTGAATCTTAAAAGTGTGCAATGGCCCATCTCTTCTTTTTAGAGAAACCAGATTGAGCAAAAGCCAGTTTGCAAAAAAGAAATAAAGAAGTCAAACTTGGGCCTCAGATTGTCTTTTTTAGAAAAATGTTGACCAAGTTCAAAATCAGAAACCATATTTGTACACACTGTGACTCACACAGCCTTTGAAAATGTGTGACTTTGTGCCGCCAGTCTAAACCCGACTTTAAATTCAGCTGTGCAAAGAAATCCCAAAGTCCTAAAGGCCAAACACTCCCAGAAAAAGACTGTACTCGTCTACAACATGTTTCTAGAAGAGGTGGGAACAAATAATCTGACGTCATGAAAGTCTAGAAACAATTGGTAAGAATTAAAGTGCAAAATAACTATAAATTTGTTTTAAGAATAGTGTCACTTTAACACACTTCAATGTCTAAGACAAAGGGGGCTAACTCCAGGCCAGGATGCTGGCCCTCAAGGCCTGGAGTTTGACACTCCTGGTTTAAGACATTGTAGAGCAGAGGTGTGAAATCCAAGGCCTCCATCTTGGTTTTCTAGAAATCCTGCCTTAGTTTGTGCTGTTTACCTGGATCAGGTTGTTTAGCCAATCAGGAGCTTTAACAGCAGGTTGGTTGGAAAACATGTAGAGTTTGATGTAAGGTGTTAAGGCTGTTTAAGACATTGTATACTTTTATACATAAGTTCAACTTCAATTTTAAAGTAAGTACATTGTTTAACTTTTAGGAAGAAAACTTATAGGAACAAAATTAACCTGGGATAGGTGAAATCTGTGAAGTAGTATTACAGATGTTTTGAGGCTGTAAAAAGCCTCACTACACACGCAATAGACTTTTTTTTTCTAACATACAAACACTTTTACACTTTTCTCTCTTGTTCAAGCACTGAACGGCTATAGAAAAATCAGTCTAGTATTATAGAACAAAAACTTAGATTTGATTTTGAAAGAATATTTATGAAACTGTAGTAATTTAAACACATTCTGTTCAGGAGATGGTCCACAGTCAATCAGGACACAGGGCACAGTGTGCTGTAAAAAAAAAAAAAAAAAAGAAGCATGCAAAGTTGTGCTGGAAAAAATCTATGAAACAGTAAGTCCATGAAAGGTTAACCGCAATATAGCAAGGGACAACCAACAGATATCCTTATGATATCATTATGTTAACATGCAAGTCTACATTGACTTCACAAAAAAAATGGTGACAAATTATATAAGTATATTTGCACTCTCATTTATGCTGTATGGAATGTTCTGGCGACAGGGTCAAAGTCATATTAAGAAGGGGTGAGGCCAAACAAATGAGATTATAGCAGAGTTAGATGATTATCATCATTTCATTCCCTAATAACCTGTAATATCTGCCATATAATGGTGCTTGACAGTTTTTTTTGCTGTGTTTGTCTGAAAAGCCTTTGCACTCTACCGTTACCCAGTGAAATGCATCACGCATCCATTAGAATGCATTATGGAAATTAACATTTCTTGTTTATTTTTTGACATGAGCCACGATTAGAATTTTTTTTTTTTCGTTCTGTGTTTTTATACACAACTTGTAAGATATTTGATACGCAAATGAACTACGGCAGAGAGGGAGGTGTAAGGGAAGATAAAAAAAAAATACTGCCTTTTTTTTCAAGGTTAGAGCAGGTTGAAATTTGTGATGGAGTACCTATTACAGACAGACCTTTCAGAGGAAAATTGGACGACATGCTAATTCATGTCAAAAAGGCTTTTAGTCAGAAGGACGGGGCCGGAGGAAAGGCTGTTGTGTTACATTCATGCTGGCTGATGTGCACTCCTGTTAAGGATATTGCAAGGAATTTATTGATGCAAAGGTGCTTTAAAGAAGGTAGTCACTAAAAAGAACATAAAACAAAAAAGAGCTTTCGCTTTAGATGGCTTTTTAAGATTTTATTCAAAAACAAAGGCAAAGTTTATTGAAAACAAACTCGCAGTTGGGAGAGTTTAGTGGAATGCTTGCATCCTCAAGGTTGGTGAGTTTTACATAGAAAACTTTGCACAAAAGGGGACTCGAGATCTCTTTGATGGCACAAAAGTTTTCCCTGAGAAATTAAAAAAAGCTATCTTGAATCAAAATGTTTCCTTTCGTGTCCATAAAGTGGCGGATAAATCAACAAAAAAGGATACATTTAAAGAGCAACACGCCAAGGAATGCCATTGATGAACCAAACAGACTTCTGTGCAACACTCTACTTAGGATTGCCCTTTTGGCATTCTCTATAAGACAATCACAAGTTTAAAAAAATTGTATCTCAATGCACAATATTTGTTGTTGTCATGAATGGTGGAGCCAGAAAGCTGTTCCTGACAGAACTTTCCCGTAAAAGATGCCAACCCCTTTTGATCACACCAATGGCACTGTAGAAAGGGCAGCTCCTTCCACCGCTGCTGTTGCCAACATCACTCCTCTCCGAACTGAGATGTCTGTGGTAGTGATAGGTGATACCACACTAAAATTCCTTGTGATACGATTACTTATTGGATAAAATATTCATACTAATTCATACATCACCAATTGTTACCAAAATTTGTGATGTATGAATGTCTACATTTCAATACTTTGGTGTCAACACTCCAGGAATGGACTGTAGCCTGGCCTTCATTTTGGGCATTACTGCCCGTGAGTGCTCCAATTACTGAGGCACCACTGTCACCTTAACGTCACCCTTAATGTCCTTAACATTTCCTGGTGCTCCTGAAATTTCTGGTAGTCGAGGAAGGGGATAAACACTAGTTTATCATGGTCTTGAAACCTGTTTTTTTTTGGTCTGGGAAATTTTATTGTCCAAAATGCTGCAGATAGTGAGCCGCTGCAGCTCAGTGATCGCCCGTGATGGGTTCAGTGGCGACGTAGAAGTTCTCATACTGGCCTGTTTGTCGCAGATCATTGCCACAAAACTCTGTTACCTGGCCAGACACAACTACTGAAAGTGGCAGGCAAATCCTTTCCCTGCTGAGACAAGTGAGTTAAACTCCCATTAGTTGTCATGCACCGCAGTACGTACAATTTGTTCTCCACATTTGACATGTTAAGCAATTTAACTCCCCAATCCAACCCCTTAATGCTGAGTGTCAAGCAGCGAGGCACTGGGTCCCATTTTTTAGAGTCTTTGGTCTGACTGGCCTGGATTTGAACTCATGACTTTCCAGTCTCAGGGCGTACACTGTACCACAAGACCACTGAACTCATTAGCTTTGGGGTTGGTCGACCCTTTCTGACGATGTCCAATTTTTCATGAAAAGTCCATCTTAAAAATGGCTTATGCAATAAATCAACTCCTCTGCCTTCTTCTATTGTTAACTACAAAACAGTAATTCAAACAAACATCAAGTGCAGCTACTGCCTACAGCCTTAAGTACAGAAGGAGTTAGCTTTTGGTAGCGTGAGCTTTGACCTTCCAATCAGATGTGAATATGTCATTTCCTTTACAGTTACAGAGACACTAACTCAAATTCTGATAGGTTGAATCAATGTAAAAAAGGTTTCTCATCTGCTCCTGATTCACAATTTGAATACTCAGAAACACTGTTTTAATGCTACAAGAACGTGTTAAAAACACTAAAAACTTTCATTGGAGTGGGTCTTTAATTACCACACCAAGCTCCTATAGGTCCACTGTTACCAGGAAATTACAATAGTCTGTGCTCTTCCATCAGATAGTAAAGTGGTAGCCAGACATATTATATGACCTACAAAGAGCTTTGGATCTGCAGGGACTCCTCAGTGTGAGCTGTGCACCCCCAGGGATGTTGTAACTGTTTGAAATCAAACAAAGGGCTGATGATAGATTGCAAAGACTCCGTTCAGATGCTGATAACCCTTTCACCCGGCTGACACCGACAGCTAATGCACAGGAAGTTCTTAATGCTCTTGATATGAAGCTCCCACACATTTATTCACAGGCTTTGCCCACTTGCCAACAACTTTTTGCTCAAATTCTACATTTCCTCTCTTCCGTTCTCTGTCCAGGCCATTCTCTCCATCTCTGCCGTCTATTCAATGCACCGTCTCCACCAGTCAGAAAGCAAAGGCGCTCTCATTTTTTCTGACACCTGTGTCCTTCAGCCTATCGATCGGCGACCCACTCGACGAGCCCCTGTCGGCTCCTAATATAAAGTGAAGTTCATCAGCCTTTCCCTTCCTCTGTCACACACAACACACACACAATGATTCAGCTCTCAGACTCACATTAGAAGACACTTGGTGACCTACTGAGGAAAGGCCACTATACCGTTCTTTTCAACACCACCTTTATCCTCTGCAAAACCTTGAGATATCTTTTTTCTTTTTTTTTTTAATTTGGCTGGACTTGCTCCTGTTTTCTTATTTCTGTTTCTATGACTGCTGATGACTTGTTTGAATTATGCTTGTGGTCAGGGTCAAAATGACATTTCTGTACTTTAATTGAACATCCAGTTATTTCAGTCCTTTCATGTCAAGTCTCTGGAATTATTGAAGCTCCCCTCCTCACATCCCTTCCTCATACCTCCTCTTCCTCACTGAGTAACTCTGGAACTGAATTAGAAGTCGACTGAGCATTGAGGGTGGCCATGAACATCAGTGGAGTAGTCAATCCAGAGTATTACCATGAAATCTTCTGATCTATTAAATTCAATCAACTCTCACTATCTTTAATTTTTCAAGTGTAAATTAGTTTATCTTATTTGGCTGAAAATACCACATTTTTAGCTTTTAGATTGAATACTTTGTTTTTGGTGCTGCTTATTCCCAGAGCTATCAACCGACTAAGCAAAAATTAAGAACTCTAAAAAAGTCACTTACCAATATGTGCCAATTTAGTTTATGTCAATACATTTAATTTATTGACATTATTTATCCATCTCCTGTCTCAAAATTCCTCCACAATTTTTTATCATGATGTAACTGTATCGTACTTTACATTCTTTCAATCCAGCAATAGTTAAAAAAAAATATATTCCCTCTAAAGTGGTTCTTAAAAAATTCAATGAGACAGGCATTCGAAATGAGCAGGAAAAAACTATTTTTTGCCCCTAATGATATGATAATGCACTGCAGGGCAGAAAACATGGACCAAGAACTATACAATTGGTATTAAAGAAAGCTTAGATCTTGATAATGAAACAGGTTTCAGAAATATGTGTATTACGTTTGATGTGAATGGTTTCATAGAATTAAGTTGATTTTGATATTTGTTTTGCTTTGAATTGACTTGATCCACTTCTAAAGAATCAATACTGTTTTACATTTAATGTTAGTTACATTTATCTTCTCTTGCTTTGTCCAATCCAGGAATAATCTCAGGTAATTAATCCTTGATTGATCAAGTGTTTTGCCTTAAATTTCCAACCAAACTTTATTCATCAGATTATTCCAGCCGAGCAGTTGGGACAGAAGTGGATTGAAGGCTTTTGCTTCTGTTGGGACCTATTGTGCCACAGAGCGGTGAGAAGTGATGTGCGCTTTGGAGAACATTCCTTTTTTTCCATATTTTGAACGAAAACAGTCCAGTCAAAAATGAGCAAACATTTGGACTCATTTTCCTCCAATTCAGCCTCTTCTGTCAGGTCTTAAGCCAAGACCAGTGACTCCTATTAGTGAGTGTGGCATGCTGGCTGACAGGCCAGTCAATATCCATGAGAAGGCCACTTCATTAATGATCCCTGCTTGCACAGAGAGACAGAGAGGCCAGAGAGAGTGGCCTCTTACAGGCCACAGGGAACCACTAAGGGACTTGGACTATTTTCAGTAAGCTATGGTAAAACTGTCAGAGTGCCTTACTGTTAAAGGCCTATTTTAAAAGAAAATATCCTTGAATTTTAGTTCACAAAAAGGGAACAGATAAGATTTTTTTAGGGATATAGCCCAGTTAAACCACACTCACAAAAAAAACAAGCAAACAATTTTGTGAAGTCTTAAATGCTCTGCTTTATGTTTCTCTGAATAGTCCTCCAGTTCCATTTTTGTCACAGCAGCAGCAGTGACAGAAAAACTTTTACTTAGATTAGAGAATATTTTAGACCAGTCTTTATAGACAGAATTTCCAGGGCCAGCCAGGGACCGGAGGTGGTCTGGTTTGGTAAAAACAGGATTTCTTCTCTTCTCTTTGAAGATGATGCTGTCCTGTTAGTTTCATCAAGCCAGGACCTCCAGCATGCATTGGGCTGGTTTGTGGCAGAGTGTGAAGTGGCTGGGATGAGGGTCAGCACCGCTAATGCTGAGGCCATGGTTCTTGACTGGAGAAAAGTAGTTTGTCCTCTCTGGGTGGGTGAAGGAGTTTCCAGGTGGAGGGGTTTAAGGGTCTTGTTTACAAGTGAGGGTGAGATTAACAGGCGGATGGGTACGTCGACTGTTACACGGTTGCTATACCGGTCCTGTCCGGCGTCGGGGCTGCCCACCTAGCTACAGATTGGATCCTGCACACCTACTTGTCTTTTCGTCATCATCCAACCTGTTAAAAGGTCATCCATGCCCACCAAACAAAATTGGATTGTCTTTACTGACCTAAAGCTACTTCTAAGCCACGGTTAAACCTAAGACCTTATTACTGCTCGCCTTCTATCTCTATCATCTACTATTCTCTCATCAAGGATCACCAGAATTTCCCCTCTTCTTGCCAACGACCTACCACCTGCCATCCAGTACCTCTGGTCATCCATTTCAACTTCTAAAAAAAAAAAAATGTTCTCTCACTTTTCGTTGTCTTGCATTTTGGTTCCTCTACCACCAGTTCTTAACAGGTCAGTGGTTATGAAGAGAGAGCTGAACTAGAAAGTAAAGCTCTCAATTCAATCAACTTGGTCAATCTTGGTTCCAATTATCACCTATGGTCATAGGCTCAGGGTCATGACCAAAAGAATGAGATCCTACAAACAAGAAACTAAAATGAGCTTCCTCAGTAGGGTAGTTTGATAGTGATAGGGAGCATGGGTAGGAAAGAGAGGTTTAATCTGAATTGCTTCTCCACCCATATGGTTTCTCCCTATCCCTGCATTTATCCCTCCAAGCAGTGAGACAAAAATAAAGAGTAAAATAGTGTTTCACTGACCGGTCATCTACATTAGTGGATAGCTGCTAGTGCTTTGAAAATAACAACATTGATTTTATACCTTTGAAAATACAGGCAAAAGCAAAAATGCATGTAAGTGTTAAATTGATTAATTGAAATTACATGTAAACTTATGTGTTTCAAAACACACTTACATGATGAAATGTGTTTCTCCTCTGCCCAAAGTGTGACACGGATAACCCTACTGGTGGAAGTTGCTAAGGCTCCTTAGAGAAAAAAAACCTTTGGACACCACTGCCAGGAGTCATCACTGAGTCTTCACCTCTGTTCACCAGTGGGAGCAATTTACAGAGTACTGACTGCACTATATCTCCCAGCAACTCCAACGCACAGGTCCTGGATGCTGCTCAGCTGTCTCTCCTTTGCCAATCACCCACAGGACACTTCAGCACTGCACAGAGCCTCACTCAGTGTGAACTGTTGTTTGTGCCTCCCTGCCTACGCTACTGAGTATTTCTATTTGGACATGATCTTCTGTGTACCCAACTCTGCTTTATCTCTGATTGCCTGCTGCCTGCCCTGACCCTTCCCTGGACTTTGACAACTCTAATCTCTCCTTGGATGATCCCATGCTCATGACTGATCTCTGCCTGTCTGACCCTGATTTAGCAAAATGGAATTTTAGCTGTGCTTACTTCCTGTCTGACCTAACAAACCTGCCTCACACGGAACCAGCTGTCTTCCTGTTTGTGACAACTACAGCTTCAAATGCCCCTACAAATGGAGTAATTTGGATTTGGCCAATGTCTACTGGACAGGCCAGAGAATCTGGCTTTTTAAAGGGATCTTCCACTCAAGGATGCTTGTAGAATGTTGGTGCCCTGTTTTCTCTGGCTGTTTCTCATTGCCAATGTGGTCAACCTGCTGGTCATTTGCTTTTGTTTTACCTGGGTTCAACATTTTATCTCTCAAGGTTTTCTCTTTAAAATCAGTTCTTGCCTCTGAACAACCTTTGCCTTCCCAGTACATGAAGGCTTACTTCATCTGTTGTATTTGACATTCTTGCCACTGAATTAATGGGTTCTAGTACCTGGTGGACTGGAAAGATTAGGGTCTTGAAGAACCTGAAACTTACCCTGATCCTTGACTTCCATTGCTATCAACTGGATCAACCTGGTGGATCGTCTATCATTTTTAGGGGGGTGGGGGTGGGAGGTGTCTATTAACCTTAGCTTTCCACTTAAACATCTGTAATTCACACACAGTCTTTCTTGCTGTGGCTGACCCTCGTACCTTGCCTTTTTTTCCAGAAAATATCTCACTACAGATCATAATATCTGCAAACACTGTGTTCCAATAAAATACCTGCCAAACCCACATCCTGAGACTGGCAGATTGTAGGTTCAGATCTATGATAGAATCATGCCAAAGACTAAAAAAAGGGACCCAATGTCTCTATGGTTGACACCAAGCAACAATGTCTTAATAAAGGTACTGTGATTTAAGCCAAAATAAAAAAAGCCTTTAACGTTCTTAAGACATATTTCATGCACAGCAACAGCAGCTCATTTGAAATATAATTCTAGTTGGTGGGCAGGACTGTTGGCTCGTAGAAACCCCTTCTCCTCCCACTCACTCAGAGAGAGCTCTGTTTGCACTCTCACACACAAGTTTTTAGACTCAAACTAACATTAGCAGTGCAAAAATAATGGTGAGAAATATTGGATCAATCCAGCCGTACAGGTTTGAGCCAGAATTGGAATTTGCGACAAATTGAGTGTTGAATGCTAATCATTTCTCACACACATAATTGTGAGAGAGCCAGGGTGCACACAAGGGCAGAGGAGACTTTGGCACGCCCATTTCAGTAGCTGTGTCATTAGTCTGAGCATTTTCAACCATCCGCTTTTTTGATTTCAATTAAGAAGTACCCAGAAACGCAGTTTCAATTGTAAATTATTTTATACAGGTCTTCTACTATGAGAAAAAATATTACAAGAACAAGTTAAAAAACACAAAAGAGAGGATTTCATTAGAGTGGGTCTTTAAGGGGTTGATCGGGGGTTCATACCACCAAAGAATGGCTGTGTCTGCAGGAAAGGGGTCAAATGCATAAAGCAAATTTCACACACAGAGATGTGTGAGAAAAATTGGGACTTCACTCTTTGCAGCCGTTGTGACCCTATGTTTTATTTAAGTCACACATCAACGATACTCTGATATACCTCTAAATATCTGCACTGATTGTTTGTTGTTCTAATGTAGTGTTCCTCATTGTGGATGTGTTTTATAGGTGAAAGATTTTTTTTTCTTGTGTCATTGGAAAACCCAGGAGAGTAATAAGCACCCAGAATTATCTGGAGAGCCCACTCCAAATCAACATAATATAGACTAAAAATGTAAATAGTCTCTCTATGAAAAGTAATGCACGCACGAATCTGCTCTTTGTCTTATCTCCCTTCCCTCCCTTTTTGGCCCCGGCTCACACTCACACACTTCCATGTCCTTAGTTCCTCTTTCTTTGTAAGCTGATAAAAATCCTCTGTGTCGAGGTGGGCGCACACACTTCCACACATTTTGGGCTAAAATACTTGAGAGGTGTGTGTTCCGCTGACACGTGTGAAGCTAAATGCCAACGTACCATTTAAGAGAGAAAGGGCAGCGGCACATCCAACCTTTGTAGTGTGTCATTCAGCGCTGTTCACAGCCGTTCACGTATAAAAATGAGGTCTCGTCTGTCCTGGGGAGCAGCAGATTCCTTTCACCCCATCAGCCAACAGAGAGGAGGAGATGTTAACAACTGCTCAGACATCTGCCACCAGAACAGAGAGGCCACAAACAAGGAAACTCTTTTTTTTTTTTTTTTTCTTCACTTTCCTTGTCTGTGCTCCTTCAACCACCAACAAATAGAAATGCAGTCTTGTCTCATATAGTTAAAACCTATGATACTTTATACCACTGTTCTCTTTTCTGGTAATTATTTTAGTTCTCTCCAAATTTTTTCCACACAACTCTTTTTTTTTTTTTTTTTTGCTTCCCATCTCCTTTCTTTTCCTGTCACATTGCAATGATGAGCACTTTTAGAGTGTTCAGCCATTGCATGCAGCCATTCAGAGTTTGATAAAGCTACAATCTTCCCCCCTGCCTTTGAATTACATGGCAAAGGGAAAAGGCCACCTCCATGTCTCTAAATGCCTCTTCCATTCATTCACATGAAGGCATAGTATGTCTTTTCCCAATGTAAAATGCCAGATTTGAAAGCCCCCTATTCGATTAATGTTTAGAGTAAGGTTGGGTGCCACCTTTTAATACTGGAGGAATATTAAAGTGAAATAAAAGCCTTGCTTATTAGGGGGATGGGAATACATCACACACCCCATTTCTTGTAAATTGAAGTTCCACCTCTGATGTATAGAAGTCACTTAAATTTCTGCTGAATGATGGCAGCTAACAATGTGAAGGTTAGAAGTGCAGGCTATACTTAAAGAGGTTTCTACAGACTGAATGTCTCTTATGGAAAAAAAGGAAATGTCTACAGGTGGAAAAAAAACACTGGCCTAAATTTTTCAGGGCTTCATTTGATTACTTTCTAACACACAGGGATAATTTTGAATTTTAAAAGTGAGCCGTTATTCACTAAATAAAAAACATACCTGGTAATGTGAATCCAGACAGCCACGGATTAGAGGGAACAATGGCAACTCCAAATTGAATGAAAAATGTAGTGTAACAAAAATCAGTCAAATATTTATTCATCTAGTTAAGATAGTGTACAAAAGCTGAGTTAACTGAAAGCACAAAAATCTGTTTTGGAAGCTGAGTAGATGACTGGTGGAAAGTCTGGAAGGAGGAGAAAGAGCAAACGATTAAACACTGACAGTGTTAGGGGGACAGAAGGATCAGTTATCTTAACTTCTATTGGTTGTGTGAGAACTGGACTGACTGAGTGTGACATCACCTAGAAAACCGGTTACTTCCAGCTTCAATGAAATAAAGTCAATTTAGTTGCTATTTTTTTCCGATACAGACATCGACTTGTTGAAACCAGAAATCATCAGTGAGCACTGATTGGCTTAAATTAGACTAAGTCAACATTTCTATGGAAACCACACTCACCAATCAGGAGTGAGCGTGTTGGAAGTCCATACCTCTACCACCTGTACATAGGTTCAAGAGAATCTGTCGATCCAACATTTGAATTGAGACTCCATACTTTTTTTGAGGCACCTGATGACACAGAGCGGTGCTCTGTGATATAAATATGTGCGATCCTATTGGCCAAGAGCAGGGAGGATCATCTGTATGAAGGTGAACTGACAACATAGGAATACAAAAGCAACGCTAAGTGCAGAGACAAACAAGTTTTCTTCATCAGTAGTTTAACTATCGCACTCTCCCTGTCTAATCAATCAAAGGTCTATAGATGTGAATGATACAATTAACCAAAAAACATCTAGATATTAGGTCTTGAATGTTGGGTCATACAAAGTGTGTTGTTTGGGTACCTAAACAGTTGAAGACCACTGTGTTTGCATTAAGAATAAGGACATTGGAATAAATAGGATCTCATCTCCGATGTCCATCTCTCTAACACCTCTTTAGGCTATAGAGTGTTAAAACAACTCGATACAGAGAGAAAAAACAAACATCCCCACTTCCATCAACTTAGTAGTTACTCTCAGATTTAGATTTACCAGCCATAAAATGTAGTGTTAATGAAATGTAAAAGCAATTCTGTGACTGTTTTTTTTTCTTCTTCAACATCCCTCCTTCTGTAACTCAATTAAAATGACAAAGAAACAAGCATTTTAAATTTCTTTTTCAAAGCGCTTTCTAGTAAATTTGTACCAAAATTCAATTAGAAATATCAAATTTGAAAATTTAAATAAATTAACTGAAAATGCTTTTTCATTTTTTTATACAATGTAACTGCATCAATTGTCTCTTGAATAAAGTAAAAAAGCAGTTATCCAACTGCGTTTCCATTTTCTTCATTAATACCGCTCATTATGTGACATCATTAAAGTGACAAAGCCAATGAAGATTGCTTTTTTGTCTTCTCATCTTACAAAAAGGGTCTCATAAACAGTTTCAGTTAGCAGATCCGAGGGACAGACCCTGCATTGTGAAAATGAAAAAGCATTTTCAGTATTGGCTTTGAATCATGAGTCACAAATGCTTCCATACACTTGCAATATGCTCATAAAAATGTGCATGAGCATTTTCACCCACCAGTGTGCGTTCCTCCATGCCACTTGCATGCCCTGTAGAGGCTACCAGTAAAGGCTGTCTGGATCAGTCCTGCTGACAGTCTGTTTCTGGTTTGCACATTTTTTTTTTTTACCACATGTGACAATTCAAGGTCATATTTTGGAGCAAGAGGACACTGGCACAACCTAATGCCCAAATTCCTGCTGCATAGCGACATCATAACTAAAGATTTTAACTTTTTTCCGTTATTGATGAAGGTCGTTCTGGACCTTAAGAGAACAAAAGTTGGCTGTATGTGTTAGCAGCGTCGTCGATTCAACTGAGTGTTCAAAGTTTTTCACCTCAGTCTGAAAGTTAATATGCATGCTCAGATTGTTAAACTGTCCGTGAAACTCCTCTACAGTGTGTCTTCATTGTTTTTGCCTGGCTTTATCTTATCAGTGGATCAGAATCAACTGAGAAGAAAGAATCAAGGAGTTCTTTTTCAAGGTAAATCAAGAAGTTCCACTTGTCTTAATATTACACTGAAAACAGATAGGACTTTGAGTGGCTTCACTGATGAATGGAATAATTCAATGTAAACAGAATTTTTAGACAAAAAGATTTTTTTCAAAAGAGTTTGTGTTGTAAAAATTACTACCTCCTTGATGAAGGTCAAGGGGTTACTTTTCTTTTTTGTGGACATGCACATCCCCCCCCCCCCCCCCCCACCACCACCCCCTCCACACACACACACAGTCTTCATTTTCCTGCTCGGTAGAACTCTTCAAAGACCTTGCGGTTGGACTGTGTGCATTATTGTAGCCACCCTCAAAGCAGCGGTTATGTGCTACTCTTAAAAAACCTTTTCTGGAGAACTATAAAGGCAGGCAAACTGAAGGTGTTCTCTTTGAGGGCCCACTGCTGAAACACAGGTTAAGATCTCTTCAGAGCAGGATTGTGGCATCCAGTCAAGGTTGGCACTGGTGCTGCAATGCAACAATGACAAAAAAAAAAAATCATCAAGGCACAGCTTTAAAAAAAGAGACGAAATGGGAAGACGGAAAAAAGGAAAACACTTTCTTGAAACAAATTACCATAAATACTATTTAGCTAAAGATTAAGAACTACTTTAATGTGATAAAAAAAACATACACAGTGGTTGTGATATCTTGGTTTATTCAAGGTTTTGCAATGAACACCAAAAAACACAAGTTTTTGTAAAAATCTTAATGTTCTTTGATGCAGGTATTCAGGAGACAAAGGCAGCCTCACAGATATTCATGGTTCTGTTAGGGATCATTTTTAGCTATATATTTTGAAACAAACAAAAAAATTCTAACACAGGTATAAAGAAAAATTGTTTTTTTTCGTTTGGAAAGTGAACCTCGTTTTCAAAGAAAACAAAGTAACTAAACGTATTTCCTAAATTGATATTCATATTGAATGTTAAAGTTAAAGACCCACTGATAAAAACCATGTTTTGTGGGGTCTTTCTCATGATGGAGGACATAATTAAAAACTAAAAAAAATATAACAATTGCAGTACAAAATATTTCTTTATGTAAATCAGGAGCTGACAAAAAATACGGTTGGAAAAATCTAATAAGTGCAACATACAAATTATTAAGTCAAGTCAAAAAGCTCCCTGCTCCACTCTAGATCCTTGTACTTCTTTGTTTTTCTTGTCTGAGCTGCTTCTGGATCAAAGCTGTATAGCTCCATTATTTCTCACCGATTAATGGCACGTGTATTGTTCCCTCTGGAGTGTGAGGGGCTGTAAGCTTGTGGGAGAGAATGTAACAGAAAGAGAGTGGGATGACTTTGCACCAGCAGTCTCTCCCACAACTCTAATGTGAATTTCTAGTGAACTCCTGCAGATGCAGCTATTAACCCTTTAATGCCAGAGCTTTAGCTCCAGTGTTGACCTTCTTGTAACTCTTCAACTGTTTATGCAGTCAAAGTAAATCAACTGATTCTAAAATGGAAAAAAAGCAGCTTTTCATCGTGACGCAACACTTTATGGTAGTAATGTGTTATCGGTGCAAGGCTGCTACACAAAGCTGCTCGTCTCCACATCAGAACAAGCTGATTCACACTGAACAATCGGAGATTTACAGTATGTCAAAGAGCTTGTGCTTTTTAGGTCTGATATTTCAGGTGTTAAAGCATCAAACTGTTTTTAAACTTAAAAAAAACCCCTCTCTTTTCATTTTTCAACTGAAAGACAGATCAAGATTTGTAAGATCCAAATACAGAACCACATAGATGCAACCTAGTTGATTGGTACAGAGATGATGCTGTCATTTAGGTCCCTTTTAATATTGTTTTTATAATAAATCTGACATTTCTAAGAATGGAGCAAATAATGAAAATTATTCTTTTTAAAAAAAAGTCTCCATCAATATTTTGTAATTCTAAAATTAAGGAGACATGATTGCTTTGAAGTTGCTGGTATGCTCCATATAGTTCTTTATGAATGCAATTAAAAGTATGTTTTCTGCCCATCACAGCTCTGATTTGATTTTATGCAGAATAAAACATTAAACGTGGCAAATTTAAATGAAATCAATTTTCTAAAAAAAACTTCATTTGCTTTGTTTTTAAAAAAAGTGACAAGTGACTGAATATACAAAACTGGGAGAAATAAACAGTATTAGAAAAAAACACTGAGAAACTAAATTATTAATTTAAAAAAAATACTGCAAACCACATCTTCAAACACAAAGATTAACCGCCTTTTAAAGTAACTTGCAAATTGAAGCTGTGTTTAGGAGACCTTGTCATGTCAGGTTGGACAATCAATGATTCCCCTCCGGAGTTTAAAAAAATGATCAATTCCATTGATTGGCTGAGTAGAAAGACTCCTGGACTTCATTCACTTGCATATATTTCTGGTTTTGAGTGGGTGAGGTTCTGTCCATACTCAATGAGATTTTGGCACTACAAGGCTGTAATCTAACAATTTCCTTATTCAAAATTAAATATTAAGGGGTAATTAGCCACAGACTTCAATTTCCTTCAGATCAGTCATAGTTTGATAAGGCTTAAAATAAAAATACTTCGCGTGTTAGAATTTTTACCATTAAATGGGAGCCTTTCACAGCAGAGTTAAATGCTGGTCTTCATTTGAACCTTTTGAAATCCTGGAATTTTAACTCTTGCTATACTGTTTTTTTGCCATCCCTGAACCAAATTTGAAGGATCAAAGGAGCACGCAAAAAGTGGTTTCCAGGATGGTTAACCAAATATGGAGCAGAACTGAGTAGAAGCGCACCACTGGCAGGTTTTTTAATGATCCAAATTGAGTTATGTGAAATATTACTGTAGTTGGTGAGTGAATAAACTATTTTTGTTTTTTTAATACGATTGATGGTGATAGGAAAAGTGACTGCAGGTGTGTTGGAGGTGTGGCTTATAGAGGTAGACCACACCAATCATTGTCTTGTTTCCTTCTTTCTAACAGCCAGACTGCTCGCAGGGATGCATGAAGGTACATTCGCACCGAACACGATTCGCGCGACAAATTCACGTGGCTCGCCCCTTGTTTGCCGCATGGGAAGTTTGCTGCTCACCGCTTACTTGAGGTTGACACCGCTGTGGCATGTGGGAGGAGCCACCAGCTAATGTTTTTAGGATGAGGAACGGTGTCTGTGGATTTGTCACTTAGAGTGGAATGGAAACCGCGGATGATGTTGAGAGATCAGGTTTATTTGTTGTGTCTGGATGACAGCCGCTTCCACTGTGTTTCTGAGTCTCTTTAGCTGAGCTTAAAGGCTTAGTGTCTAGTATTAACCCGAGGGGGGAAAATGAAATTAGGGGGTGTTTTTCCCTTTTTTTATGTCTCGATGAGGCCCGAGCCAGCAGCCTCCGCACCCCGCAGCGGCTTTCTGTCTGCCGGCGTATCGACCGAGCTCCGCCGCTGGAGCGAAAGCGGCGATCTGTCCAGACTGTATCCCACCTTTGCCCAAAAGTAGCTCGATGAGCTCTGCAACCACACGGCTCCAGCGGGTTAAAGAAATAGATGGAAGTTCAGGACAAAAACGCTTGCATTGGATTAGTATTTATACTCGCTGATTGAGTCACTGAAAACAGCACACGCCCAAAGCTGAGCCCCTAATTGGCAGATGCAACACAGTGACCTGTCAAACTTCAGATTTTAAAATTTTGCCCATGCTGCCCAATTGGTGCCTGGCCAGACCGCCGCGCTTTTCGCTCAAATCGCGCAGCATGATGTCAGATTGCCTCAATTTGTGTCTGTGCCATTGACTTAAAATTGAAACTGGCCACATCTGCTGCTCAAATCGCATTTGGTGTGAATGCACCTTACGGAGCATGTACCTTTCATGTACGACACACCTCCATCACACATACTTCTCCCTTCCTTAACCGTACATCTTGGACAGTAACAGAGCTCTCAATGACTTATATCTTGCGGACTTACCTATGTGTTTGCCTGTTTGTTGCTTGCAGACAGCCCGTATCCACCCGTCAGGGCAGTTTTGACTAATGCTTTAGTGACACTGATGGCTTACACCTTGACTGTAACAGTCATGGTCAAGCTTTTACCAAGCAACTTCAATACGCGTTTATTTGACAAGTTATTTTTTTCGGTTACTGAAGTTGTATTTTTATCTGTTCAATTTGAAGACAGAAAGAACAAAGTTTTCATCAAACATTTCCAGTGCTATTGCTCCAGTAGCAAAACCTTACATACGATGAACAATTGTGTTTGTCTGACATTATCAACAAAAATTGCAAAATGTCAAAGAGCTCCAGGAAAACCCCACTGGGTTAGGGCTTACAAATCATTTTCTAAATGGTGTCCATGAGTTAAAACCACTTTAAAATGTATACTTGTACATAATACATTTATATCCAGAACAACACCACTAAAATGTAGATAACTTAAAAGAGAAGGACACATTTTGGTGGGATTACATTTAAATAAGTCACAGGAAAATCATAAACCAGTTTCTACTTCATGGAAGTTGATGTCTCATATGAGCCCTTAACAAGTTTGAAAAGGGAAACCTAATGGAAAAACTGCTTGTTAACTTGGTATTTGATACAGAGAACCTTCAGCAATCATGTCAAGGCATCTGGCATGTCTGTTTCAGTAAATTCAATAGATGGATTGAGAATATACTGTAATATGAACTATGCCCCCAGCTAAGACACAGAAGCTTTTCATCTGCAGGCAGTGTGTTTTTGGTGTTTGGGATGTTGGCTTTAATCCTGGAGTATAAAAGGCAGCTCTGGTTCACAGCCAGCCTCCACTTGAGAGGACCAATAAATCACCGGCCTCGACCTTTGCCAGCTCCACAGACCTTAGTGCCTGAAAATGTTAGAGATGAGAGCTGTGGGATGGTTAAAGAAAAATTGAGACGGAGAAGGGTGGTGATGAACTGCAGATGGCTCCAGTCCACAGGAACGCAGACGTCCTCATTGAGCCAGGCATTAAGTTCTGCACTTTTTTTTTGTATTTGCGGTCTACTTCTCTCAACGCTTCAGTTTAGTGAGGTTCATGGGTGTTTCTAAATGGTTAATTCTTCTGAAATCAAGAGAAAACAGTAAACATGACATCTATGGATATGATGTTTTTGTACCAATTTCTTTTTTTGTCTGTGTGTGAGTTTATTATTTATTTCCTCATAGTTTTTTTCTGTAAGATTGTCTTGCTGACTCAGTTTGTCCTAATGTTTAACAGTCAGAAATGTGTCTAGGGATTCAAATGTAAAATATGTTCTTATCTAGAAAAGTTTCTGTTCAATTACTTGACAAGAGAGTGAGCTCCTCAGGCCGGAGGCAAGCCCAGTTCATCCGTTCATCATCCCTATGCCTTACAATATGCCTTGTTAAATACCAGTGACAATGAACTGATGATTTGAGTTCCATTTTCTTACACTATTACACATTTGCTAGAGCTTTTTATTTATGTATTTTTAATTTTGGGGAGTCCCTGCATCAAACACAAAGTTTAGATCATTTCCTATTAAATCTATTACATTTACTACAACTACTTCTTGCACAAAAATGTTTGATCCAGGTATTCAGTTGTATGATTCCACTGATATCCAGTGAACACTTCTATTTACTGAACCTGGAAGACAAAGTTAAGCTATCTACAAATATATTCCAACTGTTTCAGGAGTGCTTAGGCATTGACTTGTCCCGTCCAGTGTATTGGATTGCCCACTTGAACCACCCAATTATTCTTCTTCTCAAGCCATGACAGCAGATCACCACTTCCTTAGATGATGAAAAAAATTGACTTAATTTGTTGGTTATTGGCATGTTTCTCTTGTGAAATTTCCTTATAACACAGTGTTTTTGGCACAATTCGGTCTTTTCAAAGAAAAGAGCAGAAATGTCCCTAAAGTCTGGTATTTCCATATTTTCTGACCCCTCAGACGAAACACTTTGTGTCACCACTGATCAGAATGCTGTTTTTCATGAATACACATTTCCCCATGACTGACATTCTAAGCCATGCCTTTAAAGGCCCTATGATGTATGGAAAGTATTTATCTCTTTATGTCTCTGTCTGGTCTTTGTGGCCCTTAGCCCTCCCTCGCCACTGGTGGTAGACGGTTTCCATATGTGAAGTGTCGTGGTCTGGCAGTCGCACACTCTCAGAGGGGGGTGTTGTGCCCAGCATGGAAGATGGCTAGAGGGTGGAAGGTGGACCATGCGACCACGCCACACCACTGATGACCGTTTTAACCCATGTATTTGTGTGTGTGTACAAAGAAGAATGGCTGTTGCTTGAGTGTTACCACATAGACTCTCTCTTTTTCTCCAGCACTTGCATAATAGACCCCCTGCCGTGCTGCAGAGTGTTCATATTCATTCTGGCAGTAAAATGGAAGGGGGGCAACAGTGGGCCGAAAGAATTGGTAGCGGCTGGAGAGCACAAAATGGTCTGGCATATGCTAGGGATTTGAATACACATGGTTTAGTGTGAATATTCAGTTCTGTTTATGTCTATTTCAAAATGAGAAACACACAGTGCTATCCATTTGGTCAAGTTTTATCTATATGTTATTTCTGACCAAATGTTCCAGGAGACTTTGGGATAACATTGATTAAATTGTCTATTTTAGAAATATACACAAACCAATCAGATGAGTCAAAGCAGTGAATTTGTTCCCACTTTTGCTCTCTCCATATTAACAGTAACGACACTCTTGAGACCTCTTTAAATCCCTCCGTCTTCTCTGTCCAGCGTTAATGTCCAAGGTAGGGTCTCTCAAGACAAACAGGTCCAAGGTGACAAGCCAGACAGTCTTAACCATGCATCAATATGTAACTTGAGAATAAAAATGTGTTGATTTGGGAGGATGTAGGCATTATTTTTATTAGTGAAGTACTGAAACTGGCACCAATTAGGAACTGAAACCAAAGAACCACGTAGATACCAGAACAGCAGAGAACCCAATTGGTACCCAACCCTAATCACTATAGGTGTGGGGTCATCTGGACCCCATAAGAGAGCACAAGGGTTGACCAAAGCAGGACCTTGGTTTTCACAGCCGGCTATAAGTCAAACCTATTCCCAGTGAGGGTATGGACAGTGGTGGCCTCTATTACTGGTTCTGTTCAGATTTTTCATTGACCAAATTTCTAGATGTGGTCAGTGGCTGGAGGGGGGTCCAGTTCAGAGACCACAGGATTTCCTTCTCTGCTTTTCCAACATGCATTGGGATGATTTAAAATCAAGTGTGGAACGACAGCGATCAGGGTCTGCACCACCAAGTCTGACCATATCTCTGGATCACAGAAAGTTTTTTTGCTCTTACTGGATGGACGGAGAGCTTCTGTCTCAGGTGGAAGAGTTTAAGTGTCTTGTGAGGTAAGAGTCAAGTGTAAGATTGACAGGTGGACTGGTGCGGCGTCTGCTGTCACCGCTGTACCAGTCCGTTGAGGGGGAGGTGCTCTCAATTTACCAGTACATTTTTGTTCCAAATTCTACTTGTCAGAATCTCTTGGATTAACAAATGGATGGATTCCCAGCTGTTCTGAAGAACAGGAGTTTGGCTATGCCTACACAAGCACATTTCCAGATATTTTGATGGTCTGAAAAATCCTTCATAGTTCCCAAACTGTCTACTCTCTGCTCCTCACTATTATTGTACCATTCCTAATCATCACATCTTTATATTAAGAGCTGTGATAAAACAGGACCTGATTGCAATGTCCAATCAATGTCTCATTACTATAGTTATTTATGCAGCAGCATCAGCTGTGAGAAAAATATTCCAAAAATGATTTAACTAAAGCATGTAGCCCCTTCCCATCGCTGTGCACAGGGCAGATCTGTCAAGCAAGTATCTGAAAATAAAACGAGACAGAGGGGAAGAAATTGTAAAATGATGTTAATGCCACATGGAGGATTGGGAGCAGTGACTCATGAGTGACTCCCCAACAGCGATATCAACCAGCTGTCACCATGGTGCCGACCTTTACCGTGGCCCAGGGTGACCAGCGCTTTAGCAGCAAAGTAAACTTGACCCATGACATTTCCGTGGCTCGGTGGGGACGTAAAGACGACCAGCAATCACCAACAATGACTGTGACAGGGTGCGCGTGCCAGCGTTTGATTTATGTTGTTAAAGTGATTCCTGATGGTTTCAACATTAAATAACAAAACAGTAGTGATTCTTTTGGAGATGAGCTAAAGTGTGATGAACTTTACAATGACACTTGCTGATTGAATGGATAAACTCTATTGATCTTGTTTGGAGTAATCATGCTGATGAGGTTTTAATAAGGCTGATTATGCTAATGGTAATTATCTTATGATGAAACCGTTGTGAGAGCTTTTTTGATGATAAAGTTGTGATTAATTTGTTTATTCCAGTATCAGGACAGAATGCTGTGAGTTGTTGACTGTTCTGATGATATGTGCTTTACTTTTGCTAATTCTAGGGATGGTGCCGTTCATGATGATCTGAGCTGAGAAGCTTCAAATCATTTATTTATGGTTGTGATTGATAACATTAATGAAATACAAACGAGGAGAAAGTTAAAGAATTGGTGCCCTCAGTAATGATGATGAGGATTTAGTGTTTAGGATTACAATGTCTTTGTACACAGTGACGATAATGTTAACAATTGAGGTTCATCCAGTGAAAATCTTTCTGTCCTTAAGTAGCGTAAGATAAAAATGTAATGATGATAACTCTGAACGGGGATTTTGTACCAGCTCCCACCCCATCACAGGTCTCGTTATTGGAACCGACATTTGGTCATTTCTGACACACAGAGCCCTTCTAACTTTTTTGGTTAAATATGTTAGACCAGTGTTTTTCAACCTTTTTTGAGCCAAGGCACACTTTTTCAATGAAAAAAATCCCACGCACACTAGTATCCAAAAAGGTAAAAAATTTTAATCGGTATTGATGTACAATCTAATTTACATTTTTTAAATAAGTGGGAAGCGTCATTGCAGCACAGAGGCGCTGTCATTTTAACCCAGTGTTTCTCAATGTCAATTCTCGTACCCCCCTCCACACACACAAACACAACTTTCTGCTGCGAATATCATTGGTACCATTAGTCAATTTTCTTCAAGTTAAACTTATACCTCTTCAAAACAGTCTACATTTATATTTTTAATTAAAGAATGATTAAAAAAATATATTTAAAAAAACTTATAAATAATCCGTTTTATTAATGTTTCTTTTTTTTAAGAATACTTCCAAAACTTTCAAAGTAAAAACAACAATCTTTCCTTTGTTCCCTCCACAGTCGTGATGGGAATTCTGGCTTTTCTCAAAAAATTCTGTTCTTTTGCATTAGCTCTCTGAAAACAGCGGCTTTTTCAGCTGCAAAATGACTTTTTTATGTTGTTTTTTTGCTTTATTTAATTTATCATAAACTATTATATAAGATTATGCACAAAGTCCATAATGTGTCCAAATTGTTTATTTATCCCTTCCAGACAGAATGTACAAAATCAATGAAAAAAAGAACTATTAACTATTCAATTTTTAACTCGATACATTTTAAGTTTTTTCCTTTTAAACACATTTGAAGTGAACACAAAACTCTGCAACCACAACCAAAAAATACAATTTAAATTGTGAAAAACTAATAAATAAGGGCTTTATTCACAATACAATTAAGAAAGACAAAAGAGTCTCAGCTTTGAGATTGAAATCTGGTTTCTTCTCTCGGTCTCTCTCTCTCTCTCTCTCTCTCTCTCTCTCTCTCTCTCTCTAATATATATATATATATATGTATATAATAAATATAGAATATATCTACACATATAGAAGGATTTCCTGCAAACTCTGTTCCTTCATACTGTCAAAAAAAGTCAAATGGTTCCAGTTTTTTTATTCTTTTTAATGTCTCGAGTAGTTCTTGAAGGTTTTGTGTTGATGTTCTCTCTCTCTCTCTCTCTCTCTCTCTCTCTCTCTCTCTCTCTCTCTCTCTCCTCAGCTCTTGCGCTCCTGTACACCCCCCCTCCCCCCCCCAGCACGCGCACTTTATTTCTCTCCGTTTTTCTTTTGATCTCCGTTAAAATATTTTCCATCACAATTCTTGAGGTTTAATTCAATATTCTTCTCTCTGTGTGGATATCCCGGTCACTGTCTGTCCTCCGATCAACTGTTTAGAACTAAAATAAATGGTATGATCCCTGGGTCGCACCGGGCCCCCCACCATTTGAGAAAGTCTGCTTTACCCCAATGCATCCTGGGGATGTAGTGCATAAACTCGCGCGTATTCCGGATATACTCACGTTTCTGAGCTTCATTCTTTTGTTCACTTCTTAAACTCTGACACCGGATCCTGCAGGAATTACACCGCTAAACACGAGCTGTAGCGGCTGTTTTTGTTAGAACCGAGAATTTTATGAGCCGAAAAGGAACAAGGAAGTGAGGACGTTAACCACTTCTGATTGGTCAGATTTATGACATGTGATCAAGCCTCCAACAATGATTGGTGGAGACAGTTGAAGGGGGCGGAACTTTTCTGAAAGCCGAGCTTGCAGCTGATTTTGCGGCCAGATTGCCGGTAACATTATTCTGATTAAAAGTCATTATAGAAACATTGAAAAAAACATTTTACAATCTTGCATATTCTAAACTATCTACCAGAGTTAAATCAGGGCCCGTTTGATGATGAACGCAGACGGATTCCCTAGTGATGGTAAATGTTTTACATATGTGTGAAAATTGTTATTTGCCGCGGTACACCTGACCATCTCCCACGGCACACTAGTGTGTGCCGCGGCACACTGGTGGTTGAAAAACACTGTGTTAGACAACCATGTAAGGACAGGGGTCTGCAACCTGCAGCTCCAGAGTGGCTCTTTTATCTCTCTATAGTGGCTCTCTGGCTGAAGAAAAATTAAAATAATAGTAATTTAGAAAAAAAAATTGGAGATTAACTATTATTTTAGCAACATACTAATGTTTTTACGTAATTTGTTTTCTAGTGGGGCTTTTAGGCTAATTTAGAGTTTTAGTCTCTATTTTGGCAACATGCTAATGTTTTTGACTACATTTATCTACATTTAGCTAATTTTTTTTTAATTAAAATGCTGATGTTTTCAGCTAATTTTTTTGTTGATAATTTAAATTTTAGCTTCTATTTTAGCAACATGCTAACGTTTTTGTCTAAATTAGTTTACTGAGCAATTTTAGGGTATTTTGGAGTTCAGCTAATAATTAAGCAACAAGCTATCTTCTTTGGGGGGGTTTGGCCTCTAATTAGTTTTTTTATGCTAATTTGGAGTTTAGCTAATATTTTAGCAGTGTGCCAACATTTTTAGCTAATTTGTTATCTACTGGGTGTTTTAGGCTAATTTTGAGTTTAGCTTTTATTTCAGCGACATGCTAAAATTTTTGGCTGATTTAATTTACAGATAAATGTTGTTCTCATTTGACGTTCATTTAGTAATTAAGTAACAATCTTGCTTTTTTGCTACCAAAGTTAAAAACGTTTAAAAAAATTCCCTTTTTGAGACATGCTAGTTTCTTTATTTTTTGCTTTTGTTTGTGCCAAAAAAAAGACATTATTCATTTTTGTAAAAAAAAAAAAAATGCTATAAATGCAAATCTAAATTTCTTAAAGGCTAACGTAAGTCGATGCGGCTCCTTCTCGGTTTTGATTAGTAGAAAACAAGCCCAAATGGCTTTTTTACTGTTAAAGGTTGCCGACCCATGGATTAGGACATCCGTCTTTATACCTGAAAGGGGCCATACCATGAAAATCAATGTCTTGAGCTTTGAAGTGTTTTATACTGTTCATTCCTCACTATAAACAACCCCAATGCGGTATTTTCATCCTTTCACGCATTTCAGAGTAATCCTCTTAAAACCTGCTCTCTCACTGTGTTGTGAGCCAGAGGCAATGGCCAAGGAACGCTCTTTCACTTTAGCGTTCAAACTTCATGAAGAAAGTTCTGTTGAGGAATCTGCACAGCATGTTGGGATTGATCCTGAACGCATCCGAGAACGGTGCAAGCAGACGGAGGAGATTGGGAAGACGTCAGGAGGAAGGGAGCAGAGTATTTCCTGATGGAGAAAACAAGCAATGAATTGGGTAAATTATTGAGCATAGGCAGAAATCTTTGCATGAAAAGGATTTCTGATATGGAGATTAATGATGTATCCAAGAGAAAATAAACTTTCACAAACAGTGACAATCAGAACAATGATCTCAATATTTTAATAAATCCTGATATGTTTTCCTGGTGTTTTCTGCATTTGATGACCACATTTCAATGCAAAATGACCCCGTTAGCCATCACCATTCTGTCTGTGCCAAATTTTGGGATAAACACCTAGGCTACACAGTATATATTTTTTTAATTTATGTTTTTTTGTTGGTGACGTGCTGAAATGGGTGCACCTTCAAGGAGCAAAAGAAGGAGTCTCTCAGTTTGAGTTGTTTTACCTGTAGGTATAAAAATAATTTGCAAAAATAATTCATATCAAGGTTCAAGGTTTTTTATTTGCCATAAATGCAACAATGTACATTGAAACATCGAAATTCGGGTGCAAAACAGCTTTTTTCCTGCCACAGTCAGACCGATGGCACAAAAACAATAACTGAAAATATAACAAAAAAACAACAAAGACAAACAAACCTCACTAAAAATATATGTACAATATGTCTTTCAAATTGGTCAAAGTGCAATATTTCAGATTCTCTAAATTGCTCTTTTTGTATTTTTATCATTCCGTTTATACATTTTTGTACTTTCCATAATTCCAATTATTTCGAATGTACATATTTCGTAATCACTAGACTACGTAAACCTATTTAAATCCTACTTTTAACCCAAACAGTGACTGAGAGTTTTGCACCCGAATTCACTTTCGCAATTCTCCAAACACCTGAAAACTCACCTCTTTCACAGTGCATTTAACCTTTGATTTTAGCTGTTGACTTTTATTTAATGGTTTTGTTTTTATGCTATTGCTGTGTTTTTATGCTTTAATTTATGTACTGTGAGGCGACCTTGAGTGTCAAGAAAGGCGCCATATAAATAAAATGTATTATTATTATTATTATTATTATTATTAATATTTTTCAATGTACGTTGTTGCAATGGAACATAAAAAACATTGAACCTTGAAAAATAACTAATATTTCATAAATACTTTGTTTTTTAGTGTTCCAAATGTAATAAATGATCATATAAATGGATATAGTTTACTGTGAAAGACTGTAGAAAAGTATGATATGGCCCCTTTAATACATTTTGGGATCAACAAGTCTATCCCAACAATGTTTTTACCCAATAGTATGTACACTCTGCAAAGTTGGCCATCCTGTTGTAGGGTCATCAGGACATGCATATGACAATCAGTTATGTATATATTGTGTAAATATATCAATTGTGTGAATATATATATAATATATATATATATATAATATATATATATATATATATATATATATATGTTGTAAGAATTTGATATTAGAGCAATACTGTTGTACATTTTTAAGTGTGAAATAGTAAAGATACAGTATTAAAACGTGCAACTGTAAATATTTTTTCACAGCTGCTCTCCGCTACTGTGCATCATACACTGTTACTGCTTCCGATTGACCCTATTTGGTCATCAAATGTCATACAAATCATAAGATTTTAGCATACTAAATGACCCTGGCTTGATTACCATTTATAACTACAAATAATTTGAGATAAAAGTTCATCGTGGTATAAATGGAATCAACGTTTTGACATGTTGGTAGTAGGCATATTGTTATGCTAATAAAGGAATGATGAGTTAGAGCTACCAGAACTGAGATTTAGAGGAGGACCAAGAGGAGGTTCATCATGGTTGTAGTGAAGGAGAACACGAAGGTGGTTGATGTAAACGCGAAGGATACTGAAGATAGGATTTGCTGGAGGCGGAGGATTTCCTAAAAAGGGGCAGCCAAAAGGCTGAACAAAAAAAACGTAAAAAACACCAGAGAACAGAACGACAAGACAGATAATCTGGCATGAGACATCTGAAACCATGGACTTTACTAAAAGGAAGATAAACAGACACAGCTGTGAAAGTTGGAAACTCGATCCTGCACAAGGGAATATCTTCACAAAAACATTCTTCTTAAAATAAAACCAAATGTGATTAAAAAAATAAAATAAAAAAAGAAGACCAATTTTAATGTTTAAATTAACTTTTCAACAATCTGCAAATAAACAACAAAGCAACCTGAAGTAATCTTCGTGATCATTTTTGTAAAATAATCTATTATTTTTATGTTTAATGCTTTGATTAATTTCCCAACAACAACAACTGTATTTGGTTGGTAAAGTCTTTTTATTCTCTTAGACCATACATCTATTTTTCTTTTCTTTGGGTGCATCCACTGTGAATCATAAAGGTAACTGGTAATTTCACTGCTCAGTGGCTGGTTGTAGACATTACTGGAGGTGTCCTCCATTCATTTTGTTTTATCGTTTTGTGCAAACATCAATAAACTATGTATGTTTGACTTTTTTATTGTATGATTAATTTGCTGTGTGACCGGATGAGCAAGCTTAGTAAACATTTGGTGTTGGCATAAAGAGCCACTATGATGCATGGATAGCTAGAAGAAATCCAAATGTAGTTTAATAATAATATCCCATGTACATGATGAAAAACGATAATGCCTCAGAATAAATCTTTGTGAACAAAACAAAAAATATAATAAATTGGTTCTGCCATTGTGACTTTACATGGTGACCTTGAAAGTAATAATGATGGTATTAACATATACAAGCCAATTTCTATTGGAAATATATTTGAAAAGCCAGTTTTCAGCCAGCTAAACAATTTTTTAAGCATTAACAGCCTCTTGAACGTACTTAAGTCTGATTTTAGACTTCACCACGGCACTGAGATTTGACTTGTGCTAATTGATATTCATGCCAACACTGACTCAGGCAAAACCTCAGTTTTAGTTCTTAATCTGAGTACAGTCTAGTTCAGATTTTTTGGTACACTCCATTGTTTAGTCAGAACTTCTTTTAAAGACCAGGCTTGTATGTTTCTATTGCTGATACTCCATAGCAGGGGTGGACAAACAACAGCCCAGAGGCCATATGTTGCCCGTTAAACTATTTATTCTGGCCCACCAAACTGGAGTAAATTCTATTCTCAATCCTGATTAATATTTTATTTTCCCTGGCTCTCTGGTGTCTCCTCATAGATGTTGTATTACAGATACATTGACTTTTGTTCCGGTGCAGAAAGTTACTCTACATTCACACGGTGTTGGAAGATTTGTTGTTATTTGGATTTTCTTGTGTGTTTTCTGAAAAAGTCATTTTTGCGATCATTCCAACACCACACAAAGGCAGCATTTCTCTGCATTTTTCCGTCATGCACATCAACCCATTGATGCAATTAGTAATAAAATGAGAACAAAAGTTATACATTTTGAAATAAAATCTCTAAAATGTCCTGTTAATAAAGATGTATGTCAATTTTCAATACCATTTAAATCATGTTTTTGACCGGATTCCATGTATTTTTAAAAAATTAGATCAGAGCTAAAAGACAATAAAGACAAATACTTTACTTTTTTATGTGACCATGAAACTGACCTTAATTTTTTAATCTTTAAAGGTTTTAATTAGTTAATACTTAAAGCATCATTTTTTGAATCTGCATATGAGTCTGGACCAGGCTCTTCCAGCAGACTTTGTGCAGTTCTGTTTCTACACACAGAGTAAAACGAAGCAGATTGAGACATATTGTAATTACTCGCTGCATTAAAATTGCTCCGTGTTTAATCTCCTTCAGTGATCGCTTTTTTATGTGACACTAAACATGTGGCCCAGACAGAGGGCAAGGAGATGGGATGGGAGGGGCTTCATATGTTTCACTGAACCACATTTGATATATGGGAAAAATGAAAGGCTAAAGACTTTGCTTCAAATTTTAAAAAAAGGAGCCACTAAAAAAAATGAAGGAGAAAGGAAAATCAAAATTTGATTTTCTTTACAAACATTGAATCAATGAAGGTTTTAATTTACAAAAAAAACTGATTCTGGACAAACAGTAACACTCAAACCATAAAAAACTAGAATATTTTTACAATTTTCCTTTCATTCAAATATTGTAGTCAAGAAGGAAGAGCCACATTTAATGTGTAATTCCCTATATCCTTTGTTAAAGGGCTTGTCATGGAGTTCCAAAGGTTTTATCAAACCAAACTGCTTCTGTCTCTCATGGTTGTTATCTTTTGTTCAGAAGTTTACACTCTTACTGTAGCCGGCAAAGAAGCTAAAAGACAATAAGTCAGTCACTTTATATTACATTACAGATTGTGTTTTTTAAGAGTAAACGGAAGATTAGTGCTCCAGATACATAACTTATTAATCAGAGACAAAAGAAATTGACAAAATTAACATCAACCAAAAAATAGGTGTAAGAATCAGCACAACACCATAAATGAAAATTCAAAAAATGGACAAAACTGAAATTATGGATTGGTCTGGGTTAAAGAAAAATGACATTTTTGTGCGTATTACATCATTTTTGTTTTTTTTGTTTGTTTTTTTTTTCATAAAATATAAACACATAAATTTTATGAACTGGTTCTCTTGTAATTTCTTTTTTTTTTTCTATCATTTTGTGGCCAAACGATTCCTTGTTCATATCTTTATTGAAAAAGAATGATTTACAATAATGTTACAATTTGAATTCAATTTTTACGTTAAGTTGTTCAAAACCAATGTTTTACCAAAAAAATATAAATTTTTGTTTTTACAAATAAATGTGAAAACTGATAAATCCTAAATTTACAACATTGGTTTTCAAGTGGAATTTGTAAAAAAAAATAAAATGAATATTGAATTATAAATTGACTTGAAATGTCTGTCCATCAATCTTCAGAACCTGCTGAGTCATGGGACTAAATCTAATCACTGAATTAATTTAAGAATTTGGAAATGATACAGATAACGGATGGATGTATGGAAGGGGATGCCTAAAACTTATGGGTATTTTTGCATGTATTGTTTACATGGACGTCTTTTAATGTGCTAATGACACTTCAGGGACCTTCCAAAGGTGCAGAGCATTTCACTTTTGGTGGTTCTAACTTGCTGTTTCCTGAATTTGAATTAAAAAAAATGTCCCAGGAAGAAGCATTTTTACTTGAGTAGAACCACCCTCCACCCCAATAGTCCCAGGTTAAAGAGACCTAATCCCAGAGCAAGTTTGTAAAAGTTTTTTTTAGATCCTTCCAGCTGGAATTTTTGGTTAATCCTTCTTAGCTTTTGTGCTGCAGCAAATTAAAAAAATAATTAATTATTTTCCCTTTTTTTTTGTAGTCTATTACATGTAAATCTTTACACAGAGGCATCTAAATAACCCGTTCTTCGATATGCTGTAACTCTGTTTACATAATCAATGTCAATCAGCGGATCTTGACATGAAGAAAAGCAGTTTTTCACATCAACTTTGTACTGATATGCAACGCATTAATAATTTAAAGTTACATAAACCACTTTTCTCTGCAACAGAATCAGATCAGCTGATTTAAGTTGATGTATATAAACATTTCACTACTTTACAGTGTTGTATATCAGCAGGACTGCTTTCCTCTGTTTCAGAATCATTGGGATTACGTTAAAATGTGTTAACGGTTAAAGAGTTCCAGTAGTCGAAAGAATGTCAGAACTGGAGCTAAAGCATTAAAAAGCATTAAAAACGTTCTACCAACTGAGTCCACTACCATCCACAGTAACAGTTAAACACCTGGAAGCTTCAAGTCAAAAAAATCCTATGGACCTGATAAGAAAGGCTCATTTATATCTAAAGTTTTATTTCCACAAAAAAAAAAAAAAAAAAAAAAACAATCAACACATGGTCGTAATCTTAATTGGAAAGAAAGACATTGAAATGATCTATTAAATCAAGCTAAAAGTGATCTACCAAGATGCTTTGCATGTGCAAGTTAACAGGTTTTTTGGCAGACACCTTTGATCAATAGAAAAATATTGTTAAATTTAAATGATCTGAAAATGAAGACCAAGGACTAAAATATTACAGAATTTCTTTTAGAGATATACTTTGATATAGTTTTAAGTAGAAAATAAAGTGTGTAATATCAGCAAAACCAGTCTACTCTGTAGTTGTGTGTTGGTGAACAATCTGTCTGACTATATTGGCGAAGGTTGCCAGTTGGTGTCAAGCTACGTTCACAGTGGCCTTGGCAGCATGCGTTCAAGAGACCACTCTCAATATAAAGTCTATGTAAATGAGCATGTATGCCTGCTAATGGCTTCCAGATTTAAAGGTCTCGCGTTGTTGCTGTGCAAGTTCTAAGGACCATTTATCAGGCTCAATTGTACAAAATGTGCGGTTATTGAATTCCCATTGAACGTTAAACCAGTCCTTGTTTGACCAGGTATTGGAAGATCTAAGACCTGAGAGTAAACTTAAAAAAAAAAAAAAAAACAACTCCAAAAGTCGTGATATTGCTTTTGTCAACATTTGCCCAGAACCAACACATTCCCATCCCCAAGTTGTCACATATTGAGGTAATCAGTCATGAGTAGGACTTGTATATCTGGAAGTCATACAGATACGGTGGCCTACAAGGCCTGGAGTTGCCTATGCCTGGCCTGAACCAAGATGCAGCTGGTACATACATGTTCTTTGAAAAGACGACCGCGAGCACGCCAAACAAATTATGAAGGCAGACTTTTAGGGACAAGAGAGGAACAGATGGAGAGATGCTTTGCAGCAATATCTAAAGGCCGTTTGACTCTTTACAACGGAGACAAACAACTGTGAATAAATGAAGGAACCGAACCCGTGTGACTGTCAGGACAGTTTAGTGAAGGTTGATGGAAGGAGTGAGATGTCTCTTGAACGATGCATCAGTCAAAAGAGACTATAAACATATTTGTCTTCAAACTAAAGGCTATAACTAAGAGCTACAATTTTATTCTTATGCTGCATTGTGATAAAAACTTGAAATTAATGTTTAGTTTCGATAATCGAAGGAGTGGAACAAATGACCACAGCTCAGTTACAGACAGAGAAATGTTTGTAATTTGATTTCCTAATTTTTGCTTGTACTTTTGATTAATCCATATACATTTTGATTGATGCTAGTACTCCTTCATAAGCAGGGGTCCACTTCTTTCAAATTACCTTGACATGAAATGGAGCGTGCATTGTTTCTTCCACTGAAGCCAAGACTTATCTGTTTATCAAAGGCACTTCAAAGAGTGATTGGTTTAAATAGATTTTTCTTTCTTTTATCTCTTTCCAAAAACAGAAGGACCTTCAAAAGTTTTTGGAGGTGACCAGTGTTGAGCTGAAATATTTTTGTGAAAAGATGAATGGAACAAATACTATTTTTTCTGTCCAAAATCAGTCAATATTTTTGAGAAGAAGGTGGACAAAAAGGAATGAAAATGTTGAAGAGCTGGGAACTGTTATTTTTTTTTTTTTAATTCGTTCTTGTTGTATTTTTATTGTGATGGAGGATAAATATAAAGAAAATTAAACTTAAAACTGCATTTCTTTTTAATTTTTTTTAATTTAAAGAGTGAATCCGTACAGAAATAAATACTGCTGGAAAAAGCCTGGTGTTACAGACTTCAACTGCAAGCCACAAACTCCATGATTTGCTATGGGATCCAGTCAATCTGGCCACAGGATCCGATGTCCTAAAAAAAAAAAAAAAAGAAAAAAAAAATCCACAAGACAGTGAGAACCCTAAACGTGGGCCACATTATAGTGTGAGACCACTATAGTAAAAATAGATAATAGTAACTTTTAAAAATGATGTGCATCAAGGTATCCTTAAGACTGTTAGATTTTAAGTTTGCAACGATGAGTCAAGCTAAAAAGCTTCAGACTTGACTTCCAAAAAAAGACTTGCAAGCATCTCTGCTGATGTGAGAATCAGGTTTGGATGTAACATTTACTGCAATATCAGCGTGTATGTGTGTTTGTGTGCAAATGACTTCTGGCTTTTTGATGTACTTGACGGGTTTCTGAAACTGTGAACCCAGCCGAACAATACCATCTTTAACTGCTCCAGCCCTTGTAACATGGTAATTGCAGAAGTCTGTCTCTTTGCTTAAATCTGCAGGGTCATTCCACTTCAGACCTAAGTAATGCAGGCTGGTAGAAAAAAAGTGAATTATCAAGAAGTGTGAATGTAGAGCATGAGATGACTGTGGCTCTGTTATATTGAAATGATTTTTCTATCATTTTCTTTCTACTTTATTGTGTTTTGAGTCTGTGGGGTTTCATGAAGTCTATCCCAGATCTCATCAGGGGAAAGTCAGAGTCCATGAAAGGGTCATGCACACAAAAAAGTATCTCATATTGGGCGTTTAAGATAACTAATGTACTCAGTGCTCAGAACAATTGGAATACATGAACAGCCATGATCAAAAGGGTTCAATATCTCAGAATCAGAATCAGAATGATCTTTAATGTCATTGTTTCACAAGGATTTGTGTTACAACGAAAAAACAGTGGCTCTCCAAACAAGTGAATTAAGATAGCTAAATAAAGTCTAAAAACTCTGTAGAATAAAAATAAGAATAAAGAATATTATTTACATATATTGTACATGGAAGATAAGTTAAAGACAGTACCAATATCGATTGTTATTGCACATAGGTAAGATTGCACGACTGAATATTGCACATTTATGAATACAGGTTATCAGTTCCCTCTTTTATTTAGCATGAATGCTGCTCTTGGAAAAAAACTGTTTTTGAGTCTATTGGTGCGGGCTTTGTGTGATCTGTACCGCCGGCCCTCTGACCCAGAGTTACATTTATTCAACTATCAATTCTTCTTGACTGGAAATGTTTAAAGCAAATTTCCTTAAGATAAAGGATAGAATTAATTCATTTGAACAATTGACTTTTAATTAGGCTGTTGCTACTTAGGTGGTTTTCCGATTTGATTTACAAATCAAACTCAACAATTCAAAGATTGAATCAATATTTTTACTTTTTAATATAATATGTTGCAATGTATTTTTTTCTGGTTGCATTAAATTAAAATGATATGTAGTAGATCCCCATCTTTTAAACTTTTATTTTGAACAGGATATCACAGTCAGCTTCACTGATACTTTATTTTGAAGATTTGTTTACTTCCTGTGACGGCAGCATTGCTCATTCAGCTTATTTTTAGTTTATAAACTTAAGATCTAACGTAATTCTGTATTTCAGGGAAAAAAATACATTTTTACCAAATGGTATTTTTACACTTTTCTATATTAATAAATATTGTGAATCAGTGATCATACTCGTATTTTTGAGAACCTGAGTTCTCGGATCCTTATTTCAACTCTACCTTTAATGAAATGTCATCAAAACAGAGATGGTCTAAGTTTGAAGAGGATAAAGGAGAATTTTGGACTTGGCAGTGAATAAAAACAAAAGGTTTGTGAGCCTCACAACTTTACAGACCTTGAAAAAATAATTAACTCTTGGCAACTTTTAAGAGGATATAAATGAAAAGACAAAAAGCTTTTCACCACTCATAGTTAGTGGTTGGATTAAGCAATTTATTGTTAAAGATCAGGGTTAACACTTTTCAAATCATAATGACAACAGAAACTTTCCAAATGATCCTGTTCAAAAGTTCATACACCCCAGTTCTTATTACCTTGTATTGCCTTCTTTTGCATTAATAACAGTTTGAAGTATCTTGTTGTGGCAAAAAGCAAGTTTATTTGTATAGCAACATTTCATGTACAGAGACAATTTAAAGTGCTATGCATAAAACATTAAAAGAAACGATTAAGGGAAATAGTAAAGGTGTGATAATTAAAATAAGATCAAAAGAACATACAAATATTTTAATTTAAAACAAGCACAGATAAACAGTGTAGATGAGGTTCTTTGTTTCTTCTGATGGGAAAGCAGCCCTTTGTCCTTAACAGGAAACCTCCAGATCCTTTAATTTCTTGGACTGTCTTGGTTGAACTGGCTGTTGGGTCAATAATGTTTGAGACTGAGATGGTCTCTCCAGAAGCTTCACCTATTCTGTTGGAACCAATAACAGTTGGACTTGTGTTTTGGATCGTTGTCATGTTGAAATGTCCCAGTACGTTCCATACAAGAGTGACAGCGTTTCTCTGGTACCCTCTGATAACGTGCTGCATTCATTTTGACATCAATTTGACAAAGTTTCTTGTTTCCTTTGTAGCTCACACATTCCCAAACCATCAGGATCCACCTCTGTGTTTCTCAGTAGGAGCAGTGTCATTTTCATTACAGGGTCTTGTTGACTCCTCTCCAAATGAGCGATTTATAGGTGGGCCCAAAACTTTCAATCTTGGTGTCACAAACAGGCAGACAGCTGGCTCCATGTGCAGCAAGTTCATAAAACTAAGCAGGGTCAGACAGGCAGAGGTCATCCACGAGCTGGGGATCATCCGAGAAGAGACAGGAGAAAAGTCAGAGTCCAGGCGAGGATCGGGGCAGGAGGCAGGCAATCAGAGTTAGCAGGGTCAGGTACAGAAGGTCAGGTCCAGGTATAAACGCTCGGTGTTGGAGGCAGAGTGGCACAAATAATACTTCGCAGTGAATGAAATGTGGAGCCAGACTATACACTGAGGAGGTGATGAGATGATGGGAAACAGCTGAAGGTGATGAGTCCAGGTGAAGGCAGGTGGTGAGGTCAAAACTCGGGTGAGCGCTCTCTCCAATGGTTGGAGAGGGTAGCAGCAGGTGGATCCCAGGTCTCCCTTGAAAAAGAGATGTAAGTCTCAACGGGATTTCCTGGTAAAATAAAGGTTAAATAAAAAAAATAAATAACAATAAATGACACTTGGTGTCCCCAAACTACGGCCCACGGGCCGAATCCGGCCTACCTCTGCGTTTGGACCAGCCCCCAAACACTATCGGAGACCCATTATTATTTTTTTGGTCAATCTGTCCACATGATGGAGACCCTCGTAGAATGGGACTTTTTATTCCACCCTACACGACCTTTATCTGAACTCTCCCAAATCCCCGTCAAATAGAACAGAATACAGTCTTCTCTTTCCACTCTGCAGTTTACCTGCTCTCAGTCCGATCATGCTGCTGCTTTTTTTTAAACAGCCCACCCTGTTCTGCCTCCTGATTGGCTGGAGATCTTGACAATTAATCTTTTCCATGCCTATGCCGAAATGTGCAGCTCCTCAGACCCACATGATTCTGTGATCGCTATCAGACATTCTATAAGCCTGAATTAAAATAATGTCCATGTTTGTCTGAGAAAAGTAAAGAAAGTGTGTAGCGAGGAGTTTAACATCTGTAATCTGAATCTGCGGGTTTCATCTTCACAAGTTAGTTTTATTACGCACCTCCCCCAATAATCGAGAGAATATACGTTTCTCTTCTTTTTGTTTCCCTCAGTTTTATTCATCAAGTTGTGTCCCAAATCCTCTATTTTTATTTATTTTTCTATTTTTCCAAGTCAAACATGTCAGATCAATTTTATTAGCACATATATCATAAAAGCGCGGAGCTGTGCGAACGTGTGTGCAAAGGAGTTAACGTTTGCGCACATGAGGGAGAAACAGAGCAGCACAAATGTAACAACGACAAACGACATCAACATAAAGAGCTCAGTAGTTGCTAGCTCGCTACAGAAGAACTCACTAGCATGCTGGAGTTCACCAATGTGCTACAGCGGAGCTTGCTAGCACGCTAGCTGTCCACTGGGCAGCAGTCAATGTGGGCAAACACAGGTGGGGTCACAGAAACTGTGGACAAACTCGTTTGGGGCCCACATTTTCTGCCCAATTTTAAACCAAATGGAGCCCACTTGACTTTGCTGGCTGGGTTGGATATTTTCTTAGATCCCATTCCTCTTTGTGCAGTTCAGTTACTTTTGCTCGCATATATAGTCAGTGCTGCATCTCTGCCAATCCTCATGTACTACTTATGCCTTAGTTGTACACACCCGTGTGGGGCTGACCCAGATGGGTGTTGCAGGTTTTTGGGTTCTCCAGGAACGTAGAGGTTCATAGACAGATAGGACTGCATCTTAAAATCTGTACAATGTCTCTGCATCTCACCTACTTTACCTTTACTCACTTGACCTGTTGTGAATAAAAAAATGTTTGGGTCCGGCTCATCGTGCAATCTACAACTTTGACATTCCCTGCTAGCCACTTGCATGCCCCATACGGATTTTCCTGTTTTTTGGCTGCAGACACCGTGTCTCCACTTGTATGGGCTGTTGTGACTAAAGCATTTCTTTATCTTTTGCACAGATGAACTTCCCTAGCTAGCAAAAACACTGTACATCAAAGACAGTTTAATGCAGACCTGACCTCACATATGAGGCCAGGTAAAGAGGTTGTGACATTTGAGTAAATCGATGACGGGAATGTCGCGTCTGCCAATTATCCCCGTTATTTTAATCTACATCAATAAATGTTATTGTATGCCTTACATCATAATGAGCGGCGTATCAGTGAGCTGCGGTCGTGCTGATGCCCTGTCATTTATGGCTGTCTGTGTGCACACTTATGCAGGCCGTTTGAGTGTGACTCCCCAGCGTTGAGACTGAAGCCCATCAGGCTGCGCTCAAATGCAATTCAGATGAGCACCGCAAATCCAGCATGAAATTAAATTTACAACTTGGACCACAACACACATGAGCGCACCATCCTTTCTGATGCCTGTCCTGATAACACATGGCCCTGGGTGTTTGTGTATGTATGCCAGTGTGTGTGTCTGGAGTTGTGTGTTTCCTCTAAATGCTCCAAACTTCAGTAACTTGCCCTATGTGTCAATATCTGCTGCTATGATCCCATTTGCTTTAGCAGTGAGCACGATGGCGGCTTCATGATTCAGTTCAATGACGAGTTTAATAATAAACGGATATGTTTCTGTGTACGTGTGTGCGAGGAAGCTCGTTCTTTACTTACACGCCGCTGCATATTTTTGTCTGTCGCCCCACCCTGCAATGCTAAATAACCAAACAATTCCAAGAATAACTACAATCCCGACCGCATCCACAGCAGCTGGCACATACACACACAGACACACACTTCAATCAACACTAAGTCTGGCCCAATCACGTCATTCCCAGCTCACTCCATTTGCATAAAACAATTACCCTGGGCAGACTCAAGGTTCAATGTCGTCTAGACGACATGTTTCACTGTGGTGTCATCAAGCCATGTGTCTGCGTGTGTGTGTTTGTGCACGTGTGCTGATATATATGTGGGAGTGGAAGGAGGGGGACACACTAGGTTGGTTGTAAATTAGCTAGGGTATGGTTGCTCGGGCACTGGCCGCATCACATCACCCTGAGGCGCACGGGGCTTGGAAGGATTTATTCACACAGATAACACACGCATGCAAATGAGGCGGCCTGGACACACACACACACACAAAGTGGTGACAAGGAGTTAGGGAAGAACCAATATTCATATGGGGGCAGAGGGCATAGAGAAGGCAGGGAAATAGGATTGTGTATGGGAGTGTGTGTGTGTGTACACACACGTTTGTTGATCTCTTTTTCGCTCTCCATCTCCTTCTCTCTCTACTAAGCTTTCACCACCCCATTATTTTCTGCTACTGAGCCTCTGCGATCAATACGCACAACACACTGGGCATCAGAGAGGAGGAGGCTGGCTCCTTGTCTTCCTCTCTGAAGGACCAGAGGCCATGCACAGAGGAAAGCTAAAGAGAAGGAGCTAGAACAAATGACAAGACACACATGGGCCTCTTTGGCACCTGAAGTGACTTCTGCTTGGGAAAGTTGCTACATTAAACCCAACTCGATTGAATGTGCGAAGCTTCGTTCACACTGTACAAGCAGGGATGGGATTCTTCTTCTTCATCAGCTTCTTTTCTAGTATTTATTAGCCTGTGTTTGTCCTCCACAGTTTGACGAGGCTTGGTGAGAAATGTCAAGGAGGTGCAAATCTTGCAAATCTTGCTCCTGGATATTTCTTCAAATCCCAATCTCTGATTAGTCAAAGTTCGACCGTTTAACTTTCATCATGCTATCAATGAATGTGCATTTGGACATAAAGCCCTAAAACAGTTGTAGAAACTTAATAAGTGACGCTTAAATGCGGAAGTTTTGAACACCAAAGCCCAAAATATGTGTTAAAGAGTAACCGAACCCTAAATAAACTTTTTTTATCTACATAAATGGGGCTTTAAAATTGCTGTTAGTTGGTTATGTCCAAATTAATGACAAATTAAACTTGTTTAATTCTTGAAAATATAGTTAAAAATCATTTTGGATGAATCGAGGTACAACAGTTAAATTTCGTGATTGGTCAAACCATGTAAGTCCCACATATCCCACACATCTGCAGCTCCAGTAATAATAACAGTCCTGTGACTGGATTTTCAAATTTCAGTAGTGGGCGGAGTCAGCGTCCTACTTCCCTGTTTGGGTACTCTTTAAAGTGCATGTATATAGACTTGAATACCCTGTGAATACTTAAATGCGGTGATGTGAACATAGAGGGTGCTTTCTTTGTCTGTCAAATTGTAATTCGTCACATTCAGTGAGTTAAAACTTGATTCTTGGCTTCTCCAATTCTCGTGGTCAAATGACCTTGGGCGAGCTGTTAAAAGCCTAATTATCCTCTGATCTATCGCTGACATGTAGATGTGTGCGCATTAAAAACCATATAAAGTTTTATAAGAGCTTGTATTGGACATGGACTTCTATAAATGCAGTTCATTGATCATTTATTGGTCTCATATTGTATCAACAGAGACTTTGTCTTTTATGATTTTTGTCATGTATTCACAGCAAAATCCCAAAATTGAGATCAAACCGTTTTTTGTTTTATAACAGAGATCAAAAGTGTTGAAACAAAAAAAAAAAAAAGAATACATCTTTTAAAAAAAAGCAAAGACAAGGTCAGAAAGATTAAATAAAGGGTAAAAACCTGGTGAAGCTCTACTAAATACAATGTTCCAAAAATGTATTTACATGGGGCATCCTTGTGAAAAGATCACAAACATGAAGGATTGTTTTTCCTTTTAATCACATAGAGGTCACCCATGAGCATAAGTCACACCCACAGTCAAACTAATAAAAAAAGTGACTTAAAAGATACTATAATTAATGCATATTTTTTCTTAAATGTCATCTTGAAAAACCCAGTTCTGGTTCAATCTGGGATGAGGGGAAACCCATTTCACCGTGACCTTAAAAACACTTGGTCATTCAACAAAAACCCATGCATTTCAGTTGGTTATTCTCCTAGTTCTTTCCTTTCCTGGTTTGATATAGTTCTAAATCATTTATTACATAAATGATTATGCATTAAAGTCAAATTTACAGATCTGTGAAGGAACTGTCAACAGAAAGGGATAGAAGATGCAAAAGAACCAGAGGAGGTGGGATTAGAAGAAGGGCTGGACATGGGTAATTATCCCTGGCGATGGGGGTGGCATGGGCTGAATGGTGAAGGAAAGTGACAGAAGCACTGGATGAGAAGCCCTCTGCCCTTCTCACACACACACAAATATATGAGACACACAAAAGACCAGGGGAAAAGGGAGAGTGTGACGGAGTGGGCAGTGGAGGGAGGGAGAGGCTGTGACATCCCAGACCCAGACTGGAGGATTAATGATGAATAAAAAGAAAGGAGTTCACACAAAAGACGTGGAGGGAGAACGGGTGTGTGTTGTGGTGGCACAGAGGAGGGGGCAACATAAAAAAGACACAAAACATGAGAGAAAAACAGAAAGGCCTTTCTTATTCCTCAAGGATGGATGGAGTGGTACTGCAAGTCAGGCCTCCGAGGGGTCCAGATCTATAGGCAGACAATCGCACACATACATGCAGCTGTTTCCAGAGTACATGCACTAGAGCTCCACTATATCACACTGGATTTCTTCACCCTCTTTTTCTTTGTAGAAAATTGGCATATCAAACATGCAAAAACACACAAAAAAAAAAAAAGAATCTCCATACCAACACACATGCAAAGACATAAACACAATCATGCCTCGAACACGCTTTCTGCATTTGTGCACAAGCACATGGCATTGTGAATCAGAGGATGCTTAATCAATGTCAGAATTCAATCAATAGCTCAGTCCCATGTGACGCGCCTCTCTCGCCTCCATCCCTCCTCCTTTTCATGCACTCTTCCTTTTCTCTCCATTTCCTGTCATCTCACTTTCCCCTGCCTTCACCATCGTTCCCTCTCCTCATCTTCTTCCTTACTTGACCTTGCCTCTGCCCTGATGTCACCTGGAAGGGCACACACAGTATTGGTCAATACTTCAGAGCGTCGATTCTTCAACAGACTGACAGAAAAAAAAGTTGCTTTTGTTATTATGTTGATTTAGGGAAAACACCTTTTCTATCTTTTACTGTTCGGTAATATTTTTTTTATTAAGTGAAAGACTAACTTTAACATAATGTCATTTGAAAATAAGTATTCATTATAAATGAAGTACCACATGTTCAAAAATCAGTCAGGACAAGTTCCAGTAACCCTGTAACGCCAAAAGAGATGAAGCACATAAAGACAAATGGTTAGACATTCTAAAGGCTTTTTAATCATTTACTTAAATTTGGACATTTACGTTTTCTTTCAGTATTATGATAACGAAGTCAATTAGCTAATGCCTGCAGAATATTTCATGAAAAATGAAAGGTCATTGAGTTTTCAATACAGAGTTTAATACAAATCTTTAATATAAATGTTTTTTTTTTTTTTTAATATTTAGCTCGCTATATAACAAAACTGTCCACTTAATCAATTCAAGAACAAATTTGCCAGATGTCCTTGGTTAACTTCTGGTCTGCAATGTGCTTGTAAAGAGAAACAAAGGCTCTATAAAAAATTCTTCAAAAAAAGATTGAGAGAAACTGAACAGAAAACAAACTAACTGAAATGACACGGCACAGTAAAAAAAGGGTACTATAAAAATATATTGAATGAATGTAAAAACAACGTGAAGCGAGTCAATTTTCAACATTATTCTTAAACAAGTGACAACAAAACAAAAGTACCCGGATTACTTTGATGCAATTTATGTGTTTTGTTCTTTATTGTTTGAAATCAGTCAATCAATCAAACAAACAATCAATCAAGGTTGTTTTGTAATTTGATGGTTGAAGTAAAAAAAAAAGCAAGAACCTCAGAAGAAATACAGATAAAAAAAAAAAAAACATAAAATAAAGATTAAATGTCAGGTTTAAATTAGTTTACTTGAAAGGAAGGATGGACAGAAACTCCACAACTTCCCTTTCTGCTCTGAAGTTCTCTGTCCGAGCCTTTCGTTTTTGTTGTGTTTGGGCCGATCCCTAGTTACATTTACGTTAGTGGCTCTAAATGGGTGAAGGAGAAACATCCACAAACCGGTTTTACTCTCACTGATGTCACAGTTCAATACAATCGGTCGGGGCAGTCCCTTCAAGTATCTGCATTATATCAGCTCCTCATAGCCTTCAGCTGAGGATGGCTACTAGTTTCTTAATACTGAACCGAACACGCCTTCAAGCAAGAAGATTAAGAAAGAGATGTTAAAATCACTCAAAGCAAATATTTGATAAATGTATGTAATATCCTGACGATTTAGTAGAAATCCACCAAAAGTTGTGGCTGATGAAAAGTTTAGATACTATCCTCAGGGTGAATTTAGACTGGAAATATCACCTGGTCCAGACTGAGTCCACATCATTTGGTCCGTTCTGTACGTTGAAGTTCTGGCCAATCTTCTGGCTTTCCTGTGACTGTGGGCGGGCTAATATAAGACCGCTGACAGGGCGAGCCTGCAGCACTCGGCACATCTGGCTGCATTTTACAGCAGGAGTTTGACAAGTTCCTGCGTCTCATCAGCCAATCAGGAACTCAGCTTTGGGCATGTGATGTTTTCAGTGACCCGATCAGCGGGTAAAATACTAATCCAATAATTACATTTTTTCCAGAACTTCCATCCATTGAATTCAGTGAAGGCGGATTACACTACCTGTTGCGGCGCGGCGGTTCTGCTTACAGCCACCCAGAGTTCAGCGGAGCTCGCGACAGACGCCCGCAGACAGACAGCCACTGCGGTGAGCGGGAGCAGCCTGCTCGGATCTCCTGAACTGAGATGTTTTTCACTTTTTCATCGACAACCTAAAAAAAAGGTGCCCCAGATTTCATAAGGACAGCCTTCAAACTAAGTCACAGAAACACAGAAATAAAAGAATAAGGAATCTTTGAAATGAGGAAATCTTTGAAAGATCTGTTTTTTTTGCAGATATTTGTAGAAATCCTTAGTGTGGGGTTCACAGACACCCACATACAAAAAATGAAAAAGAAAAGAAAAGAAAATAAAACCCAAAATGTCCATTTTTGGAGGTCTAAACCATGTGTAAATATATGAAGACCCTGGAGTTAGAATGTGTTGATTTGGGAAGATGTAGGCATTATTTTTTATTACTGAAGTACCAAAATTGGCCCCGATTAGGAACCGAAAACGGAACAAAAGAACCGCTTTGGCTCCGGAACTGAAAAAAACCCAATCTGTGCCCAACCCTTTAAGTAGGTACCTGTGCAAGTATCAGGAAGCAACAATCCAGTGTGTAAAACATGCTAAATGAGTGTTAAAGATTGTACGTTCAGCGCATTCTTGAATGTGTGAGACATAAAATCTAAAATGATTGTTATGAAAATAATTAGTTAATTGATCATTTTTTAACATTATTTTTCTTTATCTACATTAAAATGGTATTATTTATATAGTAGTAAACATCCCACTTGTGTTGTCTCTTCTGTTAATGACAGATATTTGAACTTAGCATTTAAATCAAATGTATAAACACCTTAGATTGTCTTATCCAACTACTGACTCAGCAGCAAGACATTAAAAAAGGCAGAGAAGACGGGGGACCAGTAACAACAATAATACCAGACTTTTAAAAAATTGGCTTTGAAAATAGTTTGGGGAGTGTTTTATGAAGAGGTTATTGCTTCTGACATGTCTGAGCAAACCATTTGTCAATAGTAGGTGTCTATTACTCCACTGTAGTAGACAATCCAGTGCTGCCTCTCTCTGTCTTCTCCTGGGAAAGGCAGCTTCTACATCACCACACCCCCTTCAGCGGCTGTAAAGTCCACACTCACACTGTTGAACAATCAGGGAGATATTTTTTTAACGCGGCGTGGAGATTTGGCCACTTTTAGAACAGATTCCCCACAGGTTTGTGTTGTTCTGTGTGTATGTGTGTGTTACATGAAAACAGAGCTTCCACAGAACTGCTGGCAATAAAGTTGTGTTATTAAAATTCCACTGTTATGTGAGCCTAATGTGATTGTCCCATAATGCTTGCTTATGAGCATGTAAATAGTGCTGAGAGGAAGTCGTTTGCATAGCTGTTATTATTTTTGTTGTGTTTAAATGACAGAAAATAAGCGCAGCGTGTCCATCTGCAATAAAATCCGTTTGCACTGTGTTCATAAAAAAGCAATTTTCCCTGAAAAGTTAGAGGTTGTTGTCTGGAGGAGTGTGAAAGAGGCATTGTTGGGGAACTTGACCAAGTTGTAAGATTAGTATATCTTGTGCTTATTTGGAGAACAGTCATTTGGAAGCCTACTCTCATGGGAAAATTGGTGTCTAACCTGCAGGTGAATTATGGAGGAAGAAGTTATGAATAAAAAAAAATCTTCAATAATTTTTTTGTCCAGGTAAATCTTGTGAATAACAGGAGCTTTTGATGCCACATGTAGTATTTTTTCCTGATGTTGTTATTTGAACTAAAGCTTTATGCCCTTTTACATATGACTGCTGGCCATTCCTTTTAAAACATCCTCATTTTAACCCTTTGACACAGGAGCTTTAGCTCTATTGTTGACACAGTGTCGTGTCTCCTGTACAGAATGCCTCCAGTTTGCCACATTTACGTGACTCTTTTATTCCAGTCAAATCTTCGTTTTTGTTCTATAATCCTGCATTTATATTTTCTTAGAAGGTTTGAAACTCTTAGAATTTAAACAAGAGAAAAGTGGGAAAAAGTTCACATCTGTCTTAGAAAAAGTGTTAAAGTGTGTTGTGACAGCCTTACAAGATATATTCGTTCACTTTCTTGGCTGCTTTGTCTCTTTCAGGGTCACGGGGGTACCGGAGCTTAACCCAGCCACTGATGGGTGAAGGCAGGGTGCACCCCAGACAGGTTGCCAGTCTGTTGTAGGGCCTCAATCACGCACATATTCACACCTAGGAGCAGTTTAGAGTAACCAATTAACCAATCAAGCCTGTTACTGGACGGTGGGAGGAAACTCTCCTCGGTGAAAATCCACGCATACACAGGGAGAACATGCGACTTCACACAGAAACGTCCCCAGGTAGTGTTTCTGTTTCAGATCCCCCAGCCAGGATTTGAACCAGGGCCTTCTTGCTGTGAGACAAGAGTGCTAACCACTGTCCACAGCCCACAAGATATATAATTGTAAAAAATAAAGACAACTAAAAAGATTTAATTTAATGAGAACTGCTGTACTTGTGGGTCATAGTGTCAGGAGTCAGAGCTCTGTCTCCCCCTCTGGTCATGGTGAGAGTCATCTCCAGAGTACTAAACTCACTCCACCTCCCAACAACCTCAGTGCACAGTCCCTGGATGCTACTCACCTGATTCATATCAGATAATCACCAACAGGACACTTAAGCACTGCACAGAGCATCACTCTTTGTACTGTTTGTGCCCCATGGCCTGCATTACCGAGCACTTCTACCTGAACTTCATCCTCTGTTTCTGACCCTAGTTATTCCTCGATTGCCTGCCGCCTGCCCTGACCCTCGCCTGGACCCAGACAACTCTAATTTCTTCTTGGATTCTCCCATGCTCACGATTGACCTCTACCTGTCCGACCCTGATTTAGCTTTGTGGACATTTAGCAGTGCTTCATTCCAATCTGAATCAATAAACCTGCTGCGGGTGGAACAAGCTGTCTCCCATTTGTGACTCAGCAACATTTTCAACATTCAGATACATCCACTTGTAGACGACTAGATTCACGTACGTCTTCATATTCCTCATCTGAGTTGTCATAACCGGCTGGATAGCTCTAATATTGCTCTCCATTTTTTTTTGCTCCAGTAATGTTAGGTTGAGGGTGTGAGGGGCTGTAAGCTAGTGGGTGCGAGTCAACAGAGTGATGATGGGAAATGTGCGTGGGCTTTCTCTGTGCCAAAAGTTTAGCCCAAAACTCAGAGGAGAATTTCTATTGGATTACTGGTGCTCTGCTGAAGCGTTGTCCTAAAAAAAAGCACTTTTGTCTAGGAACGCTTTAAAAACAGATCAAGCGATGATTGAAGTCAGCTTTAACATTTTGTGACATAAATGTCCACAAACAGCTTTTTAAATATAACTATTTTGTATCCAATATTTAACGATTGATATTCTTTTCATACCAGTTTCATAGGTTCCATGTTCTAATGTCTTCTATAGATCGGCGTTTCAGCAGGATCTGTTTGTAGTCGATGGATTTATATTACCACTTTGACTCCACCTATATTTGCAAATGTTGATTTGTTGCCGACACAATAAAGAGAAAGTTGCTCATTTTGTCTCATTTTTATGTACAGTTCACTTGTGCAAAGAAAGACGGGATATGGATTTTTCTTTTTCCTCATTTCCATCCGTATTTTTATCCATGTGACGCTCTGCCAGCACACAGCAGGTGTTCCAGAATTTCTCTATTTTTGGGTTCAGCATTGCCACAAGCAAACCCCCCACCCGTCTGGCCTGAGTGACTCACAGCAAACCAGAGGATGATACCCACGCTCACAAAGTACGATAAAACTGCAGGACTGATGCGCTAGCTATTAGTAGAAAATTTCAGTAACAGTAGTCATAAAAATTTGCTCGTGAATTCTTTTCAATGGCTATTTATGCGCAGGAAATGCGCGGATGGGGTTTGTTTCACCACAGTACCCCCCACCGTCTCTCTGTCTGGTGTCAGAATGGATTTACCAGTTGGAGGAGTGAGGGAGAGCGAGAGGCCTACTGAACGTCTGTGTGCTTTGTGACCTGTCAGTAGTTATGGTTGGGGTGTGTATTTCCGCATGCACGTATGAATGCAAGTCTTCATATGTGTGTATGCATCTGCTGGTGCTTGTCACCAGGCCGCCTTGAGGCACCAGATTTGATCTTTGCAAATGCTAACATCTGCCGCCTGTCATTTTATCAAGATTGATGAATGGAGGGGTGAGAAAGAGGAAGAGGAAAGGGAGAAGCGATGTAGATGAGAGAGGAGACGGAGTTGGATGGCTGGAGGTAATGGACGAGGTCGTGGAGGGGTCATGGAAGAGTTGGTGAATCAGACAGCCTTTTTGCATGGACTGAGGTTGAGATGTGCTGTGGTTTGGCTTCCTCACAGTGAGAGCTGTTGAAGTTTCACTATCTTGTCCAAAAGTAGGAGCAAATGGAATCAGGTGAAACTTGAAGAGGAAACACTTAGTTGGAACCACTCCTGAACCGAAAAACAAAGAAGTCCAAAACCAAAGCTTTGTCCTTAGCGTCTTGTGTCATGTGATGTGTGATGTTAGTTTTTAAGAGGATGTGGCTATTTAGTTTGTACTTTTGAAACAGTCAATGAAAACACCCAAAGAGATCTGTCTTAGCCATGTATTCGTACATTTTCATGAATCACTAAGCTGTCACAAAAACCTACTATAAAGGTATTTATTTCTATTTATTTATTCATAAGTAAGCAATAGAGCAAACTAAACAAAAAGGAAAATAAGAGAATGGGAAAGTGTGTGACAAAACCCCCATGGGTTTATTTATATGGTCACACACCTAAATAAAGGTTGCTTGAACTTTAAGCTTTGCATTTGATTTTAGGAAGACTTATCACTTGTCGTTAATACTTTAGCATTATGTTGTTAATGTAACATATAAAGACAACAACTTAATGACTACTGACAGGAACTTAATGTATCCCACATTATCATAGTCAGGAAGCGCTGTGGTTTGGTATTCTTGTCATGAATGTGTAAATACAAAAGAAAAAGCCCTATTACGACTTTAAACTGCAACCGTTTTTGCTTCGTTCTGTTTTCATTTGCCTCTAAGTACGTCCGCTGAGACGAGTCCCTGACCGCTGTACACACAGCTGGCTGGGAAAAAAAAAAAAAGTGAAAACCCAATTAACTCCAGAGAGAAAATATTATCCAAACAGACAGAAAGAAAAGCAACACTCGTTTGAAGCCCAGGCAGCGCAGGTCGTGCTCCATGAATTATTCAAGTTGGCCGCCAGTTTGCAGAGCGAGTTTTAAGTGGACAATGACCCTGTGCACACTCATTTAGCCAGCGCCTCAGCTAACAAGGCTAAGTATTCACTGACTTTCTACTATCCTCCACTAACAAGCTAATGGAATTTCAATCAAGAGGATGCTCTGAATGGCTTAACATGGGCGAGCGTGGCTCTCGCCCTCTATACACACACATATCAATATTCAATTAGACCCGTGGGTTTTCTGCCTGCCCTTGTTAAGTAAGAAGTTGTGTAAAGGGAAAGCTTGCAGAGGGCAAGAGGCTAGTTCCAACCAGGCGTTGATGACTTAAATAGAGGTCTGAACCTTTTTCTCTAATTACAACCTTGGCTCACATGATAATTGCTGTGTGGAAAATTGTAACTCATAATGTATAAAAATATACTTTATCAGCCAACTTTAGAAACAACATGACTGCTTCCTGCAGGTAAAGACTTTGTTTTTAAATCCATAATTTTCCAGCTCATGCACATTGAGTCATGGACACTTTTTTTCAGTTTATGTAATCTTGGGGGGCTTTGGTTTCTCCATAAGTAATTTAGAAGTGAAAACTTCACTTTGGGATTTAAGCTGATAGAAACAGCTCAGGGGTCTGGGATAACAAAGCTGAGAGGGTCAGTATAAGAAAGCAGAAAACATATCCATGAAATCTGAAGGTGCAAACAGACCGGACACTACAGCGTGAGGCGCATCGTTTGATGTCTCAAAGACCGAGAGCAATGAGAACAGATAACTTGCATCTGAATTTAAAGATCCACCCTTCCCGTGGGGTGGCCGTGGTGGAGAGGTAGGGCGATAAGTAGATTGCAGGTTTGGTTCCTGTCTATACCACTCATTCATGTGTCGAAGTGTCCTTGGACAAGACCCCGAAGCCCAGCTTGCCTCTGGTGGTGATAGGTTGTTGGAAGTGTTCAACAGCCATCAGTGTGTGAATGTGGGTTTCACTGGATGAAGGGGTCGGTGATAAAGTGCTTTGGGCCTTCATTTATCCGTCTTCTTAGCCTCTTGTCCCTTTTGGGGTGGCGGGGGTCCCGGAACCTATAACCCGGCTACTGATGGGCAAATACAGGATACGCCTTGGACAGGTCGCCAGTCCCCAATCACACACACATTCACACTTTCATCCACACTTAGGGGAAATTTAGAGTCACCAATTAACCGATTAAGCATGTTTTTGAACATTGGGAGGAAGCCAGAGTCCCTGGGCGCACTATACAAGAGTAAGTCATTTACTATTTACCCATCCATCTTCTAAGTTTTGAAATTGGTCTTAGATGCCTATTCTCCTGATTTCACACACCAGTATATTCATGCTTCTGCAGCTCATGGGAAACTGGAACATGTCCGGGTACTGATGGACGAAGGTGGGGTGCACCCCAGACAGGACTGGATTTAACCCGTGTGAAATCTTATGGGGTCCAGATGACCCCACCCTTATATTGATGTGTGATCGCTCCCATGACAAAGGTGGATAAAGGTAAACGGAATTTTATGTCTACCACAAACACCAGTGAAGATGAAAAATTCTTGAAAAAAAAAAAACAGTTTCAGCGCGTTTTCTTGTTGGGTCCAGATGATCCCTCTTTTAACGTGAACATTCAAAGGATAGCACAAATTAAACAAATGCAATAAAAATAAATGTTTGTTGAAAGTATTGTATTTGACTGAGTTACCTAATGTTTTACGCAGAAACACCTTTTGTCCTGGGTTCTGTTTTTCAATCTTTTTGTTTGGGCTGGTAGGGTTAAGTTATTGGCTTATTGGGGTGGTGGAGGGCTGGTGCATGAAAGTGAAATTAAATGTTTGGAAGCAATCCTTTTGCTGTTGTTGACTTGTTGGTGAAGGTGTACAACATTGGTTACGGTCCTCAGTGACCAGAGGAGAGACCTGACACGGATTATGTCTCTGCATCTCAGTGCGAAAAAAAGATGTTACAGTACTTTACTAAAGAAAATATTTTCTTTCTTTTATACCTGCAACTGGGATGTTGGATTTAGATGCTTGTGATGGGACTGTGGCCAACAAATAGCAAAGCATGTGTACTTGTGGACTGTAACACCCCAGCCATAACAGAGGGAAGTATCTGTAAATGTGGGGAAGTGATGCTCCCCTGTGATACATAAGATCAAAAAGTTATGTTGGAGTTTTGAATATTTTCAATAAAATCATCTATGCATCTTCTAAATCCATTTGGTTCCAATTTTAGGGTCACTGGAGTCACTTTTGGGCTAATTTGGAGAATGTCCGTCTGTCCCGCGTATCTAATTCTACTTCCTCCAATGCTGCTGCATTCCTCCACTTGACTCAGAAGCCCTCCATAAACTTAAAAGGGGGCATACCACTTGTCTCCTCTCAACAGCGGTGCTTATTCTTATTTTTAAACTCGTCTTTAAACTGCACAATGAACTTCCTGGTTCGATTAAGGCCAACAGAACAACATCATCTGCAAAAAGCAGAGATGAAAATAGTCCCTGAAACCAGACTCTCTTGGGCCATGGGTGCATCAGGAAATTATTTCAACGGTAATTATGAACAGAACTGATGAGAGCCAGACTCCAACATGAAGGTTCCAATAATACAAACCAAACTTATGCTCTGAATGAACAGGTACAGCTTGTATTTGATTTGCCACAAATTAACAAACAATATTTTGGACTTATATTGCAACATGCCCTCTAGCGCTTATCCCTGTAACTATGGTTACAGTTTTTTTTTTAAACCCTATTTGAGAAGAAAGTTAAAGTGTTAGCCTTTAGCTGTATAATTCTGCGATATGATTATCTCCAGTTGCAAGACAAATTGAAATTGTTTTTTTAGTTTACCAAAGTTTGACCTAATGGGAAAAATGTATTTTACTTTAATACCACAAAGCAGTGACTTGGAATGCACATAACACCAGGAAAACTTAAAAAGCAGAAGATGAATATGACAAAAGAAAGAAAAAGCAAGAAACAGAACTATCAATTAGCTTGGATTCGTTTTTTTTTTTTTTTTTTTTTTATAAATGTTGCAGTGCTTTAATTTCAGAGTTCATTGAATGTCATGAAAAAAATCCTTGTAGCATTTCATTGGGGAGAATGTCAATTCCATTTTATTTGCCATACTAGTTGATGTGTCCAATTGAACATCTAAAAAAAAATTGGACAAAGGGAGAGGAAGCTTAATTCCAATTGGCTATGAGGAAACAAAAGCGCACTCAACCTTGTTGATAGAAATTGCACTTGAGAGCAGAGCTGGCAAGAGCTACAGTAAATACTGATTAATTTGAATTCCTAATGAATAGGCGTTGAGTCTGAGAGAAGGAAAGGTATTGAAGGAATGTGGCATGTATTCTTCATAGAGTTAAAAAACAAATGGATGAATAAAGGAGGGTGAAGAGAGGGATAATTAATTAGTTTGGCTGAGTGAAGTGTGCATTTAAATTGAAGGACACTGACAAGGCCTGCGCACATTAATGCTCAAGAAGGACAAGTTATGCTACAAAAGTTAAAATCTGAGACCAAGGTCCATGAAAACTGTTAAAAAATGCCCCATCAGTCATTTCTGAAAACGTTTTTTTTTTTTTTTGCTCTTATTGTATTAGAGCAATATCACCACACCAAAAATGTTAACTGAGTGTAGGGGTGTGATGATTGAGTTCATAACATAACTTACAATTGCCAATATGATTCACAATCAATATTGGTTATTTTGGACGATCCAATTCCCTCACCTAAAATCGAGCCAGGATATATTTGGCCAAAATTTCAACTAGCGTGGCCGTGGCAATTAAGCTTTGTTTTGGGCTTATGCGTTAAAAACCCTCCTCTTCACACTCAAGTTTTTAATTCCGTTCTGAGACTCTATGTACAAATCAGACATTCACCGATTGAGCTGAAAGTTCAACCAGTTTCAACTTTCAAATGTAAATATGCAAATCAGCTGAATTTTGACCAATCAGGGAATTGAAACGTCTAGATATGTGGCCAACCGTTGTAAACATGAATGAGTTTAAAGGGACAATACAGTGATTGTCTTAAGTCTATCAGAGTAAACTGTATCCATATAGACAATGATAAATTACCTTTGGAACACTAAAAAACAAATGATATCCCGTCCGTTTCATGACGTCACCCTGTGCGTGTCTGCACATGCAAACAAATCACCAAACTTGATATGGATATTTTGGAGCATTACAGTCTTGACACACAGTCTGATCCAGAATTTGAAGTGCACAAGGTTACCACAGTGATCCCAAAGACCTCTGCAGGACGTTTCTGACTGGTAAATGAAAGGCTAGAGAAGTTGATTTTGTAGCGTAGCATTTATTACAGAACTAATAATTTTCGTGCAGCTGTTCGCTATTATTGTTGTGCATGTGTGCGTGAGGTGTAGCGTGTGTGAAAATGTGGCATTAGCTCTGGCGTTATATATTAATACTGCATAATTTCAACTAGTTGTATGATTTACTTACATGTCTGGCCTCTGCATCAGGTTTGATTGTAGAAGTGGCGCCAGCTCTGAGGTTTAATTTACTTTGATACAGGCCAAGGTTGACAAAACAGTCATCTGTGAAGTGGCGATCTCAGGAAAAATGTTTCTGGCTGTTCTGTTGGGTGCTAAGATAAACTCCAACCATTTGTGACGAGCAGGCTCTTCTTTTGATCAAACTTCTAGATCTCTTGCAAACATTTTCTCTATTTAAAAACATTGTCTTTGTTGTTTTCTCTGAGGATTAGATGCAAAAGGAGACATTTTTTCCTAAAAGTCAATGCTGAAATAACAACACGTTGCTGATGATCACCGTAATACAACGTGGGTGTTCGCTTGTTTTAGACTGGGGGCGGAGCTGTCAGCGGATCCTCTTCTTAAAAGGGGCTGTCTCACTCTGTGACATCAGATCGTGAGGACCTGCTCATTTTGTGGGTATGGGAGGGGCTGCTGTTGAGAGCGCAGGTATTTAGAAGATTACTCAGAAATCAGATCAAAATACCACTTTGGGGTTCTTTATAGAAAGGAATGAACAGTAATTATAGAATGGCACATTTAGATTAAATATGTGTACAAACAAATAAACAAGACTTAATGGCATATTTTAGTTTCATAAAGTTCCGCCCCCTGTTGTTTCCACATGTTGGACGGTAACGATGGTTGATCATTTTTGCTGCTTCACATTTGTGTTGTCCACTGCATGGAACTGTTTTTATGTTATAGTAAAAAACCCTACAGAGCCTCAATCCAAATGCTATTTGCTAATATAATCCATTTATTTCAATTTTATAGTGGTTAATTCATGTAACAACTTGCCTCAGACAGATCGATCTGGTTTGATTCTAGGAATTATAAATCAAATAAGTCAATGAATTGTTACACCCCTAGCAGAGTTCGAGTTGTATTTCTTTCTTACCACATCGGGACGTTATTTAGCGGGAACACCTTTTACTGACAAGCTCCATTGAAACGGCTTCATTATTAAACACAGAAAACCTATTATGTCTTCATGAGCAGTCCTTTATCGTCCTTTTGCTCTTTCTCTTTCATCCCGCTGTTCATTGTGCTTCACAGGTTGTTTTTTTTTTTTTTTTCTCTTTGTTAAGGAAAGCCTTGACATGACATCTTCTCGCATTTGCACGGCCGAGAAAAAGGCGGGACATGGCAAGTCTGCTCTGCCTGTCTGCTTAGAGGAAGATGGGAAAAAGGGGAGAGGAAGAGACGGAGAGAAATGCTATGCAAATGGGTTTTCATAAGTCGAGGTGGGCATGTTGTCGTGACACTGTCTATATTTAAAACAGGTCACCTTAACCCCACCCCCACCGTCTCAATGACAGACACCGAGTGAGGCTGCGCTGACTATCTGGATGTTGCACAATTGGTATCACTCACACTCACACACACACACACACACACACGGACGTAGCATAAAAAAAAATCAAAGGCGGTGCCTGATCGAATTTGCATATTTAAACTCACACAATGCACATATGACACACACGAGTACACACAGCATGACAATAGCTGTGATATATGTATATATGTAAAAGTGGGGAGCCCATTCTCCGCAGGCCGAGACCCAATCACTCCATGGCGCCGAGCAGCGCGACAGTCAGTCAGCCGGCAGCAGAGGTGACAGAGAAGAATACCTGACCCCTGCTCATTCACCCATTCCTCCAGCCATCGCGTCCCTCTTTTGCATTCCCTCACTCCTCAATATTCAACGACGGCAACGTGCGCACCGCCCGTGCTTTTAAGGGGCTACGGAAAGTGGCTACGCCCCTCCCCGGCGCCTCCAGGCCCCTCAGGCAGTCCATTTTTAATGGAGATGAGATAGTGCTGACCAGCATCCTTCCATCCTTCATCCCTCTATTCGAATCATTTTCATTGCTTAATTTGCTTCCACCACCACCTCTTTCTTTTCCATCTGCTGCTTTGACCCAGATACCAACCAACACGAGTGACACTTCTCCCCTGTCCAGAGCAGGACCACTCATATCTGGGAACCATTACCCCACCATATTGGCATCTTTCTCTCCCTTTATTTTCTTATCACCCCCCCTCGTCTCACTCCCCCCACCTCTCTCTCAGCTGTCCATAAAATATGCCTTGGTGTTATCTCTTCCCCCACGCAGGAGAATAATGAAAGGCGGTGGCATGACAGATTGGACATAGATGAGATTGCCGCTGTGACTATATGCACGCCTCGGCCGCGGCTTTGCATCTGAAATGGAAAAAAAGGTGGAGTGGGCGAATGTGTGTAGGTGCATTGGAGGGGGGTGACAGGAAGCCGTGAGGGAGGGGTGGGAGGTAAGGCTGGGCAAGAAAAAATGGGGTAAAAGAATTGTTCTGATCCTAAAAGGGAGACGCATTCATTTATTATATATTTTTTTATTTTAAAACACCCTCATTACTGTAATCTCCCAATTATTTGATGGAGAGTCACCACTGGGTTGAAAAAGTACTCGGAAGTGACTGGCAGCTGTACAGGGGGAAGAGATTAGGCAGATTACAGCTGGCGAGCCTGGGCGTGAAGGCCGAACATGCTGCCAGGACGGCTGCCGCGGAAGCACGGCGGCACGCTGCCAGCAGGCAACATGTAGGCACCTGTGACTGCTACAGGCGGACACCATGCTTAGCCGCGCTGCCAGCAACTCCTGCTACCGCGGGGGGTTAACAGGGGCAGAGCAGAGAGGGAGATCTCTTCAGCTCTGATGGAGAGTCTCATGTTACACCGATGAGCGGCTGTCGATGGAAAACAACGTGAAAAGTGAATGATCCATTTAGTTTGTGTGCAATCTGATGATCAGTGAGGCTAAAGGGATTGTACCAAAATTATTTCAATGGTACAGAAATTGATTGTTAGAATGCCCTGTTTTACCAATTGGATCAAAACAAAAATTGATTTGCATAGAATTCATTAAATGTATGATTCTGAAGGGACTAAAAATATTTGTGGAGGTTAATACCTTTAAGACAGGGGTCTGCAACCTTCAACACTTCAAGAGCCATTCAGGTCCATTTCTTTTGATAACTCAATAAAAGCCACAAAGTTTTACTTTACCCTTTAGAAAAATACAACACTGATTTATATGTGTTATTGTCACTTATATGTTAAATTTAAATGAGCTAGTGTGGTTTTTGCATAAAAAAATAGTCATTTTCAAAGTAAGAAGTAGTTCAAAACTTTTTGCAGAGGCTCACATGATTTCCTTTCAAAATAAAAGACCCTGTGTCACATAGAATTTTAATGCAACAATCAGTTGCATTAAATGCACTTTATAGAGTTTCACAACCAGAAATTTGTAAACCTAACTGAGCAAAATTAAATTAGAGTTAATTAAGTGACTCTTTCCATATTCTTTGAAAAACAAGGTGCACTTAATATCCCTAAATTAAAAAAAAAAAAAAAAAGAATCGGTTCCGCCTTAATTCTGGTTGTGCTTAATGGCATCCATTTGATTTTTGTGGTAATTGGCGCCCAAAAAGTTTAGTTTGACTTATGCAGACTTGTCCTTTGATTGTTTGTGAACACAAATTTGAGTTAGTACATCTTCCTTTTTTTCTGTTACTACGTACTTGCCTGTTACTTACAGTTTGTTTTAAATATTAAAAAGTTAATTTAATTTTATTTAGATATTGTCCAGGAGAGATTTTTTTTTTTTTTCTCTGTCTTAGTATTGTGTGAAAAAGTTCTTATTTCACGATTTTCTTTTGCAAGTCGGCCGCAGTCCCATAGACTTCTATAGAGGAATAGACAGTTATTTCTCAGTCATTTTATTTGTCAGAATAATCATTCTTGCTCTGATGCCTTCTCTTTAGCATGTTCTTTCTAATCCTGTTTTTTTAAGACATTATTTCTTTATCGTAAGTTATTCAAGTTATAAACCGACCAATCAGATGCCTCAGTAAAAGCATGAGATGCCCTCTGGCTCCTCTTTGAACGTTTCACTGTCAGATTCTTCCAAACTCACTCTCAGAGTGAGGCATGTGGACTTCATCAGCAACAGTCCTTCCACTAAAAACGTGTCTCAGACCGACTCCCACTAATCGCTGTCAAGGGCTGGCAAACGGTTGCAATATAGGTGTATCAGGAAGTGACGACGAAGGCGTTGGCCTGATTTCACGAGGGCTGGAGGTATAAGGCATTTCCTTAGGGTTGCTATATCCAGTTTATATAAAACAGTCTATAGACCAGACTAGCTCATGTTCGCCACACACAGTTGGAAGAGGCTCAGTGCAAAATATTGAAGGTGCAAATTACACAATTGTGCACCAGACTTTGTCTTTTACAGCTCTCTCTCTCTCTCTCTCTCTCTCTCTCTCTCTCTCTCTCTCTCTCTACATATATATATATATATATATTATATATATATATATATATATATTTAGAAATAAGACTTGGTGTAATACAAATCCGGTCATGTACAAATGGCAAATATTTAGTTCTCCTTCATTATCACTTTTCCTGGCGACGTCATCCATACGTCACTTCATTGATTGAACTTTCAGCTCTCGTTCAATTGCTGTGCATTTATACATAGAGTCTGAAAGCATTTGCAGAAACTTGCAAAAACACGAGAGTTTTTGAACACAGAAGTTCGAAGCATACATTTACATTTTAATTATTGGAAGTGGTCACTTGAACTTTTTTTCCAAGCAAACCTCATAATGGAAGCAGTAGCGATGCTAAACAAGTTGCAATGGCTTCCATTTTTGCTCCTGTGCTGATGTAGCTTCATATTTTACTTAACTTGGTGATTTTCTCCATGTTTGGTGAGGGATTTTCTTCTACAAACAGGAAAGTTGCAGGAAGGAGTTGATTTTTGATTACATTTTTGTGAAATCTCCTCAAAGACGGTGAGCTGAAATGAAACTGGGCAAAAGAAAAGACGAAGAAAAGAGGAGCAATTAAACGAGGTGTTTTTGGCACAGGTGCCGAAAACGTGTTGCGGCTAAGCTGAGAACGAAATTGACATGACCCAGAGAGAAGCAGGTAAACAGGCCCAACCTGCTTTGCCGGGGGTGACCATCTGGCCCTGTCTCCTGGCGAAGCCGCCTGCAGGATGCGCACTCGCAAACAAACCCCGTAACACACACGGATACCTGGTGTCCCCCTCTCCGCTCGCCTCTGTTTATGTTTTTGTCTCTCAAAAGATGACAGGCTTTGGCTGCAAGCAGTGTGAGGCATCAGGTATGGGAACAAGCATCACAGACTCCACAAACACTGACGACATATGGCGAATGGGCACAGCGTTGTAGTCTTTAAGTGGTGCTAACTTGACCTGAGGCGGGAAAGACAGAATGGGAAAAAAAAAAGGAAGAGAAAAGGAGGGGAGTTGCTTAAAATTGCTGCAAATTATTGATGCGCTGTTGCAGATACCTGCTGGCACGACTCGCCTGACTCTACAGCACAAACTTTCTGCTGGAAAAAAGAAACCTTCACAGGTTAGATTTAGAGCAGCCGATCATCCTCACAGGTCCACCTTGATAAAAAAAAAAAACAAACTCTAATTAAAATTTATTCTGCAGCCATCAGCGACTTGTTCATTATGCAGAAACAAAAGGAGGAGTCTTTGAATGAGAGCAGAAGAAAGGCTTTTCTGCTGTTATGTCTTTGGCCTTTGCCAGGGACAGCATGTATTGTAATGTTTCACACAAGATGAAATATTCATAAAAATGAAGGGAGCAAAGTTCCAGGGGTGGCAGGGAGGGGGGGTGCATGCATGTGTGTGTGGGGGGTGTAGAAATAGGGATGGGCTAATGAATTTGAGTAATCAAATTCACTATCTCCTCCTTTTTTATTGAAAATCTTCTTTTCCTTTTTTTGTAGTTAATTAGAGCGTATTACTATTCTAATTGGCTGAGCCTTTCACGTCCAGTTCAGTAGCGTCATTATGGAAGTATTAAAGAAGACCCACCGAGACGGTGGAACAGAAAAAAAAAAAAAAAGGATAATCAAGCAATCAATTAGGATCTTTGAGGAAAATGAGCTTTGCTGTGTTATCACGTTTGATCTTGTGTCCCTGATTCAGCTGCCATGAGTAATTTTTCCCTTTCACTTTTTTAAATGCCACCAGCCAATGTCAGAATGTTTCCTCATTCTCTGGAGCTGTGGTGATGACAGATGGCATACTTTTTCCTCTTTTTTTTTTTTGCAAAGCACAGTTTTTACTGTCTATTAAAATACGCTGGTATTGTGTATTAAATGTGGTTTTGTATTCAACAATAAAATGTTGATTACGAAAATTGAGCATTGAAGCTCTTTTTATATGTATTGTTTATTTGTTTTTTTCTTCCTTAATGTTGCACCTTATTTATTAAAAATCATCATAACATATTTTTTTTACAAATTCTAAATTGTAAAAGAATCATATTGCAAGAGATTAAATTTAGGACATGTTATTATAAAGGTACGGTGGCCCTGAGGTGAAAATCTCATTAACAATTCACACAATACAAAAACATATTAAGGATCACGTCAATTTAAAAACAAAAAAAAGCAGAAAACATGACATAAAGAAAAAAAAAAAAAAAAACGTGTGTTTTAGAAATCGAAATAACACTCCAGAAACCAAAATGTTAGAAAATAAAGCTTCAGGAAAACAAGTAATCAAAACTAGGGAATTACTATGCAACTACTATGTAAACAATGGCATTAAAAAGTTAAAAAGAATCCACCTTTTACAGTTTTTTTTCACTTTCTTTTTAACTGTATATTGTTTTTTTTCTTTTTTTTCTGTTAATTCTAATTGTGTTCTTTAATATCTTTGCATTTTGGGATTTCCTAATGGGATTTGCATTTTTGGGGGGTTTTGTGAATGACTACAAACTGTATTCATTGTTTATTTTTTAATACATGAGAATCATTTTTTCTTATACAACCAGCATCTGTGTGGAGCATAACTTTAACTCAGACTCCCATGAGTTTGCTGGTTTGGTTTTTATTTTCTTAAGTTGATTTAACCTTTATTTTACCTGGATGATCAGCTGAGAACAGTTTCTTATTGACAATGATGACCTGGTGTGTTTGTAAGCATCCTCCTGCTGTGTGACGGACAGCAGGTATGCCATTATACTATGAAACTTGTTTGTTGTAAAGGCCTTGTTAATACTTTAGGAAAAGTGCGTGAGAGGATCAGCCTGTTGGTGTAAGAGAACAGGCAATGGAGGGCATGTTTTTCTAACAGGCCATCTCCCACAACTCAATTCCTCTGGGCTTTGTTGTTAATTCCATATTAATTCATTTGAAAAAATGCTTTTGACACATGCAAATGAGCAAAACAGCAGCGCCAACATGCAGACCCGTAGTCAAACAGCAGACCTTTAATGACCAGTTAAAGAATAATACATTAATAAATGAATTAAAGCTGACCGACAAGCCACAAGTTCACACAGACGTTTCAACACATCTCCCTAAAATACTCAGGTGGGGAACAGCCTGTTTGTTGTAGATTCTTCTAATATCTTTTAGATATATTTTTGATAAGTGTTCTATTCTATGTAGATTAGTATGAGGTGATGGAGCAAATAAAAAATGACCAGATGCTCAAAGTGTGAAGAGATCTTTCTGTCAGCGTTTAAAGACACAATCAACATTTCAACACTTCAAGTATTTAAATTGAAAGGCATTACGAAAGCAAGAAGAAGGAGGTGTAAAATACCTATGAAATTATCAAAACCAGTAACAGAAAATGCAAACACAAAAACTGGAAACATGACGCTGGCAACTTATTATAACAAAATAAGATAATAATATTAGTATTATGAAAACTAATAGCAACAAAAGGTCCCCCAAAAAATGTTGAAAGTGACAAAAATAACTTAAAAAAGCCTCATTGATGGATATGCAGTCATTGATTGTTGTTAATGTCTGAACCCTGTGACTATAATCAATGCCTTGCATTTATATTGTGATTGACAGCAATTTTTTTTCAATTGTTTTATGTCAAAATTGAATGGGCATATAAGCTATAGCTTGTGACTACAGGTATCTTGTTTTTTTACTCATACTTTTTTTCATAAATTTTATCAAATGTTGTTTTTTTCCCTTAAATAAAAAGGATTGCATGACTGACTGAATTATTATTGTTGGAAAATTGGAAATATTTTTATGTAAAGAATGTTGAATTCCTTCAGGTGTTTATGGCCATACAAATAAAGTTTGATTTCATTTTTTGTTTTTTATGTTTCAAATAAACTAAGTTCATGTGATGTGAGACCACAAGTTTTCCACAGGTTTTCTCTGTTCTCAGAATAAGCTGGAAAATTATGAAGGCATATTTAGATTTTTTTTTTTATGTTCTTATTGAAGGATGGATCCCTCATGACTCCCTTAAGAACAACCAGGCCGACAACATCCAGCAGCTGCACAGGAAAGCTCGCCTCCTCTCCAACCCCACTTCCACAGCTTCCCTCCAACGACAGAGTGGGTGACGGGTGGAGGACTGAGAGGATATTGTGTGGAGAAGGTAATGAATTATTACATGTAGGTCACCAAAGTGCCAGATTAGAAAGGGTCAGTGTTCACTTCATGCTCTCTTTTCCTCTAAATGAAATAAACTTCGAGGTCAATGTGGACTTAAGTTAAAGTACAGCAACTTCTTCCCGTCCTCATCTGCGTCTCAAAGAAAAAAAAAAAAAAAAAAAGGAGGATTCATGGAGAATAGGAAGTTCAACACAAAGATGAGGGGGAGAGAATCGTAATGATTTAAAGCAATAAATTCTTCGTCTGCTGGAATCACTGCGGGCCTGAGCAGCGGCACAGAATGTGTAATTATCTCTTGAATTCAATAAAAGCGAGGAAGAACAAAGAGCGGGGAAAACGCTTCACTGGTAAGTAAAGCGGTTTAGTGAATCGCCACTACACTGGTACAGGATAACACCAAAGATAATAGCTTCATCTTTTCTTTCTTTCTTTTTTTTTTCTGTACCTGAAGAGCAACTTCACAGGGGTGCCTCCGTGTTCGGAGGCAGAATCAATAACACTATCAAAGGGCAGAATCTCCACCGTAATGAAAGGAAAGAAAATACTGCAGGCTACAGGCACTGAAAGACCACTGGAGATCTATGTGCATCAACACGCCCAAGACTAAATATGAAATCAATTCATTACACCTTTTATTTCTTTCTCAAACACAGTCGGGTGCTGAGATAACAAATTTATCTGCTAACTCCTTCATTTTCAGACTTTTTCCAGTCGCCCCCCACCATTTTTTTTTTTTTTTTACCCCCCATCTCTTTTCAGGATTAATGAAAAGAAGCAGTGGACACTTTCCAGTGATGGAAGCGGAGTAAATAGATTAAATTGCAGAAGAGATTATAAATTATCATTTCTTTATTAAAAAGTAATGCAGGCGAATCAACTTTGAATTAAATTCTATTTGCACGGCATTACTGGAATCATCTGTGTAAATGGCTTAAAATCCCAAATGGGAAATTGTTCTCTCCAAAAGTATAATTGTGGAGGAAGAATAGTTTTTTTTTTTTTTTTTTTTTGGCTTTCTGCAAGAAAAAAAAACTAATCTGAGACTGGATCAATGTGCAAGGTGAAACTTTAATCAAACCACCAGAACTTTTTTCACTGTGACCAATAGGGATCTAACAGGTCTGAGGTGAAAAAAATATATACATACTCTTTAAATGTTTTTCTTTAAGTTTCAAAATAAAATTAAAATACATTCGATTTTGGCAAAAACCTAAAACATTTTCAGTTCTCAAAAGTGGACTTTTATTTAAAAAAAAGAAGCAGTAAATTTAAGCATGTGAGTGAGTAAAACGGTATAAAATAAAAAGAAATAAAAGGTTATGGAGTATGATGCAGCTAAACATATGAAACTAACAGATGTTTTCCAAAGAAGATAAATGAGCTTCAAACTGACAACTCCAGGTAAAGAAAAATATGCTCAGGATGAGTGTGGTCATTAATTACAGCTGAACATCACGCCATCAAATCACCAGACACAGAATCCTCTGCAAATGTCATTTGGAGAAGAAGAAAAAACAGAAATAAGTAAAAACATTTAAAGCGTGACGTAAATGTGAACAGCTGCTCAGAAGAAACTGAACATGAACTGTTTGGAATACTTTTGTAACCTAAAAGCACCAAAGAAAAGAATGGTACGCTTGTGAAAAGACTTTAAGACAGCCGTGTTAAATCCAACATGCTGCAGTTTAGAAGAAGACAGCCTTCTAATGTGAACATGTTTCTTCTACGAGAAATCTGGATTCTGTCAAATCTAAAGAAACACAACAAAAATTTAAAATTGTTGTGAAAACCGCATAGAAGGCTAGAGTCATAATCTATATAATATTGAAATGTATTTTTTCATACTTGTTCTTTTATAATGTATTTTGTATACTCCTCTTACATAGGCCTCTGCTGGACAGTTGTGCCATACATTCCACTACATATTGTACTATGGATGTATATGTACAGAATACCAAAAAAAAACCCCAAAAACATGAGGATAGTGCGTAGTGTATTTTCGCACTATAATGCACAGATAAAAGCCTTAAATTTGATTCAAAATATGAAATACTCATAATCAGGGCACCTTATATACAGTAATTCTGTTTCTTTTTACAGATGCAAAATGATTTGAAGAAGGACAAGGAGCTCGGTCAAAATATCAGTCTGTTTTTTACGAGGTGCAAACAAGGCTGGGTGTTGTGAATACACTTGTGGCTAACGTGTAGCGGTGGCAGACTGCATTTTCTTACGTGTTACTAGAGATCGTAATGTTTGTTTTAGCAGCATCAGTCAGTTTTTATGAGTTGCAACAAGATCATTTGTTTAAAAAAAGTTCATGTAGCAAAAGAAAAGTCACTATAGCTGGATAAAGTAACCACAACAAACTTGTTACTTGGGCATGGAAGCTTAATTATAGATTTCAATAAGGAGTAATTTTAGGAACATGAGTAAAGATTTATTTGTGTTAAGGTAAGAGATAAGATAATTCTTTCATTTGTCCCACAGTGGGGAAATTTCAGTATTTCAGCAGCATTACAAATAGAAATAGAGGTGGATAGTATCGACGATAGGTCAAAAAATTAGACGAGTCACATAATTACAAAAAACAAGTTGTAGTAAAAAAGAGGAAAATTGCACCAGTGGTTATAAGTAATGTAACTGAGAAATTGCACAACATATTTTAAAGTGACATTTTGTTATAGAAACGTGTAAACGTAAGTCCATAATCATTGGCGGTGAGGCTCTGAACTGATGACATCTTGTGAGCTTGGGATGAATTCTGACCAGTGATGAAGAAACCCCAGAGCCGAGACCAGGGGTGTTAAACTCCAGGCCTCAAGGGGCAGGTGTCCTACACTTTTTCCAACCAAACTGCTGTTAAAGCTCCTTATTGGTTAAACATACTTGATAAGGGTAATCAGGAGCAGATAAGGCAGGATATCTGGAAAACCAGCAGGAGGCCTTGAGTTTGACACCCCTGGCCAAGACGCGGATGGTGGTTGGAGACTGACCATTCCAAAATATCGCTCCAGGTCCGTCTATGTAGACAAACTTAAAGACGAAAATATGATTGTGACTGGGTGAGAAAAAAGTGAGCAGTTGGTTCAAACTGAAGGCCGAATTGATAATTGTGTTCAAAGTGATGTAACAATCCAGCATTCCAGGGAGTGAGGTTGATCCTATTTGATATTGCATCAAAGCGTCACTTGTCCATCGTGAAAATCAAAATAAGCATATTCACAACTTGGTTTCAAGAGAATCTGGCCAAACAGAAAAAAAGATGGCGCTTGGAAGTCCCTCCCCCTGCTGGAAGGGCCACAAATAAACATAAATTGCACCAGAAATTACTGGCCGGGCTGGATCGTTCCTCCACTGGAACCCCCCGTTTTAAGCTTTAGACCTTTTTTTTCCATTTGACAGATCGTAACTGCTCAGCTGAGAAAAAAAACATTTCGTAGTTGTACATATTTGAGCACTTGTTAACATTGACTTAAAATATATAAAATCTTCTCCGTCCCATCATCTTGCACACTAAACTGTTAGACAGTTACAGTTTATTCACATTAAAAAGCGTAAAAGCTGCTAGTTCTTAAAAGGTTTTAAAATATCATTTTTGAAAAGGTTTCCTAAACTTTAGAAAACTTCCGCTTACACAACCGACTAAAGTTGCAACATTTCCGCATCCGTCTAAGTTTCTGGCTCCATCTTGCATGTGACCAGAGGCCCCTTTGTTTGAAAACCTTTTATCCCTGACAACATGATGCTTTCATCATTGGAATTTGGGTTAATTTTCATATACCTTCTCATTTGAGCTAACATTTATACTCAAAATTAAACACGAACAGACATGCTGTTTGTTTAATCTATGGGTGGGGTTTGGTGATGTCATAACAGTAGTTTATGAAAAATGACTAAAACACCTACAGAATATTTAACAGTTATGCTACTTGTACTATAATCCAGGTTTTTACCTTTTTATGATGCTCCAAGTGGAAGTTCAAACTTTTTTATTAGTTGCAGCCTTTCTTCAAACCGGAGACGTCGGTCTGATCCGCGGCAGCAGACCCCAGTTTCACCCTCACACATATTCAAAGTAACAAGGCTGTCCAGCTTCATTAGTGTTTTCTTGTGGCACAATTTAATGAAAAGGCTTAAAAGCGCGAGGGGCATAAGAGACCACGGAAAAAAGAAAGAGGCAGACATTGATGAGCAATTTGATTGGCACATGACTCATGGGACGCACCAAATGAGAGCGGGCCCACGGGACAAGAGGAGATCTGATTAGCCGGGCATGGTGAAAATAGACTATACCACGACTAATTCGAGGCAGAGCAAAGAGAGATTGAAAAATTGTGCAAGCCTCATAATCTTCATTGCAGTTTTTATTGAAATTCAATACATCTCTGCAAATGTCTCTGTGCCTCTCTGCCTTTCTTTGTCTTTACAGTGGACACACTCAGTCACACACACACACACAAGTCAGCCCGTGAAATTCACAAAAAAGGCCTTTTTTTTAAATAAACACAAACTCATTCACACACACACAGTCACACAAGCATACAGTGAGGATTATTTTTCTCCAATGGAGCATGTTTTTGGTTCAATCATCACTCTTTGATACTGAGCCATTTTGCACATGCTCAAGGGCATGTACTGAAGATGTGGAGGAAGAGTGGGGAAACACACACAAGCGTGCTTCACAAACACACACACGCACACTCAAACGTTCCCTGATTGTGATAGGCTCGGATGGTTTGGGTATTAAGGCAGCAGTGCAATAGTCTCCAGCACAGTGTCAAAGTAAAGCCCAGCTGTGGTGGCTACTGATATGGCTGGCAAAGACAGCGGGGCCCTAAGGCCAAAGCTGGCTTCAGCTTGAGTTAAGTGCAGTCCAAACTGACCGGAGCACACCAAGCACACGAGGGATGACAAGGATCGGCTAAATAATACTCTGATGTGACCCCTGAAGAGAAGGGGGCTTTTCATATTTGTATGTATTTTCAACAAGTAACATGTGACTGAGATTCATGATGTGGGTGAAGATTCTCAGTCATTTAGATCATATTATTGCAGGATCCTCTTCTTCAGGGCAAAAAATGTAAAAAAACATATTTTATTAAATTATTGTGAAACAGGAGCAGGTGAAAAAATACTGTTTGAAAAAAAAAACAAAAAACGTATTTGTGATGTAGAAACATACACTGGGCGGGGCCAAAAGCTCCCTGCTATGAGCTGTTGCCATTAGAGAGGGTAAGAGGGTGCCAGTGGTCCCACCCAAAACCTTTTAAATGAACTACTGATGCTCTGCAAAGAGAAACAAAGTTTAATTATTGATTTATTTGGACTAAAAACAGCACCAAAAAATTACAGGGAACGATTTTAGAATGGATCAAAGATGATAAACCTCATTTTCACTGAGGAGTCTGGTATAGTCCGGTCTGGTAAGGAGTAGTACGGGATGGACCAGTTGATTCTGGCGAAGGTTTCCATTCGGTTAAGCCTCGCTTTCACTGAGCGGTTTGTTTTCACGGTGCATGCGTGGCTTAGACCGTTACCGTTTCATTGTGTCATTGCAGTGCGACGAAAAGCAACAATGGAGGTCACTCAGCAGCTCGTCTTTTTCTTGCTTTACTTTGTGCATAACAGGAATTTAATGTTGTTTGAAGAAGATTGCGGGCAACGAAGAACAATACTGCTGTAAAGAGGAAAACGAAATTGCTAGCTTGGCGCTCTATCGGTGCTTTCTAATGTCACCATCACTTTCTGCCAATCAACTGACCCATTTCTTTTTTTTATGGACCTACAACCAATGGGGGTCCACAAGTGGTACAACTCAGAAATGTTTAATGAGTTCATTTTACACTGGAACACTCCGAATAGCTTTCCCGACCCGACCCGACCGGACCGCACTGGACTTCTCAGTAGAAATGAGGCTTAAGAGCAGCAAGACAATAAGACAAGTTAGCTTCCATTCACTTCTATGTTAAGGGTTCAAACTTATAACAGAAAGTTACTGCGTGGTCTAAACCAGGGATCCTCAAACTACGGCCCGTGGGCCGCATCTGGCCCACCTCCACATTTGGCCCGGCCCCAGAAAAATATCAAAAACGCATGATTTTTTTTTTGTTTTCCCCAATCTGACTTTGAGATTGAGACCCAAAAATAACGTGACATTTTATCCCCCTCATCTGCAGTCTGCATCCCTGTCTTAAACCCCGCCCCCCACAGTCAAAAAGAACAGAATACGGTGTTCCCTTTCTACATCGCAGTTCACCCTTCATGGTCTAAAACCTCGGGAATGGCATTTAAAAGCTCAGTTTAGTAAACTGGAGCAAGACCATGAAGAGCTTTAAAAAACAAAATTAACAGGAAATCAGTGAAATATTTATTTCCTGACTTTTTCTGTGAATATCCAAGAAAGGGTCACGAATATTTGGTTATGTGTGGCTTTCTGAAGAACCATAAATATTTACATTCAGACTGCGATTGATGCTAACAGTTTCAGGACCTCTAGTCTGAAATATAATGACATTTTTTGTCCCACTCACTGGCCAAATTTCCTGGTCAAATTGGAGATGAGGAATTGACCACAGACTGCTTCTAAAAACCATTAAGTCACATGACTACTAATTTCTGTCATTTAACATTTTTTTAGTTTGGGGAGCAACTGCTTTTCTTTTATAGTTCAATTTTTTTCCTTTAAGAAGTAAAATCACCCCTTTTTCAAACAGCTTTTTCTACTTAAATGGTATTTTTGTGTGTCATTCAGATTAGAGGGATAATCTGAAACCGACCTACAAGTAAATAAATTAAACATAGTTTAAACAAGGAAGAGAGCAAAAACTTTTCCCCCCAAACTGAACCTTTTAGGTTCAGCAACCACAAACAAAACCCCCGAACACATTCAGTGTTCCGATTTCAAACGCTATGCTTTGGAAGTTTTATGAGAAAAAGCAAGTCATAGACACTCAGCGTTTCTGATTAAAATTCCAACAACAGTTCATGTCCTGATTTTCTGAGCATCTACAGGGATTTCAAACTTTCTCTGTTGGCCAAGTCTAAAACTTTTCAAAAGGAAATCTGGATGTTTCTCCTGAGAATGGAAACAGTTTGATTCATATGCAGTGACAAACAAAAAGACAGACATACACTCCCCCCAAATTCTCTTTACCCCTGACACTTATTGTAATTGCTTATAATTTCCTTTTCTTTTTTTTTTTTTTTTTTAATCTATCAATATTTCGGTCAATTTCCCCCCACATTTTCACATTATCTCGTCTTTTTGAAGCACCTCCATCATGTTTTTTTAATTATTTCTATTATCTTTTTTAGGCTATTTGTTTATTCTATATACTGCATTCACATGTAGTGGTAGCCTCATCCATATGGAGAACAGTATGACCAAAAAAGAAACTTATCAAACACCTGCCCCTCTTTCTCCCTTTTCCTCCCCATCTTCCCGCATTTCCTTGGAAAATGTTTGAACTCTCCGGCTTGCTAAGATGTTGCTGAAACAGAATATGAATTAGCCCCCTCCATCTCCCCCAGATCTGTCTTAATGCTGCTGCTTATGCCTAAGACATGCCCCCACGAACCCCTCCCTGTGCATAAATAATAAAACAATACAAAAGGAGGAGAGGCCCACTGTCGAGGCGCACATGAAAGAAGCGCTGAACTCCAAGCTGGAATGACAGGATTCAAAACTTCCTCAGAGGGTGCCAGTGGGGTGTGGCGAGAAGCTAGGGGGGCAGAAAAGAAGAAGCAAATGTACATGTTTATGGATGTACAGTGTGTCTGCATCCAAACACGCTTGGCTGTATAAACACTGGCCCTCCACTGAAATATTTTTACTGTAGCTTTTGCACACGTCCCTCGTTGAATCCTGATACTGACGCGTGATCATCAGCGCCATATTGAGACGGGGGCTATTCTGTTGTGATGAGAAACAACACATCATTTATTCAAGCTTATATTTATTATATGAAGAGGCGGGCACTTTGTTAAAAATATAGGAGTATCCATGTTTTGTGTGTGTAAATATATCTTTATAGCTCTACAGCAGGGGTGTCAAACCCAATCGCACAGGGGTCCAAAATCCAAAACACACTTTAGGTCATAGGAACAGGATAAACACTTATCGAACACAATAAAACTACATTTTTTAAAACTTTAAAACTTTTTAACATGAACAAAAACAGCAGGGATATTATTCCAGAATAAATCAACCAAAACCTTAAATAATTTTCAAGATTTTACTCCATGAAAATATATTTTGTCAAAATTGTACAAGTTAGAAATAAGTGCAAGATAACATCGGGTCATTAATAACAATGAAAAAAAAAGATCTGGAGGGGCGGATAGAATTACCGCGAGGGCCAGATCCGGCCCCCGGGCCTTGACATGTTCTCGCCTGCTACATTCACACTGCCCTCTGGAACATGCATTCAAACACTTCCAAAGAAAAGCATATTTCAACACGCGTTTTGGGCTCTACATACAAAACATGTAACCATTGAATGTGCATTAAGGTTCAGACCCTCCGGGATTTCGCGGCAGATTTTTATGATTGTTGCAGCCTAATGTTATGGCAGCTTTTATGAAAAGTTGTGACAAAACCTGCAATGTTTTTTAATATATATATATATATATATTATATATATATATATATATATATATATATATATATATTGAAAAACACCTAAAAAGTGTTATTTTATTTTATTTTATTTACATTCTCATATTCGAACTCTTTTATCGTGACAGCTGTATGAGGCAAATACTGAGTCATCACTAAAAACAAGGTTGTGCTGTCATTTAACTTGAATAGAACTATGAACCAAAAAGTAAAATTTTGGTGGTAAAAGTATAAACAATTTTCAGTATATTGCATCTTTCTGAGTATCATGGGTCCCTGAGTATAGTTGTACACATCCAAGAAAGCCCAAGTCTCCAGTATCTTTATTACCTTTTAAGGATATTTTTCTTCTCAAATTCCTAATTTTTCAGTAATTTTATTACATTTTTTAGTATCTTCTTATGTTTTTTATTTTCCCTTTTTTTTTTTTTACCTAAACCAGAGTTAAAATAAAATAAAGCTACTCTAATTTATCATATTTTGTCATATCTTAATCTATTTTTTTATGAGAAATACTTTTTTATTGGATATATTATATCAGGTAAAAAATACACAGAAAAAGTGATGGTGTAACTTTTTTATAGAGAAAGTGTTCTAGGGTTAAGTTTCTTTTTTTATTATTTCATACGTGACGTCAGAGATTAGCATTAGATTTTTCCTTTTTTTTGTGTGTGTTAGGTGAAGTAGTGTTCTTAATGTACATTATTGGGGTTTTCTCTTGTTGTCACTAAAATGCACATTTACCAATTTTGTGCATTATCTCTCTCTAAATAAGAAAAACAATTGATCACTGGTGTCTTAAACTGGTCTTAAATCAGTCTCAATGTAGTCTCACAGGAACAATGGAAAGACATGTAAAAAAATTTTGGATGCAAACAATTTCTGAAGAAATAAATTTGATCTTGAGTTTTTTTTTCTTTCTAAATCTGTGGAGAAAGACTGCGTTAAGATTCCAAAGCAGTGTTCTTCATTCATGCTTTCACTTTGTAGTTCTGCTGTATTTGCAGCTCAGTAAAGTTAAACTCTTCCAAGCATTTTAAAAGACATGTTTTATCTGTCAGATTCATGTCAACAACCTACTGAAGAGCAAAAACAAACCTGGAAGAACCGCTCTTATTTCACTTCTTACATACAATTTTTCATGCATGTGTTTCATGAAAATTAAACTCTCCAGAAATTACAGCAAAATATATGAAAACACCACATTTCACTTCTGGTGACCTGAATTATTACACACTCTGATTGTTGCGAAATTGATTTTACATCCTTTTTTCATATAAAGAATTCAACTTTTACTTTAATTATTTAGACACAAAGTTCAGATATACAGAGGTTTGTTTCGTCTGCTCAATTTTTTCTCCCCTCTACCACTGTCTTCCCCTATCATCTCCATTCTCCAGGCCTGAATATCTCTCCCTATCTCTCCTCCCCTCCCTTTATGAAGTCTGCATATGTATTAAGAGGGATTTTGCTGTCCCAAGACAGCAATTTACATAAAGTGCATGCCATCATTGGTTGAAGAGAGGCAAATTATTTCCCAGGCAGCATCACACTTTTTCCCCCCTCTTTTATTATTTATTAATTTTCCAACGCAGTGCAAGCTGGGGCTTGTTAGGACCATTTAGTCAGATATGCTAAACACTGCTCTCCTTAAAGTGCCTTCATCAATGAACAGCGACGGGGGTGGGCAAGTACCCATTAGAAGCTATTGAATTAAGGACTCGGTCAGTCGTAACCACTGCCTGCCTGCGTGTGAGTCGGATTTAGCATTTGTTGGCAGATGCACACGTGTTCAAGAGAAGACGCTTGTCTCAAATGGAACATCGATTGACAGAAAGAATATTAAAAAAAAAAAAAAAAAACAGCGTGCATATGTAAATACACTTGAGCATTCGAGTCATGCATCTTGAGCAATTATTTCACTTCATTTCATATTTGTTTTTCCTCTGACACTTCTCACTCTTTTTGATGACAGCACACAGCAAAAACATGCAATGATGCTGCCAAACCGCAGCGCCACAACCCAGCATTGTTGTGGATCAGGGAGGACACGCTGTCACGCTCATCACAGATGCAAGCATTTCCTTGAAGTCACACAAAATATGCCGTGTGAATTAGAGGTTTCTGTCAGTCTGGATTTCGCCTGTCCAGGTCGACTTTTATAGAATAGAAGTCAAAATTGAGTTTTTCTACATTTTTTTTTTCTCTTTCAGAGGAAAGAATAGATTTTCTCACAATTGGAATGTGATATGTGGTTCAAAATGCGAAAAAAAAATCTTATTATGATGATTCTGTTATGACTACGGCTGATATGCTATTTGATGAAGTGTTCACATGGAGAACTTCATTTCTTGTATACTTTTTTGGCTAAAATTAGCATGTCTAATTACATGAAGCCGGATGAGAAATGGCAAAACCTATACAGGGCACTCAGGTTCCCCACACAAAATAGCAAGCTCGTGAGCCTGTGGAGCAAAAATGTTCAGGGACTGCATAGCTAACACTGGTGTTGTATGTATTACTGCGTAAGAGGCCTGTTAGTTCAACTCAAAAGTGTGTTCTTTGCAGGCTCTGTGCGTGCACACTGACTGTTAGAAAGAGTACAACTAGTGTGGGCGCCCTCTGGACACTTTTCTATCATTGCACGCCCTGTCCAAAGAGCATTTGTGTTCGGTCAGCAAGAGGCAAGTACCACGGCTAGAGTGTGGCGTAAGGGCGCAATATATCACAGCATTACTCGTACGACAAAAGTTACTCTAAAATCATCGGATCAAACCATCACATTTTACTTGTTTCCACCTATACTTCATTTCCAATCTTGTTAATTGCTTTTAATTGTGTTTTTGACTTGAATTTTGTACGGTGTCTGTAAGGGTTCACAATTAGTCTGTGGACAAAGGAAGGTTTTCTTGCAAGATGCTTTCTTTTTTTTTGTAAAGATTGGTAACAGCAGTACAACCAGTCCTTCAAAAGAAAAAGTTACTCAGGGCCAACTGAAAAAAAAAAAAAAAAAATAATAACTAAATGAAACAAATAAAGGAGACTAAACTTGACAGGCCTGTCCAGACTCCACACTTGGGAAGCTTTATAGACAGAGGAAAACCGGGAAACCAAACATTCTACAAAAATCATCTATAACTGTAAAAACACGACAAACTAAACACATTTAAATAATCAAAATGCTCTTCAAAAAATAAACAAAATAATTTCGTTTATAGAAACAAAAAATATAGTCCATTAGAAGAGTGGGCAATCCCTACCGTTTTGCCAGTGGAATGTCCCAACCTCCTCCGGTGATAATTGTGGCCGGGGTTCACTTGAGATGGAACTCAGAAACAAATAGAGGTAAATAAACTGTCCTTTCATTTAAAACAAATCAAATGTGTGTACCCACTATTAACTTATCTTAAGCAAACAAAATAAAAGTAAATTATTTAATTGAAAACAAGGACCTACAAAAACAACGTCCACGTGGTGTTTTAAGCTCAACCACCACAGTGTCCTTTAGAGTCCTGAAAGCCACTTTTAAGCTCCCATTTTTTAAGCTTTTATCTCCCATTTTCACAAATCACCACAAATATTCTTAAACTTTGTATATCACCTTTCATTCGTATGAAGCTCAGAGTGAGTGTTAAAAAACAAAAACACAGAAAATAGGACATTAACTTAAAAAAAGAATCCCTCTGCCCTCAGTTTAGGACTGTTTATAGGCTGCAGCCATTGAACGTGCATTGAAAGATAAACTAGTTCAAACTTTGATCAATTAGGGACTAGAGTTTGGTAGGGTTTCCGTGTTCAAATTTCTCATTTTCAAGCGTTGCTCTGTAAGTTTTTACGACTGTTTTTTTGGCTCGACACAAAGCACACAATAATTGACTGGGCGATGACTGTTGAGCCAGTTGAACTTTGACCAATCAGGAGCTCAGATTTGGTGGTGACATGGATGGTGTCCCTTTTTGATTCATGGAAGTGCCAACTGTTTGAAAATTGATCACAAAGGAAGAAGTATTACGTGTGGTTTGTGCCCGACTGGAATTCTATGACACAAAATCTTTTATATATTAGAGAAGAGCTAAAAACAAAGCAAAATTCATGAGATTTGCACTGATTTGACATTTACCACCATAGTAGTGTAATGTAGTAACAGTCCAGTGTGAACACCTTAGGTTAACCCCACATTCCTGAATTTGAGTTTAGCTCATTCTTGAACACGCAACATACTGTAACTTTTCAACCGTTAACGGTGTAATTCCAGCAGATTCTGAAGAAGAAAAGTGAATTGTCTGGCTTTTTTCCTTCAGAATCTACTGCAATTGTGTTCATCACGTTAGCATTAAAAAAAAAAAAAAATAGAACATTTTCATTACCTGCATTAATGCTAAAGTGAACGCTTTCTCCTGATTGTGGTCGCTGAAGATGCCTTGGAAATTTAAGAAATTGCTGAAGAAATTTGCTGAAAGTGCTAATATTATTTGCATAATGCCCAAAAATTTAAGCTTAACCCAAAATTATCCCAAAAAAACCTCAGTGGATGCCAAATTGCCCAGAAATGCTAACATGTTGCTAATATATTAGCTTAACACCAAATTTTTCCCCCAAAAAAGCTAAAAAAAAAATCACAAAAATTGCGTAAAATTTAAAAAAACGTCAAATGTATGAATACCAAAAATTCAAGCATTGATGTCCCGAACATGCTCAAATTTTTTATACCAAAAAAGTAACACTGCACAAAATAAACTGAAAAATTTCCCATTGAAATTACATTGGATAAGAAAAATCAGATAAAATTGTATAGTATTTTAAATGCATAAAACTTACAAATACCAAAAGTACAAGCAGCAATGCCCTGAATATGCTTAATATTTTGATCCCAAGATTGAAGAAATTTCATAAGGTGTCATTTTTCTTTACGTGTTAAAAACATACAAAAAATAAAAAGGGAATGAGCAGGAGAATCGCTATTGAGTGACAAAGAACATAAACATTGGAGCTGTGGTGTGAAAGGGTTAAGGTGACCTCATGAGCCTCAAGGGAACTGCAAGATAAACCTGGACTCTCCTTAAGACACAGTCACTCCTCTCTGCAGTCCTCATTGGGGACCATAAAACATAAAGAAGAATAACCTTGATCGGAACTGCGTAAGACTAAGGCATCTAAGTAATATAAGCAGTAAGGGAATCGTTTAAGACAAGGCTAAGTATCATATGACGCAAATGAAATGTGATGTTTCTCTTTTATTCTTTTAATATTTAAAAAAAAATCATAGATAAATCAAACAAAAATCAACAGCAAAAATCAAATTTCACAAACGAGTTCTGAAAATAAAATCTTTCCAGCTTCAGATAAAATCTTTCAGTACATCAACTGTGTCATTAGGAGAAATGACAGAGGTTCAGATGCCACTGCAGTCAAACCTTTGGCCGCCTCTGTCAGACGGGCGGCTTATCAGGAAGTTATTTAGAATTAATGGGATTCACTGAGAGAAGTCCATTGTACCTTAGATGTTTCTCCTTTTGTCTGGGTCTTTGAACGATGCTCTGTCACTTTAACAGAGGCTAATAAGATTAAAGCTCCCTGACAATAGACGGTGTAATTCATTTCAACATCGGGGAATGCGTACTGGGCCACGAGAGACAAGAGGGGAAGATTATCAACGCCGCATAATAATTCAGCCACAGCGGAGACGACGAAACGGCAAACGGACAGGCGGGAAAACATCATTTAGAGTTCTGATAAGGAGGCCAAATTTCTTGAAGTGGTCACCATACAAACCATGGATGGAAAACTAATAGTCATGAAAAACATTTTGGTGCTCCCACTTTAAGCAAAAGTGTACATTTCAACACGAGGGGAATGTCAAAGCACAAGACGAGCCAGTTTTCAGTTGTACCATGAACTATTCACAGCCGATTGTGCGCTATTACTGCGCTTAGTCACCAAAGATCGAACACTTTAGCCTCTCCTGAAGGTCTGGTTCTCATAAGTGGCTGAGCGGAGCTAGACGGTGCCATCTGACAAGTCTTTCATCTTCAGGGAGCGCCTGGCAACCTTTCTAAGCTTCCAGTCAGAAGGGGAATACCACTTCACATATTAGCCTATAAAGTTACATGCCCATTAGGCCACCACAGAAGAAATGTGCAATATTTACTGTCTGGACGATTAGGAATAAGCCTCAAATCATATTGAATTCTGCTACCCGCACCCAAAAATTGGGTGTTAGCATGTGAACAAAAACACTCTCTTGACAATTTAGAGCCAAACTTTGACAGAAACGCAGCATAGATGGAAACTTACTGCAGCATCTGAAGCCGCCTGCTCCAGATTCAATCCACCCTGAAGCTTTAAAAACTTTGTTTCTCCAAGTTGGTGTTAAAAAGTTTAAATAATACATTTGTTATCATTAAAAAATAATATTTTTAATTGATACATTTACTAGAAGATTATCTTGAACCACAAAAACATTTAAATTTTATCAGCAGACAAACTAACACAAATGAAAAGTTATTTAATTTGATTTTAAGATGATGTTAGCCGGCGGGACAGTAAATTGATTTTAGCTCTGTTTTCTCAAGGATGAAAGGTCCTGGTTTAAATCCAAAACTGTCCATTTCTGTGTGAAGTTTGCCTTTTTCTCCAGTGCACCTGGCATTCTGGCTTCTCCCCAAATCCCCCCCCAATTCAGAGGTTAATTGGTGACTGAAATAGCCCTTTGGGACAGATTGTGAGTGTATGGTGGTCTGTGTGTGTTTGTGGCAACCTGTCCAGGATGCACCTCGTCCTGTGACAGCTGGAACAGCACCAGCAACCCCTAAACCTTTCCTTGGCTAAAGCAGATATAGATAATGAATAGATAGAGAATAACTCAAAACTTCATTTAAAGGGAAATAGAAAAGAACAAAAAACAGTTTGTTGTGGAATCAGATAACTGTGGACCGTTCTCTTTAAGGGCAAATATTTCTTAATTTATCAAAAAAAAGCACCATCTTCTTGGGTAAAAGCATCTTTTAGGTGATATGCAGAACCATTTATAAACATTGTGATCATTAAAATAAAATTAATTCTATAAATCTATTTCAATAAAAAATGGATTAATAGATAGAGATTTTTTTCCAAGTTAAACACTTTAAAAATAGTGAACAATTATTTTGGTACAGTCTTGGGAGGCAGTAAGTATCGTGTATCGCGATACGTATTGCCTATAGAGTAGGGATGTCACCATCTGATCACAGCATCAAAGATCTGGTCCGATTGTAAAGTTTCAGACAATATTTCATTATTGGCTCGATCAGCGCTACATATTTCAAGTTTATTTATTATGGATAAATACTGGCTATTTCTTCTACTTCATAGAGGTTGTTTAAATGCTGAATGCTAAAAAAAAAAAGTTAAAAACAAAGTTATAAAATTACATTTAGGAACAACTTGGATCTGTTTATTACTTTTTTTTTTTTTTTAATCTGTTACAAAAGTATTGGAAACTCAAGATCAAATGACTTGAAATCAGATCAAGACCAAAAAATCTGATCGGGACATCCAAAGTATGTAATGTTGCTTAAACCACAAAAAGATACCAACCTCGTTCTGAATGGTCCAGACAGGTTCTACCGAAGGTCAAATAACAGTAGAGACATCCAGATCTTTTTGCCGATTAATATATATTTTTTTCCACTTATTAATCATTTATTAAATGTGTACTGCTTTCAGTGTTAAAACTAGACAGAATGATAGAAAATATCTTGTACAGTGAGTGGTATCACAAGTGAGGAGGTAGAACTTAATGATGAATGATGAAAAACTTAAAAAAAAGGCCTGCTGATGGTGAGCCATTACGAAACTAGAAAAATGTATCTTCTGTAGGGCGGGATCATTAATAACACGGGGACTGCTGAATGTTGCAGAGAACAATGGCATTGTGTGTAGAAGAGATGACAAATCCACCCTTCTTTTCTCTCAGAGACGGGACGACTCTATCTATTAATGACTTGAATGCCTTCATTCATTATTCTCTAACCTCTGCAACAACCTGAGTGATTTTTAATTGCCTTGGGTGATATGGTTCACTGTGTGATATTCAGCAAACAGTTGCAGTGTTACTGTGTGCCCCCCCCCCCCCACCCCCCCCGCATGGACATTCCCTGGCTAATCAGTGGTGGAGAGTAATTTAATATTTGTAAGTGCATTTCTAATGTTTGCAGACGATGTGATCCTTTTGGCTTCATCAGTCCTGAACCTTCAATTCTAGCTCCCGGGGTTTGAAGTTGAGTGTAAAGTTCAGATAAGAATCCAGACTGATTTTGGTTCTCAAAATGCCCCCTTTGGATTAGGAGTAAGTCAGCTACCCAGACTGAGGAGGAGTCAAAGGGACTCCATATTAAAATAATAAAAAGCTTGGTGAAGAAGAAAACACATAATATGACTCCCAGCTGACGGAAGCATAAACACTGCTGCCTCTCTGGTACTGTCGCATTAGCAAGACATGAGGCCTTTAAGAACTCCCCCCCATTTCAAAATTTTTGAAATGGCACTGCATACCGTAGGGACAGAGCTGCTCAGCTCAGCTCCAAAAGCCACGCCCCCTCAGAGGAGATTTTGGAAAAATAGGCTGCAGATCAACATGAAAAATGGCTTTTTAAGACATTTAGGTTGTGGGGTTTTGGTTAAAACTTCATAATCATTATGGGAGTGTTAAAAAAAATGGACATTAATATTCCTGTGACATTTTACTCCAAATGAAACATTGGATCAATTAAAAAAAAAGAGCATTTTTTTTTTTATTTAAAATATTAGTATTTATCAAACTAAATGTTTAAGTTGAGTAAACAATCAACTTAAATGTTTAATTTGATAAAAACTAATAATTCTAGATGTAACAAATTACAGAACTTTTGTCAATTGATTGAATGTTCCACAGTGAAGATGACATATATAAAGAAAACAAGGCTTAAAATTATGTTTATGAGTTGTATTTGCTTAGAAAACTTTTTCTTGAAAAAGAGCATATTTGTGACATTAAATATGCCCGCTAGGTAAGCCACAAGCTTCCTGCTCTGCTTCATTCTGACACATCCACCTGTAGACGACTAGATCCATGAACGTCTTTGTTTTCCTGACATCTGGCCCAGAACTGGACGTATGAATAGCTCCAATATTGCTTCTCATTTTTGTTGCACCAGTAATGTTAATTTGGGGATGTGAGAGGGCAATAAGCTAGTTGGAGAGCTGAGTGCTTACGGTCTCACCCACAACTCAGATGAATTTCTAATGAACTAACTGCAGAAGCTGTCCTACAAAATTACTTTTTTTTTCTAAACTTTGACTGAAAAGAGCATAATCAGAATTAAAACATTAATAGGAATTTTTTGAAAATAGATAAAAGATGATTGGAGTGGGTCTTTAACTTTAGTGATGCGAGGTTGTTCTGCAATCAAGCCTTTGAGGCGATCTTTTGACCTGTATGCTGTTCCTCATCCACTGAACTTGGATTCGCATCTTTTGCAACTGTTGATCCCTCTGATGTCCACAGCTTTTCCGATTGAAAATCACTGATCAAAACTTAAAATATATATAATATATAATGAGGAAAACCTGACAGCCTCCTAAAGTATTAAATTTAGAAAACTGAAAATACCAGACTTGGCTCACATTTTGCAAAGTCATAAGAGTCTATATTACACTCAGCAGAAAAGACGTCTCAGCAGAAAGTTTGAAGTGATGAAGCCGGTCTGGCATCCAGACACCATGTTCCACTCTGCCAACTCATCCACCCCTCTTTAACCCAACCCTTATCCTCCCTGCTCTGTCCATTTTAAACCACCACCCACTCTTTCCCCCCTCTCCATCTCCTCTTTGCTCCCCCCCACCAGTGGCTGGGGACAATGGCTTCAGTGAGTCTTCTTGGAGCCCAGATCAAAGGCAAATTACAGCCGACATCTATGCAAAATGTAATATGGAAAGCCTGCAGCCATGTCCTCACTATTGATTTCTCTCTCTTCTCCAATCTCTTTCCTCTCACTCGGTTTCTTTCTCCGCGTTCCTCCTCCCCGTTTTTATCTAAGCACAATAACATGCAGTGTGAAATTTGAAGAAGAAAGAGCCCAAACTCCCTTAGAGCGAAAGAAAAAAAAAAGAAGATTTGAAAAGAGAGAAAAAATGTGCTGGGATAGAATTTGGCTGGCCCTAGCTATGCCTGTTTGCATTTAGAGTTCATTTTGTGATGTAAGTAGTCCCGCTGCTTGTGAAGAGTGACACTTTAGGCGAGGGTTTGATGTCAGAGAGGGAGGGGCTGCAATACGTTCTGCCCAGGCCTTTTTCTCAAATGAAATCAAGTCGACAGGCAGTGTTCTTCACACGCAATAGATTCATATTTGTGGAATATCGAGTTTTGAGGTTAAAATGGAAGTGTGAAGCTAAATTGAGTTCTTGGTCAGATTACTCGCTCTCTGAAGTCATGCAAGCCCTGCAGGAAATTGAGAAGAATTGTTGAAGTCACTCTTCTTATGACTATGACACTTTTTTTTTTTTTAAGCTTTTAAAAGATGCAAATGTGTGGAATATTGCTGAAGTCATGCGTTTTTGACCTGTCAGCGTGTTCACTGACACAGCAGCTATTTCAAATAGAAGCTCGCCGGCTTTGAGACGGTTGCAGGAAGGATTTTTTTAGCATGAGGTGACTGCTCCAGATGCGTTTTATAAGCTGCATAAACAAGAAGTTAGAAAGATATTTTATATATATTTATATTTATTTCAAGTTGAAATAATTAAAGATGTTTTTTTTCCTGCAAAAAAATGCAGTGACCATGAAATATATTCAGTTTTACAAAAAAGACATATCATAACAAAACAATGATATTAGTTAGTTAAAACAACTATAAATGAAAATAGTGTTTACTTTGCACATATATTGGGAATTAGTAGGATAAGTGGATTTTGGTTTTTTTTAATAAAATTAAACACTTAAAATTGTTTTTTTATTCTGCAAAATGCTAATTTAAAAAAAATTAAGGTGATTAAAAAAACAATTTTTTCTCTTGCCTGCATTGAATCTAAAAAGATATAACCTATAAAGTAAGTAATAATCATAAAAGCATTAACGATATTAAAATAATACATAGTTATTCAAAAAACCAACATATTTTACATGAAATTTGAAATAAGTAAAAGTTTTAATGTGTTGAAAATGGCAAAAATCAAATATAATTTCTCAAATCCGATTGTATTTTGTTTTTTGGCAGCTATTAACTCCCTATCAGACTATACACATAGCAAAGCATAATTATAACAATAATAATCCAATTCCTGTCAATTTTCTAAAATAATTTAAATTTACATTAAATCTACATAAAAGTAAGTGTATTCACATATTAGTATTTAAGGAAAGTACACCATTTTTGATGTTTAAGAATTATGCATGACAACACTTGAAATTGTGCATTATTTTACTTTCACTGCAAAAATAGGCAGTCCATGTTTAATCACTGATTCCCATATTAATGTATTCATAACCAAAACAATTTAAAAAAGAACCTTCTCAGACACCTCATCTAACATAAACAGGTTTTTGGTTCAAACATACAACAATGAACTGAATCTGAGGATTTCCTCATTTAAAACTAGAGAAATGTCGATGTAGAAGACGACAGAATTTGCTCATAGTTTACAATATGTGGCTAACATCACAGTTTCTTCTGATAAAAAAAAAAAAAAAAGAATTTGTGTTTTGATAAACAATGCTCAAAAATCTCCCAGCTGTTTAATCCATTCACCATAAGGAGCTGCAGCCCCTCAACACACACACGTATGCGCAGACAGAGACTTTGTTCTCGTCTCAGTGTGTGTGAGAGACATGGCGCCTGAGCCTATTGAACTGTGAATAAATATTGTGCTGATTAAGAAGAAAATGCTTTAGGGTTGAAATCCAAGCAACACACCTGGAGTCCAAATGGAGATATATGGTAAGGGGAAGACATACTGAGAGCAGTGAAAGAGTGGTGCACACTGCGTGTGTGTGTGTGTGTGCGCGCACTACTACATTACTGCAGACGCCACTGGCTCACTCCTTGTATTTGAGTGTCATTTTAACTGGATGCATTCTTTCAAAGAGCGTTTGAACCTGTGTGTGTGTTTGTGTAAGTTACAGTGGTGGGTGGGGGAGAGAAGACATTTGAAAAGAAAAGGAAACCAGTTTTTTTTTTTCCTTTTCCATTTGTGTTCGAGCGCCGCTCTGCCAGCTACAGTGCCCTCAGCCATGGGCACAAAGACGACAGTGACAACCCATTCATTTCCCTGACGAGCTGTCGCCTGCGGGAGGATAGGTGACTTCTCTCAAGGTTATTTATGGCATTGTTGATCTCTCATTCTCAGCATCAGCCCCCTTTGTCACTCAGTCCCCTCCCCTTGTCCCTTGCCATCCTGCACCGCTACAGCATCCCTCTTTTTTTTATTGGTATTTAACTTTCACTTGGCTTGTTGTTGTCATTAGCCAGATTTGATCTGTTCATATTGTTTGGCTTCCATCTAAAAACCTAGAATTCCGGTAAAACAAGCTCTAAACGGGATCCAATAGAGTTCAATGTATTTTAGTGTGAACATAACAGATCTCATAACAGTCATGCTAGGATTTGCTTTTATTAGTTGTTTGTTCAAAAAGTAGCTCAGTATTTGCTTTTTCTGTAAGAGAGAAAGCAGGCTAGGCTAAGCTAAAGCTGTCGTCACATACATGTGTATGGTTTCTGGGTTGTCCGAACCCATGGATGCTCAAAGACATGCAAGGTAGCATCTTAACCTTTGTGGTATCCTAGGTAAGTTGATGTTGGGACCCCTCAAGACACTGAACTTTTATTTTCAATGAGTTTTGATTTTCACTGGCAGACATTAAATCCTGTGCACCTTTGTCCACATTTGTCATAGGACAAATAACACGTCAGTGTAAGGCTTGGATCATCTGGACCCCATAAGATAACAAGAGTTAAGGTATGTATTCCTCTCATCTATTTCAGGCTCGTGTGGCCACCTCATGGAAATGGGACAAACTATTGTCAGGCGTGTGGTAATTGTCTCTTGAGGTATGTGTAAGGAGGGTGGAAGTTGCATGCACTTCTGATGTATGGGGGTGGGGTCGTACTGTGCCCTAACAGCATATTGGTTGTTAGTCAGGTGTGCACACTGACCCCTGACTGACATGCTGCATGCACAGGTTGTGCAGGGGTTACCCAAGTGCTCACTGGTTGCCTGTAGAACACCCACAAACTACAGTTTGATTGTCTTGTTTCCTAATTTCTTAGAGGCATAATAAAAGATTACACATGTATCCAAGTTTCCAAATCCCCACAACTCACCTGTGTTTCACCTACTTCCCTTACTTACTCATATGTTTGCTACTATCTATCGCCCACAGTATGCCCATACAAAAAAAATGAGCAGGATCTTTTTCTTTCTACGGCCTCACCGGACGATCTGTCATCTTAACATTTTGTGGTGCCACCTGTGTGCCCAGCACTGGTTTGCCCTTTTTCCATCTGCAGACTGACCGTATCCAATCGTAAAGGCTGTAGGGTGGTTGAGAGTTTCATAGACAGTCTTTCTTTGTGCAACTCTTCTAGATACAAAATCATTCCAAGGCCATTTGAGGTGATTTTACCCACCATGTCTGGGGTCTCTTTCTGCCTTGACAAGCCTGTAATGATCCACCAAAAAGTATTCCAGTGGCCTTGTTGCTAGATGTCCAGAACTACCTCTACTAACTCTCTCAAGTGTAGAGGAATTTAATCTCTATCCCAAGTTTCTCCTGGTTGACCGCACAGTCTTTATGAAGAGTCTTAATCACAATGCAGAGGAAGCTTTTTTCCCACTTGTGTCCATAGTCTTCTGTCTCTTCACAACTCACAGCTCATGACAATAGGTGAGGATAGACAGAGACCAGTAATGTTCTAAATAAAATACTTTTAAAACAACTCTGGACTTTTCCAAATACAATAATTTTATTGTGCACACAAAACATTCTTCATATGTGATGTCTGATAACTGAAGGCCTCTGAGGCTTTGATCATGACAGGCCAAAGAAAATTTGAGTGCAAGGCTTATGCCATCATTTAGACCAACATTATGCTTCATGCAGACACACTTGCACTCTTATACGGCAAAGGAATACGGTTCTTCCTGCTCACACTCACACACATCTACAATGCATGAGTAATGTGATTTAACCTGCTTTGGCAAGCTCTGACGGGTACTCGACATGATTAAGAGCCAATATAGCGTTGCATAAAGCCAAGCTAAAGATGTCTCTTTCTCCAAGCTGCTCCTCTTTGCCTGCTTCTTAAGTCCCTCTTTGCATCTCCTTCTACATGTCTTTTAAGCACTTCTGAGGATTCTCCATAGAAGAACTTTACACACATCATCCAGATTCCTTTACTGAGATCCACAAGCATATCCGATGTCAGGGAAAATGGAGGCTATGTGGTAATAAGGTGTTTTTTAAAGGTCTCCTCGAGGCAAAATACAGGAAAGTTCAGAGGATGTTCATCTTTTGGGCTTTTTTTTGCCTTTTTAAAGCAAAGTAGCCCTCCAGTTCCTATAGGACCAATCATGAGTTGATGAGGATCAGCACTCGTCAGATGCAGAGAGTTTATAGGTGCCCACATGAGGGGCAAAAGAGGGATTTTGAGGAAAAGAGGCAGATATGAAAAGCTGATATTTAAATTAAAGCTCTTAGTATACATAAGGAGAAAAAATTCTCAAGCGACGTTCGCACCGGAGATGTGGCGTACATTCAAGAATGTGCTAAATACAGGTTCTTGAAAAATAGCCCATGTTGTTCACATTGTTCACATCTTTCATCTTTTTCTGTAGTTTACTACTCCATGGCTATGTCCAAATTCCTTCCCAACACATTATAAAGTGCAATATGTAGTGCACTGTTTGCCATTTTATAATGCTGTCCTAATCTACAAATTCATAATTGAGTGCTATTTACCAGAAGTCTTTGCGAAACACTAGTGTGCATTGACATTTACTGCTTCAGAAAATATAGACCACAATGCATTTCGGTCGAACAATTTTCACTAAGAAAACTTGTTTAAATGTAATTTTTATCAAACCATCCACATCGTGAAATGTTTGCGTTGATTCGATTTTCACTTTGTAAAACCGGTGATGTCATACCCAGCGTTAAGAAGAATAAAATGTGTCCAAATTGCTTTTAAAATCAAGGGTATTATATGGTCCCACACTATCGTCTTTTAGTAGTTAGGGGAGGAAATCTGACATAGCCCATATCCGCCACCAACAGTTACAAGAGACTTCGTCCAAATTGTCGGAGCGGTGTAAATTTGGCTATTTTTGCAAACATGTCCAATTTCTATCTCCAAATAAGTACATAAAATGCTGGTGTCTCAAACCTATAGTCATAGGACAGGCAAACAGCTGGTTCCAACTGCAACAGGTTTATTAACACGGTTAAAAGTCTACAAATCTAAATCAGGGTCAGGCAAGCAAAAGTCAATAACGAACATCAGAGAGCAACCAGAGTGGCAAGGGTCAAGGTAAGGGTCAGTGCAAGGAGTTGACAGATAGGGCCAGGGAAGAAACATAGTTTGGAAAACAGAAGATCAAATCCTGATGAAACACTTGGTAATGAAGGCAGAGTGGCTCAAATAATACTTCGCACTGCATAACTCTAGTGCTATGCATGAGATGTTTACATTAAAATGGGGTCATCTGGACCCCACAAGGCAGTACACAGATTTTTGAAAGGATTTTTTGTTTTATCTTCACTGGTGTCTGTGGCAGACATAAAATCTTTTCTACCTTTGTTATGGGAGGGATCAAACATCAATATAATGGTCGGGTCATCTGGACCCCATAAGACAGCACAAAGGTTCAGGAACATGTAGTTGATAAGCAGGTGAGAGACAGCTGAGCAACATCCAGGAACTGTGTGCTCGGGTTGCTGGGAGATGCGAGTGCAGGCAGTAGTCTGTGGTGACCAGAGGGGGAGACCGAGCTCTGACTCCTGACACCTATCTTAAGTCATTCTCAGTGTAGTACTTATTGTTTTCTTTAATGCTATGTATACACCAGGCATGTGATGCATGTTCAAGGATGGGCTTATTGAGAGTTTTTAAACGCACTTTTAGCATATTCTCACAAGACTGTCATGACCCAATGTTAGCGCAAGTCCCTACAGCAGGAAGAGACTTGGTGTTAAAGGTTGTAGTGATGTAAATCTTGCTCCAAGCTTTTTATTTTGCAGCTCTATTCCGATACATGAAAGACTTGGTGTCAAATAATTATAATGATTGATTTCTCCTCCATGATCAATTTTCAAGCAATTAGCACGTCTGTGAGTTAAAAAGGGCGCCATCCACACGTCACAACCATATCTGAGTCCCTGATTGGTGAAAATTCCACCTGCCTTTATCTTTCAGCGTGTGTTTGATAGCCACACATTTGCAAAAACGGTTGTAGAAACTTGCCTGAAAACAAAAGTTTTCAGCACAGATACTCAAGATGTTGGACTTTTCACTGTAAGTGGTCACAAAAGCATACGTTGCCGAGGACGATGTGAATGTAGCTTCTCATGGCTGGCTGCAAAAATATGTCTTGATATTTTAAATAGCTGTTGATGCTTTCCAAACCTCAATATTTCCCATCCAACTTCCTTCCAGCCATTCTTTCTTGCACCCACTCTTGTTTCATTTCAGTGTTGCTCTGTTTGCTCATGGCGAGGCCAGCAACATCTCGTATACATGGCATGGAGCGTGATGTGGGACTGTGGTAATACAAGCATCTGCTCAGGGCTTTTGTGTTCAAAAGATTCAATTAAAAAATAATTACCAAAAGATTAGTGGTAGTCCGGTACGACTGTACTGTTTGAATAGATGTTGCCTTTTCATCTGCTGTAATAATAGGATGCTTTTTTTAATTAAAGAAAAAGAAGAAGAAGTAGATGAAGAAAAAGAAAAAAAAAGGAATAAGGAGAAAGGCGGACCCGCCTCGGCGCACCCTGTCTGAAGACAAAGTTTGTTTGATGTGTAGTAAAATTAAATATTTTTTTGATCTTACAAATTAATTTTCACTCCTTCTCCCCAGCCCTTCCTGTCCTTCCTCTTCCTTTTCTTCTGGAAGAGATAAAGACAATTTAATTTAGATACCAACATAGTGGAGAGCACGGCACATGCACACATCCGTGCACTCACACACACACACTTTTCTTTGGTCAAGTCAGATGAGAATCCACTCCTAAAGACTAAAGTATTTCCAGACTGGAGCATAGCAAGATGACATCCGTGCAAGAGCACACAATTTAGTCAGGATGAGAATCCTAAAGACTAAAGTATAAGAAGTGACTGCGTGCAATTGCAATAAGTTATATTAAAGGCAACAGCATATAAGATAACATATATAAAATTACTCCGATACATTTACATTTGTTTTCTTCCGATGTTCTCTCATGCTATGAAACTGTATTTCTTTCTTCTACATTTCAGTTGTTTTCATGATTGAATGCACATTATGGCCAAGAAGTTCACAATAACTCAACTTAAAGGTGATAAAAGTTTGTGTCATCACTGTGCTTGGATGAACTGTAAGGGTTTACTCTTATGTCACTTGCTACTTAGAATACCTTCAAAAAAGTTATGCAAGTTTTTTTCTTTTTTTTTTTTTTCTTTTCCCAGACAATGACATTCTTGTCTTGGAAAACTTGGAAAACTTTAACTTCTCTTGGTTGAGTTTCTCTGAATTGCAAAGTCTGAGAAATGTGGGATAACTTTTGGAGACCTATTAAACTACAGTTTAAGTGGTTCATGACGAAAGAGAGAGGCGCAAAAGAAAAAAAAAATGCAGCATTTCTGTATCTAAATTTTCGAGTAAAAAAACTCCCAAATAGGCATTAACATTTTACTTCTCTACTGTGTAGAAGTGGAAGTTTTTGCCTCTCCGAGTACAAAGAAGTAGATAACTGGGGTGAATATTCAAACAAAAAGTTTTTGGCTGAACCATGTAAGCATATTTACATAAGTCAGCCTACTGCAGAATATCAGCAGTGCAAGATATATTTTCAAAGCTCTTTCTTTCCATGGACATTTTTTTTTTTCTTTGTTTTGATTGAAAATACCACACTTGAGATTTGATACGATAACGATTACTTTATGCATACAATATAAATTACCTTTACCTTTTTACTGTAATTTCTTATTGATTCTCTTTTTTTAAGCATATTATCTGTTCTCCTAAAAACTAATACCATCAAAAACTGTCCAGGTAAAAACTTAAATTTTTTTCTAAATACTCAGGTCGTGCTGGTGGTGCTAAGGGTAACACGCACAATTCATGGCTCCCCTAGTTACTTGATTAATGGAACAGATGGCTGAAAATGAACCTTAATAATCAAACATATTCAGAAATGGTACAAATGAAGTCTACATGTCAATGTAAGTAATGACTTGTTGTTGTAACATGATCTTTTTAAAGTTGTAAAACTGCCGTTATGTGTACTTCTGTGCTAGAATCTCCACGTCAGCGCCAGCTGACCAGCGACTATTGATGACGTCATTGAACAAAAGTGACATCTGAATTTTGAGATGCAATTTTTCCATAACTCTTCATTTGGAGGATTAAATGCAGAGGAAGGAGAAAAGAAGAATTCAGATTGGGCCTTACGTTCTTCAATGTAGAAAGTATTTAACCAAAATGAAGTTTTTCATTATTTTTACTGATACTCTGATTTATTTGAAAATGATGATATGGATGATAGTTAAACAGGAGAACAGTTTCCGTCCTGGTCGGGGAACAGTGGATCAGCTCTGGACTCTCTTGTTAGGAGATTTGTGGGAATTTGCTCATCCCGTCCATATGTGTTTTCTTAAAGAAGACCCTCAACCTTTGACCCTTGTGGCATCCTATGGGGGTTGCTCTGGAGTATGGGGTGCTGAGGGTACTGAGGTAATGAGGCTGATAAGTCTCTGCCATGACCAGAGCCAACAGTAAGTTGGACTTCTGTCTGTTCATAATCTTTATGGAAAAAAATCCTTGGTGCAGACAGGGGTCATAGAAGGACTGATTTGAGGACCGCCGGATTTCCTCTCCTGTTTTTGCAGATGATGTTCTCATGTTGGCTTCATCAAGCCAGGACCTGCAGCTTGCGGTTGGGAAGGTGAATTTGAAGTAACTGGGATGAGGATCAGCACCAACAACCATGGTTGTCAACAGGAGGAAGTTTGTCCTCTCTGGATGGGTGGAGTCCTCCTGTCCCAGGAGTTGGAGTTCAATTATCTCGGGTTCTTGTTCACAAGTGAGGGAAGATCAGAGATGGAGATAGACAGGTAGATTGGAGCAGCATCCACTGTCACTTGTGGTGAAAAGAGAACTGAACCAAAAAGAGAAAATCTCAATTTAGTAGCTAATCTTTTTTCCAATAGTCACCTATCGTCATGAGTCATGACCAAAAGAATATGGTTCCAGATACAAGCAGCCCGATTGACTTTTGTTTGCAGATTGGTTGGAGACTCCCCTAGAGAGGGTCTAGCTGCTGTGGCTTTGACCTTTGGTCCAGATACCTCCAGAGGTGTTCCTAGCATATCCCACCAAGCATAGACCCAGAGAAGACCCGGGATTCTTTGGTGAAACCCACCTGGGAATGTTTTGAGATCCACTGAAGGAGCTGGAGACAGGAGCAAACAAAGTCTGGGCATCTTTGCTTCAATTGCTACTTGGCCCGGAATGAGCAGAAGAAAATGGATGGGTGGATAAATAAATGGGCATCTGAACTTTTTGAAAGAACCACTCTGAGAAAAAGCATTCATTTTTGCACTACTCTGGCTATTTCCATGACAACCTTAATGCAAGTATGCAGAGATGGCTCACGCAGGACTGACCTCTGCTTAGCCTTCAGAATGCAGCAACTCTTGTCAGCTTCAGTGTGAGTTAGTCCATAAAACATTTGATATTTACTATTAAAATGGCAGTTTATAATCTGTTCTATAGGTACAAGCTGTGTGATAATTATGAAAATGCTTTAGAGTAACTTGGATTTTTTATCTGTAAAAAAAAAAAAAACATCATAACTATAATTTTCACTTCTATTGTTAGAATGTAAACACAGCACGGACACGCAACACTGCAAATAATAATTCAACTTCATAATGGTTATGGATATTCATGCTGATATAAAACCATGGATACACCCAAAAATGGACTTGTCCTGCAATAGAAGGACAAGGGAACATAAAAACCCAAAACACTGATAAAAACGGAAAACCAAAACCTGATGTTAATAAGAAACAGAGGTTCTGTAGAATTCAGAGTTATGAGGATGGCCACTCTGTGTAAAATTTCTGGCAATCTTAAAAAACAAACAAACATATGGGTAATGATGAGTTTGTTTTATACCTTTGGTCTTTTTCCAAAAAAAAAAAAAAAAAATAAATAAATCAATTTTAGATCACTGGATATGTGGATCTATTTGATCTGTGCTGCAAAATACAACTCTATTTGTGGTTACCTTTAATTGTCATGTAATGGATTTATCTTTAAAACTTGTTTCTGACTTTTCTACTTTCCATTTAGCCTGGAAACATTGTAAATTTGATCTTTTAAAATAAAGTTGGACTCTGTTTTTATTCAAAAACTCTTTAGATTTGCTGAAATATAATTCATTTAATTTGGCTGTGCTGAAATCTTGTCTTAGGAATGGTGTAATTAATAAAACCATGAGTCTGTCAGTGTAGCTCATGAAGTCAAATTAACACTCTGATTTATTATAGCAGCCTTTACAAAGATAGCAGTTATTTAATGAATGGTAATTGTTAAAATGTAGTATTTTTTGGTCTTTGTTTCTGCGCAAGAAAATATATATATTTTTTTACTTTTCCAAAGCAATGCTTTTTTTTACTTTTAGTGTTGTTGCCATAGTAACTTAAAAACATGATTTTTTTTTTTTTTAGACCAGAAGGAACTCTAGTCGGGAGTGGTTTTGTGAGGATTTCTGGGAAAGTTACAGTGCTTTCTTTTCTCTTTCTGATCCAAATGGAAAGGGGGGTGAAAGGAGAGGGTAACTGAAATGAAGAAGGGGAGAAAGAGCTTGGCAGACAGAGATGTCAGTGACTCTCTGAGTCCCTGTGGCTTTGCCACTGCCATGCTCTGAAGCACTGGGACCCCTCAAGGAGTCTGTATCACATTCACTGGCAAACGCTTCTTCACACCTAGCTGCTCCGTTTCTGGCCTGTCAGCCATGGCGGCACCTGTCAGCGGCTGACCACTTTATTGGACACCCCGAGAAAGCAGAGAAAGGCAACAGGGTAAAAAAAAAAAAAAATGACTGACCACTCTTTCAGCACCTAATGCACTGTAAAGAAACAAACAAAAAGTGGAATGTGAGACAAAATTTCTCCACTTTCTTATTGCATAACTTCCTTTTAAATATTTAACGTCAAATCTGGGGGAAAGAAATTCTCCAAGATCCAGTTTTTCAACCATATACTATAGGTAAATGTCATCAGAGGACATAAAATGTTGATGTATGTGAAGCTCCAGAATTAATGGTCAGGAATCAGGCGAGAAGCGTGCCAGCCTTTTGTGAGAAATCATAGGTGGCTGAAAAAAAAGAACATGGAGGTTTTATTACTTTGATTTATACTGTAGACCTCAAATAGATCTCCTTGAGAGAAAGAAAAAGTTTCTGGTTAAATCCAAAACAATCACTAAAACCTTTATTACATTTATTTAAATGAAAGAATACTGTTCATTTATTAACAGACATAAGTCAAAAGAATGTCATTTTTGTTTGATGATTCTGACAGAGGTTCATTATTACGTGCAGATTTGCTCCTTTACTTCTTTTAGAAAGAGCTGTTGAAAAGTTTGGCTAAAACTGAACATTTATGCTAACCCAGTCCTTGTTCAGTTAGCTTGTGAAGATACAGTATATATTTCGGAATTTGGTAGTTTTCAACTTTTCAATTATTAACTTTATTAACTCCTTCACTCTGTTTACAAGTACATAAAAATATTTGTCACTGTTTTTTTCATTTGAGGTGAGGTGAAATTAACTGGAATCCTGGATTTTACAGTGCATTGTAAATTTGTGACACATGGTGCAAAGAGATTAAACAAAAGAAGGAATTATGAAGCCTAAACTATATGTTTTCCACTTTAAACATTTAAATAAAAAAGAAATGCTTTATTTACAGAAGTTTTTTTAGCAGGTGTTTGAAGTAATATTTTTGCCAGTTGCAAATGTTTATGTTAGATTTCGTCTGTCTACATTTTGGGAAAACTAAGGCTATATTCTGTCACTATATAGTGCACTATAGTGCATTTGCTATTTTGTAGTGCTCTCCAAATTTACAATTCCAAAACTGAGTACACTAGAAATTTCCCAGAAGTCTTTGTGAAAAACTATCGTAATTTGATGTTTATTACATTAGCAAATATGCATTGCAGTCGAACAATTTTTGAAAAAAACCTGTTTGAATATAGTTTTTTTTTTTTTTTTAAACCATCTATATTTTCATCATCAGAACACAATGGAGTCACAAATAGACGTTAATTTTTTTTACCTTTAAAATATCAATCAATGCAACATATTTTTACGTCACTATTAGATAGATATTATATTTTCCAATTTTTTTTTTTTTATTTTTGTTTTTTTCATTTTGTTGAATTGTTTCCTATTTCAACTTTATAAAGATATTTATTTGATTTAAATGTATTTCAATTACCTCTGGAAAAACAATTTGTCATGTTTAATAATGGCAATAAATCTTTTTATGAATCTTGAGTATCAAAATACATCATCATGGGACATATATAACCTCTAATTGGGATGGCAAATACAAATTCAGAATAATTTAAATCTAACTTTTTTTTTAATGGTAATATTATTGTTTTTTAGGTAGAAGATAAAATTGCATTCAAGTTTGTCATAAATTAAAATTAGATTTTAGATTTATTTTATTTTATTTATTTATTTATTTGCGCTTATATCACGTGTTACAAAAAAAGCAGGTATAGAAATTCACAAAATGTAGGTCCAGGAAGAGGCAAAAAAACCCAAAAAACAATTAACATATAGGCTAATATTAGAGCCTATACCTAATAAAACTTTAAATTAACATAAAATACATTTCTACAATTTTATACATTCACAATTATACACTTCCCACATCTTAAAAAACAAAAAAAGAACATTTACAACAGACTAGAACCATTTGAAATGTGACTTTTTTAATGTTGTCATCAATAAAGTCTTCTCCAACATTTAAATATTAGCCTTGATGCCCAGTTGAATAACACACATTTTTATTAAACAGGATGTAATATTTTAAGTCCAAATCAGCAGCACACCATTCAAAGTTTACAAAAGTAAGTCAGCAGATCGCTTCCAGCTAACGCCAGCATCCACAATAATTCATTCATTGTACAGCAATGACTAAAAGAAGGGATGCTTTTAATGTGTCTGCAATACTTTTTTTTTTTTTTTTAATGCAGTTTAAAGTCAGCTCTTCCTCTCTGATTTGTCACACTGTCGCTGTTTTGTACTCTCTCCCACTTACTGAGCGGCTTACATTTCCTTTTGGTCTGCCGGAGCATTCATAAATGAATAAAAAAAAGGATAAAAATAAGCAAAAGTGGAGAAAGCCTCAGAGGAGAGGGATTAAGCTTCACAGTGCTTGTTGGAGACAGAGAGCAGTCATTGCATTGTTTACCTCCTGCTTTATTCCCAGGCTTACTGGCAAGGCTTCAGTCTGAACTGAGCACTGATTCTTATTTACATGTATGAGTGGGGTCTAGAGTATAAGGGCTGTTTGAGGAAAAAAAGAGGGATTTAGCAGAAGGCTCTCTGCTTATGCATGCTTACGTGCAGAGAAGATGAACTTCTCATCCTTGATGTCACCTGCTGGGTGAACATTCGCTCTTGTTTATTGTAAAGCTCACCTCAAGTAATTTTGCTTTTTTTGCCAGTTGTTTTGATGAAACCCAACCCTGCGGGTAACCCAGTCCTTAAGTCACAAACTTTTTTCAGACACAGGTGATTCGCAGCGGAACATTTACAGTATTTTTCTGCACAATAAGAGGTACTTGAAAGTCTAAAAAAAAAAAAAAAAAAAACAGAACACATGATAATTCAGAGCACCTTCTACTGTATGTGGATACGTGATTTTTGACAGCTATATGGTGCTTTATAAAAATGTCAGTCGGGTTTTTCTACATTTTGCAGACAACTTTGTGTGTGTTTTTTTTTTTTTGTAAATACGCTAACATGGCTAACATGTAGAAGTGTCAGACTTTATTTGATGAATTATTAACAAGGTTGGGAGTTAGTATAATCTCAGTAATGTTTTTATTTAGTGGTGTCAGTCTAAGGTGGGAGCTACAGACATCGTCAGTATGCTAACGCTTCAAACTAGCTAACATTTAGCGTGCTACAAACAAGTTCTAGACTTTTATTGAATTCCCACCCTAATACAATACAGTCAACTATCTAGTGCCCTTGATTTTAAAAGCAATTTGAAAACCATGCTCACCATTTTGTTTTTTTGTGAGTGAATATGCCATCCCCAATTTTACCAGGTGAAAATCTAATCAATACAAACATTTCACTGCGTCTATTTATGAGTCCACTGTGTTAATGATGAAAAGTGGATAGTGGGTTAAAAACTTATTTGAAAACTTTTTTTTTTTTGCAAAAATTGTTCGACCACAATGCATTGTGGTCTATATTGGCTAATGCAATGAACATCAAAGCACACTGGTTTTGAGCAAAGACTTCTGGGAAATTTCTAGGGCACTCGATTTCAGAATTTTAGGCTATATCCAAATTATTTCTCTACTCACTATATAGTGCATTCACTATTCTGTCGGCTGTCCAAGTCTACTATTTCAAAATTTGAATGCACTAGAAGTCTGCACCAGAAGTCTTTGCAAAAAACTAGCCTGCATCAATGCTCTCACTATATTAGCAAATACAGACCAAAATGCATTGCGGTCAAACGATTTTTGCAAAAAAAATTGTTTAAATGTATTTTTTTCAGGAACCATCCACTCACACAGTGTAGTCATAAATAGACGTCCTGAAATGTTCATTTTGATTCAATTTCACCTCGTGAAATTGTCATATCCGGAGTTTAGCAAATCAAAGTAAAATAGTGAGCATGGTGTCCAAATTACTTTTAAAATCCAGGACACTATGTTTTCCACACTACATAGTTTTTTAGTAGTGAGGGATTAGAGTGGGAATTCAGACATTCGGCCTTAGATTGGAACAGCACTACCAAATGGTGAATGATGATTAATGAAAGGAATTTGGACATAGACCTACAGTTATTGTGAATGCAGTTGATAAAAATATTAATGACGGATGGACTTAACTCTGACTCTTGTATCCGTTCTAATGCACCTTATAGTCTAGTATAAGTTTGAAAATGGGCCATTTATAGTTTGTGCCCTTTAGGGCAATAAATATGGGAGAACCAGAGGTTGAAATAAGAAAAAGTTCTGGTTTGAATGAAGCACACTAAGTGAAGAACTGCATTTTTTTTTTTTTTTTTTCATAAAATTGACTAAAAGAAACTTCCTCGTCATTGCATTACTTTTCTTGTGTAATTGCATCTCCAATAGTTAGTAGCAGTTTTTTCCTCTTCTTGTAGTGATTTTTCAACTTTGTTAGGAGCAGGTGTGATCCTCACTAATGACTAGACTCCAAGGTACGTCATAAGTGCATGTAAATACATTTTTCTTACAAATTCTTCCTCACACATGTACCATAAGAAAAACAATGATAGGTTCCATTGTCATGACGTCCTGTAAGGTGGCCGCATGAGTAACAAGGTAACAGCAAAACACACATGAGCCCCCTCCACTGTTGTTCCTCAGGCCTGAAAGCCAAACCGTAAACTCGCAGAATATGTATTAGTGCATGTGACGAAGGTATTAGCGTTCAGTTATTTTTTTTTAATAGTTTCTTTGGGTGAACTTCAGTTCCAATAAGAAATGAAAACAGGAAAATCACTTAGCATCAATCAAATATAGAACAATGGAGCAAATTTATTACTGGTTAACCTTCACTGATAAACTCCTGGTCATTCAAGGTCTACAGGTATGAGGACTTCCAGGACACTCAGAGCAAAAGAGGTTCACATTTGTTATAAAGTCCCTATGAAGCTTTTGCTCTGAAATATACAGAGAAGACATTTTTCTGAACAGCCCAAAAGAATGCCCAAATGACTCTGTACTCATCTCCTTTTTCTCTTTTCTTCTTGTTCAGGGATGAAACAGCAGAGGGGGAGGACAGGCAGAGAGGAAAGATATTAATTAAGCAGGGATTGTGCATTGACTCTTTCTTGTGCATAAGACAGAAGGTTAAGCAAATGCCAGGGCAGCACTGTCACTTCAAACAATGACTATTAGCTTTGGAATCAGCTTTAAGTCTGCGGAGAGAAGGAGTCCATTCAGACTCCTGATTGCTTCTCGCCATGGCTTCTGTTGCAGGGACTGAGGGGTGGAGGTAAAGCAGCAGAGGAGGTGGGGTGGGGTCACCCTCTTTTCGGTCTATGGTTAAATTAGCAAACGGTAGCAAAGGTTGGAAACATACAATTATCTGTTTCAGACCGGCTGATGAGAAAAGGTGCAACAAAGAGAAAAGGTGATGACAGAAGCTTGGTGAAAAGAAGGAAGAGTGGTCAGTCAGTTAGTCACCAATTTGTCATGCTGACATAAAAAAGTATTTGTAACGTTTATTTGAATAAAAACTTGAAATTAATCAACTATTGAAGCAAAGAACCATGCCTTATGCTGAGCAGTAAATCTTCAGTTTAAAAAATTCTGTTTTCCGACCTTTGCTAGGCCACTTTTCAAACAAACTAAAAACAATATATATAATACATGTTTTTGTACTTAAAGATGGAAGAAAAAAATTGAGCACATCATTAGAAAAGGGCAAACCTTAAACATCAACAGTGCATATGAACATATCAGTGACTGATACAAATACCAGAGATGTCACCAGGGCATCCAAATAACACATCCTCTTTGACAAAATCTTTGACTGTTTAATTGATCAACATAATTCAGTTTTTTTATTTTGACTTTGCACCAATAATGTCACTTTTCTCCTCGAAAGAATTGACTTCAATATGCTTCTTTTGAGTCATCTATGACTCTGAATAGATGTTCATCAATGTACATGGTCCCTATATATATATATAATATATATATATATATGGTGTTATGGTGTTAAAGGGGGTTACATTTATTTCCATTGCCCTTATAGATCATCTTTTTTTTAAATATAAGTTTTGATTGTTAATAGCACTGAATCATTCCAGCTTTTTGCTTTGTCTTTCAACTCATTTTATAGGTGGCTTTAGTCTATTTTAAAAACTGTATTTTCCTTTTTTAAGCTTCTAATTTAGAATGTTAACTCCTAAATTGATATTTTTCACAATAATGTATTTTTAACTTAAATATTTCAACCTAAAGATAACTTTGAAGACCTAAATTGAACCTATAATATTTCAGTAGGTAAACCTGATCCTTATGTGTTTGTTAAAACAAAAAAGCAATTGTATAAAAAATAACACTAGCATAGAATAATTTTCTCATGGAAAATAAACTCCTCTCCATCAAGGTGAAGATATTCAGGTTTAGTTAAACTGGAATTCTTTTCACTGTTTTTCAAAAGAAAGGACCTTTAACCATTGGCTGCAGAACAGTCCTGTGTGTGGATTACTTAGTAGTAGGATGGAAAAAAAACAACGCTTAACTTAGATTAGATATGCATAGCATTACCTGCGATAATGCTAGTGGGAATGCGGTAAACTGAATGTAGCAGCTGAAGATGCGAGTGCTGATTTCTGAAGATTGTGAAACTGATAGCTGAAATCACTGAAGCTGATAGCTGAAATCGCTGATGCTGATAGCAAGCTACAATATTATCTAAATGCTAAATTATCTAAAAACTGGTAAAATGTTTAATTTAGCCAAAAAGGCTACACTGTTAGCCCGGATTTCATTTCCACTCAAACAATCAATTTCAATGTACATAAATAATTTAAGTTTCATAGTATTACTATCAAATTTAAGCACAATCTACAAAATCAAAGCAGAATGAACTTACATTTGAAAGTAATGTCATGGACGAGTAACTTTAAGCTAATTGTGATTGAATGTTTAAGTTTTGGTCTCAAAATTCCGCTGCATTCATGTACTGTTGGAAGATTTAGTTTCCAAAGTCATTTTTCAATTTAGTGGATGCTACAAAAATGACTTTTTTATATTTTCATACTAAAAGCATTTAAAAAAGACATGGCTAACTGTTACCTTTCATTTTAAATGTTGTTCAACTATGCAGAAACACTTTTTAAGCTTTATATCAGAGATTTTACCTCACACTGGATATTGTATTCAACTAGTACACTCTGCAGTACCTAAAATCACAAAAGTATTAATTTGATATCATGGTTTATGCAAATAAATAAATACATCTATTTTACTCTTCATGAGCAGATTTTTGATGTAGCTAATCAGTGTTTGAGTCATTTTTTGTTTTCAGTCTGATATAATTTAACCGATTTTTCTGGTAGCACCTGAACGCAGCATAGAGCACCTGTCTGAGGACCGTTGCAGTACGTCACACAGGGGCGGTTCTACACTGATGTGGCTATGATTGGTACATTTTTAGATTGGTTACATTATGTTTTGTCACCATGGAGTAGTTGTTTATGGTTAATATTAATCTTAAAAACTACCAACAGATTTATGAATATACTATTGCCTAAACATAGAACCCAACATGATGAAACAAAATAATAAACTTCATGCATACAGGCTCACAACTAATCCACTTTAACAGTTAAAATCTCCAGTTAACTGGTTAAAAAATTGAAAATATTAAGGTTAAAGTAATGACTAACCAGAAAAAAACAGGAAAAGACAAGAAAATAAAGCTTGAAACTACTTTTTATTTTGATCTTTTTTTTCTTTCTTTCTTTTGTAGCTGGACTATGTAATTTTTGAAGTCCTGCACAGTCCTGAATGTGTTTAAATGTCTTTTCCACATTTGACACATCCCCTGGTGGACACGTGAGCATCAGAAACAGCCGCAGAAACCTACAATTTGGTTTTAGAACCGTAAATGTAATCCCATATGGTTAACCAGCATTTTTAAATGCGCCAGAGGTTGTCTGACCACGTGATCAAAACGAAACCTAAAATCCGTGTATATTGTAGTGATGGTTGAAGGCTTGTTGGGCTTGCTGTCAGATCTGGCAGCGCAAGGAATTGTGGGTAACCATTTCTTTTGCCTGTCTGGTTAGAATTGGGTTTAAGTTTGAGTTTTCATTTACGTGTTTTGTTGTCTGACCGTTTAACACTGTTTCCATTTGTTATTTTGGCCTGTTGTGTTTCACTTCTTCCTGCACCCTGAGTGAGAATGAGGGAGAGATTGATTACAACCCCTCTTATTGTATATTTAACGTAATGTCGAAATAAAATCCCGACTAATTGCTGTTGAGAGATCCGAATTTGCTGTGGGACAGTAGGACTTACGAGCGCATGGTTCAAGACAGTTGCATGGTGTGGCATTATCAAAGACATGCACATCGCTGGCGCTGAAACAAGGGGGTATCTGCGATCGAAGAAAACTTAACTTAACTTAACTTAAAATTAACAGTGGAATGAAGTGGCAATGAAATCAATATAACTAATTATTTTGAGTTTAATCGACCTGGACGTTTGTGTACTTAACTTAAAATTAACAGTGGAATTAAATGGCAATGAAATTAATATAACTAATTATTTTGAGTTTAATCGACCTGGATGTTTGTGCACTTAACTTAAAATTAACAGCAGTAGGAAGTGTCCAAGCAATTAATATTACAAATTATTTTATGTTAAACTAAACATTACTTAATTTTTTTAGGGCAACCAGTTTCTATAATTTTTTTTTAGTAGACTCTACTCATCCAGGTTTACAGTGTAGCATAAAGCTAAAATACTAGCTAAATTCCAAAATAGCCTAAAAATCCATAGTAAATGAAAAATTTCCCAAAAAGCTAGAATAATGGCAATATAATGGCTGAAAGTCCATAGCTCAAAAACCCAAGTTGATTTTGGCTAAATTAATTAAACTTTTTTTTTTTTTTTTTTTTTTTTTTTTTTACGTCAAATGTTTGTACTTATTATGATTTATGTCATTCTTATGTATTCTGATGAATAGATTCTAGACTGTCCTAACTTTTCTCTCACACAGGCCGGTTTTTAAAGTCATTGTCCATCATTAAACCAATTCCTGATGCCAAAAAGGTTGGGAACCGAATTATTAAGACAGAGGTGTTCTCCATGGAGCAGCACCTAGTTTTTTCCCTTAGTGCCTTTCGTCTCTTTTTGTTTTGTTTTTTTTTCCTATGGCTTAATAACAATTAAAACAATAAAATAACATTTGGTAAACAACTTTAATATAAAATCATTTCACTATATTCCAAACTATCAAACACCACAAAAAAACAAATCAAGCAAGACCCTTGCTTTGAGAAAAAATCTTATTTTCTGTATTGCAAGAAAAATGATCTCATCAATAAAGTTTTTCAATAACAAAATAATTCTAGTTTAATAAACACTTCCTAGTGACTAGATTTTTTTTTCTCAAAATAATAATTCTTGGTATTTTTCCTATTCAAGTGGCAGATTTTTTTTTTTGGCCTATATAACCTCTAAAGACCCGAGCTAATATTTAAGCTAACTCTTTAAGCGTGTATTCACTCAAATTAATTGATGTAGTAATAACCCAAATAATCCAGACGCCAGATCCTAAGACTAAAAACCACACTAAAAACCGAAAACCACATTCTTTTTTATTTTGAAATTTGATTAAACAAAAGTAATCTGGTTAAAATCTATTTGTCTTTGTAAAAGGTTGCGCTAATCATTTCATTTGCAAAGATGGTAAACATTACATCGGACGTAAACCGTGTTTTGTTTGTGATTAATGCAGTTAACTACAGAGATTTGTGATTAATCATGATTTAAATTCTAATCACTTCACAGCCCTGAAACAAAAGTCAGAGTATTGCAGTCTTGATAGCTATCAATAATCTCTAACAAACACTGCTACTGCATTCACAAACACCCACACCAAACTTGGGGAGCAGCAGAAGCCGGCACTAAGTTGTAATAAATCACTGCATCAAGATGACAAAAAAGGGGTAGAAATAAACAAACCAGCAAAGCGTGGACAGCCCATTGTTAAGGGCCTCTTTTGTACTGAGAGAAATTACAGGAGCGTTTGATTTGTGCCGAGGTGCCGTCCTGAACATATGGCGTTTTAATTCTTGCCGGTCTCATCTGGATAACTCTGGGCCTGGTGAATCTTGTAGCACCATCAGGGAAATATGGGAGCAAGCAGAATGCTTAACAGCAAAGGGCTACAATTTCCCACCTTAATGGGCATTCTCCCCCCGCCCCCTCCTCCCTGCCTCTTCTATCTCTTCTTGGTCTCTTAAATGCGGGAGTTTTGTTTATTTTTCATTTTCGGGCCCTTTTTGTCATTCTTTTCACTCCTTCTATCCTCCTCGCCTCCCTTATTTGCATTGATTTCCCCACTTAGAGGTGGAGTGGACTCTGAGGGAAAATAGACCTCTATCAAAACGCACATACACAATATTCCCCCATTCGCACACACTCCCACACACTTGTGCGCGCACACACCTGACACATAGCAGAAGACTTGCAGTGTGCAGAATATGTTTGCGGCTGTTCATTTTTTTTAATCGTCTGATGCCTTTTGTGTGGGTTGACAGCTTGAGACGAGTGACTAATAAGTCCAGGCCTGGTGCTGTCCTGCTGGGCTGAGCAGACTCTACACACACACACATATAACGAAATCACACATATACAATAAGAGACCCCAATCTTCCCTTCATATCCTATGTGCACACACACACTGTTTCTCACACAAAAATACACACATGGGCCCCTAATCATCCTGGTGTCTAGCACTCCGCTGGCGATCACCGCTCTGCCACACTGCCATCATGGGCCAATTAAGTGGCCATATAACTGTCTAGTAGGCTCCTCTGTTTGAATGGACAGTAGTAGAGTAGCAGTAGTAAGCAGAAACATGAGCCCACCCGCAGCTAGCAGTCAATTTGTAGCTTAAAGCCCAGTTGCCACAACACTCCAGCATTATTAGGACAAGTAGCACTACAGAGGATTCTTCTGTGTTTGGGTGTGTGCTTGAAAAGGCTTGTCCACTTAGTTTGTGTGTTTTGCCAAGCCTGGATCTGTTCTTTAGTTTCCCTATTATGCTCTGAAAAATCTTTTGCACTACCTTGCCTCATTTGACTAAGCTACACCCAACGGACAATAGAATACAATTCTTTTTGCTTATGCAAAGACTGGATTACATTAGCAGAATGATGCTAAACATGGATCACTGCTCAATAAAAGGGAAAAAAAAGTCATTTTAAGAGATTTGTGGAAAAAAAATGCTGTTTCTGGATTTCAGAAAATAACAAAAAGAATAGAGTCAATTGGAATGATTGACTGACTCTGGTGATCTTGGAAGGGAACAGTCAATAAAAACATGAAATTTGTCGTAATGGCCTTTCCTCTTATTAGTCTACACCAGAGGGTCTAAAACTGGCGGCCCGCGGGCCATTTGCGGCCTCCAAGTGGATATTTTGCGGCCCCTGCCTTAAGATGAAAGTTCAATGTAAGCAAAATCTTCTGTGTGTCCACACTTCTTTGATTACAGCTTTGTATTTTCTTTGTGATGTTTCAGTTTGCTTTATGCTTAAACTTTGCGTTTGTTATTGTTGTTGGATCTGGTCGTCAGAAAAGTCCTTAACAACAGTTGGTAGCATCGTTAGCTCCTGTTGTCTTACAACACACATACAAGATATTGTTCGCTATGGTATGGTATGGTATGGTATGGTATGGTATGGTATGGTATGGTATGGTATGGTATGGTATGGTATGGTATGGTATGGTATGGTAGTTCGATAAACTGTTTTTGTTCTGTCTTTACACAACAGTAGATAGTCTTTTGCATTCTAACAAAGATTTATTAAGGGTATTTTCAGATCTAATTTGTTCTGGAGTGAAACAGCTTAATTCTGTCCAGATCGAGTCCTAAAACCTTGCATTTGGTCTGTTTGTCTCTTTAGCATGTTGACGCTTTCTGAATTAATTTCTGAATTAATAGAAAATTGAGAAAACCTGGTTTTCTCATCTTCAGTAACGGTAAAGGAGTTACTGTAGTTCAAAGAGCAGGTGTTTTTTCCCTGTCTTCTCTCCACCTCCTGTATTAAAGGGTTTTGAATTAACATCTCACTAAAAGTTAAAGTCCCATTAGTTGTCACTTACTGCAGTGTATGAAAATCATTCTCAGCATTTGACCCATCCCCTGGGGGAGCGGTGAGTTGCAGACACAGCCGCGCTCAGGAACCATTTGGTGATTTAACCCCCAATCCGACTCGTTATTGCTAAGGGTCAAGCAGGGAGGCACTGGGTCCCACTTCTAGCCTTTAATATAACTCGGTCAGGATTTGAACTCATGCCCTTCCAGTCTCAGGGCAGACACTCTACCACGAGGCCATTGAGCTGGTTAAAAGTTCATTTTGCTTGTTGTTTTTTTCTTGTATGATTTAAATTCTTTCCCTGTAATTGTGATTCATCGCATCATCTGTCTTTATCAGAGACCGGTCTTTTGTCGAAACACTTAATCAAATTATGACTGACATATTTTGTACAACATTGCTTCGCACAAAGCAGAAGCAACTTAAACTGCGGAGTCAGAGATTTTAAATTTAAACTTTAAGTGGAAAACAAAGTTAACGACAATGTGCTAATGGTTGTCATTTGTATTTGATGAATCACTGAAAAAATCCTCAGTTATTGTTGTTGCTTTGACTGTCCAACGATAACTACTGAAAACATGTGATGCCCTTAATGGTTACAGGCAATTTCGTAGCATTTTTAATATTTATAGGCATTAAAAAAAGAAAAAAGTTCAATGCAATGATGTAAATGATTCTCTATGACAACATTACAGGAGAGCATGGGGCTATGACAATCTTTGCAACAACAAAGACAAATAATGTAATTTCGATAGTACTTCCTCTTTATTTGAGAAATTGTTTGAAGTTTGAGTCCATTAATATAAAGTTTTTGCTCCAACCACTTTCAAACAAGACATAAAAAACATTAAATAGATAAAGAGTAGCAAACCACATCAAAAAGGCCTCTGATACTGTTAGAATGGTGAAAAGAAAAGGACAAAATGAGTAAAAGAGAGTAAGAAATGAGGTAAAGCACACAGTGCTCTAGAGGTGATTATTCTAATTTAGCAGGCGATGTAAATCTAAATGAAGTCACGTAAGAGCTGCTGGTTGGACACAACACAATCACCCAGGGACTCCCCCTCGCTTTTTCTCTTTTCTTTCAATTGAGCCCTCCCTGTCTCCATCTCGGAAACACCGTTCGAGGCCTCAGAGCAGATAACCTCAGCTGCACCACACGCAGCAGGGACACACACAGGTATTTCTGCGCTTAGGATTGCTTTTGAGCAGGGAGGGGGAGCAGACGGGATGGAGCAGTAAACAGGAAGGACAAAAGACAGAGGTGTGGGAAGTCAGTGAGCCTGGTAGGGCTTGCTAACAAACAGCGTCATAATCACAGTGGGTTTAATGGTGTATTTAACTATTTATTCAAAACAGTAGAACATCAGTTGAAATTGTCAATGTTGATTTGTTGAAAAAATATGGTTGAAGTAATGTGAAATGGTATCAGTATGTAAAAAAAAATCAGCAATCACACAATGCAACTTTATTGGGTGTATTTGCATGTGCTTAGATGGCCAATATCTTTAAAGCGCTGGACCCCATAAGATAGCACAAGGCCTAAAGTGTCAGGATAAGTAGGTGAAGGTGGAGCTCGAAATACAATGACTTGAGGAGGAGAGATTTAAGCAGTTTATTTTGACAGGCAGTGAAGTCCTCCAAACACTAGGGGGCGTCCGAGTGTTCTTGGGAAAAGAGTCAATCGCTGAGTTAATACAGTACAAGGAAGCAGAGGGAAACTCAACGCTAGATCCAGTAATCCTAAAGAGAAGTTCAGTAACTTCCACGAGGAAGTAAAAAGGAACAGTCTCATCAGACAGTTAAAGGAATCACGAGGAGAAGGCAGAAAACAGCAAATGAGGACGGGTCGGAAGCATGGAGGTCAAAACAGGTCTAAAGCAGAGGTACCGGAGGGAGGCAGAAGCAAGTTTGGAAGTCCAAAATGAGAGTGGGGTTGAGACAAGGCAAAACTCGAGACAGGTACCCTGGAAAACAGGGTGAAAATGACCACAGTCTGGTACAGAGTATGGTATGGCAGAGTCTTAAACAGGAGAGCACCCAGATGTTCAGAATTAGCTTCACATGTGGCATCCCTGAACAGCCCAAATGTTCCCTGTAGGTGTAACAAGTGAAATCAGAAGTATGTAATAGTTGGGAGATATTGAAGTTTAGAAATGTCCTCTACAGAGGACACATTTGCATTGGTGGTAGTCAGGAGGATTAAAATAAGGGTTCTTTGATGTAAAATTGTAATTGTTTAGAATCTAATAACTACAAACTGTTACCTCAAGGGTCTTTGGGAATAGAATGGAGAAGCTAATTGAAGTACTAAAAAGGCAATGCAGAAAAACTAAACACCATCAAAGAGTTTGTTCTGCATGATTTGGAAGAGCTAAATCTTTCAAAATAAAGAGAAAAAGTTTGTTACTGTCATGATAACAAAAGTATCTGTTCTATTTCTAAGTGACAGAAGAAAACATCGCCGACTGCACTGGTGTGGGACCTCAGCTGATAAGCGGAGCAAGGTTACAGCTCCTTGCACTGAGTGGTCATTTATCAAGGAGAGCGCTTCAGATAACTTAAGCCTTCACTGGCGGGTCAGCAGATGACCGTGCGCTGACCTGGATGCTAAAACATTTAACCGTCACCTCTCATGGCAAAAGGCGGAGGCTGGATGTCGGTGTCAGATGGAGTGGGGCTGTGATCCCATTTGAAGTATGACCCGTTCAGAGGTGACCCCACGCCCACCATTCATCCCCTGGAACCAGGCACGTTAGCAGACTGCACCACTGTTTTAACCTGTGACTCCTCGGCTCAGGTTTATCTTTATGTATTAATACACCAATAACTCCAACATCAACTGCCTCCAACCCCTTAAAGTTCACAATCTCATTGTGAAGGGGGGGGCCTTCAACAGGATGCAGACGAGAATAGAAGCAGAGATTGATGAAGAACCATTTTGATACACTGCTGCAGGCATAAGAAGAGAAAATTGATTGAACCTTGATGAGAATTATATCAAGGGAAGCGTTCATTTGCAGTGATGGACCCGCATGCGCCGGGGAGTAAGAAGCCCTGTACATATGTATGATCTGTGCTCAGCTGTGATTGGGAGTTAAAGGGAAGCACAAGGGAAAAGCACATTTCCATGACTTTTCCTTTTAACCTTCCTCTGACATGCCCTCTGGTAATACTGGTTAAATTCATGTAGGCATAAATGAGTAATAAATACATACTTAAAAACACAAATGTAAAAAAAAAAAAAAAAATGAAAAGCATTTCTGTGCAAGTGAAAGGTGCATATTTTGCAAAAAAGAATGGTTTAAAAAAGAAGAATTGAAAATTCTAGTGTTAAGAACTTTCAGGAACATTTCTGACAAAAAAATGTGGTTTTGTATTCAGATTTTCTCTTTTCTGTGATGGTGCCCTGTTGGTTGCTTATCAGTAGTGACTAAAAAGCAAACTGATAGTTGAATTAAAACCCACTTAGTCATCTATTTATGGAATAAAAAAAGACTAAAAGTGAAGACCCTGATGTAGAAGTGTTGACAAAAATCCATAAGGGCCATAAGCAAACATGACCACACAAACACAGAGACTCAGTCCCAATCTGATCATGTATGATCTATTTTCAAAGCATTCCCCGTGGTCTTTTAGTAAGGATTTTGTTTTTTTTAGTTATTATAATAAAAAAAAAATTATTTTCTCAGACATAGATTGTTCAATAGAAATTTGTCTCTGAATTCTGTTGTGGGATTGTTGGGACCAAGCAACCCCGCCCCCTTTCCTCTTCCTATTGTGAAGCAAAGAGGTGAGCTTGTAGCCCTTATTTACTGTTACACATGAGCTTTTTTGCAAACAGCATTTTTTTTTTTTTTTTGTTTACTCCAGATCCACCAGAATTTGAATGAATGAATTTCTCTCTCTCTAACTCTCTGTACATATATATAAATTTCCTGAACTTTTGGTAGTCTTAAAGTGTGCTTAACAAACGGAAAAATAAATTTGACTCATGTTTCTTGGTTATATATATGTGAAGTACCCACAATGTGTTTTATAATTAAACTGAACTTAATTAGTCAGTTATGGTTTAAAATAAATCAAATGTGATTTAGGTTTTTAAATCAACAAAGTCAATATTTTGCTGTTTTGCTGCATGACACTGAATAGAGATCATTCATTGAGATTCATTAGGACACCAGTGTGGTCATTGATTTATCCAATTGTGTTTGTGTGCATACATGAAAGACGGGATTGGGTGTTTATGCCATCTGGCAGTGGCTCCTAGCACCCTGTGCTACCTATCCCAGTGTGTCGAATCAGAACCGTCGGATCAAGGATCCAGATCACTGCACACACCAGAAATAAACTCCTTAAGAAACAGCATCCAACACCCAAACGCAGATGCTTTGAGAGAAACACTAATTGCAGTCTGGGGTTGTCAATCATCAACCCCCTCCCACTTCATCATTATTTTTATTTTTATTTTTTTTACCACTCTTCTTCAATGTGCCCTATGGAGCCCACCACTATTCCCCACTGGGAAAAGTTGAGATCAATTTGATGATGCTTGGAGATATTCATTAGGATAACAGAAGACACACAGTTTCACCGGGAAAAAACACAGTCACTGATGCGGCGTCACATCAGCAGCCACAAAGACAGCCTCCCAGCAAAGATTAGGGGTCAAAATGATTCTTTAATGGATAACTTTAGCTATTTGTGCTCGATGGTTAGCTCAGATCATTTGGAGTTGCTGAAATCCACTAAAGGAGCTGACGTGTTAATGACATGCTGTCCCTGCCAAGTCCAGCAAAAACCCATTGGTTTTAAAACATTAACTTTACACAACTTTATTCAAAATTGTGTTGCCCATTTTTATTTAGCACTTAAAAGTTATTAGTATGTTGCTACACATACTAAAAGTATGCAAAATATTCTGTCATACACTGACAAAAATATCAATTTAATTAATCCAATGATAAGAACATGATTTTAATACATGGTTGATTAATGTGACTTTTTTTGTTCCCGAAATGAACACATCCAATTTTATTAGATTCATTTATTTCCCATTACTTCAATTGTAGTTTGTTTTTCTTTATTCATTGATGGTTTTATTAGTTTTTTCATAATTCCACCAATATTTAACATGTTATGTTGAGATCAGTCAGAATCAGCTGATTACTGTTTATCACATAAATGGTCAAAGAAATACAGTATATCAAAGAACAAGTGTTATTCAGGTGTTGCTGGGAAAATCTCCACTCTTTAAACTTTTTTTTGCCAGTTTTTCTTCTTTTGAAAGATTGACATTATCAGTATATGTGAACAAAATGTTCACACATACTTTTCTTAAATGTTGAAGAAACAGTGTCAATAACTTCATCTATTAGGGATCATTGTGGTTTTACTTGACCACATTAATTTACAGACTGAATTGTGACTGAAAATACAATTTTAAGGCATTTCAGTGGATGATGTGGTTTCTAACTTGGCGATAACTTCCCTCTATGTTTATTCTACATACAGATTTTTCTAGTCCTGGTGAATCAGAATGCTTCAGTATGGGTTTTTTTTTACCCCCCTCTTATATAAAGAGTAAATTGCTCGACATATACACTCTAAATAGATGGCTGATGCTCGAAAGTTTCCCATTCTAAGGATTTATAAACATCACACAAATCAAGATGTCAAGAAATTATCATTACATCCAAACGCAGCAGTGATGCTGAATCAATTTGGGCTTCTTCAAAAGCTCCACTTGAAGCTGGTGGCGGACGAGACAGAGCAGAGATGCTAATCGCCTAAAGGGTCTGGGTGTAATGCTTCTCCTCCCATTCAGCCTGCCTGTCGCTGAAGCAGTCCTTCTTAATTATCTCCGTAGGACGTACATTACCAGACCAAAAGCAAATGCCATCAAAACGACAATGTGCTCACAGTCGCCGTTATCACTGGGCGTTAATTGATGTTATCGTAATCTCATTATCTAGTTCAAATAAGGTGCATTAACAAGGACCGGCCATTTAGGCTCACATTATTATCCACAATGGAGCAATACTCAGCTGATCTTAAAGCAAGGGATATTTCTGCTTCATTTGTACTCATATTTGACTCACATCTAGAGGAAAAGAGGAAATTACTGTGATGACACAATTATTTCTAAGCTTACAGTTAAAAACATTGGAATCAAAATATATTTTATTGAAATAAAAATGTATTTTTATGTTTTTAATAAAGTTTTAGAGAAAAAAAATGAAAAAAATCTAAAACACATGAATTCATGTTTTTTTATGGTCAAAGTGTGTTCTTATAATTTTAGTTTCCTCAGTCACATCAAGTTTTATTAGTCAATTATACACAGCTGTCTCAGTCGATTAACCTTAAGCCAACATAACCTCTATTTTATTACTTTTTCCTTGTGGCAAAGAGGAAGTTTACTCACGTCTAAGTTTAGCTTTTAAAATAAGGTCCAAACTCTTATGCTTGGGTTTTCCCAACTCAGCATTTCCAGACAGCCAACATGACTATTTTGACTAAAAAGTATACAACAACGTTTTTATTTCTTAAGATTGACATTTTTCTTGTCCGCATTGGTCCAGAACAGGGGGCCAACACGTCAGTGTGGACAGATAAAGATAAATATATTGTCAAGTTAGAATTAAATTCCAAAGGAAGTTTTCTCCTGGTCTATGGGGTATAACTGACAGCTGTCAGTCTTAACTTTTTTTGAAATTTTAGACTTTAATGTTTTTTTAAGTCTTAACGTGCATTAACACCAAACACGATTCATGAGGCGTCCAGTGTCAACATTTAGTCAATGGTAAAGATTGAGAATTTAGACTACCTGAAGTCCCAAAACGCGGGGGGTCTGGCAGCAACGCAATTTGAGCGGCAGGGTGCACACTGGGCGGTGCAAAATTTGACAAGTCACTGTGTCACATCTGCCAATCAGGAACTCAGCTTTGGGCATGTGACGCTTTCAGTGACTCGATCAGCGGGTAACCCAATGGAAGTGTTTTTGTCCTGAACTTCCATCTATTTCCACACCCCTTGGGGTCGCGGGATCGTAGAGCTTATCCCCCGGGACATGCTGAAGGTATCAGTTGTATTTGTGCTGTGAGCTAGCGTTAGTCAAGAAATGCTCATTCGATTTAGCGGCTAATACGCCAAAGAACATTCTGGAGAGGAATCTGCACCCGATCTATATCAGAAACATCCTGAACGGATCAAAGAATGGGCAATCAGATGGGTGATGTTGAGAAGACAGCTGCAGAAAAAGGAGCTAAAAGCAAACGATTTCCTGGTAGAGGTACAAAGGAACGGATCGACAAATAGAACTGGTTGTAACATGGATTGTGAACCAACGACAGAAAGGGGCGCATGTCTCCAGGAAAATGATTGGCATAAATGCAAAGAAGATTTTTGATTCAGAGATTCCCCAACAGACACCTGTCTCCCATGAACTGCCAAACTATTGGAAGATATACAGTGTTAAACATTTAGAAGAATGTAACATCCAAAACCAACAAAATGCGAAATCTAGAGCTAATTTTAATTGTTTTTAGTTGTTATAAAATTAATAAATAGCTCAAGATTTGATCTTTTTTTATCCACCAGTAAAAGTGTCAGAAAAGCTGATGGCTGATTAAACCCTTTGAAACTGATTACTAGCAAGTTCTTTTTGCCTGTTAGTATCTAGACTTGGGATCAATTCTTTAGAGACAACACGAGGAACGCATTCAGAAGTTAATAAAGGAATAATCAAAATTCTTCCAAAGCTTGGGATTCTTTTACTTTCTGAATGAGATCAAAGCAGAAGTCAAAACTATTTAAAAATCACAAAGAACTGGCCAAGTTAAACAACAACAACAAAAAGAGAAGAAAACATAATAAATGGCCAGGCAACAAACAAATCAAATAATAGAAAAGAAGAAGAAGAAAAAAAATACAACAAAGAGGAGGGATGGGACAATCCACCAGAGACACTTTTCCTTTATTGTCTCGCTCCTTCTTTCATCTCATTTATTTTTGTTTCTTTTGTTTATTTCTCCATTTGAGAGATCTGGCTTCTCATGTGTTGTCCAAGGGGGCGGGATGGGGAGGGTAGCCTTCCAGGGGGTCGACTTATTATTTGTGTTTCTGGGAGTATGCTTGTGTCCTTGTTTGTGTAATTATATTCAGCACATTTCCATGGAGGAAATGGGCTGAGCTATAATTGGCTTGACAAAAGAGAGAAGATTTTTTTTTTTTTCTTTTAATATTATTAATTTTTACTGTGTGAGAATTTTTTTGTTTTATCAGCTAGATTGACTTGTTTGGAATCAGGGCAGCACAAATAGTTGTTCTGACTGCACGGCTAAAACTCAACTGGTACGTTTTTGCTTTTTCTGAGGGGTCCCCCCCTAATAAAAAAAAAAAAATCAGTTTCTTTTCACCTCCAAAGTCTTTTTCTGTACCTTTGAACCTGCTCCATTATGTCTTTTAGTAGCGGATCAAAGGCAGAATTACATCCCTTTTCATAAGTAGGAGGTTTTATTCAGAAACGGCTTTCATCACATCCGCCGCCGCCGTTGCTGCCGCAGCCTTTAAAGAGAGGGTGGCCATACTAGGATGGAGGCAGGGTCGACTCGAGAGCAGAAATAGTGGGAGAGGGAAAGAAACTCGGTGAAGAAATCAATGTCAAGTTCAGTCTCTCTTTTCACCTTGCTCTTGGAGAAGGAGGGGTGGAGCAGTGGTTGATAGGAGGGAGGATGAGGAGCAGAGGCAATGGAGGACACCTCGGGTCAATAAAGAATCGATAAGAGTGGGTGAAACTACACAGCAAAGATAAGAGTGTGAAGTGGGCCTTGGCTGCTGCGTATTGTATGGGAGGCTTTGGCAGCGGCAGAAAAAGAAGCATGAGCAGGGGTTACTCTACAACAATCCACAAGCAACCTTTACAGTGCTTAACTGTGCCTGCCAGATCTCTAAACTATTGATGGAGGTGTAAAGCAGCAGATGGAGGGCTGTCAATCAATAGAAAATGCAAAAAACATTCATTTAAGTAAAATATTGCATTAGCTGTGATAATTCACATGCGGATGCTGAAGCTATCTACAAAAGATGCTTAAACACACAAAAAAAAGGTGTTTTAAAGACTCGCTCAAATGAAAGTTGTGTTTTGGGTGTTTTTAACATGTTTTTTTTCTCATGATTGAGGACATATATGAAGAAATTCAAGATCAAAACTGTATTTCTGACTTTATTTTTTATTTTTTAAATACCTGTGAATCAGGAGAAAACAAACAAATGCCACAAGTTCCCTGCTCCAGGCAGATTCATCCACTTGTGGACCTCTAGATCAGACATGGGCAAACTACGGCCCGCGGGCCAAATCTGGCCCGCCCCACGTCTGGTCCGGCCCGCTGAACAATATCAGAAAGGCATGTTTTTTTTTTTTTTTGTTTTGTTTTTTTCCATCAGGCCACATAGATCAAGACCCACATAGAACATGTTTTTTACTCTCCTTATCTGAACCCCAAAAATCTCTGTTAAATAGAACAGAATATTGTGTTTTCTTTCTACATCTCAGGTCACCTTTCACGTCTCGCTGATTCTTTCAGAGCAATTATGCTGCTGCGTTCTTTCAAGCAGCGCACCCTGTTCTGTGTCCTGATTGGTTGAGACCTTCTCAATCATCTCTTCTGTAGCGTCCCCATGTGTGCAGCTCTGCTCATTCTGGAGTTTATTCTAAGTCAAAACTCCACGCAGAAATAATTTATCTCCACGCACGTATCACACATTCCTCAAGGACAGTTCTGATTATCGTGAGCGCTTTCTGCTCTTGCGCACTTGGATTTAATCCTCTCACGAGCAGAAAAAGTTCTCGCGTGAGAAAGAGACTGTCAACATCCGCGCGCATGAGATGCTCCTCGGGCACGAGTGATACTTGCGCGCAGCAGAATGTCAGTGAGCACGCGCGACATTTTGGTCATGTGCGTTCGCAGGGACTCTGGTTCTGTTGGCAGAGAAACTTTCTGTGTGCGAGGGAACCTTTGGGAAACACTTCAACAGATGAATGATGTGTAAAGAGGGTGGGCTTACAGTCCCACCCACTATTCAGAGGAAATACTACAGAAACTATGCACAGTGTTCCTTCGCGGTTTCACGTATTCACAGATTTTTTTCAGTCAGTCAATATTTTAGGACACTTGAAATGTTTGTGTTTGAAGAAGGTACCATAGTTTACCAATGTTCTTTAATAAATGTTTTACAAAGCATGATCAGAAGTGTTTTTGATGAGTAAGGATAACAGACATTTTTTAGCTGCAGGGGTAGGGGTGTGAGACGGGGACAGGGGGATGGGTTCTCCATATTCCCAGATTCAAATAAGGAGGAAATACAGTAAATATAAAAAAAAAACACAGGAGTTTATTTTGGAAAAAAAAAAAAACATCAGAGTTCTAAAACCACTGGGAACCCATTTTGAAACAGATCGAAAGATGATCTAAGTAGAACTTTAAAGAATATTTAAGAGTTCAAAAACGTAAAAAAAAAAAATAAATAAACAAGCTTGAAACTTTAAATATACTTGATGCAACGTGAACAAAAGTTCATAAGCATGAAGCCCTCAAGTTCTGTTCCCACATTTGAGATCAACCTGGATCTTGCTGTCAAATTAACATAGGATGTTGTAAAACAGAAGGGAGGATTTCTCATTTACTATAGAGCTAAGAAGTCAAGCTAGGACAAAATGACCTCTTGTAAAGTCTGATTTTCACAACTTTTTAGATGTTTTTTTTTCATTATTTTTTCTTTCATGACAATTTTGAGGGGAATTACTTTTTATGAGCTGTTTTAATTTGATCAGAGGTCAAATTTGTTGTCAGGCGACACAAACTCCAGTAAATATAGTTTTGCCTTTTCATACTTTACGGTTATGCTTCAGTACCTAATGGGTGATATTAGAGATCATTTGTTATGTCTTTAAAGCGTTATAATGGGGAAAGGGTACAACAATAGAATCAAAAAGGAAAAAAAAAAAACTATAATGAGGTCAGAAAAATGAGAGAAAACAAAGTAAAATTGATATGGATTACCTAAATATATGTGAAACACAAATATTCAAACATAAATGACCCCGATGTTTTATAAAGTTTTAAGTTAAAATCTTTTTCTTCTTCTTCCAAAATATAAAAAAAAACTACCAATCCCCAGAAAAACAAGCTTCATGCAAGGTGCAATTTCATTCCCCCCCCAAATAAATAAATACATTTAAAAACAGAATAATTGTAGAGGATCTCAAGAAAATGACTGTTCTTATAAACAATGAGGCAAGCCCAATCAGTTTTGATCCCCTCTTCAAATCAAGCACCACGGTAGATAAATGCTCACACTAATTGTTTGTTATGCTACAAAATGACAATTTTAGCCAGTGATCTCACATATTTGATCTCAGCCTTACCCAGATAGTGCACTGAAAACTCCTCCAAGGCATGCTTCATCAAAATTGGATGCATGGTGGCATCTTTACAAATAATGAGACAATTGAAAAATGATAAAAACCGCCTCTGAAGTAAAGCATTTCTTTACAAACACGTTTCAGTCTTCTGCAGAACGTCAGAGCCACCAATTAAGAAAACAAAGATATAAATTAAGTGGCATAATTGAGCTTGCAAAGATATATGAAAATAAATTTCCCAAAGGTGTTTTGTGTAATGAGTTATTAAAGGTACAGTGTATCACCCAATGGGAATCTGCTGTACCACATACATGAAGTTATTCCATACATTTCAGTTTCGGATCTGTGCAGCCACATTTTATCATCTGGTGAACAAAGGAACGTCTTTTCTTCAGATCAAAGGAAAAATAAAGAAAATGTTGTGTTTTGTGAATCCCATAGTAATTCAGATTACAGGGCTGAACTGAGGATAGATTTAAACGAATTACAGACGTGAACTCAGCTTAATTTAATGATGTCCTCAAACAGTTTTCTTCAGAAAACGACTTGAAGATGTTTACAGAACAGGATGACCCCATATGTACAGCATAACAGCCTCCATTCCCACATAATCATGTGGTTTGTTCACACATGAATGCATCATGATCACATGTTTTTAAGCATGGCTTTACCATATCTGTTCAAAGTACAGACCAGAACCCGTGAGACTCGGTGTGTAAGAATCACGGTGTGTGCTGTGAGGACTGGCAGTCATTAAACCACACAAAGAGGAATGGTAATTTTTCTAAACATGTTCTCAAGTTAAGATACTTTAACAACCTCTTCTGCTTTATCCTGGTGGAGAGAGGATGAGAAGGACAACGCTGAGAGGTTGGGGTGCAAATTAAAGGAAACAAAAGTTCACAAAAGAGCGGATAATGTGAACATGGAGATCTGGCGAACTGCATTCATGGTCTTCTTCCTCAACACAAAAGACACAAAAGAGACAAATCGCACCGTCTTTCTGAGAAAAGGTTCAGTGTTCTGCGAATTTCAATCAAGACAATTCAGAATATTTTTGCTAAAGAAGACACAATTCTGTGATTTTTGTGATAGTCGACTTATGGGTATTTTAGAAGAAAAAAAAAAACATGCAATGAAGAGACTGGTTCAAAAGTCATTTGCTTTCAACAATCAGAACTCTGATTGAAAGTCATGACCTGAGCACTTGTTAGCTAAAACTTTGCTGATCAAATCATGTGACATATGTTCAAGAATGTGCTAAAAGTGGGTTCCTTAAAGTAAGTTTAGCATCTGGTGTTCACACCAGAGGAGGCTTAGAGCAAAATGTTGAAGCAGTGAAAATCTTGTGAATCTTGTTCCAGGCTTTTTTTTTTTTTTTTTTTCCACAGTTCTAGTCTGATATATGAAATACTTGGTGACATTTAATTTTACTGGTGTGAGTCCCACATCATTTCTGGAGTCTTTGGTTTGGTTATGCAGACAATGATGATGTTAAAGATACTGGTCAAAAATGTGAAAACAGAAATATTATTAGCTTGGATTGTATGCTCTGTCCCCTCTCAGTTTGACTTGTGTGTTGTCCGTCTGTGCATGTATTTTGTATGTATTTATGCAACAGCACAAATTTAAAACTATTTTGAAATGTGAAAATAAACCATCAGACTTAGACTAGTAAAAGCAGTCTATATTCTCAGTCTCACAAACCTGACGTTTGTTCAAAGACAGCAAGTTTCTCAAATGAGAACAACTTGTTTTAACTCTATAAAAAATCCAGTTGACATTATAATGGCATACGTTTACTCATAACATTTGAGAACCTTTATTGACAAGCACTAAAAGGGTAACTCATGTTCCACCAAAACAAATATAAACACATTCCAGAATACTTGATGGTATTTTTGTCCTAGTGATGTCTCAACCATCAATGTCAAGTGAAGGTGTGACATAGTAATTCTTATTTATTCTTACGGCTTTAGTGGTATGTGGTGCTTTCATTGCTTTTTCTGTATAACCCTATAAGGGGAGCTTTTTGGGGGAGCAAACTTCAGTCCAGTATTGAACTTTGAAGTCATCACCTGTTCTGGATTGTGACGGCTTGGAAGTAAAATATGGACAAGCTGCTACTCAAATCGTGAAAAGATCAGTTCTTGTCCCCATTAGCTTTTGTGCAGTCTGGTGTGTGGACAACTGGCCACCGAGTGTTGTTTAGTAATGAAGTGGTCTCCAGGCAGCTCAGACTTTGGCAAAGTGGCCCAGCACAGCGCTGCTCTGCACAGCTTGCTGTGATTGACCAGCAGCCCAGGCAGATGGCCAGCTACAAAACAGTCCTCTTAGCATTTGGTCTGGATTAAACCAAATGCCCAGCGGAGATCCATCTTCAGCATGGGCCCGGAACAAACTGTGGAAGAAGAACATGAGGTAAGATAGGGCATGGAGCAAATATACAGGAGCTGCTGCTGGCTTAGAAACACTTTGGTCATTCTGTATGAAAAATTTACTGAAATTTGCTTGACCTCAGAAATGACTAATGTAGACATTAATGACTGAATTGTAAAGATACCCATTTGGTTTTTAGTCTAAAAAGCAAGAAGGAAGAAATTTGAACCTTGATTTAAAAACACTTAAGTATTGAACAATACTTAACATGAAAAAAAATGTCTTTTGGTGATTCCATTGCTACTTTCCCCTTGAACATGTGTTTAGCAAATGGCATTCACACTTGTTAAGCGGGGAGGGACTTCTTTTTCTCTTCCTACTGTTTACTAGTGCTTGTTCTGACAAATGTAAGTTTTATTGTCCCTTAATTCCAGTCTGAAACAAACCACAATTATTATTTTTTTTAATGATCAATTTTTAAATGGTTTTCATTTCCAGGAATGAAAAAGGACACCATCCATACATCACTACCAAATCGGGGTCCTTGATTGGTCAAAGTTTGACCTGGTTTAAGTTGCAACATCCGTTCAATAGAAGTAAGTCTTGTGTGAAGAGATCCCAAAAACATTTTGATACCTGCTACGTTTACGTACTTTTTATAGTAAAAAGTGGTCAGTTGAACTTTAGCTGAAGGTGGTGTGAACACAGCTTCAGAATAGAATAGAACTGAATAGAAGAGAACTTTAAAGATCACAAATTGGGAAATGTCCTGTCTGGTTTCTCATATTAAACCAGTAAAATTAAAGTTAATTCATCAAATAATAGATTTAACCACATTATATTAGTCATGAAGGATCAAATAAAAAAAAAAAAAAAATACATTATTACATGATGTATTGCTTTGTTTTAAAGTAGTTTATTTATTTTGTATTCAATAATGGTCAAAACTTGAACTACAGATAGAATCATAAACTATGAAGCTTTTATGAGAGAATATTGATATATTGCTCTTTGGATTTAACGTTAAAATCCAAAGTTTTTAAGAATTCATTGGGTAGATTATGCTAAATTTCCAAATAATGTGTTGTTCTGGTTTACAGTAAAAAAAAAAAAAACGTACATGAAATCTTCAAAATGTTACCATCTTCATCTCTCAAAGATACTGTTAATAAAAGAGAGACTAGCTGTAGTTCATGCAGAAAGCTGCTGCTCGACTCCTGACTAGAACCAGGAAGTACAACCACATCTATCCTGGTCTTAGGTCTTTATTTCCTGTAACTCAGAGGATACACTTTCAAACAACTTTGTTTCATTGAAGTCTCAAATTTAGTACATGAATCGTTGGGTTAAGCTGAACAAAATACTACGATATATAATACGAACATATAAGGAAAGGGGGCGTGGTTAACAAAAAACCTCAGTTGGCAAGGATCCAAAAATTTGCTATTTCCGATTCTTCTTTTTCATCACCTCCAGGCAACCCAGAGATAAAATGGTTGCTATGGAGGTAAAACCAACAGAAAAGCAGCCAGTTTGGAAACAAATGTTTCTCGTCATGTGTAGCCTGACAAGGGGAGAGGGAGGGGCATATAATTAATTGAACTGTAAATATTAATTGTGAAGTTCTGTTTTTGTTTTGGGAATGCTCTGTTTTTAAGATAAGCGCTTTAAAGTACCTGGTGGATGTATTGTGTGTCATAAATAACAAAAAGTAACAAAACAAATCTGCCTTACTTTGTTCAAGTTGATTACCAAAATTAGTGGGGGAAAAAAGTGCACTCCCCAACTCACAGAAGAGGGAAGAAAATGGACTTTATTTACAAAACCTTGGCTGACTGTAACTCCTTTAACCTGAGAATGAACCAGTGGCTGAGGGAGACGGGGACAAAGAGCCACGCTGAAGCAGAAAGCCAGTGACCTGTCATGTTCAAGCCATTCCCTTGACTCATACACACATGGAAACACACACTTACCGAGCCACCGTGCATGTTAATCTGAACTGATTGCATGTCCACTAATATAAATTATGGACTGGGGCGGATGCATTATTTACTCAGTAGAATTAAAAAGGCATGCCAGATTGCTGGATGCATTATAACTTAACTATACACACACACACATGCACAAACAGGCCCAAACAACCACACACTGTAGCATCTATCCAGAATACGGTCACTGAGGTCCAGTTTATAAATCCCTCTTCTTTTTTCTTAATCTTTTCAATCCTTTCTCAGGATCCCCAATCTTCCTTCAGCATGGTTCATCTTCAACCCTCTCTTTGCATGGATCTAATAACACGTTCTTACTGAGGAATACAATTCAGAAAGGTATAGAGTAAATGTCTCGATTGTTTTTGTTGTAGAATGACATGTAGGGTTTTTTTTGACTGATAGATGACTTTCCTCAATGTAATGTGGGACAATGGCTTAAAGATCAAAAGTTTTATTTTTCTTTTTTAACATTTTCTTGACGTATTTCTCTGACAATGGTGGACAAATATAAAAGAAATTAAGCTCAAATTTTAACTTTATTTAAATCGCTGTAAATCAGTAGTAGATACAAATGTGCTCCCTGCTCTGCTCCATTCCGCTGCATCAACTTTTAGACAGCTGTGTCTTAGTCTTCCTCGTTCCAGTCACTTTGGTGGCACTGGTAATGTTAGGTTGGGGTTGGGGTATTTTAATAAACTAAAACCGATCTGCAGAAACTATGACTTAGAAAATCACACAGGATTTTTGATTTGGGAGAACAAAAAAAAAAAAAAAAACCTCATGATCGTAGTTATAAGACCATTGGGAACATTAAAGATAACTGGAATGGGACTTCGGAGAAATGACAACAATGCTCATGAAACCACTATCTGGCACAGAAAAACCAATAAACATCTGAATTTTTAAATTTGAAACAGTTCTTTAGAGCCTGACCTGTATCAGGCAGGGAAAATCTGCCTTAAGATATTTTCTTAAACGGCCCATCCCATGAAAAGTCGACTTTTTGAGCTTTTAAGTGTATTATACTGTTCATTCATCTCTATAAAGAACCCCAAATAGGTATTTTGATCCGTTCAGATATTTCTGAATATTCTAAAAACCTGAGCTCTCAACAGCAGCCCATCCCATACCCACGAAAACAAGCTGGTCCTCACCTTACATCACAAAGGAAGAGTCTGCTCCTCCCCAAGGCTAGCACAAACAATTTTTCCTCAAAGCTGGCGGTGATAAGCTAGCTTCTCGAACCCCCCACCTCCAGCTCGTGCATTGTTGTGCGGACACTGGCTGTCTGTGTTGTGAGTCATTTTAGCGATGGCCAAGAAATGTTTATTCAATTTAGCGTTCAAACTTCTGGTAGTGGGTCACACCAAAGAACATTCTGGTGAGGACTCTGCACGATCCTGATCCTAAACGTATCCGAGAATGTCGCAAGCAGACAGGTGACATTTGGGAAGACGGCAAGAGAAAGGGAGCAGACCATTTCCTGGTGGAAAAAGAGAGTAGACTATGTCCTGGTGGAAGCAGGAGAAAGGCAAAAGACTACGTCCTGGTGGAGGCAGGAGAAAGCAGATTATTGCCTTGTGGAGAAAGGGACCAGACCATTTCCTGGTGGAGAAAGGAAGCTGACTATTTCCTGTTGGAGGCAAGAGAAAGGGAGAAAACTATTTCCTGGTGGAAGGAGTAGAAAGGGAGAAGACCAATTCCTGGTGGAGAAAGGGAGAAGACCATTTCCTGATGGAAGTAGGAGACAAGAAGCAGACTAAGGCTACACAGTATGTACATAAATAATAGTTTTAACAGTTATTTTATTATTTTTTTTGCTGACATGCTGATGAGGACGACTCTAGGATGGAAGGCGGTCCCTCATAGATCCAGTCATTTTACTTCTGGACATGAACAGAGTTTTGAAAAATAACTAATATTTCATAGATTTTTTTTCTTCAGTGTTCCAAAGGTCATATATGATTATATATATGGATAGATAACGCTGAAGAACTGAAGAAAAGCATGGTACCATATTCCGAGAACCATATTCTGAAAATGTTATTTATTTGTTACTGTTTTTCTAATTTATGTTCAAGACTGGTAATGATGTTTAGATGCACTGGTGCAGTAATATTAGTTTGTAACTAGTTTTAAATGTGTGTGTCGTCTTTTTAAAACCACAGCACAATGCTTCGAGCGTTTGGAGAATTTCTTTTTTGAATAGCTATCCTTAGTGAACCTGACTTCACTTCCAATATACTATTAAACCAATTTCAGCAATATTTTGTCTTCATCCTATTTTCATGTTTTTGTCAGTTCTATACCCTATAAACAGAAACAGTAAAAGTAATTAAACTTTGATATATTTACAAAGTCCCCAGTCACTTAATGTTACAGCATTTACCAAACATTGAGATACCACCAGTACCATTGCAGTATATTGGTCAGTTTTATTTATCACATTTATTTCCTTGTGTTAACATTGGGGACACTATTCCATAGTAAAAAAGAAAAAAAAAACTTTTTTCTTGCTTTTTTGATGATTTTTTCCATAGTCTGTCAACCATCCTGGAAAACATCCTACACCGGTCAAATCGTTGTATTTTCATTTATAAAAGTTAGAGGTAAAACTCTTACAATGGGACTCGTTACATCCGTACCTTCCAAGAAAGACAGAAACTAGAGGATGCCAGGTATTCTCTCAGAGACAAATAAGACAACATCAGAAACTCTTGTTCAAGTCACCCCTAAAATATGAGGACAGAGGAAATGTGTGATTCTCCACAAGTACTCTCAATCTTTGTGGCCGATTCAACACTTAAATATTGACATTAATGCCAACAATGGAGGATTTTCCAAGACTGCCTGGCCCGAGGTTCCTGAATATGCATGGTGCCGAGCAGGGAGAAGCGAGTGCCAGCTGAGACGTGAGGATTTGATGTTCAATAACAGAAAAATCCTTTGACATGGAATACAAACAGGGCCCAGACTCAATATAAAGAACCAGGAGGGGAATTAGGTGGATGGAGAATTCCTTTAGAAGTAAAGACAGCGGAGAGGCAGAAAAGAAAGTTTTGGGAACGGGAAAGTGGATATTTGAGCATGTTGAAAAGCATAAGCAAGTGACAGAACACCAAGACGTGGCAGTCCCTCTACACACTCTGAGTGTGGGTAATGCAAACCTATGATACATCACAGAGAAGTCATTGGAAAGTCTCAGCGCTCCTTCAACTTCTTTTAAAAGTGTCTCTTTCTCCTCACATTCACCTCCCATCAACTTCCTCCGAGTTTCCTTTCTGCTCTTAAAGATTATCTTTAAAATCATTGAGTCACTTAGCAGCCTCTTTAAACTAGGCAGTGCCAATAATTCAGCCTCATTACACTCCAATCAGCGACCATGCAGCACGCCTGTTCAAGAAGATTTTTGTTCGTCCGCCACTTAGCAAAAGAGGATAATCTCCACAGGATGATTGGTAACTAAAACGCTGCAATGAGTCACTTTATTGTCCAGTAAAATAAAGCATTTTGAAAAAATCTCTAGTTTGAAAGCATAAATTTGGAAAAAAAAAAAAAAAAAGGAAAAGAAAAATCTCTTTTATCAAGTCTCAATAGTTATAGAACTTACATGCAGCCAAAAAACCAGATCCTACATTGGGATGTAGTAATGTTTTAGGCACACCACAAAAACTGAATCTTAAAAGATCCTTGTTTCAAGAGAAGAAGAAGAAAAAATTGTACGTTTTTCAATAGTAAAGGAATCTTGGATTGAAAAACATGTTTTAGTCCTAATCTTAGTGAGTTGATTTTTTTTTTTTTAAATAATAATTTTTGATAAGATCCCTTTTCTTACTGTATTGTCAGATTTTTCTATTGGTTTAGGAATACTTTAAAAATCATCTTTTTTTTTTCTTATATTTAGGGGGCTTGTGTTTGCAGTTTGCGATCTGTGCTCGTTGAGCAAATGGGATCCATAGAGATCCATTATGAATCCCATTTAGGTTCTTAGTTTTTTTCAGGATCAACCTTGTAAACAAAAATTGTCTTCAAAACTAGAGTTTCAGCTCGTGATAGACCTATAAAAGAGTTGTCAAAGGATGTTAATTATTTCCTTATGACCCGAGAAGCAAAACTTTGATCTGTGTTTGTTATCATATTTTAATACCTCATTACAGAGGTCATGACTCTCTAGTATGGCAGATTAGGGTCACCAATAAAAAATTAGTAAATAAATCACATTCACAAGAAATATGTTATAAAATTATGAGAATTTTTTTTTTAAGTTGCGGTAATAGAGCTGAAAAATTATGAGAAAAAAGTTGTGATGTTATGAGAATGAATTCCTTAAATTCTGGGGTAAAAACGTGATTCTACAAGAGTAAAGTCATATTATTTTAAGAAAAAAAGTCAAAAAGTTACAAAACCATGAAAAATTATTGTTACTTTACAGGTATAAGGTCACAAAATTTTAAGAAAAACTGTCAAAAGTTACAAGAATAAAGTCGTCAAATTATGGGAAAAGAACCCGTGCAGTAGAGTAAAGTCAAACCATTATGAATAAAACAGTCAAATCACCAGATAAGAGTAGTAAAATCATGAGAATAAAGTCATGAATATATTCGAGAATAAAACCGTAAAACTATGAGATACACCTTCATGACTTTATGAGAATAAAGAGATAATCTTTTAAGGAAAAACAGACAAAAGATTCTGAGGTTAAAGTCATAATTATGAGAAAAAAGCATAGTTTTAATGTGAGTTAAGTCATGACGTTAAGAGGAAAACTGTCTAAAAGTTCAGAGAATAGTTGAAAAATTATGAGTATAACGTATTTTTACAATAATGAAATCATAAAATTATGAGAAAAAGTTGTATTTTTACAAGAACAAAGTTGTAAAAATAAGAAAAAACAACCTGTTTTTATAAGAGTAAATTAATAACTTTATGAGAAAAACAGTGTATAAGTTATAAGAATACATTGGAATATAAGAAGAAATATGTAATCTTGTCAGAATAAAGTTGTAAAATTAGAAAAAAAAATGTTTCAGGTTTGTGTAGCCATACAATGAACAGGCGAACTTTCCAGATTGTACGACGACTTCCCCACCATTAGGTGGATAAGCTCCAGCATCCTGTGACCCTGAACAAGAGGGTCTAGAAAAATAAACAAATAGGTGAAAATTTTATAACAGAATATGCCAAAGTTCATTATGACAAAAAAAAAACTATGAAGACAGAAAAGACATAATCTTGTTCTAAAAAGGTACCTATGGAGAAAATCAAAGAAGAAATCAAAGCATAGATATAGAAAAACAAAATAGAAAGCTTGAACTACATGATGTTAGATGAAACGGCTACTCAATGTGCAAATGCATGACCTGATGAAAAAGCTGTTTTGACATTCATGCTCAGATTTACATAAAACTATGTATGCATGGTCATGAATGCACAAAGACATGTCTTCCTGGGTCTTTTGGGGATGACTTGCGTGTGCTCAGGTTGGGGCAAGTTCCATATTAAGTGTGTTTTCCATTGCAATTAAGGTTTAGGCCTGATCCCTTCTGACACGGTAATTGTTATTTCAAACACAAATTAATAAATCATGGACACCTAGTTAAGAATTAAAATAGGTCTCAACCACAGTTGCAAACCCAGCCTAACCTCCACAACACACTCTCTACACACAAGCACACAAACAATTTTCCTGTTTTCAATACTGTAAACATTGTAATCCATTCATACTACAACATGTTCATTTTTTTCAGAGGGACAAATGAAATGATCGCATCTTAGAGAAAATTGTGGCAACTTTTTAAATTAAAAAGATTTAACAAACCTGGTCAAGCTATTCATTTATTGAAGCTACACAGCACACTGGCTAAAGATGAGTAAATGTCCTTTTAGCAATTGCAATTTTTTTTTCGTCTGACAAATTATATTTGCCTAATCTCTGTTCTGGATATTTACTATCCTTGATATAAAGCAATGACATGTCAAATCACGTATATTCCAAATTTCCAGTATAGGAAAAAAAAAAAAAAACGAATCTGCCATTGGAACTAAAGACATTCTTTAGTATTGGCAAGAGCCTGGAGATATGATACATATCCCGATACACGTCTCATGATATGATACACATCTCGATTTATACCAAGAATTTACCAGAACAATTTTTTACTTTTTTTATAGGGTATGACTTAGAAAAAAAAATCTTTTATTGTAGCAATATAGTAAATTCATTTTGTTTAATGATCATAACGTACTATACTGATACTGTCAACAATGTAGTACAGAGTTTTGGTTCGATACTCATCTCAAGAAAAGTAGAACATGGAAAAAAAAAAAAAAAAACGCGAGGCTGACTCAACATTTAACACAAAGTGGTTCTTGTGAGATTTTGTTGTTTTGTTTGCGGTGTAAAACTAGCGGTCAGTGGAAAACAAAAGTAAGACACTGAAGAAGTATTATAAATAATTAATTAAATATTGTTTTAGCATTTTAAATACATACAAGTATTGCCAAAGCGAAGTATCACAATATATCACCAAGTCGATTTCCTACTACACCCCAATTTTGTATGTATGAAGAACCAGATCAAATTTGTTACACTTGAGTTTCTCGGAAAACATTTTGAAATGTTACTGTTACGTCCTGCTTCTGCGCCTTTTTCCATCCCGTCTGCCTGCTCATCTGGCAGGTGTGGCCAATGTTCTTTCAACTGTACCCGCTGGCTATTTAAGAGAGAGGAGGCCACACCGAGGCGGGCGGGGAGCAGAGCAGCAGGCTGTGTACCATTTGAGGTTTATGTTGATCTTGGTCTTTTCCCCTCTTTGTCATCAGCAGTCATCTTATTTTAGTTTGGGGTTGGACCTTGGTAGTCTTGATTTGCGGGCTTTGTTTGTTTCTTTTGAATAGGTAGATTTTGGTTAGCAGGGATCTGCTGATTCTGACGGTTGACTTGACTTGGTCAGCAGTCTCCCTGACTTTTTTTTTTTGACCAAGGTTCAAATCCATTTTGGTTTGTCTCCTTATTTCTTCTAATGAACCAGCATGCTAATCATTTCATTTTGTTATTTATTTACAGGACACACATCTTTGTTTATTGAATAAACTGTGTTCCTTTTATTCCTGCTGGTGTCCACTTTTTTATGTTATTGTCCCCTTTTCTATGTTACCCTAGACTTGTGGCAGGTTTGCCCATTGGGGATGTAACAGTTACCCTCTACAGTTCCCCACTCGGTCTGCTGATGAGCTACTGGTAAGTTACCAAAGAAAAAAAATCTATGATCTATGGTTTCCATGTGGACTGTTATGCCTGATTTACCCCGGTGGATCTCTGTTGCGTTGACGAAAAAATAGAACACCATTAAATAATTGGAACGAACATCACCTCTGTCATGTCTGTATCTGATGTCCTTTCCTCTGCAATGCAATACAAGCTTTTCCAGAGCTCAATTTCAAATCTGTTCACGTCGATTTTGCTGCAGAAACAAGAAACAGGGGTTTCAAAATAAAAAATTCTGTTTGACTTTTAAAAGAAAAATATTGAAAATTCCATTTCACATTTAAGGTAATGTGCCCATGCAATAATGTGCGTTAACACCATTGTGCATTTTCGCCATGTTTGAAAAATGTTTAACTTAGCAAATACAAAAGCATATTGTGTTATGTTGGAGAACCCATAAGAAATGTTGACTACAAATACTCAGACAGATGGATACTTTTCCACACACTCTCAGAAGCTTCCTGCGCTCAAAACTTCTTCTGCCCCCTTGAACTTTTTTCTTTCCTCCTGCCATCCCTGTTACTCTTGTCCTTCTATACCCCAGCTACCATTTATGCATGTGTCTTTCTGCCTGCCTCAACCCTCCCTGGAGTCCTCATTTCCTGCTTTCATTCTGCATCTCTCCCTTCATGCTTTGTACATATGGAAACCTAGAGCCTTCTGGTCCAATCCAAAATTTATGCTGAATAATGTGTATGGTGGCTATATCTCATGTCGCCAAACTAAAAGAGAATACTACACACACGCACATGCAAACTCAGCCTTCAGTAGTTGACATGGAGCTCTTTAGCCATCACTGTGGATTAGCCTGAGACCTTTAAGGCCCTTTTTAAACTTAACTATGCACACATAAACAAGCACACAAGGGCAAAATACTGTACAGAAACCAAAGATAAGTTCCTATCTAAAAACTACTTACATTCATTAGTTAAATTTATGTCAAAATACATTCCATATGGGACCAGTTATTTCAATATTATATCAACTGTTCTTAAAGTAAATTTGCAAACCTGTCCACTTATTGCAATATTTGGCATTCCTGACCCCTCACTTCCTTTGAGCACTGCACAAAAAGATATTATAGCATTCACATCTCTCTTGGCAAGACGTCGGTTGCTACTACATTGGAAAGCTTCTAAATGCACATCTATTTCCCAATGGTTAAAGGACATTGTTTTTTTGTTTTTAAATTAGAAAAAAATAAATTCACACTAAGAGGAAGCACACAAAAATTTTAAAGTAAATGGAACTCTTTCCCGGTCGAGCTTGCGCCTGTGATCTGTTGATCTTTGTAAATATTATTTTCATACTCATTTTTCTTTTTCTTTTCATCTTTGGTCGTTATGCTGAGATGGGGCGGGGTGGGTGGGGTCTGTTCCATGTACCCTATTTCAGTGTTTTTCAACCAGTGTGCCGCGGCACACTAGTGTGCCGTGGGAGATGGTCAGGTGTACCGTGGCAAATAACCAATTTTCACATACGTAAAACATTTATCATCACTAGGGAATCCGCTCTGCGTTCATCCAAACGGGCCCTGATTTAACTCTGGTAGATAGTTTAGAATATGCAAGATTGTAAAATATTTTTTCAATGTTTCTATAAATGACTTTTAATCAGAATAATGTTACCGCAATCTGGCCGCAAAACCAGCTGCAAGGTCGGCTTTCAGAAAAGTTCCGCCCCTTTCAACTGTCTCCACCAATCATTGTTGGAGGCTTGATCACATGTCATAAATCTGACCAATCAGAAGTGGTTAACGTCCTCACTTCCTTGTTTCTTTTCGGCTCATATAATCTCTCGGTTCTAACAAAAACAGCCGCTACAGCTCGTGTTTAGCGGTGTAACTTCCTGCAGGATCCGGTGTCAGACAGTTTAAGAAGTGAACAAAAGAATGAAGCTCAGAAACGTGAGTATATCCGGAATACGCGCGAGTTTATGCACTACATCCCCCAGGATGCATTGGGGTAAAGCAGACTTTCTCAAATGGGGGGGGGGGGGGGGGGGGGGGGGGTGCGACCCAGGGATCATACCATTTATTTTAGTTACTATACAGTTGATCGGAGAACAGACAGTGACCGGGATATCCACACAGAGTGAAGAATATTGAATTAAACCTCAAGAATTGTGATGGAAAATATTTAACGGAGATTAAAAAACAACGGAGAGAAATAGAGTGTGCGTGCTGGGGGGGAGGGGGGGGGTGTACAGGAGCGCAAGAGCTGAGGAGAGAGAGAGAGAGAAGGGCTGTAGGAGCACGAAGGGTTGAATGAGAGACGAACGGGTGAGAAAAAGCATTTATCTTCGTTCAACTTGTATTTGGCGTGGTTACGGCAACATAACCGTCTGAGTTTATTAAAAGCTTCACGGTGGAAACCGTCGCCTCCGCGTCATCATTACGTCCAGCAGGACGTTACAATATATATATATAGAGAAGAGAGACAGAAAGACCGAGAGAAGAAACCAGATTTTCAATCTCAAAGCTGAGACTCTTTTCTTTCTTAATTGTATTGTGAATAAAAGCCCTTATTTATTAGTTTTTCACAATTTAAATTGTATTTTTGGTGTGGTTGCCGAGTTTTGTGTTCACTTCAAATGTGTTTAAAAGGAAAAAAACTTAAAATGTATCAAGTTAAAAATTGAATAGTTAATAGTTCTTTTTTTTCATTGATTTTGTACATTCTGTCTGGAAGGGATAAATAACAACATAAACATAATAGACACTTTAAATGAATGAAAAACATGTTTACATTATGACTTTGTGCATAATCTTATAAAATAGTTTATGATAAATAAAATAAAGCAAAAAAACAACATAAAAAGTCATTTTGCAGCTGAAAAAGCCGCTGTTTTCAGAGAGTTAATGCAAAAGAACAGAATTTTTGAGAAAAGCCAGAATTCCCATCACGACTGTGGAGGGAAACAAGAAAATGATTGTTGTTTTACTTTGAAAGTTTTGGAAGTATTCTTAAAAAAAAGAAACATTATTAAAAACTGATTATTTATAAGTTTTTTTAAATATTTTTTTTTAATCATTCTTTAATGATAATAAATGTAGACTGTTTTGAAGAGGTATAAGTTTAACTTGAGAAAATTGACTAATGGTACCAATGATATTCGCAGCAGAAAGTTGTTTGTGTGTGTGGAGGGGGGTACGAGAATTGACATTGAGAAACACTGGGTTAAAATGACAGCGCCTTTGTGCTGCAATGACGCTTCCCACTTATTTAAAAAATGTAAATTAGATTGTACATCAATACCGATTAAAATCTTTTACCTTTTGGATACTAGTGTGCCGCAGGATTTTTTTCATTGAAAAAGTGTGCCTTGGCTCAAAAAAGGTTGAAAAACACTGCCCTATTTGATGTTTCAATTTAATCTTTTTTTTGTTTCTCTTTTTTGTTTCACTTTTTAGTAGAGTGTGCTGAATTTTGTAAAAACAAAAACAGTAAAATGTATCTCAAAGATTTATTATTTACGAATATGTCAATAAAATATTTTTGAAAAAAATACATTCCATTTGGTAGACTCCTACATGGCTGGGACAGATGTAATCCACCTAAAAAGAACTAAACGTGGTGAAAGGTTAGCATGAAAAGTTAAATGTATGAAGTGAGTCTATTTAAAAGATGTTGCAATACAAGCTTTGAACGTGTTGGCTGAATTATTATTGAAACAATCCTTATATATACACATACACACACACACACACACAAATATATATATATATATATATATATATATATATATATATATATATATATATATATATATATATATATATATATATATATATTGCTCTTAATTATAATTAGACATATTTGTACTTAAATATAAAGCGGGAGACTAAATCCATTAAATGTAAAGATTGTCAAAAAGAGTTTAGTTAAATATTATAACACTATTTGTTCATGCAAAATCAATTATATTTAATAAATGAATTAATATTCAGTGTAAGTCCAGAAAGAAAAAAGATTAAAAGTTTGTATAAATTTAGATCTTAAAGCATATATGGTATGCTGAAGCGTGTTCCTGCAGAGAGCGTTATGGTGGATCACGAGAGCTTTAAAATGTGTTGTGGCTGGCCATGACATATCAGTGGGCAACAGTAGGCAGAGCGGCCCCTGAGAACCCCCTGCGGAAAACTCAGCATCTCCACTAAATGCAGCCCTCTAATCCAGTGTGTCACCTCTCTCACCCAAGCCGTTCACCTCTGGATGAAGAGATTAATCAAAGAGAAGGGGCCCTCTCGCTGCTCTCACCCTTTAAGAAAACACAGCAGAGGAGGGATGACCTTAAATCAAGGGCCAGATGAGATCAGACAAGAAAATGACAGGTCAGAGAAAGTGGATAATGTGAGTTTAAAGGAATGAGGAAGAGTTCTTGCTAGAGGTGCTGAGTGTTGAGCTCTAGAGGCATGAGAAATGAGAAGGGTCAAGCGGTCAATGTAACTTTGACACATCTGTTTAAATCAGGACCCCACAGTGCAGACTAAATCTTGTCTGATTTAAAAAAAAATGACCAGAACAGATCTGCACTTACCAGGTAAATCCTATGAGTTCCACCTTTGAACAGATACAGATCAATGGTCATTATAGAAACTGCAACATTTGATACCTTCAGAAAGCGTCACATGTACTGAGGGGTTTGAGGTCTCTAACCAGTCATGTCCAGTCTGGCCCATGGGCCAAATCTGATATGTTCAACTATGACAGAAAATAAATAATGTGCAGTCCCCAGCATTTACAAGGAACTGTGTGCACTAGGGATGCAACAATACTCAATATTAAACCGAACCGTTCGATACGCGTCCCACGGTTCGGTACGATATTTTTCATGATACGCATTTTATTTATTCAGTACCACTGTGAGCTGCCTTTAGCGTGTGTCTGTGTATTCATGTCTTTGTTGCTTAGACTGTTTGCTCCAACTCTCCCCCTCCCTGCCAGAAACTGCTTTGCCTCTGCCCTGGGAGGCGGAGCCCAAATGCTAAAAACAACAGCATTTAGCTAAATGCTAAAAACAAGCAAGACAAAACAACATGGGGAGTCAGTGCAAATGCGAGTAGAGCAGAATTTCGGACTTCTGTGCGTGTTTTCGTGGACTTTTCATTGGGGTAGCCACTTATGTACGCGTCGACACAGCCAGTGTGTGAGCAGCTTCCGGCTCGTGTTTGAAGACGCGCCACCAGCACTAAAACCTGCGGTGTGACGATATCAAAGGTTTGCAGTCGATGATGATCAGGGAGCAAAAGGCGTTAACAAGAAGTACATTGTCTGCAAGATTTGCCTCGACTCTATACTGTACAATGTGGGGACATGATAACATGACCGCCCACCTCCGGCAATGAAGCACTTTCAGCTGTGCTTCATTCCTGACTGAAATAATAAACTTGCTGGACGTTGAACCAACTGTCTACCAGTTTGGGACACTAAACTGTAACACACCAAGCGCAGGCTCTTGAACGCACGGTGTGCACATAGCTTAAGGATAAGAGTGTATTAAGACAGGAAAAGTCAGTTGGTCTGGTATCTAATCTGGTCTGGATCAAGTCTTGAACCTTGTGTTTGGCCTGTATTCAGACTGCCTTTCAACCAAACCATTCTGTTTTGAACCAAAGCCTTTAAGCAAAACCATGTGATTAAAGATTTCTTCAGTCATTGGCCAGGAATTATGCGTTTTAGCAAAGAGAGAAAAAATAATGGAAGTCTTGTACTTTTCAATTCCTTGTCAGGATACTTATCTATTCAAACTTCCTATATCTCTGACAAATTACAAATGTCTGTGTGAATGTCAGGTACAACACTTTTTACTGCTTCTTTGGAACAGTGGAGGATAACACTGTTTTAATCGACCTGGATTCATTCAACCAAATTTGAATGACGTTGCTGTGTCTCATTGTTGCATTACATTTGTCCGTGTTTGCATGGTGGCCGTTTTGGTCCAGTTGTTCCGGTCGGAGCACAGTGCCCATTCACACTGAGGAATCTCAGAGTGAACCACTGCTCAGTTCAATTGGAAACAAACTACGACCACCTTAAAAGATGGGTCCATGAGTGGTTCCTGGTCCCAGACCAGGGTCTGTTTGTGTGCAATCAGACTGAAAATTTGTTTTGGAATATTGAGATAAACAAAGTCTGGTTCCCTTTAAGCGAACCAAATGCGTCCAGCCTGAATACAGTCTCAGACTTAAAAATCAACCAAGAAATATGTGTTAACCGAAAGCATAGTTTGGGAGGAGCACATGAGGTCAGTGACTTTAAACTTTAAAAAGAAAAAAAAAAGAGGATAGATAAATAGATAATATCCCCCTGGTAGGTGAACATACAATTTAGCAAGGTATTCTTCAGCCAGGAACTTGTAAAAACTCGCTGTAAGGAGCTGAGTTATGCTGCTGGAGGATAAGGCAGTCTTTGTGTTTTACCACTGCCAACAAAGAAACATTTTTACCCATCATGGCCTTGGAAAGATTTTTTTCAAACTCTTATTGTTGCAAGGTCAAGCTATTCTTGAAGTAATTGATTGAACAGGCTCCATGGTGATGAATTGTGGAAAATAGGCTGCGTTTGTTCTTCTCTGGCAGTTCAAAAGAAGTAAAGATAGTTTAAACCTCTTTATTATGTACAGTTATGTCCGGAGTGTAGACAAGCTGCCGGCAGAAGAAAGGTGCAGGAATTCCTCGTGACTTGAGGGCAAAAGATTGAGGCTGCCTTACAACGGGAAAACTGTTCTGCACTGCAGAATTCCGGGAAAAGGAATCCTGATCCCTGAACTACGGAGCTCTAGTGTGTCCACAGGCACGTGTGCAGCAATTACAATGACAACATGAATGAAGCAAATAACAAAAATTCAACACAAACCTTTTTCAAACATGTTTGGCTTTTTTATGTCTTTCAAATTTACCATATTTCAAATCTATTAGATTTTAGCCTTCATGCTGCTATACTTCTCATCTGTCCAAAGTCACTAGCCATAACATGTTTTCTCTTGTTTTCTTTGTTTTTCCAAATGCCATCATTCTTGGTACCTACTATGGCTAGGAGTAACACACTGTGAGAAACATCTAAAGCCATGTACGCACTGGGCATGTGATGCACAATCAAAATCTTGTTGAACGCAGGTTCTTGAATGCACTTTCAACATTTGGTGGTCACACTGGACTGTCGGTACCCAATACTAGCGCATGTGCTAGTATCGTGGAAGTTGGAAGAATCTTTCTTTGAAAGGTTGAAGTGGTAAATCTTGCTCCAGGCTTTTCTGTCACAGCTCTGTTCTGATAAATGAAAGACTTTGTGTCACAGTCCAATGACACCAAAACCAGATGTTTTGTGAAAACCAGGCTGCTTTGTTTTTATGACCATTTACATGAAAGATATTTTCAGAAACAAAGCTTAAAACTCAGGTTTGGTTATAAGCGTGTCTTGATTTCTTTTTGTAAAGAAAGATTTCAAAGGTTCATTTGAGGCTTTTGGGATTTGAGGAATGTTACCCTCTTTCCGTGTGCTTGTCAGCTTTAATCTTTTCTTTTGCCTCCATTTGAGCAACTTTTCTTTATAATTTATGATGTCCTAAGTTTTAAAAACTAAAATGACTAATTACAAGGCTCTCATCTTTAAGAAAAAAATATGATTGAATGGTGGAAAGGAATTGATTTACAATATTGGTCCATTCTGTGTTTGGTACCTTGAGAACCAATACTTAAAGGATTTTAGCCTTGTGATTTTTTTTTTCCAGATGTCTAAAGAATACCTTAGAATATTCAGCATATATCAGTATTGTAATCCATGCATTCAGTAGTTCTGGAGTATCAGAAAGTATCTTTACATAAGTTGTCATTCTTCGATTCTGTGTGCAGCATGTTCCATTCATGAATTCTTTAAGTGAAATCTTGATGGGATCGGCCTAATTCTCCATTCTCTCATTTCTCCAACACAAGCACCCCTCGCATTTGCACACACTTGCACAAAGCTCATCTTTGCCGGACACTGGAATAACTTTCAGCACAAGCACTGCTGTCATTCAAACAGTGCCATAACCCCAGAGAGCGGGCCAGCTGTGTGTGTGCTGGAGCAGTAACCCAGGCGTTAATTATAAATCAATGGGCCAACTGTAAACGCGCAGAGCACACACATGACTTCCCTCATGCATGTCAATATCCATGGGGTATATAAGCCGTTTAAAGTGCCGAGGCCCCTGCAATATTCATGGCCGATTCTAGCAGATGGTTGATACACACAGCGCCACACGCGGCACCGATACAGGACAGTGATATACAGACTTGAAAAGGAGTGGAAGGTTAGGGATTGAGATCATGAACTGATAAGCACTGAAACCAGACAGCCTGAAAGATCAATTTCAGGCTACTGCAAGTTCAAAGACTATAAGAGAATGAGATGTTTGTAGAGAAAAATTCTCTAAACATTAAAATCTTTCAAACACTTTGCACTTCTACTTATGCTTCTTTTGCATCAATTTATGTGAATAGTTTTCTGTTTTGAGGAAATCAAAAAGATCATTTCTGTTTGATCTATATGTATCCTGGCTCTCATTCTACAAAGATTTTTTTATTATTAATATTTTTATAAATAGGGCACCAGAAGCAAAATTACGGCAACTGGTCATCCGGGACAATACTTTATACTACACAAACCATCACGTTTGCAGGGGATCTGAAACTGAACTTCATTTGCTAAACCTGACCTAAGTCAGTCTTCTCTTTATTCCACAGTTGCTCAGTCGTTTCCGTCTGTATACAAACTTTATTGATTGCAGCTGTTGTCAGTGAACACTTTTTTGCAATCTCCTTAAATTAAAAATGCCAACTAGAAGAAAAAACATTGTTTTTTTTTTTTTTTTTGGTTCTTGTTTTTCACTTCCAGTGTGTGAGGATAATTGTTTTTATCTGACTGATCTTCCACTACAACACAAAATGATTCAAAACGCAATAATTTTCCTTCACCATAGATTGAATATCTCATTGGCTAAAAAGCCCAATTGTTGCCAAAATATTTTAACGCAACACCTTCTCACTCTCAAGTCATATTGATGTTTGGTTAAGGACCCCTCCACATCAAAGTGTCACTCTTTGATGTTTTTGGTGTCTCCAAGTCATCACTTTTCAACGTACTGGCTGTTCCCGTTGAATCAAGGGTCCCCAACCTATGGGCCGCAAACCAGAACCGGTCCAGTATCGCAACAAGTAGCACACCAGTCCCCAAACCCGGTAATGGTACCCCTAATCTGACACCGGACCAGATGCGGATGCGAACAGTACCACATTGAGGTTAGGGTACTGGTGCTGGACGCGTCCTGAGGATCAGTGCGCGTCCAGCACTGCATCCTGAAATTTATGCATCCTTGATTTTATGAACATCCAGGACATGCAAAACGAGTTGGGACATTCAAAACGTCAAATAGTGACGCAGAAGGGGCTTTAACCTCGCTCATACTGAGATCACATACAGAGAATTAAATTTAAAGTCAATTATTATTTTTCACAAGAAGTGGACTATTTTGATCAACAGTATGATGTGTTGTGATGGTAAAGGCTACTGAGCCTGTCTTGATCTGGCTCTGATGTAGCTGAGGACAGTGGTATATACCCTAAAGGTCATGGTGAGTAACGCAAAGCATCATTTTAGAGGGAAAGTTCACCTCTTTGCACTTGTTTTTGTCCTTGATCACTTTTAGTCCACGAAGTATCCACTAATTAACCATGGTCATTGAATGTGTTTCATAAAATAAATTCTTTCATTATTTAAAAAAAAATTAAGCACATATGTCAGGGAATAAGGTAAGCAAGACGAAAGGACAGTCAACAAACTGGCTAAAAGAGGATTGGATCTTCAATTGGTTTCTAGTTACCTGGATGAGAAGCAACAGTATGTACAAATAAATGACTTGAAATCTAGTTTACGCAAAATAAAGTGTGGGGTACCTCAAGGTTCAGTCTTGGGTTGAAAATTATTTATCACTTACATAAATGACATAATCAGCACATCCAAATGATTAAAATGTAGATTATTTGCAGATAACAAAACTGACTTTTATGAAGGAAGAAATTTAGTTTATGTTGTTAAGGTGATACAAGCAGAATTAGAAAAAATTACAATTATGCTTTGATGTGAATAAATTATCCTTAAACTGTAAAAAAAAAAAATGTGTATTTTATGGTATTCAGCAATAAAAACTAAATCTGCAAAGTTTCTGAAAATATAGGTGGTACCAGCATAAAAAAAGTAAATGAAATTAAGCTTTTGGTTGTAATAATCACCCAAAAGACACTTTTTCATGGAAGCCACGTATTAGTAGAAACAAAAATAGCCAAAATAATAGTAATTTTACATAAGCTGAAATGGTCCCTAAACCAAAGTGCATGACACTTGCTTTACTCTCTGATCGCTCCACACTTTCAGTACTGTGTGGAAATTCGGGGCACTATGTATAAAACGTATTTAACTTCAATCATAACATGTTATGTCCTGCTGCTGCTGCCAGGCCTTTTTTCCTTTCCACTTCCTTTGGCTCACCTGGCAGGTGTGGCCAATGTCCCCTGATCGACACCAGCTGTCTATTTAAGGCAGAGGAGGCCACACCAAGCCAGGCAACCAGGGAGCAGAGCAGCAGGCTGGGCTTTGGGGTGGTTGGTGCTGGGCTGGGGTTTTTTTTTTTTTTTTTTTTTTTTTTTTTTTTTTTTTTTTTTTTTTGGGTGTCTTTTGCTCCTTTCTCTTGTCCTCAGCAATCTTAGATTGTTGGGTTTTGTTGTGTTAGTTTGGAGTTGGACAATGGTAGTTCTGATTTGCGAGCTTTATTTCATTTCTTTTGATTAGGTAGTTTGGTAAGGCAGCCTTTAGCAGGGAGCTGCTGACTCTGACGGTCGTCATGGCTGGGTCAGCGGTCTCCCTGACTCCTATTTTAATTTTGGCCACGGTTCCAAATCTGTTTTGGTTTGGCCTTTTTGTTTTGTCAGCTCACCAATTATTTGATCTTGATTTCTGAGGACACAGGTGGTTATTTTAATAAACTAAGTTTCTTTGTAATTTGTGTCCAGTTTCCAAGACTTGAGCTATGTTGTACCCCAGGGGGATGTAACATAACATTACAAAAGAAGGCAATAAGAATCATGACAAGAAGTAAATATAGATTCATCAGTTACTTGAAAATTCTAAAGTTTTGTTACATTGTTGATTATAATATCTGCAAAATTATGTAAAAGGCAAACATGTCATGGTGGCCCCTCAATTTACAGGTTAAGCTCAATAAAGGACAAAGTCATATTAATTTAAAAGGACATGCAATATACAGAAAACCAACATTTCAGACAAAAGTGTTGGAGAGATCTGTCTCAGTGTACGGTCCCAGCATATGGAATCCACTGGATAAGGAAAACTAAAGATGTAAAAACACTTGCTGCCTTTAACAGGGTTAAATAAAGAGATGTTAAGTAAATATTAGAGATAAGTTGTAGAAAAATAATTTCATAAATCTTATATGCAACAGGACACAATGTGGGTAAATAGAATTAAATTAGGGTTTGTTTAGACAACTGTTTATGTAATTGCATATTCATTTTTGCGTACATACACCTATGTGAAATATCACCTTCATTTTTCTTGTTTGAAGCATTTTAATTTAATTTGGTTGATTCAGTAATAGGGGCAGCTAAAATACATTTTCTTCCTTGATAGAAATTTAGAGCCATTTGAATGACAGAGATCATTTCTAATGTCTTGGTGTTGTAAAACACTGAAATACTTCATGTCAACCTATGTTCCAAATGTTTGCTGCCGGTTGTCAGCTGGTGTTAAGCCCAACAATATCCAGGCTGTATTTTTGGTGTCCGTTATTACTTCTTAATGGACACCCAGGCACCGAATCAGAATCAAGTATTCACAGAGACCATGGTTTGTATAAAATGATGATTCATAAAATAATGCTGTGATGAACAGAGTTGTTTGGTACCTACATTTTTAGCATTTACTCTACATACTGCATGTAAAGTAACATTCCATGCAGTCGTGGCTTTAATGAAAACATCCATACCACGATAATAAAAGATCACATGCTTATTCCCAACCAAATAAAATAGTTTTTTTTTTTTTATATATAAAGCTCAGCTCATATTTCTCAAACACGCAAACACTTGGCACTCCTATAATTCATGCACATCAGCCACCGCTGTTGCTGTGACCTCAGCACACATACATGTATGCTGCAGAGATGAGCTGCATGCACTCTTTTAGAGACTAAAAAGAGGTGAAATGAAAGAGGGAAATCAAGAGCCTCAACAAATTATACATGACTACTTCAAGAGCTCTGGGCTGATATTATTCACAACAGTTAAGGCTTGACATGAGAACTGAAACTGCAGAGTGCAAGGGGAAAAAAACGGTTAAAATGAAAGATTTTAGAGATTTAGTGTCAAAAACTGGTGACTACCTGGAACGATGGTTTGGCAAGGTCTGGTCCTAAAGCACCATCAGAGTCTGGACTCTGGGGCTTAATCTTCTATGGTTCGAGCTAAACGTACAAGACGCCATGGAGCCAGAGCTTAACCTGCTAAGATTTATGAACTTATTTTATGAACATCTTACTTCATCACACATAAATACTCTATTTACTCGCATTACAAAGATCTCTCCTCGTTGAAATAATTTTGTTGATGGCAGATTTTAAAAGTTTTCCTTTATCTGGCTTTTTGGCCACTCGGAACCGGTTTTAATGGTTGGGTTGTAATGATTAATACGTTAATCGATTTATATCCGTGCAATCCAACCAGATAAATCTGTTTGAGACAAATTAATAATCAAATTGAATCATTCTATAACATGGGTTGGTAAACTACGGCCCGGGGGCCACATGCGGCCCATCCAGCTAATTAATCTGGCTGGCCAAACTGGAATAAATTATATTAAAAATCATTTTTAATGTTTTATTTTCTCCTCATAGATGATGCAATACAAATAAAGTGAACTTTGTTTATAGGTGCGGAAAGTTTTTCTGCTTTCATGTGTTGTTGGAAGATTTGTTGTTTTTCTAACATACATGTGCATTTTCTGAGTCGGACTGTCATTTTTCCGATCATTCCAACAGCACATGAATGCAGCATTTCTCTAAGTTTGTGTTATTTTCAAATGTTTTTTGTTAACCCATCTGTGCAATTTTCTCTAAATGAGAGCAAAACCCACCGTTTTGAAATTAAAAACTCACAACTCATTATGTTTTAAAATAGATACATTGATATTAAATCAAAGCACATTTTCATCTAGATTCCATATTATTTCTCTCTCTTATGGTGAAATTACTAAAACATGACCCAGTTTGGCTCCTGGTCTGGCCCTTCTGTCAAATTTTAGAAGCCTTTGTGGCCCAAGAGTCAAAAAGTTTGCCCACTCCTGATCTACACCGTTCTAAATTCATTGTAAAATTGGATAAATCGATAATTAAAATTCAAAAATAACCATTTGGATTGTGACATGGTAGGTAATTTTACTATAAATGACCAAGTGCCATCACAGCACACAACACACATGTGATACAGCAAAAATTGATCAACCATCATCACAGTTCAATGTGTAGAACTTTAAAATTAGCAAAGACGTGACCATACAGTGTGGTAGAATTTTCTAATAATGTTCCCTTTGGATTATTATGAAGTGGGAAAACTAAACTTTATCAACCTAAAATCTAAATGGATATGACATTTGTTCTTGTTTACTTGTTTGTTTGTACACACGTTTCATTTGCAATTGATTATCTTGAAGAAATACAAGGAATCTGGAAAACTGCACTGTTCAGGACCAAGTATTTATTTCTGAGTCACAGAAACACTTCAACTGGTTGAAGTTTTGGCTAAAAATGCCCCGGATTGGACTGCATTGGATTGTTCAATATGAATCAATATCGACTATCTGTAACCACAATTTATGAAAATAATCAAATCCTTCTTGAAACTAATTGTTATACCCCTTCAAATTGGGAGTCACATGAGAGATCGGTAAAGATAAAGTCCTAGATATAGAAAAATAGGTGTTATTAACACATCACACCTTTATGTTTACGAGCTTTTCCTGCATCAATAAGATAGTTTTCATTCAGGCACTCGTTCATTTTTAAAGACTGTGGCAGTGAATCCTTAAACACACAATACCTAGATTCTGTTGAGAAATAGTCATATGCTAAGGAAACCACCGTCAGAACCTCATCCACCACTGCTGAGCACCACGTTGCTTGTTTGCCCCCAAATCTGCTCATGTCAGACCCACGTACGCATCCTGCAGGAAGTGAAGTTGACCACAGCGCCAACAGACACACTAGAGGCAGGAAATAGAAAGACAGAAGGAAGAAAGACACGGTGAGAGAAACACCCTTTATAAATCACACTGTTTGATAGGTGTGTGAGTGTGTGTGTGGTGCTAAAAGAGAAAAAAACTCAAAGATGAAGTGATTCCATTCCATATTATTCAGTTATGTAACACTAGGTAGCATTTGGGTAAGAGTCCTTGTAAACAAATGCAGCCACACACAGATTTATGCATTTATGCATCCATAATAAAGACATGCAACGGTGGGCGATGACTGTGAAAATGTATTCTCTCAGTGCATTTCCTCCACACACATTCCCCCCCGCGTTCATAACACACATACATGCACATAGGATTCCCAGCTAAGAAGCGTTTCGGGGGGGTGCCTATGGAAATCGTGAGGATGAAATGAAGAACAAACAGAAGGGAGGATGTCCATGCTGTCTTTGTTAAAACATGCAAACAACAGAGAGATGCTCCAACGCAAGTGCTGAGAGTGGAAGAATTAAAGAGAAATTATAATTGTAGAAATAATTAAATATTGGACAGGTCACTCCAAATAGAGAAAATAAATTTGTCCCAGAGTAATAAAAGAGAAAAAGAATTCGGGAAAATGTACAAACAAACAGATTCATGGGGAAAAGAAATGTAAAAAGTGAAGGAATTCGACAAAAAACTATGTTAGGTTGAATACTGGAGGAGAGCAGCAAAAAAAGAGAAATTGAAGGTGAAAAAAATATTAAAATTAACCTAAAAAAGGCAAGAAAAATAAACAAAGAGCGAAAAGTGCCAGCTCTGTCGCTCTGTGACGTGTCTTAAAGGCCTCAGACTCTCATGTTTATTAATGGAACTGAGATATGACAATGGTGACACAAAGCCTGTTTACAGGGAAGTGGCTGGTTGCAGCCAGGTTGAAGCTATTTAACATGCAACTCTGCAGGGATTTATCACACTGTGCCCATGTCGGAGGCTGCTCAACTTAATACAGGAACACAGCTTTTTTGTACACTGCATTTGCATTTTGCGCTATCTTTTGAGGCATTAAACTGGCATGCAAATGCACGGTGACTTGACATGAGAGGAATGCAAGAAACAACTGCAGGACTCTGAAGAATTTAAGCAGACTGCAGAAAGTCAATGACTGAGGAAGTCTTGTAGTCAACTTGGGCTACAATTATATTTGTGAAAATATTAATATATTTAAGTAAATTCTCTTAAATATGCTGCCAAAATTTTTACAAAAGTCCCAAAGTAAATCAATAGAAGGAAACAAGTATTTTAGCCTTAAGTTATTACCTTAAGTTTTTTTTTTTTTTTTTTTTTTTTTTTTTAACCAGTTTAAATCTTGGCTGGGATCTTTCTTTGTGGGTTTGCATGTTCTTTACGAGTATGCATAGATTTTCTCCAGGGACTCGTGTTTCCTCCAATGGGACAAAAACGTGCTTCATACTTGATAATAGGTGACTCTAAATTGACACAAGGTATGCATATAACTAGGCCTGGGAATAACTGGATACCACACGAAACGATGCAATACGCAATACATGGCTCACAATATTGGTGATATTGCGATAGTTAATAAAATCCTCTCCAATAACTCACATCATTTGTATGAACACTTATTTTTTGGGAAAATACCCCCATTTATTTTTTTTAGCTAGAACACCATCATAATAAACAACTTGTGTCTTACTTTGTGTAACATTGCTGAAATCCGTAATGCTATGTCTTTGACAAGCATCGACACCAACTGCATTGGAAATACATGCATTTGTAAAATTTGGGGCTAACAATAGTAAGTATGAACAGCAGTGCCACTACTTATTGCAAAATTGTTCTAAGCAACAGAACACACATTAAATAATCCAGGTGGCTGGCAGACACATTAGTGCTCGCAACAGCCAGTCTCTCCCATTAAATCAGGGGTCCTCAACCCTCAGGGCATCGGTACCCTAACCCCGGACCGGTACCTTAGCCTGGTACAGGTACCTTAGCCCGGGACAGGTTCTGTGTCCCGAGGGTTGAGGACCCATGATTTAATGGGAACAGCCAGCACTTCAAAAAAAGACAAATTAAGGACACACAATAAAACAAAAAATGACGTGGAGGGGGCCTGAACCATAAATCCATAAATGATGAGTTGGGATTACGAATGTGTAGTGTGACCTTAAAAGGGAATCAGCAGGTTCTGACAATGAATAAATGGATAATGTTTGTTGTTGAATTGTTTTACCTCTCATTTGACTATTTTCTCAGAGGACCCATTTGTATGCATTTGCACATGTATTGCAAATCCATGTGCAAGGATCTGGTTTTAGACTATTTTAAAAGATATTAAGTACATAGTTTGTTTTGTCAAAGAAACATTTTCTGAACATTGCCTTCGCCTCTTTTCCTCAAAAAAAAAGAAAAGTTAATTAAACTTAAATTCACCAAATTCAACTCTAAGAAAAGCGCTGACAAAAAAATGTGAGAACCCTGAGGATAGTTGTGGTAAATCCTGGCCCTGGACTGACTCACTTGAATAATCTTCAAAGGTAAATTTTTATTGTTGCATTTATATTTGTTGCATTCATGTCTGAAAGCAGAATCAAGTTCAATCACATAAACCACAGCTGCTTTAAAAAAAAAAAAAAATCCCTTCCACCCCACAGTTTGCCAAATTTACCACAGGCATGCTTTAAGGCGAATGGTAAAGTGTTCTGTGGTCAAAAGAAAACAAAACTTCTCAGTAACATGGTAAAGGCACTTTCATGGTTGAGGTAACTCTGCTTAGACTACAGCCAGGACAACCAAATGTGGAGTGTAAGGAGGTTTATACAGTATGCAAGTCACTCTGGGTATAAGTCTTGTACGGTCTCTCATGAAGGAATGTTGCAAAAGCACACAGGCTTCAAGTGCCGTTCATATATGGTAGTAATTGAGATCACTTCTATGATAAGGTCTTTTCCTTTTTCGGTTTTAATTTTCTGAATTTATGAGAATAACCAAGAGTATAAACTCTGCGTCTAAACATATGTTCCAACCACCTTACAACTGCCACTATACATGTCCATTGTCACCTCCCTCATGGCCCGACGTGAGCCCCATTACTGCAGCCTTTGCTATATGTCAGGAACCTGCTGAGTGTGTCTGGAACTTAAAGAGTTGTTCATACTAAAGTGAAGACTTCACTATGAGTGAAATACAATCTATACAGAACTAATCTTCAAAAACAAACCATGTGCTTCCTGTGTCTCATGTATTACTGTTCTGGAAGTTCAAGCAATCCTGTAAACCATTAGAGATGTGTAATACAGGATCACTTTATATAAGAAGCGTGCACTGTACATTTTCAAGTGCATTTGTGTTTTTTTTCTTATGGAAATAATTTTTACCTACTTTGCAACCTTACGCGAACACCAAGAGATGCTTCCCCCAACACATACATTTAGAAAAATCAACACTACAGAAATGTCTTCATGTGTCTTTGTATATTTTTTTTATTAATCAAAATAAAGTATCAGTTAAATGTTTCTCATATTATTAATTATACCACATTTTAGAAGGATAGTTGTGATATATGTATATTACTTCATTTTTAGAACTCATATAGAAAGAAGATCAGCATCTTAAAAATGAAAGAGTAATACATGTTTAAGTTATCCATCCATCCATATTCTAAACCCACTCATCCCTTTTGAGGTAACACTTTACATATGTGTGGAAGTGTTCTTAATGATTATAGGTAGGTGCCAGTATTTAGCAGTGGAGTCACTATAGTGTGAATGTGTGTGTGTGACACGGTACTGTGAAGTACTTTGGACCTGCTGGTAGTAAAAGTGCTGTATAAAGATAAGCCCTTCGTTCATTTGGATGGAATAAATTCAAATCACTGTCATGCTCTATTTCTAAAATGCCTTACATTGGTATTTAATCATATTTAAACTCGACATCCTCATGTTATCAGATTTGGCCTTCCTTGTAAAGAGTATGATAGAAGTCTTTGTGTAGAGCAGGGCTGCTCATTCCTGGTCCTCAAGATCTACCACCCTGCTTGTTTTCCAGCTTTCCCTGTACTGCTTGGTGCAGATTACCTGGACCAGGTGTGTTCTTTCAATCAGATTTTGGAGACATCTGACTGAGCCAATCAGCAGCTGGCAGGGCTTGGAGATCTGGAAAATAGTCAGGGTGGTAAATCTCGAGGACCAGGAATAAGCAGCCCTGGTGTAGAGCATGGGTGCCCAAAGTGGGGCCCACTGGCCAAATTTGGCCTGCAACAGGTTATATTTGGTCTGCCAAGTCGTGGCTGCGGAATCCGCGGAGTGTTTAATTAAAACCCTTTACCCATTTCACATTGATTCTCTATAGCTGCAATATACATACGGTCTGCTGGCGCTGTCAGCACCTTCTTTGCCAGCGGCTATGGGTGAAGCAACTCCCAAGTGACCTAACCATGGGCTGTTTGTGTGTTATAAATTCCCAAGAGTCTTCAATTGCTTCCAATATTTTTAGCTGCTTTTTTTAGCTAGCCAAGATGGAGAGACAACAGTAGTGACAAACAGATAAAGTCAAAAAGGCCATCTCCACGTCTCTCATTAGGATCCCAGTTTGCTGTTTTCACTGGAAGAAAGTTTGTTTTAGTTTACTCTTGTTTTTTTATTTTTTTTTAAATGGCCAGTAAGGCCTCGCTTAAAGGTTTCAAAGACAAGTGTTATTTACTTTTTATTCTTACTAATGAGTGTTACCTTTATGAAACCAGAACCAAATTAAATAAATTAAACCCTATTCTTTATTTTCTCTTACTTCATAACATCTAAAAAAATACCAAACCCTCAAACCGGGATCACGTTTTGATTTTGGCCCTTTGAGCGAAAAAGTTTAGCACTTTTGGTGTAGAGCATTGTCTGACATAAACAAATGTAAATTTTCCAAACTTTGAGCTTTATCCTTTCAGCATTCCACCTCTGATATGTGTGAGACTCTTAAAGATGACAGGAATTCAGGAGAGCCTAACAAGCATGGTGACAAGTTCCAGTGGATTCTGTTATCGTTGAGTTTCGTACGAGACTTTGCGCTTAATGTTTGAAGCGTTCTAACCACACACCCACTACAGTCTAATTTGACACATGCACCTGCAGAGCACAGTTTGCTTCCATCTTTTCCTCCACCTGCCTGGTGAGAACGAAGCGAGTCTTTCTTTCTCACATTCTCGCCATCTTTCGTCCACGGTGATGCCCCTGCCGGGAAGAGGGGGAGGTGTGTTTGGAAGATCTAGGCGAAAAAGATTCAAGTCTTTATTGAAAGATCATATGGGTTGACTGAGGAATCCCATTACTTTTTGATTAAGTATTGATCCTGCACCGACCAAGTATTAACAAGTAAGCTAATATGGACTACCCTTTGGGACCAGTGGCTTGGAGTGTGTGGATGCGCACGTGAAGTGCGTGCGGCCTTATGTGTGTGGTTTAAACAATAAAAATAAAGTGAGAGATAAAAAGAAGTTAAAACCTGTGAAAGGCTGAGCGGGTGGAAGAAAAAGAAATTATCACAATTTAGTCGGACAGAGGGAGACGGTTATTAAAGTCTGAGATGTCACAAGACCCAAAGTGAGGGGACTGTTGGCGCACGACGAAAGAGTAGAGCGAACTGATGTGTCAGCAGGTCAAAGGAAGACAGAAAAAGGAAGGAGAGAAGTCTTCAGGTCTGGAGGAGGGAGGGAAGACGAGAGCACAAAAAGGTGAGATTCTCAAGGCTTTAGTGGAAATGTCACTCGCTTACTGCGGCGTGGAGATCAATTCCTTCATTACTCTCTGCTCCCACCATTACTGCGGCATTTCTGCAGCAGATTGATGTCCCTTGTATTACATGCATGCATGCATGGACTCAAGTGTACTGGACTGACTTCACAAAGGACTTCACATCTATTTCTATTTGAAAGCAGTCTTCGGTTGAGTTGAAGTGTGACATCGTTTTGAATTTTTGTGGCCAGGTGATCAAAACCCCATCGTCACCCATGCCTCGCCCCCATATCTTCCCTTTTCTTTGGCCTTAAGGTATCTCACCAAAAGTTAAGAAAAGTACATATTTAAGATTCTAAATGTATTCTTACTCTATTATCAAAACTATGGAGCAGCCATGTTTGATGAAACTCTTTGAGCACGCTTTGAATGATCTGAAATCTTCCCTTCTTCTTACTCCTACATTTAGCCTTCCAAACGGAAAGTTATGAAAAAATAAGCCTTGCTTCCACTGAGCGGTCCAGTACAGGACGGTCTGGTCCAGACCGGTCTTTTAAGTGTTTCCATTGTTAAAGGGCCACATTAAACAGTTTGGACCCGCACCTCTTGAGGACCCCATCCGTTCGAAATCCATAGAAAAATGAAACGGGACGGTTGGGGCGGAGCCGCAGTTGCCACCTGTTGATTGGCAGAAAGTGATAATGACATTAGAAAGCACCAATGTAGCTCTGAGCTAGCGCTTCCATTTTCCTCTTTACGGTGGTATTCTTCTTCGCAATCTTCTTTCAAAGAACACTAAATTCCTGTTATACACGATGTACAAACAGTAAAGCAAGAAAAAGACAATTTGCTGTGTGACCTACATTGTTGTTGCTTTTCTAGTTGTCGCACTACAATGATGCTATGACACGTTAGCGATCTACACCACGCATGCGCCATGAAAACAAACCGCTCAGTGGAAGAGAGGGTCAACTGACTCACTAGAATTAACCATCCCATAATACTCCTCCTGTATCAGACGGCTATAGTGTTTCTGAATTCAGACGTCACTTTCACTCAATGACCTCACCAATAGTCGCCGGTCAGCTAACGTTAGCAGGGAGCTTCCAGCGCTCGAATATACATAACAACAGCGATTTTATGACTTTAAAAGGGGGTCATGCTACGAAAACAAGAAGGCCTTATTTATATTTAATGTAAACCTTAGTGCTTCAGAGCACACTCTCGTGAAGAAAAGTGCTTCTCCTCGTGGCACAGCGCAACACGGTTTATCATCTGCTTAAAACATTTTGGACACCTCTCTCACTACAAAATCCCCCTTCAAATGGAGGGGAAGGGAGAACGGGACGAATTTGGATTGGGCCTTGCAATAGTCTGCACACTGATGCAACATGCTAAACATGCATTCTTTAACATGCTGTTAGCATTTAAAAGTGCCTCATAAGTATGCACTATTTACATTTTTGTAACTTTTCTTTTACTTATAGATTTTACTGGTCATTTTATGTGTTTTGAAAATAACAAAATTCAACTTTTAAAACTTATTTGTGTTTTTTACATTAAAGATTGTTTGTCTGCTTCAAAATATTGAACCTAAATATTTTACATATTTCTGTTCTGGCTTGAAAACAATGTTGTGAATAACTAATGGGTTTTTAATAACTTTCTCAAGTTAAAAGTGAAGTCAATTCACAATTCATAGCTTTTGTTAAAGCAAGTAGTCAAAGTTATTTTTCTTTTTCTGGCTTCCAGTGATTTGATGACTGCATGATAAATGGCGAGAATTGTCTACGTAATGTGCTGTTTCAGATGGTCATGTGGAAGATGAAAAAGTAGAACATTATTCCAATGAAAATCCTACACATGCAGAAGCATTGTGTATTCAACAGTTTAAACTATTTGGAGATGTCAGAGTGCGTGCTGTGTAATCAGTCATAAAGATTAAAGCTTACTGCTTGTAAACAGTAAACTGAAAGAAACTTGTTTGTATGCTACAAAAAGAACGAAGGCATATAAATAATCATCATTTATGTACAATGCTTAAATTTTGAATAAAGTTGAGGAGACTAAGGTTTATTTTGAAGTACTCTAAATATAATTTATGTCAATTACAAAGTTCTGATTTTTTTTTTAAAATGACCCCATTCCAGGAGACCCTCTCCACCACTCTGTGTGTGGCCCTCAGGACACATGGACGTCTTTCCTTCATTCCCCACGTATGTTATTTTTTTTTTTAAACTCAGCGGGGAGGGGGAACACATGAAGAAAGATAGTCAACCCTGACACAAGGCAGGCTGCAAGTCATGCCACTGCATAACTCAAATAACAGAGCAGGAAGGGCCTCAATTTACTTTAAATATTTTGAATAAATTAAAAAAAAAAACGCATTATATTCCACTCCACAGAGTGGTCTAATTTTGAAAATATGTATAAAGCTCACTAAACTCTAAGGCAAAAGAGTACGACAGAAGTCCGTTACTTAAATGTATTAACTGTCTTCACTGTAACTCTAGAACTGTGTCCCAATTCCTTCCCTACTTACTATATAGTGCCCTATATAGTGTGTTCGCCATTTTAGTGCTGTCCAAATCTACTATTCCAAAATCGAGTGCACTAGAAATTTCCCAGAACTCTTTGCAAAAAACTAGTGTGCCTTGATGCTCACTACATTAGCGAATATAGACCACAATGCTTTGCGGTCTAACAATTTTTGTGATAAAAAACATGTTTAACATAAGGACATAAGACTGACTGAATTTTAAACACGTTGCTTAAACATAATTTAATCATGTAGGATTAGCTAAATTTAAAAAAAAAATGGTGTTTATAACAGAACCCTGCAAATGGCAGACACTTTTGAAGGAAAAAAAAAAAGCTTTTAAATGCAATAAGAAACTGTAAATGTGTACATGTATAAATATGTATGAGTGAATACTGACAGATGAAACATGTCACTGAAGGACACTTTAACAAAGAACAACATTTATGCATTTAAAATAATTGCTAGACTGTCAAGTAACTTTGCAAATGCTAACTTAGAAAGGTTGAACCCAAGCGGCAAAAAAAAAAAAAAAAAAAATGGAAGCATGAAGAGTGAGGAGCACTACTGGTTTTATATAAACAATTAAGTCAATGATAAATCTAGCTTTATCAAGGCATCTGATTGGTCAGTCCATAGCAGTTTTAAACTTATAACAGTCTATAATTATTTGTGAATAAAAGACTATGGGATTTTGGCTTTTTAGGACCAGCAGGTACTTCCTCATTGGAAAGTGAAAGGGGGGGAGTCACTAAGTCCAGTTCTCTTAAACAGTCAATGGTTTTTCTGCACACCTCAAACTCCTCTATCATCTTTTTTTTAAAGAGCTTTTGGGTTATTTTTGGGATTCAATCTCTCACATTATGTTCCACCTTTTTCTATCTTCTATATATTTATTCAAAAACAAAAGGCGTATTTACATCTTTCAGTCCTAATGTGTCACTAAAATCTTCACTGACAGAGACCAATTTGACAATACTGAATAAATTCTAAACTCTGCTTAAAATAAAAACAAGTTATTATCAAACAGGTTCATGTTTTTTTCATATATAAACCTTTTTTAGCCTGTAAAATTCTGAAAGCTTGTTTTATGTTATGCTAACAGTACAAACCGCATAACAACTGCACAATATCGGTAGAGCCTGCTAAAACTTGCAGCTTAGAGTACTACTTAGTTTACAGCCTGAAGTCTTAGAAGAAAATCAGTTTTACAGCTGTACTGAAGTTTGTACCCAGCTAAAAAAGTGACGCAGAGCGGCAGCTAGCTTTAATCAGAAACTGTTTTGTGATTGACAGGAGGGCACAGCTTGATAAGAACATCCACCAGTGGATTAAAATGAACCACACTTTAATGAGAACCCATCTTACCTGTGGGAGATCCTGTAAAAATAGATTAGATCTTATGCAACAATGCCATATATTCACTTTTTTTAATGTGTATGTGAGAAATGTCTGTCAAACACAAGATCCCACTGAGTCTGGTGATAGAATAAACACATTTTGTTTGTAGTAAGGTTTTTTTTTTTTTTTATTTGTGGCTGCTTGCCATTATTAAGCTCACAAGCCTCTTAATTAGTGTAAAGGTTTAACTCTAAAAGCCACCAGACTGTGACAAACCAGGTTTTCAATCTGTTGATTGCAACTCTATTGCAGTCCACTGTCTACAGCCTAAGAGACTGAAAAAGAAAATATCTTGTCCAAGTTCTTAAACTTTTCATCTTTGGAAGCACAGCTGTGTTCTCAAGTTGTCTGTGTTTGCATTCAGGCGAGGATATTCCAGTGCTCCCAGTTTAACCCTTGTGCTATCATCTCAGGTCCAGATGACACAAGACTTACATTGACGTACTATCCCCGCCATAACAATTGTGGATGAAGATGGACGGGATTTAATGTCTGCCACGGAAACAAGTGAAAAAAAGTGCAGCGCAACATCAACATACCCAGGATGAAGTGTCTGAAAACGTCATTCATTTCTGCAGGCAAATCACAGCAGTACTAAATGATTACTAGTGTCCCCCAAAATGGTCAATAGAAGAAGTGAAAAAAACCCGACCCCCTTTCCTGGAACTGCACCCACACATTGATTCAGTTTGGTAGATGACCTATGGGTTGAAATCAAAAGCTACATCTGATCCACTGACTATGGATGATTGTTTCCTCTTCTTGGACTGCTCTGCTTTTAACTAAGGTCAGAAGGGGAGTGCTACAGAAACAACATTGTCTTTCATTATGTGTTATATTCACATTCACCATTACAGAGGTCGACCCGTACAGCAGCTAGCTCTGATCAGAAGCTGTTGCTGTGCAGTGTACTTCAGTTAAATGTATTGTGAAGTACTTGTAAGGATAATGTAAGTTACACAAATTACGGGTGATGTTGTCACATGGTGTCCTTACTCTTACTGACTGCACGCAGATGCTGCATGCAAGGGACATCCATATGACGCTTAATAGCCCATAGGATGCTCAGAAAACTATATTCTGATTGTTTAATTTTCAACAATCAGGTTGCAACCACAGAGTGTGCACAGAAGGAGAATTAGAGCGATGCAGTCTATGATATATCCAGAATGGTCTGATCTGCACATAGAGAAAACTAAACAACCCATTGTTTAGTCTAGCTATAAAACTGTTTAGTCTATTGGCCTATGATTCAACAATTCACCTGCATTTGAAGGACAGAAGACACTCCTTTATAGTAGCATGCTGGACAAAGAAGACAGATGGTTTGAAAAAGGAGTCAAGGAAACATCTATGCCATAATGAAAACACTTTCCTGTCTCTCGATCCCATCCTGACATCTAGTTATTTCACTTTTTTTGTTGTACCTCTGAAGTATTCAGCACACAAATGACTTGAACTTCCCATCAACAGTTAAAAGGAAAACGTTCCTTAAATCAACGTTTAAAGCCCAGCTGACCTGAAGAACAGAACCCTGTGATGCACAAAGTTGATTCAAATGATCTTCACTGACACTTCACTCTATGCTTTAAAAAAAAAAAGTATTTATTTAATTTTCTTCTTGAAGCACGAGCTGTTAGGGATGAAGCAGAATCAGAGTTTACGTGAGCTTTCACACCTGATGAGCACAGTAGAGTAAACCGACTGTGGTCATCAAGAGAAAAGGCCTCTTTTCACACCCTTTGTTTGTGTGAACTAGCTTTGACACAAATAATGAACAAGCCTTGAAAAAACCAGGACTTTTATTCATAAATAGCTATGATTATAAACATATGTTTTTGATAAAATGTCCTTTAAGTTCAAACATTTTTTCTTCTGATAAACACGTCATTTCACATTGTTATTTATCTATAGTTTTCTGTTTTAAAACCCCTCTTTTTTATTCTGCCAGAAAACAAGTCACTTCAAAGTCAGAAAATGTGACTGCTATCATTTATTTGTTGCTTTTATAAGCAGCTTTGCCTGTGTTATCAGTGGACAGTCGTCTAAATTAATGAATTTAATAACATGGAGGACTTTCACCGTATTTTACGCACTAATAGTACCAATTAAAAGCCTTGCTTTGGAAAAAAAAAATGACAGTGTGCTTTATATTCCAGAGCACCTTCTATTTAGATTAATTCTAGTTGTGTTTATTGATGCTGAAGCAATTTTAGAGGTACCCAGAAGGGGTTGACCGATACCGATATTAATATCTGCGGAGATATTGACTATGTTGACACATATCGGTATCGCCCTTGTCTTTAATACCAATATTACCAATATTGAACTGGTTGTTTTTGTCTTGGAGGCAGCTGCACCTCTGTCTTCAGCATTGTCCCGTCCACAGCACTATCTGATTGGTTAACCACGCAGAGGCAGAGCCAACCAGAAATTGAAACTGTTTCCGGTGAGGGGGTGGGGGGAGGTCAAACCACGCAAAGAGAAACGCTTTCTCTGTGGTGAAACTCACGTATGCATGGATGTGCCAAAGGTACGTCAACACAGAAAATCCCCATGAAATTGAGGTAAACATCTCAGCCCGTAACGTGTCCCAGCTAGCAAGGATGTGAAGCATATTGTAAAAGCATAAAAAAAACTCACTGCTGAACATGTTTGTGAATCACCAAATTAAAAAAAAAGATCCAAAAAACGTAGACATGTTTAAGCAACCCGATATTTTATTACCATGTGATTAAAACTTTCAAAACCAAACTGAATTCTGTCGAGTTTTGTAGCAGGAAAGCGTGAAGCTACAAAACACTGAGTGACAATTAAAAAGATACGCAACAGCAAAGAATGGCCTGTCCGTGAAAAAACAGGACAATAATGACTTAAATGTTATAGATCTCTAGTCCTTTCTGTGTTAATTGAGATAATCCAAGTGGCAAAAACTCGACATTGATAGATGATGTGTGTGTATTTGACCGGCGCTATTTGCTTGCTTGATGACCACACGTGCGGCCGATATCCGAAATACTTGACACAATTTTTTCATAACTCTTTGTTTGGAGGGTGAAATGAAGGGGAAGGGACAAGGGCTAGACAAAAGGGAAGAATTGGCGATCAGCCGCTGTGCAATTTCGGCGTGAACACCATATGCTAAAAGCACGTTCAAGATCCCGCGTTCACCACGTTCTTGAGCGTGCATAACATGCTTGGCGTGTACATAGGATTAGAGAGACACTTCATGCCGCACAGTCCTCCCTCATTTTTTACAACTAAAATGTCAAAAGCAGTCATTTCCTCTCACTGTGAAATTGATCAGCAGATATTTTTTCCTAAGATAACACAGAAAAAAAAGAAATAAATCACTTTAAATATTCTGGTCATAGCCTGAGCGGAGTCCTCGACCCTCAAAGTAAACTCGTAAACTCAACCACAATACTCTTTTCAACGCTTTGATATCACCTGCTCTTCTTTCTTTTTTATCTTCTGTCCTCCAGCCACAGTAAATAATTCATTTTTCATTAAAAACTCATTACCACTAAAAACCCTGCATTTATATTATCACGGAGTGCAAGTGAAAGCAGAGGGAACAAGTTTCTGTGCGTGTGTCTGTGTGAGAGCGAGAAATAATGGAACTGAAATATGAGGCAAAGCCATAAATAGATTGTGTGCTCTAATGTGATTGTCATCCTGCGGTTGCTCTTTGTCTGCAGAGAATGCAGAGTGATGAGTCCAATGAGAGGGAGATCAATGAAAGACACAGAGATGGAGGGAGGTGGAAGATGAGTGAAGACAGAGCGAGTGATGACCAGCTTTTGTGGATGTGTGGATCACAGAAAAAAAGGTGAACGGCTTGCCCAGAAAGTGAGAGCTTACGAATCCCGCTGTTTCATATGCAGATCAGCTGGTCTGATTATTATTCTTCACTCCGCACGAGCTTAGGTGTTTGTTTACTCACGTCACATTCCCCTCTCCCTCTGCAGAGCTCATGCTGGACATGTGTGTCATCAGCATTTATGATATCTGTTCAAGTGTCCAAACTTCTTTAATTTGAATGTTTTTCATCAACATGTTGAAGAAACCAGCTTTTCTCTCATTGCATACTGTTTGAATTCAAGCTGGGAGCAATAGTTGCATGTTAATACATGAGAATGGAGTAGTTTTCTTTGTTCACTTACAGGCAGACAGTAAAACTAATGCAGAAAAATTATATCTTATTTATATAAAGGCATCAAGTATTTTCCTCGAGTTACAAAGCTCCATTCTTTACCCTCAAAATCTATTAAAAACACGTCAATTTCCAAGAAATACAGGCACTTCATAGAGAAAGTTCATATAAATCAAAAAATAAATTATCCTTAATTATCTGTAACATACATACATATGTGTATATATATATATATATATCTATATATATATATATATATATATATACATATCTATATATATATATATATAATACATCTATATATATATATATACATATCTAACAGGGTTAGAACTGGCCGCATCCGCGAACATGCAAAATCCACAAATGCGGAGAATAATATGGGAGAACCCATATTGTTCATCAAAGAGTTGTTGTTATGTATGTGCTGCCAGACTTTGCTGCAGCATGTGAGATAAGAAACCACTTTTATAAATGCCTATTCATTTTTGCTGTAAAGTATAATGTGATCAGCCAACAATGATGTCCTTTATTTTTTCTGCAACACACAAAGGTTTGTACTTTCATTCATAAAAATCAGTATTGAACAGTCAGAACTTTTCGAACCTTTGATTATATATTGGAATTGGACTGAGTGAGTGAAGGAGACATTTTTTTGCATTACGGACATCGGACATCGCCATCTTGGAGCCATCAGTAAACAGTGATCGGTCTGAGTCAGTCTAACTTAAAATTACTATGGTAACCACCCCCACCAATCAGGAGTGAGCTTGTTGGAAGTCCACACTGGGGGGGCCGTGGCGCAGCGGTAGGGCGGTCGAATACTGATGGAAAGATTACAGGTTTGATTCCTGCCTTGCCCACCGATGTGTCAAAGTGTTCTTGGGCAAGACACTGAACAGCCCTTCTGCCTCTGGTGGAAGGTTGGCGCCAGTGTTTGGGAGTGGAGCCACCACCAATGGGTGAATGGGTGAATGGGTGAAGCACTTTGGACCTTTGAAGGAAGGTAGAAAGCGTTATATAAGTATTTGCCATTTATTACACCCCTCCCACTGAAACTCGGTTAGTTTATCTGTCACTAAAACATTTTGAATGTTTGACATGAGGCAATACTTTGGCCATGTCCACACGTAGCCGGGTATTTCTACAAACGCATATCTGCCGACCTCCGTTTTATAAAAACGGTTGCGTCCACACGTGATTGTTTTAAAAATAATTCCGTCCACACGTCCCCGCATACTTGCGCTGTTGGGCGATGTAATGAGCATGCAGAACAGTAGTTGGCAGTGTTTTCCTAAAAGTCAGTGAAAATCTCCGACGGCGTCTTTCACGAGTGACATGCCTTCGAGGAGCAGGAGGAAGGGATATTTGTTGTAAAATAGCCGACTGCAAAGCGCTTTTCTCCTTTGTCCTTGACAAGAAGCAGTAATTGTGTTTGTAAAAAAAAAAGCAAGTATGAAGCATCTGTACCAGCGTAATAATTAACACACTCCTCGGGTCCATGCAGAACACTGTAAACAGCGGCGCATCTATGACGTGTATGCACTAATTGTCGCAAAGAGTGACGTTTAAAAACGTAGATCTCCGGTTATGCATGTCCACACGCAGACACGAAAACGGAGTTTTCCAAAATCTTCACTTTAGCCGGAGTTTTCCAAAAGCTCCGTTTTCAGTGACTTAAATCTTCGGTTACGTGTGGATGATAGGCCGAAACGGATAAAAATATATGCGTTTTAGCAGATACCCGGCTACGTGTGGACAGGGCCTTTGTTTGAGGCATTTGATTGGTCAATTCATAACTGGAATAGCTTGCACTACCAATGAAAAAAATATTTAAAAATTAGATGTCAAAATGAGTGGAAAACCAGCCAAAAAAGATCAAGAGGGAGAAACTTGAAATGACCTCCACATGTAACACCAGTCCTGTTCTGAGGGTTTTCTAATTGTTGCCACTGAAGTGCACCTGTTGTTAATTCATGAACACCAATACAGCTGAAATTGATGAACGAGGCCCTAAGCTGCTTAACCAACAAGAAAATTATCAGACAGGTTTAATTCAATTCATGCCAGGCCCAGTAAAAAAAGGTGTTCCTTTAATTTTTGTGAGAAGTGTATTTTTAACCCTCATTCTCTCTTATGGGGTCCAGATGAGACCAACATTATTTTGATTGTGATCCCTCCCATGATAAAGGAGGACAGGATTTTTATGTCCGCCACGGACACCTGTGAATATTAAAGAAAAAATCCTTGAAGAGAAAGTTCAGCGTGCTGTCTGAAATTACTGGGAATTGGGCAGAAAAAAAAATCAAACTGTTATGAAATTCTTTTGTGCCGACAAAAAAACAAAAAAGAAAGAAAAAGGCTACATGTGTGTGTCGTAATTATTCAGCTGTAGCTGCAAGACTCCTGCTCCAGTGTTGTGTTTGACCATGCAGAGGTTTGGCATTCGCCTCGTCTTCGGGCCGCTCAATAACGAGGTATGATTATTCAGATGGGCCACAGGTTTAGCGCTCTTCTCCCCATTGACTTGATGAAGGTTTTAGTCCTGTTAAGAAGCTGACACACTTCATTACAGAGAACATTCCTCTATTGATTAAACCATTCCCGGGTCTGGCCTTTCCTTCTCAGGAAGGATCTTCTCAATAACAAGTATCCCATGCTCCCACACAAACACACAGTCTTTTCTACAATCGCACAACTGTACACATCCCACCACCGCAACCTGGAGCAGATGTGATAGCGAGGTGGGTAATGAATTTTTGGAATAAACATTTCTCCGTTTATTTTGTGTTTTTATTTGTATTTTAAAATTGCGATTAATTTAGGCAGAATTTATGAGAACATATTTTGACAAAATGCTCTTTGCTGAAAATGCTTTCATCCTAAAATGTAAATCTAGTTTTAGAGTACCCTTCACGTGACTGTTTTCAAAACAAGCAGGCAGACAGCTGCTTCCAATTGCAGCAGGTTTATTGATGAGAGACAGGAAGGCAAAAGCCAGGCTAAACTAAGAGTCCACAGAGCTAACTCAGAGTAATGTCCAGGCAAGTGGTCGGGGCAGGCGGCGAGGAGGCAGAGTAAGGAACGAAGCAGGGTCAGGTAACAGGTGATCAGATCAGAGCAAACGCTTAGTATGCTGGCAGAAAAGACTTTGCGGTGAGGGACAGTGTGGAGCCAGACTACATACTGAGGAGGTGATGAGATGATGGGAAACAGCTAAAGATGATGAGTCCAGGTGAAGGCAGGTGGTGAGGTCAAAACTCAGGTGAGCAATCGCTCCAGAGGTTGGAGAGGGTAGCGGCAGGTTGATCCATGACAACAGGTGATTAGGGGTTGTCTGGGAGGTTAAAAAATTGACTTACCTGTATGACAAACAGGTGACTTACAGCAAGTTTCAAAGATGTAGATTGTTTGCTGAGCCCACAGTAAAAAACATGTGACATTTTTTTTTCACATGCATGTTACATGCAACCGGGCGAACCAAACACTCATACAACACATGGGGTAAGTAAGAGTGAAGTATGTGAGACAACGCCATCTCGTATGTATCTTTCATTTTTTGGGAGTAGCCTGATTCTAAAGTCTTGTTTCCAGTGAGCAGTCCAGTATAATCTGGTCCGGTCGGGTATTTTGAGCATCTCCATTCTAAAATGGACCCATCAAACCAAGAGTGTCAAACTCAATCACACAGGGGGCCAAAATCCAAAACCCACCTTAGGTTGCTGTTCGAACAGTGTAAACATTTATGTAACACACTAAAACTACATTTTTAAAATTTTATAGACTTCAAAACAATTTTTAGCATAACTATGAATAATAACAGGCAAGAATATTATTCCAGAATCAATTAAACCTTAAATAGCTTTCATTTCACAGTCCATAAAAGTATATTTTGTCAAAATGATACAAGTAAGATATAAGCAAATAATAACATCGGGCCATTAATAACAATATAAAATAAAATTATCTGGAGAGCTGGATATAATTACCCAGAGGGTCGAATCTGGCCCCCGGGCCTTGACTTTGACACATGTCCATTAATCAGTTCCAACTTGTACCTCTTGAGGGCCCCATCTGTTGTAGGGCCATAGCAAAACATAACGAGACGGTTGGGGCGGAGCCACTGTTGCCACCCGCTGATTGTCAGAAAGCGATGACGACATTAGAAAGCACGAATATAGTGCTAAGCTAGTATCTCTGTTTTCCGCACTTCTTAGCCTCCCAATCTTCTTTCAAACAACATTAAATTCCTGTTATACACAATATACAAAAGTAACAAAAAGAAGAGCTGCTGGATAACCTCCGTTGTTGTTGCTTTTCTGGTCATCGCACTACAGCAACGCAATGACATGCTAGCCGTTTACACCACACATGCCGAGGAAGCAAACTATTCAGTGGGCTTAACTGAGTGGAAACACTTGAGTTAACTGGACTGTACATACCACTCCTTACCGGACCGGACTGCTCAGTGGAAACGAGGCAATAGAAATTAGAAAATTCAACTTTTATTTTACTTTTAGAGTACTTTTATTAAGCTTATGTGCAACGCGCTATGCACAAACATTACAAATGACTAGAGTGCGCCATAAAGACAGTGTATGAGAGCACCACCTATAGGTCATGAGTGCGTGTAACTTACATTATCCTTACAAATACCTCACGATACACTTACTACATTCACAACAATCATATGTTTTTGCGGTGTCCCTGGAGGTGGCCATACAAGACTCTTGGGAACTGCAAGGCCCAATCTGAATTCTTCTCTTCTCCTTTCCCCTTCATTTAGCCCTACAAACGGAAAGTTATGAAAAAATACTCTCTCGTAATTCAGACGTCACTTTCGTTCAATGTCGTCACCAATAATTTGCCAGTCAACTAGTTTTAGCGCAGAGCTTCAAGCGCACAAATATACATTACAACATTGGTTTTATAACTTTAAAAAGCTTATACTACAACAAAAAGTCATTACTTACATTTAATTATAAACTTCTGTGGTTAAGAAAAGGACTTCTCAGAGAGACACGGTTTACGCTCATATCCCTCCACTTGGAGGGAATAAAAAAAAATAAAATCTGGAAACAATAGCACTAAAAATGTCCCTTCAAATGGAAAGGAAGAGAGAAGGGAAGAATTCGGACTGGGCCCAACACACACCTGTCTGGACAATCCAAAAACCCCCAGCATTATTTTTTCAACTTAAAATGTATTAGCAGATACCAGATTTCTATGAAAAAAAGGTCTCTTCTGATGTGACACTTTTACTGATTGTTAACAAATCTCATAATCTCTTTTGTGATCTCTCGCACCCATAATGAGTAAAGCAGAGGGCTTTTATTTGAGCGCGGTTTATGTCCCTGCGAAAAGATCTGGCCACCGCTGTGCACGTCCACACACCCGCGTGCACAGAAGGAAACTCACTCATCAAACTTTAAAAGGTGTCGGCTTGCCCTGTGAAACCAATCATGTGTTTAACGACGCAGAAAACAAACTGTACCGGGATAATACTCTGCAGAAAGAAAGACATGCTGCTCAAATGGGGAGTAGCCCAAAGCTAAATGATGGAAAACTTGACGGCACTCATTCTAAAAGCAAACAGAATTCTAAAATGGGCTCACAGTATTGAAAATACAGTAAAGTAAATCATTCATTGCATGGGAACTTTACCTCTTTATGCTAATGGTCACTATCTTCTTTCAAACATGTTTTCTTACTGAGGATTTACAGAGAGGTGTGTCATTCTCTCCTTTCTGCCATCTTTCCAAACCTCTGTTGCATTTTCCCCATCAGCACCAGCAAAAGCGATCAAAACTTTATTGGCGTGGTCACCGCTAACTTTAATGTATTTGGCTGCTGATACAGCTTCATTTAAATCAATAGTCATTTAGTGAATTATGTTTTCATGCCAAATTTGATGAGACAAACACTCCCACCCATGCAGAGAAGCTGCTCCCGTCTGGTCAGACGCCAATTAATAATAGCTAAGTAATAACAAATTATTCAGAATGCAAATATGCGCTCCTTTCAGATGTGGACACTGAATTTTGTACATGCAACTATCTGTTTGAGGCAGATGCAGAGTCTTCTTTTGATAGATTCACTTTTAAATCAAAGTAATTATGTGCAATGTATAGATGATTGTCTGGACCGAATGTTGAATAAATATTTAAAATATATTTTAAAACAAAATGTTTTTGTTTCAGCTTCTTTACATATTAGTGGAATGTAAAGGTTTTAACGCAGCAGAAATTAGAGTAAATTAAATAATGACAAATTTAATAGCAAACTGACACGTTTGGACAAAAGTTTCAACCATCTGTTAAGTTTGTATCCAAACATAAAATATAGTTTTGTGTTTTGGTTCCGGTTTGTGATTTAATGGGAACAGCCAGCACGTCAAAAAACGATGAGCTGGGGACACCCGAAACATCAAAAAGTGATGCGAAGGGGTCCTTAACCAAATGTCAGTATGTGACGGCTTGTGGATGAGAATGTGTTGAAACACTTTATAGCAAAAATGTGTTTAAAAGTTGGTGGGAAAGACGTTGTTTTATGTTTTGTTTTGTTTTTTTCTGTGGTTGCATGAGGTATAAATTATTGCAGTAAAACTAGAAGATGCCACAGTTCTTCAATGCAGGAATACTTAGAAATCAGCTTCTGTTATCTTTTTGTTTAACCAACAAATGATGTTCTTGCATTGTATTTTGTCAATATTCACATTTTGTTTTATCCCTTCTGGGGTTGCAACAACAAAGTAGCTTTCACTGCCTTGCACTGTTGGTTGGGCAGAGATTTTATTCAGGCTGGGGACTGACACAGGGAGGCCCAAAGCTGGGCCCCCACATAGTTGGGGAGTAGTGTAAACCCTGGTTTTCTGTGTTATAGTCCTGCACTAAACCAATGTAGCTACCTAGCCTCTTGTGTTTTGTAAATGTAAAATTATTTTAATATTAAATGATAAATGATCATTTGATGCCACTGAACCAGAACCAGTCATTTGTCAAAAGTTACTGTAAGTTAAACCATGGATAAACCATTGCTAAAGAGCTTAAGGTAGCATCCCAATACAACCGTTTTTAAAACAACCAAAAGAAAAAATCATAAATGTGCAGTTCCGCAAGTGACCACTGGAGTGTCCACCCTGAGACTAAAGGTCATGGATTCAAATCCAAAAATATCTCTAGTGGGCCCACCACCTGCAGGATAGCCCCAAAGGGGATGGTGCAATGTGGTTTGGGTGGCAGTCAAACCCCTCGGGTTTGGTGCATCGGTGTCCTTTCATGGAACTTGGCTTTTGGGACATGGAAGGCCACCTCTCTAGGAGGGAAAGAGCCTGAGCTCGTGGGAGGTTGAGAGTTACTGGCTAGATGGACTCACATCTACGCACAGTAGGGGTGTAACGGACCACGGATAATCTGTGGTCTACACAGATCAGAAGCCACGGATAGGCACACGTTTATACCACGGACCACACCAACTCCCACCCCCTTGTGCGCACATACCTCGCGCTGGCATAATTCAAATCAATTGTCCTTTCACATCGAATGGAACTCTCATCAAAATCATGTAAATCCTCTTTGCTTTGACATACATGTCTAAAATGGCAACCCGGTCTGAGTGAAATGCGTACATATTCCCCGACTTTGGAAATACCGTGCATAATACACGAGAAACACGTTATTTGTGTGCATATAATATGCACGGTCCTGAATGTGTTAAATGTCTTTTCCACATGACACATCCCCTGGTGGACACGTGAGCATCAGAGACAGCCGCACAAACGTACATTTTGCTTTTAAAACCGTAACTGTAAGCGTAATCCTAACCTTAACCAGGAACAACATCATTTTTAAACACGCCAGAGGTCGTCTGACCACATGATCAAAACGAAACCTAAAAAAGTGTGCATATGTACGCCGTTGCAACCCCTTCTGAATAACAGCGTATCATATCAAAAACCGTGTGTGGCGTATATTATGCATGGTATTTCCAAAGTCGTGGAATATGTACGCATTTCACTGAGACCGGGTTGACAATGGATACATCAGAATGGAGTGTGTAAGTAAGTAAATACTTATTTAGCTTTATTGAGCTTGTGTCCTGCTGACTGAAACGCCTACGTCACAACTGCAAGTGTTTTATCAAGCTGCATTTTTTCATCTGCTCCCGATAGACGATTAGAATAAAAAAATACTCCAAAATGCAATTTTAAGCTTAATTTTCTTTATATATGTCCTCCATCATGAGTAGAATGCAACAACAAGATGTTATAAACACCACACAGATTTTTATTGCAGTGGGACTTTAAATTTCCATTGTTAGGAGACAGATGTCCTGGTAAAAATCCGAGGAAATCCTACAAACAGAGATATTTCAGAAACCTCTTTTTGAATTCAATTCAACTGTTGCAGCTCTGTAAATTGCAAACCTTGAAGTGATAAGAATCTGATCATTCACATATACACTTATTTTTACATAATGTTCTTGCACTTTGGGTCTCCAATTATCTGAGCTGTCAGATCCCAGTGAAATACAAAACGAGCACTTGCTATTTAAAGATCAAGACTCAGTAACATCAAATTCTGGATGATCTTCTGGCATAACTTGACCTATTTTGGCTATGGGGGTCAATTGTGTGGGGAGAAAAATCAGAAACCTTGTGATTTATTTTTGATTCCTGCCAGTTTGCCTCCCTCCTCATTTTTACTGAAGAAATAAATTCGACTAAACAATTTGAAAATGGTATAACCGTTAGGAGAAAATGAAAGCTGAGAGACTCAAATAATAAAGTTTTATTTTGTTTGCCTTAAGATAATCCAGTTTCAAAAGCTCACTGTACGCTAAATGTCTCATTAAGGGACTATTTTTTTTCATGTTGCATCTGACCCATGAACCCACTTTGAAATCTGAGCTTTTAATGACCATTTTTGAACCCACCAGTGACCCTGGAGTAGCATTAGACGGTAGGTCTGTCAGTCACCCACACTCCGTGCTTGATTCTTTATTTTCAGGGATTCTTTGTGGAAGCGTCCCAAAATACACAAAATACACTGGCTTGATTGTGTGGGTGCCACCCCGGTGATTGCCTATTTAGTGAGTAATTATCCTTGTCTTTCTCACTCTCAGCCAACACAAGCACTGATTGAGTTCTTCTCATTGTGGGTAATGTCTTATTTATCATAAGAGCCCAGTGTGAGTTCTGTGGACAAAATAAAACAAACAAAAGCAACGATAGAGCAGACATGATGTTTAGTCATCTGCAGCTTTAGAAGATAAGCTCTACAAAACCCGTTTTCAGAAAAGTCAATACAAGTTTGGAATGGCTTGCCATCAACATTTGGAAGGTTGAAATGATTGAGTTATACGATATTAACACAGAAAATTGTCAACTTGAACCAAAAAAATAAACATTTCCTATAAAAACATAGTTATGATTAATATATTTATGGTTCAAAGAAGACTGGTGGGATTGAAGATTTTTAGAAAACTTCTTTAATGCCGAATTTAGACAATTTAGGCAAGGAGAAGCTAAAAAAAAGTAAAAAACTTTATCATGAGTGGAAATTGAATTATGTTCATTCACACTGAATGCTATTTGCGTGGCAAGGGTGTCGAGCTCTAATGTTAAGTCAAAGTACAGATGATATCTTAGTTCCTGCAGCGCAATTTCCATGTTGGGCACATCATGGCTCAACCAATCTGGAACTCGGCTTTGGGCAGGTGACGTTTTCAGTGATTTGATCAAAAGGTTAAAAAAAAAGATCCAATATGGCCACTCAATGAGAGGATTTTCATGATGAACTTCCATTTATTTTCTGAACCCGCTGGGGCCTCTGAGTTGTCAGAGACTGTCCCAGCTCGGACATGTCGTCAGCCTGTCACAGAGCCCGTGGAGCCGGAGCGACCGCGCCTGCAGCTAGCCACCTGGTGGACGGCGTAGCAAGCTAGTGAGCTCCGCTACCCTCATGCCACACTAGGCTACAGAAAGACGAAAGTACCGCTTAAAATGGCCGCCAAGCTCCTGTGCCTCTGTACTACTCGCTCAACACTGTTCATGATGTGGTAACGAAGAAAGTCCAGAAAAATGCTTTGCCGTTGCTCTGCGACAAGGGCAAGGCATGGAGCAATAATAATCAAGTGGCAGATGAGAATTTGTTGCTGGAATTGTGTGCGAATGTAGCATTAGTCTTCCCGGTCAAATCTGACTTGTTTAAATGCTGTAAAAGCACAAAAAATGTCCTCCATTACCAAATTCCTACTCAACGTTCTTTAACAAAAACGTTCTTTAAAGTCTCACTCCAATCATCTTTTCATCTATTCTCTCAGTGGTCTTTTAATTAATATGAAATCTAAAAGTGTTCCAGGACATTTCTGAAGAATGGCGGTAGTTTCTTATAAATTCACCTCAGAGTTGTGGCAGAACCAGTGGCGGACTGTAAGCTTGTCCTCATTTCCCATAATCCCTTTGTTGTACTCGTTCTTGCTTTCTTACAGACCTTTATTACCCCCAAGACCATGTCGGTGGTGTAACAAAAATCTGAACCGTTCAGCAGTAGTTTTAAGGGCAGATTCCAGCTCAAACGAGAAAAAAACAAAGATGTTAATAGATTCTGATGCAAGTGGAGGCATCAAAATGGAGTGAAGCAAGGAGAATTTGACCCCCACAACTGCACAACTGATAGTCTTTGAGACTGCGTTTTTCCCTACTTCTTCTGATTAACAACAAAGTGAATTAAGAAACACTTTTAAAAAAATAGATATTTAATTCATTCATGTCTCCATCACCATAGAAATGCCACAAACATATTTTCATCGAAGTGGGATTTTATACTGTAAATCAGTCAGATGTTTATGACAGGAAGGTTAATGTTAAGGAAAGTCCATAATTGTTGAAAACAAGTGATGAGAAACAGGATTATAAATATCACAACTGAATAAAATGTTGGAATAAATACTAAATAAGCTAAAAAACAGTTGTTTTTAAGTTTTTCATAACAATGCAAATTACTCAAAAAGCTAAATTTGCAAATCATTTGAAACAGTTAAGAGACTTCTAACAAAGCTACCCAGGTACGTATACACGTTGTTTTTTTTTTCTTTTACGTATATACTTTGTAGAAAATCTAAAGTTTTGGTTATTTTTTGCACTAAGACACTCCAGAACCCTTTGCCCACCATCAGATAAGTTTCAGTGCACTTGGAGGCCTCGGCTCGTGTTTTCCAACTTCTGACACAGTTAAGCATGTCTGATGGAGCCTCAGCTCTGCAGCTAATCTGTTTCTTTGTGTTTATTAGTAAATCAAAGGTCTAATCAGCTCTGAAGCCGCTGAGGAAAAGAGAAGAGGAGGAGAAGAGAAGCGCTGAAGAGGTATAGGCTATTTTTCAATCTAATGGCCAATTAAGATCAGGCTAAACGAGGAGGCAGGAGAGCATTGTCTCATGCAGACCTCATTCAGACTCTAATAAAATGTCAAAATACCACTTCTTCACACGGACGCACTTTACCCTTCCGGACTCCGCTTTTCACTTCTTGTCATTTAGGTCATTCTTGTAACTTTTTTCTTCAATATGGCAATGTGTTTTGTTTTGTTTTTTTTAAATATGGAACCCATCTTTTCCTGGTTCACACCCTCCTACACACCAGCTTACCTCCTATCCAGTTTAAGTTTTATTTTTAATCATTTTTTTAAGAAGAGCAAATATTTAAAAAAAAGGGAGAAAAACAGCTATGGATTAGAGCTGCATATTGTATCAATTTTGCCAAGTCTAAATGACCTAAATAAGGAATTCAATACTATGAGGTCTGAAAAGGAGAGCTTAGTCCACATATTTATTGAATCCAGCCTTTTTGTCCAGTGCCAGCGCACTCTGTGGTTTTAGACTCCGCTCCAGTGATCTGATGCGGAATGGAAATCCAATCTCCCGCCCTCTTTCTTTCTCCATCTCACTTTTTCCTGTTTTTCAAGCTCGTGTCAAGATGGAGGGATGATGGTGAGAGGAGATAAAAACAAAGTTACATCAAAGGCGAAGCACAAAGAGTGCAGTGCAGTTGAAGGTTACAAGGTTATCTGCTTGTCTGCTTTGCGGAACAATGCAAGTTTTTTTTAACATGATAATTTGACATGGGTAACCTATACATTGATTTTTACGTCATTTTCTAACTTGCCTCCATCTGGTGCTTCCTGGTTTCTATCAGACAAGAAGCAACATTTTTGGGATACTGTATCAGAAATTTAAAAAAATTATTTATTTTGATTTGCTTTAAGGAGTTTATATTTTAACTAAATAAAACAACTGGAGAAATAGATCCTAAATGTGTAGCAGAGGCAGGACACCTTTTCAAACCAAAAGTGTCTTTTTATATCAGAATAACCAACAACATCAACAACCAAGATACAAAAAACTTGTGTGGTGTCAAGCAAACTAAAAGAGGGAAAACAAGACTTTAATCACTATTGCAATCTACAACTTATATTTACCGTATTTTCTGGACTATAAGGCGCACTTGTATATAAGCCGCACCTGCTCAATTAAAAAAAAAAAAAAAAGGAAAGAAATACAAGCCGCACTGGGCCTGTAAGCCGCAGATATCTATGTTGAAAATAAGATAATTACTATATACAATTTTGTACTTTAAATGTACATGTATGTACTTGCCGTCTTCTCACTAGATAGATTCATGTGATGCTAAGCTTGTGTGCAGCAGTGCGGTTTCCTTCCTAGATAGCAAGCTTCATATCTTTTAACTTAAAATGTCCACCACACAACTTCTTTGTGTGATTTCCACCGATGAGGGATTTTAAAAATAGTTTACAGTTCGTTAGTCATTTGTCACGAGTGTTCTGTCTGCTAAAGGAAAAGTAGCGATAGCTTTTCTGATTTGCATTGATTTTTTGTCTATCCTGCTTTTGATCCAAATTCCGGTTAGAGCTAGCAGTGGAAGAAAAAGCCGCAGAATAGCCGCACCTTTGTATAAGCCGCATAATTCAAAACCTAGGAAAAAAGTATCGGCTTATAGTCCAGAAAATAAAGTTAATTTAGAAATCAACTTGTAAAATATTAGCATCTGCTAAACTAGAAAATAAAAAATCAGTTCCAGACTTTGAATTTACAGAAAGCTGCACCCATTTCAACATTTCAGTTTGTTTTACTGTGTTGTACAGTTTTACTTATCCAAACTTTCCTGTATTTTTGCTTTGTGCTGTTGTGCGATACATTTTTTTGGTGTAATTAATCAATAATAACCTGTAATTAATTAATTATTTGAATCTATTTTAATCACATTTTTTTTAAACCTGATAATATCTTTACAAAGCCTCCTTTTGATGTATTTTCATTTAAATGTGTCACATTATTGATCAAAATACAACTAAAAAGTGAGTTTATGGCGTTTTTTTTTTATCTGTGCTCCCTTAAAGTGTGGAAAATATGGTAATCCCATAGAAGCATCAGAAGAAAACTGTTTTAAACTCCTTAATGGCTAAAAATCTCAACATTCAGGACCCGTGCAGTGATAATTGCATTTTTTAACTCACATGTTTCAATTCTCTTTCAGATGTAGCCACAAAACAGAAGTGGAGAAAGAATTAGCCATCCAGGTAATCTTAAACGTTCTACCTGATAAGTCCTCCACATACCAGGAAACCCCCACACGAGGGTGACAAAGACGGGGGTCAGAGGGGGTCACGTTTCTGTCGTTGTATGAGTGTGTGTTGGTGTGTGTGACCTTTTCAAGATCCAGCCAAACTGCTAAACACACTCCCTCTGTGCCTGTCATTTACAGGTTGGCTATCGATGTCTTACAGTGGAAGCTCCTGGGGACGGACGTGCGCATTCCAGCATGATGCACGTGCAGGTTTGGCATGGATGCACACACACTCACAACACACGCTTGTGTCGCAGCCTGTTGCTAAAATCCCAGAGACAAAGAAGGAATTTGTGGATGATTATGCTAGCAGAACATGGAGCTGACTTCTGCTAGATTCTAAAATACTAAGATGTTTTTTTTTTTTTTTGCTTCACTATGTTGAAACTGGATCACAAGAAAACATCTGGTGGTAGTTTTTGGGGTTGAAAAAGCATGCACCCTTTTCAAATCAATATCTGCATTTACTTCATCAAAGCCTGTTCAATATCATCTGCTGGCAAGCCTCTGCAATACAAAAAGCAGAGAGAGAAAGCTGCTTCCTGCAGGCTACATCTCCCAGTGTGCCAGGAAGACAACGGGCATCTGCTACATCGTCCCCCCCCAATCTTTGCCTTTCAACACAGGTTAACGCATTAAACGTCCCTTCTCTCTCCTGGTCAACGTCTTAGCTTGCCAGCATCACCTCTGCCTCGAAGTGATCAAGAAGTGAACGCCCACATGAGGCAGATTGTTAGAATAGCTTGAGGGGATAATTTTGCTACGGAAAGCTCACATAAGCTCCTTATCACAACACATTAGGAGAAGAAAGGGAGGCGATCAGTTCTGTCAGCTGCCCGGCCCTGTTGGAGGAGGCAAGCCACAGCAGCAGTGACAGGTCAGTGAACAGCGCTAGCCAAGGCTTCAGAGGGCGAGCGGAGAGTAACAGTGGCTTCATGGGCTTTCACAACCTGGAAATAACAGAAATGTTTCATTTTTAAGGAAAACTTTACTCCACCTTTTTATTTAGATTTTACTTTGAAATAATGAGTGGTTAAGTGTGCATAAGTTGGCAAGATTTTATGATAATGTCAAATTTTAGAACAGAAAAATACACAATTAGGTGTTTTTCCATTTTGTGAATGTGAGTTTGGAAAGTCCATTTTATTTTTCCAATTAAACTTTTACATTAAAAAAATCCACATGAGCAAAAACAAAAAAAAGGTTCCAGAAGTAATTATTAGTTTGGTCATGTTTATACATTTTTCTGCACTATGAGGTACATTTAATTAGAATGTGCATTCATTTTAGACACGTCACATATAAGGACCTTCAGTATACACTTTAGGTGAGACAAATGAATCAGAGATAAGTCCTCTCAGTAGGCTTCATTTACTGTGTTTACAGTAACTCTTAAATGTGTTTACATGTTCGCTGCATTAGAAGTGTCCATCGCATTAGCAAATTCACAATACCTGTAACTCCCAACCTTGTTAGTAAGATGTAAAAACCCTGACTGATACCATGAAAACAAACTTTATGTGACTATGCTAACTCCCTACCTTGTTTGCAACAAGTAAATTAAAAAAACAGTTTGAAACCGCCACACCTTAATTACGTTAGTGTATTCAAAATAAATACACCCAATTGTTTGCAACCTGTAACTTTAACTTTAAAAGTTTTCAGAAGTTCCAATGTGCAAAAGTACAAATATATAATATTTGGACAAAAATAACCAAAAAAGAATATATATATATATATATTATATATGGGAAAGAATTGACTTTATCTTAAATGATGAATACATTTGCAAACATAAATTCCAAAAGCATAACTGTTAAGAGTTTTAACAATTTTCTTTTTCTTTTTGTAGTTTTTATGAGACAATATTTTTCAGAGATGCTTAAATAAAAAAATAAAAAAAACATGGTGACATCAGTATAACAGAGAAAAAAAACATGCTCTGTAATCCTCTTGTTTTATGGTATAATCTACTTTTTTTTTTTTTTTTTTAGGAAAAATGGGTCTTGGTTCTTCTGGGTTAATGTCTAAAACTCCTCTTTTATATTTTTACATTTTCTTTTTTTTATTTATTTTTTTTCGCTGGAAAATAATTTATTTTTCGTGGCACTGTTGCCATTCCAGACATTCTTATTGTTTTAATAAACTGTATTTTTGACTGGAACACTGGATGATAAAGGAAATGGTTTTCCTTTTTGACTTAAGGTGATTTCTATGGTCATACTCATAAAAAACATAGGTTTCGGTTTGCAGTACAATGTTGTTTAATGAAACACTAGCAACATCTCGGCCTCAGAGATTTACGCCAGCATCGCTTTAAAGATTTAGTAACCCTACAAACTCTGAAATAAATCGATGTTGCTCATCAAACCTCTTGCAAAAGCTTCAGTGCATTAAGTGTCTTTTAAAAAGCCCATCTGCAGCCATTATCTTATCAACACAGAACGTTTCTATTGTGAATGATGCTTTGGGCAGTAGGTAAGTTTTCCCTGTTTCACCTTCATTTGGATTAATGGAAGGAAACCAGTTGTAACAATGTGTAAGTGATCTCTCATCAAAGATTTACTGACGGATACCAAACAGATAAAAATGGTTATGCGGTTCAAATATAATTTCTTTCGATAAATTAGCTGCAGGATTACTGCAGTTGTGTGCAGAAACTGAAATGTATTACTAAATTATGCTGAGGAGTCCTGATAAAGTTGCTGGTGGAAATGTTTCATTGCTTGGATTAACATTTCTTTAAACATTGTAAATTACAAAAAAAAAAAAAAAAGTAAGAAAGAAACTCAACTGTTCCATGATGCGCTTAAGTTGACTGATATTAACTTGTTCAGGTTTTTTTTACTTACAAACACCAAATTCTGCCAAATTAAGATTCATTGGATCATTTTAGAGGAATGGTTTAGTCTTTTATCTCAAACATTATATTCCTTGTTCACATCTTAAATTGAACATTTAATAATCTCAGATTACTAGTTTTTAGCCTGATGATTGATCACCATTGATTACTATATCAAATATATCAGTGTTGAGTCACTAATTCAGTATGTGTCAGTTCAAGCTAGAAATCAGTGGTAATCAGTTGTTTTAACAGGAAATCAATTCAAACTTCTCAGAATTTTATTTCATTCTAGATGTATGTTTACCTTTACGCCTTTGTTACTTTAACAGTTTTTTTAGTCTGCTTATTAGTGGCTGGTTAATATTTTTTTTACAATTATAGTTTTCCGCCTTCATGTGTTCAGCATCTCCTTTACAAGTTATACAATCACATCTTAATGAACCAGGAAGTTTGCTCTCTGTTAGAACTCTTGACTGCATAGAGTCACAACTTTTTGTCTCGTTAATCTGTTAACTATTATTTTCAACGCCAGTCCTCGAGGGCCGCAGTGTCTGCAGGATTTCCAGATATCCAAGCCCTACGCATGAATGATTACCTGGTTCAGGTGAGTCCAGCCAATTAGAACATGCCAGTGGAGGGTGTGCTGGAAAACATGCAGGATTGGAGCCCTCGTTAGACTAATGAAAAGTCTATGTCAGACTCTTCTTAATGAAATTAAGTACCAGATTTTCTGCATTACAACTGAGGCACACCACCAGTTAATAGTCTCTTTTCAAACTTTTGTCATATATAGGGTACACCAAATTATAACACAGAGGATGTGTGTGTCTCAGTGTGTTTATCATCTCTACAGTCCGTTTACAGCAGGGATGTTAAACTCAATAGTACAGGGGGCCAACATTCAAAACGAATTTTAGGTAGCGGGGCAAATAGGATAAACATTTATTGAACAAACTATATTTTTTAAACTTTAAAAAATGGAACTTTTGAACTTAACTGGACAATAAAAAGGCAGTAATGTTATTCCAGAATAAATCAACTTAAACCTTTTATAACTTTCAATATTTTACTCTCCAAAAAGTATATTTTGTCAAAATTATACAAGTTAGAAATAAGTGTAGGGTAACATTGCGACATTTATACCAATGAAATAAAATTATCCCGAGAAAATTAACCGGGCCTTGATGTTGACAGATGTAGTTTAAATACAAAAATATGATGGCATTTATCAATCGTGGTATTTTATTGGAAAAAATTGGTTATATTTTGTGAACCAGATTTACTTGTGTGTCTTGGCGTAACTTTCTGTCAGGATTGACATATCATCACTACTGGCTCCCGCAAAAAAAAGACCAGATGCTAAAACAATTGCTGCACAGCGCGAACCATCCGCAGCGCTTCCGCGTCCGCTGTGAACCTGGCGTAAGGCACATTAAGCAAAAAAATAAAAAAAAAAAGATAGATAAGTCTGTGGGTCAGTCTGACTTTATTAACTGCATTCACAGAAACTCTAGAACTGAATTGCTCAATTGTGACATGCTACATGTTGGTCAAGTTAGAAGTGTTGGAGCAATAGTTGCATTAGAAGTGTTAACTACGGTGGCCGAGACGGCTCACATGATTGCAAAAGCCACAACACAACGGCAAAAGCCAAAACACAACGACAAAAGCCGAAACACGAAGACAAACGCCGAAACACGACGGCAAAAAGCCGAAGCACAACGGCGAAAGCCGAAACACGACGGTAAAAGCCGAAGCACGACGGCAAAAGCCGAAGCACGACGGCAAAAGCCGAAACACGACGGCAAAAGCCGAAGCACGACGGCAAAAGCCGAAGCACGACGGCAAAAGCCGGAGCACACCGACGAAAGCCAAAACACAACGGCAAAGCCAAAAGCACTCCAGCAAAAGCCAACACAGAACGGAAACAAATCAGAACGGAAGTGAATAATGGACTTTTTTTTCTTAACCTTTCATTCAGTTTCAAGCTATTGGCGATTCTTGAGAGATACGTGATTTTGGTAAGGGATAGGTGAGGGTGGACGTTCGGTGTTGCAGCTTTTATTTCTTCTTTCAAAGCCTTCACGGAGAGCTTTCGGGGAGAAAAAAGGAGGGCGGAGGAGGGAAACGGGATCTGTGTTTGTCTGCCATTTTCTTTTTTACCTATTTTTTTATTACTTTTAAATACCTTTCCACGTTATCGTCACTGTACCCTAATACTGGGGATCTATATATTGAGTTTAAACATTTGGATACGCAAGCTGTGTGGTGGCCTAATGGGTAGCACACTTGGTTAATGTCCCAGATGGTTGGGGTTCGAGGCTTGCGGGAGTCATTTAGTATTATACATTTTTTTTCTGTAAAAAAAAAAGTATCATACGTGGTTCTTACGTACATTTTGAGAATCAAAATAAATAAATACTTCTTGCAACATAATTCCAGGTAGTTTAGTCATTTTTGTTGCATGGGGTGCATGGCGAAAAGGGAATTTTGGTGCTGCGTGCCACAACCCCACCATCCTGAACTGAAACGACGTAACTGCCTGGAATTATGTTGCAAGAAGTATTTATTTATTTTGATTCTCAAAATGTACGTAAGAACCACGTATGATACTTTTTTTTTTTACAGAAAAAAAATGTATAATACTAAATGACTCCCGCAAGCCTCGAACCCCAACCATCTGGGACATTAATCAAGTGTGCTATCCATTAGGCCACACACGGCTTGCGTATCCAAACGTTAAACTCAATATATAGATGTATTAAGGTTTACACTGACGATAACGTGGAAGGTATTTAAAAGTAATAAAAAATAGGTAAAAAGAAAGAATGGCAGACAAAAAACCAGATCCCGTTTTCCCTCCTCCGCCTCCTTTTTTCTCCCCCGAAAGCTCTCCGTGAAGGCTTTGAAAGAAGAAATAAAGTGGCAACACCGAACGTCCACCCTCACCTATCCCTTACCAAAATCACGTATCTCTCAAGAATCACCAATAGCTTGAAACTGAATGAAAGGTTAAGAAAAAAAGTCCATTATTCACTTCCGTTCTGATTCGTTTCCGTTCTGTGTTGGCTTTTGCTGGAGTGCTGTGGCTTTTGCCGTCGTGTTTTGGCTTTCGTCGGTGTGCTTCGGCTTTTGCCGTCGTGCTTCGGCCTTTTGCCGTCGTGTTTCGGCTTTTGCCGTCGTGCTTCGGCTTTTGCCGTCGTGCTTCGGCTTTTGCCGTCGTGCTTCGGCTTTTGCCGTCGTGTTGGCTTTCGCCGTTGTGCTTCGGCTTTTGCCGTCGTGTTTCGGTTTGTCTTCGTGTTTCGGCTTTTGTCGTTGTGTTTTGGCTTTTGCCGTTGTGTCGTGGCTTTTGCAATCATGTGAGCCGTCTCGGCCACCGTAGTTAACCATGTTAAAAAGATTAGCTGAATTGGAATCGTTGACATATTCACAATAGGTGTAGCTCACAACTTTGTTAGCAACACATAAATATAAAGACTGGTACTGCTAAAGCAAACATTTCTTTGGCTATGCTAACTCGACCCTGTTAGTAATACTTAAAAAAACCACTGACACCGCTACACATTAGCTGTAATAGTTTATGAACAATTCAACCTCCTGACTTGCACTTTTGTCTCTTTAGGCAAAAAGGCCCCCATTCAAGTCCCAACTGGGAGACCTGAAACCGAATCACCGACTAGGGACGTTTCTGTGGAGTTTGCATGTTCTCCCCACGCATGTGTGGGTTTTCTCCAGGGACTCCGGTTTCCTCCCACCGTTCAAAAACATGCTTCATAGATTAATTGGTTACTCTATAAATTGCTCCTAGGTGTGAATGTGTATGATTGAGGCCCTGCGACAGACTGGTGACCTGTCCAGAGTAAATCCTGCCTTCGCCCATCGGTAGATGGGTTAGATTCATGGAGCCCCGTGACCCTGAAAGGAAGATAAAAGAAAAACTAAAATTATTCTTTCAAGTGTGCCTTGTAGTGCAGAAGAGACACTGGTGAGATAGTCATCATTTTTCTTATCAATTATTTTAAAAAATACAAGAATCAGTTAATCAAAAAGACTCATTTAAATCACATGCACACAGACACACACAAAAATAAACTTTATATATCATTTAACTTAATCGTGCTTGTTAACAATGGAGATGCCAAATTTAACAGCAAATATATGTAAACACAATTGTGTTTTCTGGGTCCTTTTGGTGAAGTAATTGCCATCACTCCTGTCAGATTGTGTTGTAGACCTTAGTTTCTAGGCTATCACACTGCCTGCCTGAAACTTAAACTGAGTTCGTGTCCAGAACACAAAGGCTAATTGACACATAAGATTCACTCCGTGGAGCGGTGGATGGAAACACATAATGAAACTTGGAGCTGGCTTTATGCTAAATATAATGACAGGGGTGAGGCTCAGATCACATTGAATGTGAGGCAGGCGTCGTCTTCATCTGTTTGCCTCCCACACACGTGCAACGGCGCGCGCACACACAACAGGAAAGTGCACGTGGCCGAAACAAAAGGAACACATGCGTGCGGTAAAACACACAGTATGAAGGCACGCAGAAGCAGGCGGGCGGGCGGAGGTTGTGCACAAGCAGCCAAACACACAGACACAAGTGTGGGTCAGACAGTCCCGGTGGCGTAGAATCTGGCAGGCCTCCCTCCACTGTGCTCCAACAATCCGGCAGGCTTTTCTCTACCACCCTGCCAACATGTTTTCCCCTTCACACACAAACACACACAGCTCACTGCTTCCTTTCTCCTTTCCAATCATCCATTATTCTCAGCCCTCACAGGCATTGCAGACAATGAGAAGTTGAATGGAGAAAAAGTGAGGCTAATTTGTGGACATGTGCTTTGTTATTGTCTCAATAAAAATTTCCCATGAACATGACAATTACATAAGTACAACAAAGAGGCTCTTGGCGAAGCCTCCATCATGTCTCCTCTGTGCAGATGTCCCGTCAGATATGCTGCTATTGATCATTTGCAAGAGTATCTCCAAATAAATCAAAATGTTGTTTGAAATTCTTTTTGATCTCTGAAATTAGAGAAAAGTGGCAACTTCAAACTAAACGGGCTGAAGAACATTTTAGTTCTTGAAATAGGAACCATTTTTATCAGGCGAGAGGGAGAACTAAAGATATATTGAAACATTTTCTTTTATAAAGAAATTCTGCTTGTTCAAAAGCAGCTCTATTAGTGTTCGTTTAAGATATTTTTCAGATTTTCTTTAAGCGCTTTCTTTCCAGTAAAGAGATTTTTTATAGTTTTAACATCATTGATCTACAAACATAAAGGCCAAATCCACATTCTTCCATTCTCCCTTCCTCTTCTCCCTTCCCCTCCATTTGAAGGGACAGTTTTATTGCAGGTGTGTCAGGAATTAAATTTTCTTAAATCCGACCCTCCAAGTCCTCAGTTGCGCTGAGAAGCACTTTTTCTCACGTAAATGCATTTTGAAGCAAAAAAGTTTACATTTAAATGTAAGTAATGCCTTTCTGTTGTAGCATGACCTTTTTAAAGATATAAAACCGCTGTTGTTATGTATACTTGAGCGCTAGAAGCTCCGCGCTAAAACTAGCGGACCAGTGATTATTTGTGCCAAATTCTACATGCTACAAAATGTTTTTTTGAAACAAAGAAAAACAAGAAATGCTACATTCAAGAACGCATCCAAGAAGAGCGGGTTTTTAATCCCGTGTTAGCAGAGGTGTTCATACTGGACAAGCAGAGAGGAGCTTTTTTTTTTTTCTTATCCTGCTGTTTACCAGTGAATGTCCACCACCAATCTTCAGAAAAATATCAAAGAGGTTCAAATTTGGCAAATTTTGCTCCACCCTTTTTCTTTCACAGCTCTATGCAATGGATAAAAGATTTCATAAAAATGTCATAAAATTCTGGTCGGACACAAATTTCTCCTCCATGATAAATTTTCAATTAGTTAACAAATTTGTGAATTAAAAGGGATAGTGCCATGCATATGTTACTATCAGTCCCTGATTAGCAAAAGTCTATTTTAAATATCAATGCATGCTCATTGGCATTTTGTTTGTAGAGGCTGGGAAATGGTCATTGGAACATTAATGTGAAATCTCCAAACACACATTAACATAGACCACATGTGTTAAAGTCAAGGTTTGGGGGCCAGATCCGTTACATTTTTAAGTTTTAAAAATTTGAATTTATATTTGAAATATTAAAATGTGGTTTTAGTATTGAATAAATCTTTTTCCTGTTCATCCCGTGACCTAAGGTGTGATTGAGTTTGACATCCCTGACATAAACTTTTCACTTGAAATGGGCTTTTCAATGCGCGCTGCCGAGGGGTGTGTGAATGTTTCTTAACAGTTATTTTTAGCTTATATTGTACATACCTTTTGATCTGACAATAGAATTTGTTCTAATCTTTATTTTGTTTCTGTTTACAAGACCTTGAAGGAAAAGTTTGGTCTGATCTGTTTGCATTCAGGACAATAGAATAAAAACGAGCATTTTTAACAGCTTAGGATTTCCTGTAAAACTAAATTGTTTTTAAAGAAAAACATGTTTCTTTAGCAGAAGGGCTGGCACATACTGATTTTTATTAGAAAACATCAAAGCTAATTGGCAATTTTAACAGAATGGGTTGTAAACATCACAACAATTTGCAGTTTTACTTTTTAATTCATCTTTGACCTTTTCTAATTGCTGTGGCTTTGCTCATTGTGTAATTACTGCTATCTTCAGTCTCTCAGTCATAGCGTCAAATTAACCCTGTCAGCAGTGTGACAGCTTCTTGTTTGCTTCCATCCCTTAACTTTTTTTTATTCAATTAAGCCACTTTGTGAAGCCTGTCAAACGATGACCCAGTCTAAAGAAACATGACCAAAAATACTATTGAGGGAGTTTCTGTTTGTGGAAGTTACCAAGCAAAGGAGTTGAAGTTTACGCTTGTTCCCACTTTTGTAAGTATTATGACCCACATTTGTTCAGACTGGGTCAGTTGCACCCGTCTTCACCCTCCCTTTCTCCACACACAAACACAAAGTGGCTGTATTCAGGGCCGGGCGGCTCCTGGCTTCCACTTCATGGATTTGGCTGCGTCGCTTACACACACACACACACACGCCTGCACACACTCCTCTCCCATGCTCTAAGATCCTACTCATCAGCCTTTATTGTCCAAATCAAAGCCTTGCCTCCCTGACCGTCTTTAATATTCAGCACTGCAAGATGGTACACGAACCGTTTGTCTCAGTCTACATAACCCACTAAAGGAGGACGGCGTGTGTGCATGCGTGTGCGCAGGCACACGCACTTCCACACAAAGTGGAGCTGGATAGCAGCGAGTTGCCCCTGACACCAAACTTAATTCTCTGAAGCGAGGCTGGGGATAAATATTTCAAGGTCATTCTGTTTGCTCTCTGTTGTCTTGTTCCGGGAGCGCTGACTATAATAGGAATATATGCATGCCTAACTAGGGGCTTTAGAACAAAATTACACCGCCTGCTGCTCACCCTCTGCCTATAGGCACAGGCCAAGAGATGAAAGACTGACAAAGACGATGCAGTGGACATACAGAACCATGCGTCTTCATCTGTACAGTCCCAAGGAACATAAATACAGAGGTGCCTCTTTAATCTATTCTAATTCTGCTTTAATGAGGCTTTTGTTGTCAAGAGGCGCGCGTGGTTTAGGGGTGTAATTAAATGAAAACTTTAAACTGGTACTCAGAGTTAGTCATCCATCACATGAAAGTCTTGGATCAAATCAGGTTCTCAAAGGTAAAACAAAGTTAAACTGTGTCTTTATTAGCCTCTTATCGAACAAACCTCTATCTATTCTGCAATGTAAAACATTCTGTTTGGCTTTTAAAAAAAAAAAAAAAACATTACTGGGATATTTCGGCTTTGTTAAGATCATTTTGTTTGTTTTCTGTGTTTCAAAATCACCTGAACCAAAGATCTCAGTATTCTGTTTAGGCCAATGAGCAGCTGATAAAGTATAGTAGACAAACATTTTATCTTTTTATTCCATACACTATGACAAAAATGAAATCTGCAACAGCACAAAAAATTGAACTTTTTTTTACCATAAAAACTAAAGTCAAGTACTATAAAAATGAAGTATGCTAATTTATAACTTCACTAATGTCCAATAAAACATAAAACGTTGTACATCCCATCAGGGTCGCCACAACGAATCAGCTTTGCCTGATTTATAGAAGTTTTGGCAGAGAGTTTTACACCCTTCCTGACACAATCTTTTCTGGGCTGGGGACTGGCGCAGGGAGACCTGGACTTGGGCCCAATCCGAATTCTTCCCTTCTCTCTTCTCCTTCATTTATCCCTCCAAACAGAGAGTTATGAAAAAATAGTGTCTCATATTTCGGACGTCACTTTTGTTCGATGACCTCACCAATAATCGCCAGTCCTCTAGCTTTACCACGGAGCTTCCAGTGCTCAATTATACATAACACCAGTTTTATAACTTTAAAAAAGTCATGCCACAACAAAAAGTCATTACTTACATTTAAATGTAAACTTCTGTGCTTCAGAGCGCATCCACGTGAAGAAAAGCGCTTCTGTATGCGGTTTTCTCTTGCGACGGTGAACACACTTCCACTAAAAATGCCTCTTCAAATGAAGGGGAAGGGAAGAATTTGGACATGACCTTGTCTTCCTTGTGGCTATATTGAATTGAATTGAATTGAACTTTATTCATATCCCCAAGGGATAAATGTATCTGTCATGGCACCCATATATCTAAACATTTGCAAACACATAATCCTATGAACATAAATATGAACATAAGTACATATAGTATATATATACACACTACATATACTGTATATATATACATATAGTTTACATATATGAACATATAGTTTAGGCAGCAGTTTAAAGGGTCTTGCCTAAGGACCCACACTGGATTAAACTCATTGCCCTACCTGGGAAGTGAACCCATGTTTCCTGCGGACCAGTTCTACACCCAGCCAATTGAGCCGGTTCAATAAATACATAAAATAATCTGATGAGCATATAAATGTAAAAAAAAGTGAAGGCAATTGATCATAATTTGAAATACATGTGAAAACAATTCAGTTTTTTTTTTTTTTTTAATCATTTTTACTCTTCAGAATAGTACAGTTTTTTGTATATGTTATGAAATTCAACTATATTCTTGTTAAAATATTTTGGAAATCCAAATAAAGTTGTGCATTTGATGTATCTAATGTTACTGTCTGGCACTCTATTATTTAGTTTCCAAGTTGTAGCGTGTGGCTCCTACAACTTTCTGAGTTTTAATAAAATGTAAACAACACTACATGAAGTGAAAGAAATGTGCTTGTATTGCATGCTGGTTTCTGAGACTTTGGCTGCATTGAAAGAATCTAACAGAAAAGTATCATCATCCCACAGGATGTGATGCTGGTGAGCGTGACCAGCAGTAAAAGGACACTTGCTGTTTTCTAATAGAAGAAAACCAAAATCCGATGTGATCATGAGGGGCTGTACAACAATTTTCTACATCCAATCGCTACCCCCCTTTTTTTTTTTGCTTCAAGTTTTGTACCGCCACGCCTCCGTCTTCCACCTGTAAAAGTGTTTCAAAACGGCAATTTATTTTAATGTGCATTTAGAACTTTCTTGGAACTCTTTTTCATAGAGGCAGCTAGGAATACAAATTAAAACTATTTAAGAAGTTATTGGATAAATGTAGAGATTCTCCTGTGCACAGTACATATCAGTCTTTTCAACAATTAATTAATGCAGCCAGTAACTCTTCCCCTTCCACAGACCCCTGAATCTGTATAATTCACATATTTCTGCAGTTTAGCCTGAAGTTCTGGTCGTTTATCTTGACTACATTATTGCAATTTCCATAGCTTAGGAAATAATTTTGTTTACAGAAAATTTTGAATGAAATCAACAATTTCTTTGTTTATAATTTTGCACCACATTTACACTGCATCTCTGTGCTAAATGTCTCCAAACAGGAACCAAAGAAATGAAATGCAAGTCATAGTGGGAGCTGCACCATCATGTAACCACTAATATGCAGTTACAGCAGAACTTAAGCTGCATGATCTGGTTTTACAGATGGTATACATAACTTAGTGGTTTTAAACCAATAGGAGATCTATGACACATCACTACAATTGCATATTAACAAAACTGTAAAATGTGTGAGCCTACAAAAACAATCAAAATGGGAAAATCTACTGGTTTCTTATATGCACTATTAGTGCATATAATCCCATAACCATATCTTTGACACGCCTAGCTCTTTCGCTATGTTCACAGTAGCCTTGGTAATGCGTGGTACCACTTCTGACAAGTTCATGTAATATGTAAGTTTCGGGTTTCTGAGTTCAAAACAGTTGTATCACACATTGCTAATCAAGCTTTTCAGTTCGTTCTCCAGCTCCAGATACAAAATGTGGGTTTTATGGATGTTGAAAGTTAAACCAGTTAAACTTTGACCAATTGGGGACTCAGATTTGGTAGTGATTTATAGGTAGTATCCTTTTTAATTAACGGAAGTGCCAACCGTTAGAAAAATGACATTTGAGGAGAAATTAAAAATTGCAATTTTTGCCTGACTAGGTTTATGTCACCAATGGCCCAATCGGAATTCGTCCCTTCTCCCTTCCCCTGCCTTTAAAATGCAAGTGGTGTCTGAAATATATTTTTTAACACCGCCCCCTCAAAGCAGAGGGATACAGACCCCTCCCTCGGGAAGGGGCTCCAGTTCTTTCGATCCACTCAATTCAATTCAGTTTTGAGTTTACACATTTAGACACATTTGTTTAGAATTACATTAACAACCTTCTTTATGTTTCAAATATGTAGCTGATACAGTTCACATACTGTAAAACGCATTAGTGAAATGATGAGATTGTAAATGGCACACAGTGTTACATGGATTTTTAAAAGGTGGAATTCTAACAAAAATCCTCTGATCATTAAAATTGTAAACATTGTTCTGCTTCTCCTGGAGGCCGTTTCAGGTTGGCCACTCGGTGGCAATCGTGCTGTAACAGTACACTTTCTTCAAAGAGAAGATGAAAATAAGAGCAAAACATGGTACTTTAGACTACAAATGGTTCCCTAAAAAAACATTTCCTTAAAAGGGTTTGGAAAATTCATACCTGTGAGTATATAAAGCCGTTAGCTGGCTAGCATAGCAAGGCAGCCGCCTGAGTTCCTTCTTAAGCCAATGCGGACAAATATGTGGGGCCACCATGAAAACTCTGGACAAACCCATTCGGGGTCCACATTTTCTGCCCACTTTTAAACCGTATTGCACCTACTTAGCGTTACTGGCTGGGTTTGTTTTCTCTGCTTCAGAACCCGCTTGAGTACGGATAGAAATACATTCATTTAATGGGTGAAGAGTTACTGTAGTCAAAAAGAAATGTAAATAAGGTGCAAAATAATTAACTGGAAACAGTTTTCAATATTGCATTAAGAGATGCATGTTACTAAGTCTTTTTTCCAACATTTAGGAAACAAATTTGATGACTAATTTAATTGTACCAGACAAGCTTTATATTCTAAACAAGTGCTTTAAATAAATGCTTTGCTCCTAGCATCACTGTACACAAAACATCTGACTGGAAGTTAACAAGCTGAGGAGGCGAAACCTGACAGTAACAGCAGGACAGTGACAGACTTTAGTAAAAAATCATTTTACTTCTCTAAAAACATGAGACACTGTAGCCACCTCCACGTTATCAGATTCATCACACCCCGAGATACCATGTTTCCCCACCCCTGAAACCAAGGTGGCTAAACATTTATCAGTGTGTGTTCACATAGCATGCTGGTGTCTCAGGATCATTAGAGTGTGCCTTCATATGTTACAAACTGCACATGGACGCGCATTAAAGCCAGACCAACCCCCACCACCTCTAATGGGTAGTGTGGAACAGCCTTAAATAACCACATTTGTAGTGATTACAACTCAACCAGCACTCAAATGTTTCACATTTCGCTTAGATGTTGGAGGAAGACAAAAAAAAAAAAAAAAAACACTAACGAAGTGTGGTCAGAGAGCAAGCAGGGAGAGACTTTTCATCTTGGCAGAAGATGTAAAGTAATGAAGTTGACACCAGTGTCTACCCCATTAAGCTGAGCCTGCATGGACCATTACAGACAGGGTGAGAGGACAGCCCAGAGCCAGAGGACCCCATCGGAATACACACCACTCACACACATAAAAGAAGGCTGTTTACACACACTGGAGAAATGAAAATATTGAGTATGTCCACACTTGAAATTCTCTCCTAAGGGGGTTCCCTGCATACGCTCACAAACTGGGTACTATTAGAGTTTCTGAGTGAAGTCCCCTTTGAAAATGAGCCGGAGAAAGTTCCATAGTCCACTCCCGCATGTTCTTTTCTGTAACCCCGTGCATGGATGTATAATCCCAGAGCGCATCTTGTATCTGAGCACGTGTGCCGCTTTCCTGTGTACGGCGGCAGAAATGTCAGTTCATATGAACATGTGTGCATGTGTGTGTAATGGTGTAATGGAACGATATGGTGGCAGCCTCCATTCTCCTGCTCAGCCTGTCAGGGAAATATAATTTGCGCCTTCAGTGCTTTTCACCTGGCTCATATGCAGCATGCAAATTTATTTCTCTAATAATCCAAGTGTGAGACGGCCCTCCTCCAGGATTAATGACAACATTCCCAGGGCCTCGCCTCCATCCCAGAAACCGGAATATTACCAACGTCCCCCCCCCCCACCTTGCCCCAACACCCCCTTTCCCTTTCACGCGCACACACACTCACACATAGTTTGACATGGAAAAATTGTGTTAGTTCTACGCAGAAAAACGGTGGGGTATTTGTCCTGCCAGACAATATAATAGGCTGGAGCATCATCAGATTGCAATGTCATTTCAAAAAACCTTGAATACAAATAATGGGGAGAAGGTGAGGGAAGGGGGAGGGAGGGAGGGAGGGGCGGACTCTGAGGATAGATGGTGCGTTTTCTAATCCGGTGGGCTAGTTATCCTTCATTTCAGGTGGAGTTGGTGTTGCAATGACACACGCACGGGGAACACAAAGCTCCGTTATTCAAATGAAGTGCGGTGCATTGTGCAGAGCTTGCTGCTTTCTCCGGACACATCCCTTTTCTTCCCCTTTTCCGCCGTTAATTAATCTTAGAGATCTTTTTTAGCATCCCACCCTTACCGGAGCCTCCCAGCCCCGGCTCTCTGGCTTTTTCTAAGCAAACACTATGAAACATGGATACGGGAGAAGTATTAATTATAACCCCATGTGTGGGTGTACATCTCGGTGCGTGTGTTAGGGAGAGGGAAAGAGGAGAGGCGAGAGAAAGGAAGAAACAATGTGCCAGCGCCACCACCCACCGCCTGGATCTGTCACAGGAGGCAGGGAGAGGGAAGAGGAAGGAACCGAGAGAAGAAGGAGAGATGTACTGAGACAGTGTGAGAGGGAGAGGCGAGGAGGTGTGTGTGCTTCTATTAGTGTGTTTAAGTGCCACCTCGGCTTGTGCAGCCCTTCACCTGCGAACAGAGAGCCTCTCCATCACAGGTGAGGCCATACAAAGCCGCGGTCGACACTGTCAGTTGCTGCCATTCAGCACAAAGCAGGTTAACTTCAGCTGTGGCTCTGCACCCTGACAGGCCGCGGCTGCTGGTCACTTATCTTTTTAATTAGCTTTTCACTCGGCCTCAGCCTCCCTCTGCCTTCTTTCTGTCTGTCCCTGTCACTAATTCTGGGCGGACTCTGTGAAACATTTGCCTTTGCGCTCATCTAACTCACTCTGAAACTTGCCATAATAATCTAGGGCTACAATTAAATACGGGTACACCCGAGAGTTCTCGCTGTATTATTTGGCAGTTCGGATTTTTATTACTCTGGCTCATTTTAAGTATTTGTGCCACCGTGATCCTTCCAATTTTAGAATCCAACTCATAAACCTGAAACTGGCAGTGGCAGCTGAACGAAGGTCCAAATATATTTTCCACCTTTTTCTTGGATGACTGCTGCCCTCTAATTTCTGGACAGCAGCCATTGTTGCAGCCGGCTTCTCTTCGGTCTGGGGAGGGAGCAGACAGACAGAGAAAGTTTGGCTAAAGCAGTTAGGAGTTCATGTTCTGCTCAAACTGACATCGCAGTGAGGTTGAAGCTGAGGATTCTGGGATTTCCTGTAATTCTTGACATAGCTGACTTTGGAGTTTTCGTGAATATTATAATGGGTTAGAGCACACAAATTAGCTTTGTAAAGATTAAATTATAAAGAAAAAAAATATGTGACAATCATTTACTATATATGAGAAATGGACTGGGTGACCCCTCGCCTTCATATTCCAAACAGGAAGTGCCTGCTGGCCCCAAGAAATCAAAATCCCATAGGACTTCTATTGAGGAATGAATGACATTTATTCAGTTTTATATTTGCCATATATATATATATATATATATATACTATATATATCCAACTTTTCAAGTAGTAGATGTATGGACCACCAATAAGCTCACTCCTGATTGGTCAACACATTCTCATTCCCAAATAATCGCCCATTGATGCATGGATTATGTCCCTCCATGTCAAAAATTGATGTTCTGAGTGTCCCCAACTTGTCGTTTTTTTAAACTGGCCTATCGAACGTAGATAGGTACCAGATGCAGACAGTTACTGATTCTGGATGCGTTACCAAACGTGGACCACGACTAGGGATAGGGTACTGGTCGCGTCTCGAGGTTCACCATGTCTGGTACCTCGTCAAACAAAACGGACTGGACCCTAGTTTAAAGGGAACAGCCAGCACGTCAAAAAATAATGATTTGGGGACACCCAAAACGCCAAAAACGGATGCAATGGGGTCCTTAACCATGTGTCAATATTTGACAGCTTTGGAATGAGAATCTGTTGGATTAGTTAGAATGGTTACTATAGAGAAACTTTAATCTCGTCTGACTCGAACCATAGAACGTTAATTAGAAGTGGACATAACAAGTGTTGAGGTCCCCCATCACAAATGCATTACCTCACTCCCTCGCAAAATCAGACCAGTGCCTTCACCGTCACTTCCTGATCCTTCTACGTCCATTGATAGTCATGTCAATGACTCGGACCAATCACTGCTCACTGACGTTGTCTGGCTTTAACATGGTTACATTTGTACTGCAAAAAAATGGCGACTGAGTTGACTTCAATATATTAGAGCTGAAAGTAAATCCTTGTCTATGGATGACATCACACTCACTTGGTCCAGTTTTCAGATACAATTAACAAATTCAATTAAGAACATAAGAACCCCAATCTGAAACCATATGTGCAGTTAAAAATTATTAAGAAAAATGTCAAAAAGGAGAGATAAAAACATTAATGACGAAAAGTTAAATGCTTTAAGAATCAGGGAGTCTTGGGGGGTAAAGATCCTTCTGTTCTGGGCTGCTCAGCTGTCTACCATTGGCCTAATGGTGTTGAGTTTATGTTTGGTGCCACCATTGTACAATAACTGAGTAAATTCTGTCTTTAGAATAAAGTCTTTTTGAGGGAGCAACAGCTCTGTGACCCTTTTTGACCCAATCTTACCTGATTTTGAAAACTTGACTTGAAAATCGGAAGCCCAGTGCGATAACCAGATAATTCATTTTCCTCACTATTTTTTCATCTCCCAGCAGACCTTGATTGCCGTAAGTTCTGTTGCTCCACATAAGTTTGTAACTATACGCAACTCACCCATTCACAGCAAAGAAGTCCAACCCATCACAAAAGCTCTATTTAAAGAAGCTACAGAGCAAATTCAAAGGAGGCATCAGCGATAAAACGCTTCCATTTTGCAAAACAAAGCATAGCAGAGGCCTGCAAAGGAACTTGGCCTTGCAGATTTACAGGCAGTGAACGTGAACGCGCTTTAAACAGTTCATAGAGGACTGCTTCTTAGAACTACAAGGAAGCAAACATCCTTCAGATGAATCACTGCAACTCAAGATTTGGAAGCAAAAGGGAAGAAAAAAAGTCTATATTTCATGTGTCATTCCTGGAACCGGCCCACTATCTATAAACAGAGACGTGCTAAAGGAGTGAACATGTGGACTGACAGAATGAATATGCAGATTTACTGCGAGTGCTCCAACACAAACAGAAGACAGAGAAGCAAAGAGACATTATAGCCAGATCCAGACTCACTCCTTTACTGATTTACTCATGTATTGAGCTGCTATTGGCCCTTCAGTAAAACCCAAGATCAAGCCGCCTCTGTTGTCTCCTTTTAAGGATCCAATAAGATGAGTAATTGAACTCCCTAAAAGTTGTTACCTCATGGAGGGCTCGTTTGAATCAATGCGTGAACTATCAACTCAAATTGCTTTTCTCTACGTGTCTCTCAGGATTTGTTTACGTTCAACTTTGGTCCTTTATTGCCTTTTTTCTGATGAGACTTGCTCATAAGAGACCTGAAAAGGTAAAGTCTGGAAGGTAAAGTCTTGATTTCATGGCTAACTCAGATTGTTTGGTTTAATTGTGTATCTTGTGGTGAACTAAGTCAGACAGTTTTAATTTTACTAGTCAATTTAATCTTATATTCTTAGCTATGTTCATAAAATGTGCATGAACAAACATATAAGATGCCAAAAGTAGACAGTGAAAATGTTTTTTTTTTTTTTCTTAAACAACTTAAACACTCAAGTGTGCTCACTCTATTTCCTAACTACAACGTTTGCACTGTTTCCAGAAGTCCGATCCAAACATACCACGTACCAACATGGCGGGAAGACACTCATTTTGAAATCTCAAACAAAAGTTCCAGTTGATAAACATATTAAAACATTTTGTTCTGAGGCTTCAGTTCTTCTTTACATGTCAAATTCCAAATTCATTCTATTAATACAATCCACATGTTACTGATACACCTGTACTATTTACACGAACCAAAAATTCGTGAGTTGAAGGGAAAATTAGTTTTAAAAAAGTGTATTTGTGTTATCCAAAATATATGTTCATACTTTTATGCGGCCAAACGTAGGGAAAAAAGAATTCCAAAATGAAACCTCAGCTGACATTTGCAAAGACATGCTAAATGTGATTAGTCTAGTCTTTTTGCCCCCACTCACCACCAGAGGGAGCCCCAGTGTCAATGAGGTTAAAGACCCATTCTGATGAAAATTGTGGGGTTTTTTTATGTTTTTAACGAGCTCTTTTGGCAATCTGATGATGGAAGACATTTATTTTGGAAATAAAGCTTACATTTCTGATGATTTATTTATTTAAATTTTAAATCAGTTTAAAAGGTAAACAAACAGTTTATCAAACTTTTATTTTATTTTATTTTTTTATATTTACTTGTACAAAAGGGGCTGTAAGAGTGCTACCTGTTGCCAAATCTTTGACTATTTGAAATAATCGTCTGTGTGCTGCCCCTAGTGGTGGAAACAAGGCAGTAAAGTTGAATTTCGTGATTCAGGACTTTCACGTCATGCTCTGTAGCCCCAGTATAAAACCCTCCCGAGGGTGGCGGAGTTCGTCCCCAAAAGTTTAATCTGACTATGTGGTAGATCATGGATGAATGGATTAACAGGAAATACATGCAGAAGTAAATATGTTCTTTGTTTATTCATTTCAGCTTTCTCTTACTGAAGCGTCGGATAAGCTCAGCCCCTGTAACCATAAAACCTTTATTTCTACTATGTCACATGATTTTTTGTGCTCTGCCTTGTAGCTCTTTTTCCCTCACTATGAAGTTTAGTCACCTCTTTTAGGACTTGACAACACGGCTGTGAGGGCAGGAATCCGACTTCATGCTGCCAGAGCAGTCACCTCTAGAGAAACATCTGTCTCTGGTTTCATAAAGTTAGTACATGACTCCCTCTCAGCCAAAAGACTGTTTTATGATCCTTTTCTACTTCATAAACACAATACTTCATCTTACATTGGATGTAAAAAACTTTGGAAAAGCATCCAATTTGGACAGAACCTGTCGTCTTGAAAAGTCGAGGTGAAGGTAAAACAAAACAGAAGTTAGACAAATTAGATCTCATTGAAAAGGTCAACCCAATCAGGGAAAACAGAGAAGTCGGATGGAACGTCAGCACTGATGACGGTCAATAAAACACTCAGGTAGCCAGGACTTCTGTTTTGCATCTTATCTGTGAGAAAAGAAAAGCAATTAGATAAGCAATTTTGTAAAATCTTTTTGGTGATTGAAAACATTTTTTACTATCAACAAACAATAAATAATCAACAGCTAATGGATTTGTCAACAATTTAAAGACTGTCAGGAATTCATCTTCATGTTTTAACTAAGGAGGAGAGCCTTGTTCACTCTTGTTTTATGCTGCATCCCCACTGGTCACATGTGGTGCATTCAAGAACGCACTATATGCGGTTTCGTGAACACCAGACAGATAGTGAGGGGGTTCTTCTTCTTTTGTTTTTCTGCTGTTTACTGGCGCTCATCCGCCACCTACAATTGGTAGAGGGTGGGAGCTCGAAGTCAAAGAGGTACAAATCCAGTAAATCTTGCTTCAGGCTTCTTGTTTTCACAGCTCTGTTCCTATAAATGTCCGTCTTGGTGTCATATAACGCGTCTGATTGGTCAGTTTATAATTGAAAATATTGCAATAAAAATATATTTAAAAATAGGATTAGAAAGAAGATGTTAGGAAGGAAGCATCAGAGCAAGAGTGATGATTCTGACAAATAAAATGACTGAGAAATCACTGTCAGAAGCACAAAGGTATAAAAATAAGAATTTTCCTTCAGGAAGCCACAAAAATCAGACATTGGAATTGCTATTTCATGTACAGCTGCCAAAAAGACAGTTAAAAAATGAAAAGTGATATAGAAAGGATAAGACACAAAGATTTTAAAAACGTGCAGACACTCAATGAATCCCTCATTGTTATTGCTACTTTTGAAAAAATGATTGTATTACTCATGCATTAGTCTCACCTTGAATGCTTCAAATAAACTATTTCAAATCAAATCAAAATAAAAAAAATCAAAAAGGTGTTTTTTTTGTCTGTCAGATCATTCACACGTCTGTACAAAAGAAAGGAAAAAAAAAGAAAAATGTTGATTTTTATTATATTTATAGTTGATATGATTTTTCTTTCTTAATTCTCATTCATAATAAGACGTTTAAAACGTTACGACATCATAAATCAAATTGAAAGTGCCCAATAAAAATAGAAAAGGGAAAAGATGACACTATTTAATATAGATGCAGCTTAAACAGTGCAGCCATCCCACATTATAGCAGGATCTATTATAAGCCCTCGGTCAAAGCGGTAGTCAAAACAGGATTTTTCAATAGAATGACATGCCTTTAAATGAATTTAAATTGTTTAAATTATGTAAAAGTGAAGTAAACACTGCATGCTCACAGTTTCCTTCTAATAAGGCTGCTTCAGTCACATTGTGATTAAACATTGCTTTAATGTTTGACGTCTCGAGACTTTTAGCTCCATTTGCACATCATTGTTCTACCACCTTATCAAATCACTTTGATATCTCTGTATGAGGAGCCATGATGTCACCTGTCAGCGTCCATCCAAGCAGCAGATGAAGACGTCCCAGCCTTTAGGGGACCGCAATACTATTATTGCTGCATTTCATCCCAAATGGGCTTTTATTAAAATGAACGGCTAATTAAATTCCTAGATGAGGGGGCAGTGAACAATGCCAGACAGTGGGTACTTTGACCCCCCCTCCCTCACCCCACTCCCACAAACACACAAAAATACACACCCGCGCAAAGTCTTGTTTTAAAGTAATTATGCAGGCCTGACATGAGTGAGCACACCGCCGGAGACCCTTTTAATGAGTTAAGCAAGAAAAATCGCCGCAGTCGCCTTCACTGGCAGCAGCTAATTGCCTGGCCACATCGGGCCACCCCTATCACTGTCATTTCAAATGTGCTTTTCCTCTGTTTGGGATGGTTTTATTCTGGTAACTTTGTTAATTAGCATTTCAAGAAATGTAAACTTTGATGAATGATTTAGTGTTTGTTTGGATGAACAGATAACCACCCATTTTAACTTTGTGTTAGGAGGTTATGTCTGCTGTAGAATCTTAATACTGAAGATATTGGCAAAATCCATTTATGCCCCAAACTACGATGGCCATGTAGTATCACACCGACAAATAAAAAATAAGATCACAACAACAAATAAAAAACAAGAAAAACAAGCAATAAACAAAAGTTTTACATTTTAGAAATCAACACAAAATATCTCAAATTAAAAAAAATAAAAATAGAAAAAAATAGTAATTTCAGAAATAACACTGAATCCTGAAAAGGAGTATATGTCCATGATACATCACTGATTGGATGATGTTGTTTGGTTTATATTTTTAAAGTTTATTCAGATGCAACTTCAATGTCTTCAATGTTTTTTAAAAAAGTTTTAATCATCAGAATGTAACACATCCAGTATTGCATCATGCCAAAATCTTTCCTTTGAAATGACAGACAAGCATCATCATCAAATCAGGAATGAAAGTTCCTACTTTTACCGCTTTCTGTAAAAAAAAAACTCATAAAATATATTTAATTTCCAGAAATCAGAATAAAAAGTATAAAAAAAAATTAAACACAATAAGAAATCAGAAAAGGTGGATAATATGGGACATCAATAACTACCCATCTAACATCGCATCATATCAAATATTTTTTGGTTGAAACAATGAACTAAAGTCATTATCCAGCCAGTTATGTCCCACAGTGCACAACTTTTTCTAGTTTCCATAAAAAGAAACATTTTTGAATGACGTTGTTCAGTCAGAACTGCTGCCAACCTGTGCTGGACTGCCACCGCACAGCCAGGCGCGGTTGGCCACCGTCCAATGTCAACTCTTTGAGAAAAATCGTTTAGCTCCCGTAAAATTTTAGCTTTCTCCTAAAACCTTTGTGGCCGCCGTGCAACGTGTAAAAATGCAACAGCCGACGCCCGATTACAGTTCCACCCAAGGCCATCAGCTGAATTTGTATCCCCCCCTTAAATGGCATTTTAGGATGTGTGACTGCAGCCTACAGAACGTCTCCGATTGAATGATGAAATTTGTGCATGATTCCAACAGAAGTGTATTTGGCATGAAGTGATACTGGATATGCTCCGTACTATTTAGAAAACATTATTAAGGGTATGCACATTGAAGATGAATTGGAGAAAACACCAAAAATAAAACAGGAATGTCTGAATTTCTCACTATAAAACGTGTTTGCTATTAGAGCCGTCTGAATCTATCATTCAACAATCTTGTGCACTCACTAGAAATTTCCCAGAAGTCTTTGCAAAAAAACAGCATCAGTGCTCACTACATCAATGTTCATGGACACAATGCATTTCGTTTGAACAATTTTTGCAGAAAACAATAGTTTAGATTAGGGCTGTGAACGTTAACATGAATCCAAAAGAATGGACACATATGTGTGTGAATGCAAATGAATTACACCTCACAGAGAAACAGTCCTTTACTTCGCCTCGAATGATTCAGGTTTCTAGAGTATTATCTCACTTATAAATAAATATTCAATCAGTTTTTAGTACTTCAATCTTATGTTTTGGTTTAGATCGCTTTTTCACAAAGTGTCTATTTGATTTGTGGCCCTGCACGTTGTCACGGTAACATGACAATGCATTGCTGTGCCTCGACGATGAAAAGTTGCTTTTAAAGAAACCTGCGCAATGATATGGAGCATTTGGGAAGTTCTTTTTTATTCTTTTTTTTTGCAGGTTCAATTCCTATGGCTGCATGTCAGCATCTTTGTTTTCTTGGAGCAATACTGCAGACATCAGTCTTTACAGTTCTGTACTAATTAAACTTCTGGGTTAACACTTGATAAATTAAAGGATTTCGAAGAATAAAAATGAAGGAAAAATATTCTCACTGGACTGTTTTTATTAAGAAGCCGTGTATTGTTGTACAAAATGTACCGAGTAAAACATTATTCAGGTTCATTCCAATGCAAAAGTAAAGAGTGATTAATCTGATTCATTGTTTTAATCGATTGACAGCGCTTGTTTACATTTTTTTTTCCAACAAAATGTCCACATTTTCATCATCAGAACAGAATAGATTCATAAATAGATGTAAAATATTTGTATTGATTGGATCCTCACTTTGTGAAATTGGTGATGTCTTATCCGCCACATAGAAAGAAAAATAAAAAGTAGTGAGCACGATGTCCGGATTACTTTCAAATTCCAGGGCACTATAGATAGCTTTTTAGTAGTTCGGGAATTTGGACATATCCAGTCATCATCCAATTGGCGATATCCAATTGTAACACATTTTCCAGTTTTGTGTGTTTTGTTTTTTTAACATTTTGTTTCAATTTCTGAAAATTCCTTTCGTTTTTCAAAATGTTTTTGTTTTTTTTGTTTTTGGAAATGTCTTGATTCCCTGGATTTTTGTTTTGATGTCTGTTTGTTTATTACTTGTTTTACTTTTCTAATTGTCGTAATCTTTAATATGTTGTTTGAGCGATTTGCTGGTGTGATTAGCACTTCAGGGCCACCGTACCGACAGAAAAAAGAGCCTCAATAGGAGTAGATTTAATGAAATAAATCCTTTTCAAAGTGAAACACGAAAAGATTGTACAAAAAGATAAAAGTGGAAACTAGAAGCGAAAGGCACCAACACAAAAACTACCGGTTATGATTCAGTTATGACATTTTAGGTTGCCTCCAGGCTGTGATGTCTAAATCTATATTAATCAGATGGGGGGAAAAAAACTATCATAATCGCACTAAAAATGTCACAGCAGCCCTGTCAGTCATCCCATCACTCACGCATGCATGCACGCACTCACACACACACACACACACCGACTAAAGGTGCTTGCCTTCGCCAAAGCATCTACAAATGCATCTACATCTACAGCGCCATCGCTAACATTTGCAAATGTTTCAGGAACTCCAAACAGGAAAACCACTGAGACAACACATAATTATTCATATGTTTCACTTAACCTTTAACATACCGTCCTGTACAGTGCCCCAGCCAGCGTCTGCATATCGCAACCAGATTATTACTTAACTGGCTGGGCATCCGTCCTTGTTTATGTGTCACGTTGAAGCATCCAAGCCCAATCTTGCCTACACTCCAGATGAATAGCATTCCGCGGCCCCCGGAGGCCCCCAACTTCTCCTGAGACCTTTAAGTGTTTGTTGACAGACTAACAGACTTTGGCTTGTTTGGCTTTCTCCACTCTCTAAAATCCAAAAGGTCAGCAGCAATTCCTCCACCCGCCGTCCAACTCTCCCCACCCATTGCAAGACGAACAAGGACAAAAAAAAAAAAAAAAAAAAACAAGAAATCAGGAAATGCCCTTATGAGAAGACCTGGAGAGCTCTCAGGGAAGCTAATAGAACGCCTGCTGCCACTGTTGCCAAGTCTGTCTCTATGGCTACAAACAACAAAATAGTCAGAAACGTGCCCCACTCAGCAAGCAAAGCGTGAGAGGAAGTGAACTTAGCACCAACAGCGGTACAAAGAAACATTTTACTAGATATGTTGTTTTCTTTAAAGAAAAGAATAACTGGCTCAAGAGTGAGATAATATCCCTCACACGGTTTTATTTGTGCGGTCACTGTCTGTGTCACAACATGGGGTCTGACAGTACAATGCGATCCTCCTGCATAACATGCATAATTCCTCTCGTTGCAGCAAACGAGCGCCGTGCACCCCTGTTATTTGGGGTCTCTATTGTTGTAAAGCAATGCTCATTATTATGGGGTGTCTGGTTCAGGCCATCAGAGAGGCTCTCACCACCGAGGTCTCAGTGGAAATCGGAAAGCCCATCTCACTGCTTAGCAACCAAGCCCTGGGGCCTGTTTTGCACAGCTTAATTCAGATGAGAGAGCATGGCGTAGGATTGGCTAAGCTCAGCCGGCGCCCTCCCTCCCTTCCTACACCCAATTTCTCCGACACACACAAATGCACGCAGTCGCCACCTCATCCCTCCTTTGTTGTGTCTTTACCTCGTATACTCTTCCGCTCCGTGGCCTGTCCACCCTGTTCTCCTGCTCATTTCAAGCTTAAACTTTGAAAAAACCACGATTCAGCAAAAACTGCACCAGTGGCAAGATGTCACAACAAAACTGTTCCCTGCACCGTTTACACAAAGTTTGATGGAAAACTTTTTTATTGCACTTCATGTCATGTTTTTCAGGATTTGTTCCATAGCTGCTGATTTAGCAGGGCCATAATTATAGATCAAACATCTGTGATGTGAGAACGCTCAGGCTGACCACAAATCTGACAGAAGTAACTCCGTCTGTCAAAAGTGGTCGAGTTGGGTTTTATAAGGAGGGGCAGAGTCTCTACTTTGCTGTGCTGCACACTCCTTTGTTGTGGAACAACTGCTAAACATAAAGTAGCTCAGTTCTATAAAAATACCACACAGATAAAATAGATGAATGTTGAATTTGACTTTGAGCAATCAAAATGCAGATCAAGCTAATAGGGGTTTAGTGATGTATGCTAGTAAAGACATCCTCTTTCAAAGACCCAACACTGTTTTTGGTGTTTTAATGTGTAATTTTCTGAAGATAGACGGCATTTATAAAGAAAATATTGCATTTCTGAGTATTCCTTTAAAGAAATACTTGGGAATCAGAAGCAGATAAAGACAATGTAGTTTGAAAAAGTACCCCTCGCTCCACTCCATTCTGATGCATCTACTTGAAGACAAACACATCCATGAACGTCTTTGTTTTCCTTTTCTGAGTTGGTGTCTGACTCGAAACTGAACACCTGGATAGCTCTAATATTGCTGCTGTATGTGTTGCGCTGTTAATTTTACCTTGTGGTTGTAAGCTAGCGGGAGAGCAGGTAAACAGAGAGCCTTCAGAAACAGTGAGGAAAAGTGGGGGCGGGGATGATCCATGGCAACTGTCCCTCCAACAACTAAAAAGAACTACTGCTGCTCTGCAGAAACTATGAAAAAATGCAAGTTTTTGGATTTTGGCTTAAAACAGCATAATCACAATTAAAAGACCACTAGAAACACTTTTGAAATAAATCTTAAGATGACCAAAGTGTAGCTTAAAACCTCCCAGTTACTGGTTCCAGTTAGTTGGTTTTAAAATCAAGTCAAAAGCAGTAACTGTAGTGTATGTGGTCACTATCCAAGAAACACTATTGCTAAGGTCAATTTAGAAATGGCTTATCATCTACTACATGTGTCAAAGTCAAGGCCCGGGGGCTGGATCCGGCCCACAGGGTAATTATATTCTGCCCCCAGATCATTTTATATTTGTATTAATGGTCTGATGTTATCTTATAACATCCCAATTTGGACAAAATACATATTTTATGTAGCGCAACATATTGATAGTTATATTTAGATTTATATATTTTAGTGTAATATTTCTGTCTGTTTTTATTCATAGATATGTTCAAAAAGTTAAATTTTAAAAGTTTGTAAAATTTAGTTTTTTAACATATTAAATCTAATCTAATCCGATCTAATATATGAATATATGAACCCCCAAGCACTGTTCTTGTCTGTTTATATGAGATTGTTATTTAGAAATACATTCTAGAGTAAATATTTATACCTAAAGTGTTTGAAATTAGTTGGTTAGCAAATTGAAGTTGGTTGTTTTTTGAAATTTAATGAATTGAAATTGTCGCTATAATAATTTTATTTCAAAGTCAGTTATTTTTTGTTGTTTCAGTATTATACATGAGATATGGTTTTTATAGTATAATGGGGTTCAGCCATTGACTGTATATAAGAACCCGACTGTGTTAGCGTGATGTCACCCATTTAAAATGACTTACCATTTCTAACAGCTCCAACAAAGTAAATCATCTCAGTTTTCACTTTTTCTTCTGATACAGACGTCGCCATGTTGGATCCAGATGATGTCAGTGAGCAGTGATTGGTCAGTCTGAGGGGAATTTTCTATGGCAACCACTATTACTCTGGGAAAAAAAGTAGAATTATGAAGAACTTGTTAAAAAAACATGTTTTTGACTTAGAACCAGTGAATACTTCCTGTTTAGAATGTGAGGGGGAGGGGTTGTTCAGTCCAGTTCTCTTATTCAGAAGACACACAAATGCCCAGCTATAACTCATTGTAAACTCACAACTTCATTTTTAAGTTCACGTTTAGAAACTTTGTCAGAGGTCAAGACGTTCTTTTACATTTACATGACTATGCAAGAATTCTAAAACCTTTATTTACTTAAGGAATCTGAACTTGATCCCAGCCATTATTCAGTACCATGCTGAGACGCTGGTTCTCCCAGAGCTCGGTTTTATTCTTGATTCATGTTCAGGAAACACATAGGGTTCAGGATAGAACCCCCACACTGCTACAGACGCGCAGACTCACAAACTAAAAATGCTCTTGTGTCTGTAGGACAAAGTCTTTACATACTAAGCCTTTTGCACTGCTAGTTGTTCTAACTCTAGAAAAAAGAAATGGAAATTTAAAGTTGAGCTTATTTTGGCCCTAACTTGACACGAAGGACATATTGTGTTTGTGTGAACACATGTTTTGTAAACTAAGTGTTTGCAAGTATTGCTGGCTTTACAATCTGCAAGTTACAGCATCAAAACTGACCTCGCGAGTCCATGGTTGTATTATGAGATGGCTTTTGTTGGAACATGGACAGAATTTATTTATGCAAAAGATTTGTTTAAAAATTGATCCCAGATCTTTTCTCTTTTTTCCCTTCCAGAAATCCAGCATCGTGGTGCAATAACACTTCACCGGACAATACGGTCGGATTTAGTGTTTGAAATCACCAGAATTCATATCATCACAGCTTCCTACTGACTCATATTGTGTCTAGCCAAAGCCGGATATATCAGTTTTGGTGTTTCTTTATTTCCCTCTCTCTGGGCTGTGTGCCACGCCGCCTCACTGGGTGACACATTCCTTCATTGCCTTGAACATGAGTAGTTTATTTTGACTCTGTCCCACATGCACCGTCTGCTGCCAGAAACACTCACTGAAGCTCCAAATGTGCATTCATCCTCCTCTGAAAATAGACCACAATAAACACACGGTTTACCTCCATCTGAGGAGAGCATGGGCCGGGAAAATGTTTTTGCTGTTCTGGAGACATTTTTGAGCCTTTATTTTGAAGGGCCTATGCATATCCACAAACTGTTTTTATTTGAATGCTTCATACAAAACCAAAGCTTTCATCACATCTGCCAATAGTAATCTTTTAGTGACTTTGTTTTTGTTTTTTAGTTGTTAAACTTAATTTCAGAGATATTTTTAGTTGTGTGCTGTTTTTGCTTTGTTTTGCTGTGCCATATAATGGTGACCTTGTAGTATTTTTTTTTCTGCTGTTTCATTTAAAAGCAGATATTAAAAGCAGACATTTTTCTGATAATTTATTAGGGATAAAAATGGTTAGGCACGGCGGCCCTAAAGTCCAACTCACAGCAGCAGATCCCTTAATGCAAAAAGATACAAAAAAAATAAAAATAAATAAGACATAGAGGCAAACAAATAATTAAAAACATGTTCCATTAAAAAAAAAAAAAAAAATCCAGACACCAATAGTTCCAATCAATCAATGAGAATTATTTTTTTTTAGGGGGAAAATAAAAATAATTTCCAGAAATCAAAAGGAAAGGGAGAAAAGAAGAAGAAAACACAATAAGAAGCCAGAAAAGGTAACTACTACAGGACATTGCTGATTGGTTGATGATATCCACTGTATCAACCGTCACTTCATGCCAAATAACTTTTCGTTGAATGTTTGACTAATGTCATCATCCAATCAGCGATTTTCTTTAGTACCTATCTTTTGTGGTTATTATTGTTTCATTTTTATTTATTTATTTCATTTTTTTTAATTTTACATGTAAAATTACACGTCAATTACATTTAATCAGTTTTTTTTCTAAATTAAGTCTTTTTTTAATTTATTATTTTTGTGTAGTTTTTTTTTTTACATTTCATTCTGATTTCTGGAAATTACTTTTGGTTTTCCAAAATGTTTAAAATATATATATACTTTTTTATTATTATTATTATCTTTCTTTTATTGTATTTGGTTTCTGGAATTTAGCTTAGAATTTCAAAAATATGAAATTGTTTTTTTTTTTTTTTAATTATCATTGTACTCTTTAATATGTTTTTTTGTGTTGTGCGATTTGCACTTCAGGGCCACCGTACCAACCCCCCCCCCAGTAAATAATCTGAAAAGGATGTCATCACACATCTCCAGTATCTGCTTTTAAAGGAAACAGCAGCAAACACATGAAATGATGTGAGAGTGAAATCCAATAACTTTGAAACAAATAGGTCTCAAGCACAACAATTATGACATATACGGCATGATAAGCTCCTCGTTTTCTCTAAAGCTTTCTCCCTTTCATCCTCCATCTTTCTTGCTCTCACCTGTTTGTGTCTCTCCGTATACCCCCCCCCCCCCCCCTTCTCTTCCTAAAGAGGATGAGCGTGAGATGAGTGGGGATTCGACAATGGTGCCTGTGACTCAGGCTACCAGCTGCTGCAGAGTTGTGACGGTAATGAGGACGGGGTCAGCGGATGCAGACAGGCTGAATGATGGAGGCACACAGAGGAGGAAACAGAGGAGGAGATATTTGGCCGTACAGATGCTGGGGAGAGGAGAAGGCAGGGTTCACGCAGGGGGTGAAGAAGACATTGCAAATATAAGCAGGGGAGAGGAGAGGTAGAAGTCAGCTGAAGCCGGTTGATAGGAGCGCTCTGCAGCAGTGACAGCTTTGTTGTGCTTCCTCTGAGCTTAGCAACTTTTTCTCCCAAACTGGGAGAACAACAAAGTGCAGGGTCATAACACAGTGTAAAAATAGAAATGTGATCAGTTTTTGGTGAGGACAACAAAATGTTGCGACATGCAACATTTTGAGTTTAACAAAATGGTGTTGAGACATTTAATTTGTTACCAGAAAGCCCAAATAAACCTTTTTTTTTTACAACTAGCTTTAAGTTTGGGGTGAACTTCAACTGGGGTTCACATGCTGTATTTTCTGGAGTATAAGTCGCAGGAGCCAAAAAAAAAAAATAACAAAAGAAAAAATATATATAAGTTACTTCGGATTGTAAGTCGCACTTTAAAAAAACGTTGCCAAATTCAGGATAATCCTGAGTTCCCGCTGAATGTGATTCGTACATCAATAGCGTCCACTGCCTCTTTTGAGGGACATCAATTTTAGTGCTCAATGCTTGACCAAAAAACGTGTTTGTGAACTAGACACTCCGTGGTGGGAAGAAACTACCGTTAAGCTTTTAGCCTCATCGCTACAGAAGCATTGACTGTATATTTAATTTACAACAAAGACACATTTATGACATTGAGAGATCAGGTTTATTTATTTGAAGAGTTCTACAAAAACAATGGTAATCATTTCTCCATGACATCATTCAGCCTTTTTTTGTTTGTATTTTTTTGTTTTTATGGCAATCTTTACCTTCTACTGCAGGAGCTGCGTCGCTGTCCGTGTCTCTGTAACCCGGTTTGTTGACTTGCTGTCCGACTTTATAGTGCGGGGATGAGAAATATAAAAACAAGAAGAATAATGTAAAAAATACAATGTTTTGGAGGAGAATGATTTTTTCAGGCGGTGTCTCTTCTTCTTCTGCATTGCTGTTAGTATCAAAACATATACACACCTACAGTGGCCTCTAGGGGTTGTTAGCGGGAAACAACCACTAAAGGCCCTACTGGGAAAATAAAAATACATAGCCTAAATTGATGTTTATTTCATTTTATCTATTTATAAAGGACCTTCCACCACCAGCCAAGAAGGTCCAAAGTGGTGTACACACAAGGAAAACAAACTCAGAACATTGTGCAATGGTAAAAAAAAAGAAGAACAAAAAGTATAACACCAAAATAAAACAATTTTAAAACAGACTTAAACCAACCTAAAATAATCTAAAACAGGCTAGGCTGATGCTAAAATGCTCTAAGAGTGACTTCTAAAAGCTGGTGGCAACTGGTTCCATAGTTTAGGAAGCCAACACAGAAAAGAGAAGTTTGGTTCTGGGAACCAGTAAAACATACTGGTCTACAAAGCATTAAGAGTTTAGGGGGGAATATTTTAAAAGCAGACTGGAAAGATAAGAAGATCCCGCAGCTAAGGACTTAAAAGTAAAAACAAGAATTTTGATAAAAATCAAGTCCTGGACTGGCAGCCAGTTCAAAGAGGATTGATGTTAAACATAAGCAGAATGGCAGATTGTTGTCACCAGCTTTCTAAAGGTTTACTATGTGTTCTGTATCATTACTGCTAACTAAAACACTTGGATACTTGGCACAACCTGAACACAAAGTGATTAGTTCTAAAGATCGGATCAGTGTTTCAGGTTCTGTTACACTTCTGTACATCACTCTATGTTTTTTATTTAAATGTATTTTTGGTAGCTAGTTTACTAATTGTGTTTAAGATCAGGGTTTCATCAGACTGATATCAAATCCATCTGTCTTGTCACATTTTTGTTTCCCTGAAAAATGTTATCTTCCTTCATATTTACCATGTTCGGAATTTGTTTTTTTTTTTTGGTTTTTACTCAGGTTTTTGTTGTATTTGTAGATTTTTTTCCCCCAGTTTTTATCCGAGGAAAGTCCTACATGTATCTCCTCCTGAACAGCAGTTAATGACAGCATTGGGAGGGAGGGTCCCTCACTGTACAAAGTTCATTAGTATGTCAAATTTCTTCCCCATTCGTAATTCTCAGACCAGAAAAGGCACTAACAAAGAAGAAGCACTGTGCTTCAGTCTAAATTCAATCATCAAGTGCAAAATATCTTACTGACATTAACATAAGGCTTTTCTACAGAAACAGTTACCCACTGTGTGTTCCTGTTATTGTTTACTCTATAGTTCCTAACAATCTAGTTGAAATCAATTCAAACTTTACATCTGTAAATAAGCCGTAGCAGGAATATATTGATGGAATCTTCAGACAAGCACATCTCCACTACTACTTCGAAACGCATATAAATAGCTACACTTACTGTTTTTAATTTAATTTCACCACGTAGCAATAAACACCTCAGCGGTGAAGTGACTTATTTGCTTGTTGTCATAGCTAATTAGAGAACAAAGTAACTTTTTCAAATGCAATCAATTGCATTTGAAAAAGTTACTTTGAAATGCTCTGAATCAATGTGTCCAAGTGTGAGTCCATGCAGAAAGAAGTTCAGTGTGTGCAGTTATGCAGCTCACATTATCTGACTGGGTTATTAGAGGAAAAAGGCAGCATTTCACACAGTGTTATGCTAAGGAATGGAGAGAAATGGAATGAGACAGTGGCGACATGGACTCCCACTATAGACACAGTGTTTAACATCTTCACCCGTGGCGGCTCAATTACCTGAGTGTAATTGCAATAACACCAATACCTCTGCAGTCATGCTTGACAATTTCCAGACCAAGTCTATAATTGCAGGTTGATATATGCAACTGGAAATCAAAGGGGGCTAGCGCGTTGGCGAGAGAACAGCTAGGCTACGACTCTCGGAGCAGAGCCGTGAATTGCTAATGCAATAAAAGGCCGAAGTTATTAACAGAATTGTGAATGGCAAATTGGTGTGAATGCCAAATCATCGGGGTTAGTATTGAATAAGATGGGAAGTTAAAAAGGGAACTGGTAGGAAATAGGATGAAACAATGGACAGTCTTCGTCTTTGCTAGGCTGTAATGGTTCTTAAATGCTCTCAGCAATTACAACACTTCTATATTCTTTGAAACGTCTTTATAACCAGAAGTTAGGTGTAAAGATACGTTTATTTCTTTATATTCTACCATGTCTTCAAGAAGAACCGGACCAGGTGTTGGCAGCTGTAAGTTGTTGATGTTAAAGTCCCCCTCCAATGAAATTAATGTTTTTTGAGTTTTTTGCATGTATGTGTGGCATTTTTCTTCTGAAAGAGAACAAATATAATACAAAATGATTTCGTGTTTGCATTTCCAAGTATTTCTCCTTTTAAGTCGCTGTCAATCAAACGGTCGCTGGAAAAACTCTGGGTGGTTTAACCGGACACCGGAACTGTTCTCCTAAACGTAACCCTTCATCTGCATCTAAAAATGTCGGAAGTGGCAGCACCCATTTAGAAAACGGCACACGATTAGACCCTCTCTGTATTCTTGTATTTCCTTTCATTAGATTTCTTGCTGAAGTGAATTCAACAATCAGCATGTGTTTGCATAAAATCAGTCATGAGCCCCAGCTAGTGTTGCTCGCTGGTGCAATGCAGCCTGAATGATCATGTTTTATTATTTTTTTTTTCATGGGCTTTCAAAATGTATGTGTCGCTAGCATGTCTGCGGGGGTGATAAGGTGCGAGGTTACGCAGCTCAGCACCATAAGCCACGCCCACTCAGAGGGATTTTTGAAACTAAGGCTGCAGATCAACTTGAAAAATTGCTTTTGTAGAATTTTTGTTAAAAACTTCACAGTCATAATTAAAGCCCAACTGGAAACATTTAAATAAAATAAAAAATTTTAAAAAATTGTTGTAGGGGGACTTTAAAGACCCACTGATGAAAATCGTGTTTATGGTATTTTTGTGTCATTTTTTCTTGATTAAGGACATATATAAAGAAAATTAAGATTTAAATTGTGTTTGCGTTTATTTCTTTATTCAAATCGTGAATCAGGGGCAGAAACAAAAAACATTGTTGGAATAAATCTGCAGATGTGACATAGGACCTACAACGACACGCTACAAGCTCCCTGATCTGCTCGATTCTGATGCATCCACTCGCAGACTAACAGATTTATGTACTTCTTTTTTGTTTTTCAAGCAGGCATCTGCTTTGAAACTGCACAGCTGGGAAGGTCTAATATTGCTGGCCATTTTTTAATGCACTGGTAATGTTAGATTGAGTTTGTGATGACCTGTAAACAAGCAGAAGAGACTGTAAACAAATGGATGTTAGGAAGTGGGATCAGGCTTTATCCGATCCAGTGATCCCGCCCACAAGTTAGATGCGAATTACTAATAAACTAGGGCCTTCTGCAAAAATTATGTTGTAGAGAATGACAGGTTTTCTGGTCTTAGCAAAAACTAGCATAATCATTACTAAAAGGCCACTGAGAACACTTAAAATAGATCAAAATATGATCAGAGTGGTTCTTTACGGATCTTGTAGAAATTAAATCAAAGGAAAATACTCTTCACCTTCTTGGGTCTGCACAGGCCAATCCAGAGATTTAAAAAAAAAACAAAGAGGGCCTATTTTTAGTAGTATACCAAATCCAAGTGTATTTGAGTCCGTGTCGCTAGTTGTGACATAATTACCTAAACCATCCCTAATCTAACTTGCATAAGTGACCACAAAACTAGTTCAGCAGACTTCAGTCCTTTATGGATCTAATCTGAATTTGATGGGGAGTATTCCCTAAAGCAGGGCCGGACCCTGGCATAGATGACCGACGTGGTTGCTTAGGTTGCCGTCTGCTGGAAGGGGCCCCAATTCACAATGATTATATATTATTTTTATTTGTTTATTTTGTTAAACAGTATGACGCATCACTCATTCCATGCAAAAATGAAAACATAATAATTAAAAAATGTGAATGAAATAACTCAAAAGTTTGATGTAATCAATAACTCTGCAGTGCAGTGCCCCTCCCTTCCCTTCACTGCTACTGTCTAAACTGGGTTGGGAGAGGAGAGGGGCACACATTGTTGTCGCTGTTAGTGTTTCTTTAAAACTTTATGGATGAAAAAAGGAAGAGGATGAAGCATGGGTTAAAAACAGAGATTTGCCTGTATTACTTAAATGAAATTGCATAGAAATTCTCTCCCCCCTGCATTTTGGTCAAAAAAGACTAATTTAACTGGTGGTCTACTGCACATGTGTCAAGCCCCGGGGGCCGGATCCGGCCCTCCAAGTAAATCCAGAACTACAGATAATTTTATTTTATTATTATTAATGCCCGATGTTATCTCACTCTTATTTTTAACTTGTCTAATTTTGACAAAATATATTTTACGGAGAGTAAAATATAAAAAGTTATTTAAGGTTTAAGTAGATTTATTCTGGAAAATTATTCCAGACGGTTTTTATTATTCATAATTATGTTAAAATGTCACGGTTTTAAAAATTGACATTCTGCTAGCATTTTTGGAATTTACAATGATTTTTTTAGGCTTTTAGGATCTTAGCTAATATTCCAGCTTCACGCTAGCTGTTTTGGCTAATTTAGGCATTTTTGGGGTTTTTTTTAGGCTATTTTAAAGTTTAGCTATTTGTTTCAGAACATGCTAGCTGTTTATCCTAACCTAAGCTTATTTTCTGTTTTTTAGACTAATTTCTTTTAGACTTCTTTAGCTAATATTTTAGCTGGCAATCAGCTATCAGCTTCAGCAATTTTAACTAGCAATTTTAGCATCTTCAGCCATCAGCACTAGCATCTTCAGCGGCCAAGTACAGCTTACAGCATTCAAACTAGCATTATCACAGGTAATGCTGTGCATCTAGTTCATAATTATTTATAAAAAGTTACGTTTCAAGTTGTAAATATTTTTTTTAAGAGTGTTCAAAAAATGTTTATCCTGTTCAGCCCGTGACTTTAGTTATGTTTTGAATTTTGGCCCTGGGTGCGATTGAATTTGACAGTTAAAATCCCCCTTTTTTCATCTTGAACGTTAGCTGATTGGTGGTTGGTGTGTGTGCCTACAAATGCAAAGTATCTTGGTTTGAGCTTTAGCTGGGACGTCTGAATCTAAGTACCTTCAGGGGGCGCGAAATTCGTTTTTCACCTAGGGCACCATGAATCCCAAGGCTAGGCCTGCCCCGGAGCAACGATGCAATTTTTTGTAACACCCCAAGTTTTGTGTGAATTGTTAGAAGATGCTTGTTACAAAACTACAACACTACTAAAATGGAAAATGTATTGTACCATGTAGGACAGAGTTAGGAAAGCAAAAAAGAAGGAAGGCTTTTACTGTGCAACCGTCTTTTTTTTCTTTTCTTTGTGGCTACCAAACCAACAAAAAGAGCGTATACTGCCATCTACTGCATGGAGCATGTGAAGTCCATAGACTGCCAGGACTGAATCATTATAGGTGATGTGAGCAAAGATCAGAGAAATCCAACAAGGAAAACAATCGCTTGGTTCGGCCTGGTGTAAGCAGGCTCTTCAAAGAGTTTGCTGCTGTTTTTATGTGCCTGCCAGACATTACACCACCCTTTGAAAATGGTTTATGTAACAAGAGAGTGTGTTCAACAGCAGCTTTGTGTTATAGAGTCAAAAAGAGCTTACCACGAAAGCTGTTTGGGATTTATTTGAAATACATTGACGCTTTTTAGCAATTTATGTTTTCAAACCACAACTGGGTTGTTTAGAGTCTGCTACCTTATATCAACACAGCATGGAGAAGGTGTTGGTATGTACTTTTAGTCTTCAGTTGCAGCAACAGCTGTCTTTATAATTTAGTATTTCATTGCTTTGGCACGTTTCGGCCACTCGTGCTAATGTTTGCTTTGGGATTAAAGTTTACGTAAAAAAATGCTAAATAAACTCAGTTTTTGATTGATTGACGGCTGTGGAGTCGTGTGCGACCAGCCATCACAAATACCAGCAAAAGTTCCACTTGAAGGACCACACTTGGAGCTACTGCTCCACTTTATTGTGGTCAGAGGGAAACATGAGATGATGTGTGGTTGAGTCCAACGAGCTAAATGGCTTTTTCTGATTCCAGCATTCCTCCATAGAGCTCAAGACAGCCCAAAACCACAGACCCCTCACAACAGTGGAGGTTCCAAACTCAGCTGCCAAGATCCACTGTGAGCAATATTCCTGTTTTTTATCCAAGAGTCTGCCATCGGGATTTATAGCAGGGGGGAACAAAAAGTACAGAGATAGTCTGTGTCCAGAGAGAAGGCCCAAACAGACTTATGACAGCAAAGAGAAAGCAAGGAAAGGAAAAGACCAGACCTGACGAAATCCTTTAAAAATGTAGGTCACTGTCAATTTTTTTGGCCAAGCAAAAGTAAATTTTAAAAATGTCAAACTTTGTGGTCCAAGATCTTATTCCACTCTCCAGTGATCTGATTTAGCTTTTATTCTAAATATTAAATAAAGATCACCATACCTCGGAGCAGGAAAACACTACTTGAAAATCAAAGACACTATGTCCAGATGTGTACAAAGCGCTTCCACTTAAAATCAGGCTTAGTCAGGCCCCCCTTTTCGAATAGACTGTTAGAAGAGAGGGGTGGGGTTTTGGTGGACAACAGAGAAATGTGGATATGTACAAGGCATAACTGTTGGTCGAGGAGCTAATAGGCATGGAATGATGACAGATATCATGGAGTGGACGCCTCGCAATGACTGGGAAGGAATTAATAAGCAGGAATGGGTTAATAGTGCATTAAGAGCCAGCAGGAGAACAGCAGGAGAGAGGAGAGAGAAGCCTCTGAAGTCAGCTGTGAGTAATCAGCCCATGGCGAGCCTTTAACGATTACCATAACAGAGAAATTGGACGTGAAAAATGGATAATAGTATGGACATAGAGATGTGTGTGTGTGTGTGTATGTGTGTTCAGTAGCAAAGAAAGAATTGTACGAATCCCACAGGCTCTCTATTTGTGAAAACAGAAGGTGGTAGTAATTTCTCAAACAAAAAACACTTGTGTTACAAAAGCTTTTGCTTGTTTCTTATAATTTTCCCAGAGCTTTCACTTTGTTAAAAAAAAAAAAAATCACAGCAAAACTAAAAAAAAATCACACCACACACATGTACACTGGAAGAAGAACGATGATTTGGTTTATGCTGCCCAAAATAAAATCATTTATTTGTTAATCTGTAGTTTTGTTTGTGGCTGCTGGATCTTTTGTTGATTGATAACAAAAACATAAAACTAAAAAAAATCAATAAAAATGTAAAAATAATTAAAAACAAACTTTTTTTTCTTTCAAAAAAAACTTTCCAGACTCACTTCATCTATTTATTATTGTAGGAGCCTAGAGGAAGCAATCCCAGTTGTCACTAAAGAGCAACTTTTGCACTTTCTGTTTAAGGCAAAGAAATTTAAAGTCAATTTGCCTCGTAACCATTTGGTGGCTTGTTACTAGGGGTGTAACGGATCACAAATCACACAGTTTGGATTGTGTCACGGCTTTAGGGTCAAGGTTCAGATCATTTTTCAGGTCTGTAAAAAGTTAAAAAAAAAAAAAATTACAAAAAATAACAATATAAAAGCTAAATAAATTTTTTGTAAATGCTTCAAATCATATATTCAATAAGCATATAAAATATGTCACAATATTTATATATGTAACATCAAAAGATTTGGTCATTGAGGCCTATTTATTCAAACAAAACATATTTATTTAAATATTTAAAGTGTTGAAAATACCAAATCTATCTGGAGTACCCCTTAAAATACAAATGTTCTCATCTCACTTGCCTAAAGTCAAAATTAAATAATAAATAAAACAGTTAAAATTATCTTTTGGCACTAATTGATTTATTGAAACTAACTGTGGAAACATTTAAATATTTAAAATAATAATCGTGTAAAACGTGGCACTTCCGCACCCGTTTTTACTGATGTATTTTGATCTCTTTGGCTTGCCATACAATCGTCCCCTGACGGCCCCGGCGAGTCCGTTAAGGAGAAGCAGTTCTTTCCTGTGCGGGACATTTGCTGGTCCTCGTTGGGATATTCTTGAATCCAAGAATGGAAATGTGTACTAATGCTTTATTCAGCTCTTAAAATTAAATAAACCTGATATCTATCGATCCGTGTCATTCATTATGAAGTTGAGAAAAGTTTTTGATGGAAGCTCCTCCCACACGCAGTGGGAGCTTTAGATGAACAGACTTTAAGACAACGGTGAAGCAGCTACTTAAGGGCTTGTCAAAACAAAGAGAAATTGCATGATTTTGAAACGAATTTCAGCAAGGGGTGTGAGCGCACTGCGGGATGGAGGTTGGGGTGGTCCGCAGTTCACACGTGTCCTGAACCGTGACCTCTGATCCGTACGGACCTCGGATTATCCATGGTCTGTTACACCACTACTTGTTACACAAGAAAGGGATCTTCTTCACTCTACAAAGCATGGCCAAACTTTACATTAAAAATATACAACATTTCCGGGTAAGTCACAGAAACATATATGAGTCACATTTTTTGGGAGGAAAGTGCAACAATTCTGAAAAAATCCACCAAGCTTGACGTAATTTTGCGATCACAGTGGACGTGATTCAAATTACCGTCTGCTGCCTGTTTTGACGTATGTTAAATATGGTACTCATTACTTGTCCAAAAATGTATTCATAAACTAGATGTACCTATTTCATTAATGAGAAGCTACTTTAAAGTTTACTAGTGTAAAGTGTACTGTTGTCTGGGATCATGAGATGATTCAGAGACTTTTTTTTTCTGTTGTTTGGTCTAAATGCTTCAGCTGTACTTTCATATTAATCCTAACCCAGTATCATAACTTGCTGTTCCGCTGTATTCCATGGATGGAGAAGAAAATACAAGAATAATAACTTCTCAAAACAAATAATAAAATTATCATGAAGTTCAGGAGGAGAATGATCAGATTCCCCTCCACGGCGCTTCGTCTGTGTTGCTGTTAGTATCAAATACTGATGCATACTCCTACAGTGTCCTTTAGTGGTTGTTAGTGGGAAACAACCGCTAGAGGGCAATTCGTTGTTAGTGGAAAAATAACGAATGAATGAGCCTTAATTTATTTTTGTAATGTTGATGCTATTTTGAGAAATATATGGCGTTTTGTTGAAATGTCCGGCTTGTTTTTACAAGCTGCAAACAAGGCTGGATTCTATTGTAACAGCACGGATACCATGTTGCAGTGTAAGACTCCATTTTCTTTATGCATCAATAATAAGGCTGACAGTTAGCATAGTCACAGTAATGTTTGCTTAAGCAGTATTTTATGTGTCGGAAACAAGATTGGGAGTTAGTTATTGGAACGACGCAGTTGAAACGCAGCAAACAAAGTGGGGATAGCGTGAAAGTATGTGAGTTTGGAGTTTTGCGAGGTCGGCAGCCGACCCCGTGGCTGCAGCAAACCTGCAGCTAATATGAGTCATCGACTGTGGCTAGACCCCTCCCGCATCGCACCTGAGATGTAACGCTAGTGGTGTGATCCCGGGGTTAGAGATACGAGATATTGTGAACATTCTAATGCAGCTAACGCTTCTAACCTGGTAAACCGTGTAGTGTTACAAACAAGTTTTAAAGTTATTATGAAAGCAATGTCTCAAGTCTGGTTGACCAACAGATTTATCTCTGACACTTTGTCTCTAGTTTGGTGCTGCTTTTTGGTAATGCATATTAAAAAAATAGACAATGGCTAGACAGACAGACAGATAGATGAGATAGAATGTGTTTTTATAAACCATATACTTCCCCTTTTCAACTAAAATCTGATCGATATTTTACATCTATGCTTAGTTTGTCAGTGACTACTGTTCTGTTCCAAGACTTGTTTGTTAATCCTACCTGTTACTGGTAAGGCTTGGATTTTGGGGTATTTAGTCAAGAAGTGAGCTGAACTGGTTTAAGATTGTTCCTACGCAACTGCCCTGGTATTCTGTATACACTGTTGCCACACATTACTAGACATAGTGTACCAATACGATGATTCTTTTGGCCTTCACTTAGCCTTTGTGACCCGTAGACGTGTTTTTTTTTTTTCCCCTCATAGACTCTTACAACTTAAAGATTGAATTTGTAACATTTTATTGTTCAGACCTTTCAGACCCCTGTTAGTTTTGCCCTGAAAGTTTTGAACTCCATTATGCTGGATGCGACCGTTTGTGTTCTTCTGATTTCTTTTCTCTTCCTGGCATGTTTCCCAGGTCTAGCGTACACATTTCATTGTTGGGTGGCAAGAAAAAAATACTTGAAATAGGGACATGATACAGCTAAAAAATCAATATGCCTTTGGCATTACACTATTTGCTTGCAGTGTGGGTTAGAGAAGCATGAGACATTTCATTTTCTGGAGCGACTCCGATGCTCAGGCTATTATCCCCTGGTAAGTCCACATTCCTCCTGCAATCAAGTGCACATCCATTCCTGTGAAGAGAGAATATCTGGTTCCCTGAATGTCCAGTCATCATGTGATAGCTCAGTCATAATGTTAATTTCATGAAGCTATTATTGTAGCCAGATGACTATAACAGAAAGTCAGATTCATATTTTTTTTTACTCAATTTAAAGTCATTTTCATCAGCATCCGTAACAGTGGGTAGACCGCCCAACACAATATATGTAAAATGAGACATACTGATGCCAAGGGACTTAAATTTAATGAGTCATCACTCCAAACGTCACAAGTGAATGTGGGGAAAAAGGAAAGGACATGACAGGAGCTGAGTTAGGTAAAATTAAATAAATTAAACAGTTCTTTAAATGTATTTTGTGTGACATCTTATACATTATTTTATTTGGGACACCATCCACATAGATCAGTATCATCATGAATTCTGTTTTTAGAAAATAAAAACATTAATGGACATCCATTTTAAGAAATGCAACCTCTCTGTTCTTTCTTTGGTCAAAAAACGGAATTAATTTGCAGTGAATTTCATTTTTTCTGATAACTTTATATTAATATGCTCTCATACAGGATACAAAAAGCTCTATGAATTCTAGAGAAACCTAAATTTGTGTTTTGAATTGGCAAAGACAATCAAAAAGACACAATATTATTTATTTTAACTTAATAACTGCAACTTACTACATTTAACAACTCAAATACTTTTTTGTGAAAGTGAAATATGTCCACATTTATTATGGTATGGTTCAAGTATTCAAGTGGAATCATTGGACAGAGAGAAGAGGGAACACAATTTGGTGTTATGTAACACACGTAGTACAATGAGCTTTCTTTAAGCCACTTTTTAACAACCTAAAAACAAGTGGACACACTTAGGACATGCCGCCTAACTGACGTAATTTAGCTGTTCCTCTTTTATAAATATAGTGTACTAAAGATGTTTCATAGGTAAAAATCAACAAAATGCAGGTAATACATTAAGAAAGTGAGATGCTAATAAAAGTATAGTAGTTGTGTGTTTAATGTTAGAAAATCGGAAAACATTTATAGTTGAAAAGCATCAGAAGTTGAATTACAGTTAGAAAAGACTTCATTCCTTCTGTCTTCAACTAAACTTTAAAATGGTCCAGTTAGAAAAAAATTCTTGAAGTTAAGGTCTGAAAAAAAAAGTCTAAATATTCAGTGAAATAAAATTTGAAGTAGCTGAGGATTGGCGGCACAGCAATTATTATCTAGCGCTCATTTCAAATAATTCAGTATCATTTTCAGTACAGATGCTGGCGAATACGGTAGTTTTTCAAAAATAAAACTTCCTTACGAAAATACGAAAGTGGAAAGAATCAAAATTAGCGTATGCACTTTATTTCCTATCTGCAGCCTGGTACCAACATGATAGGCTATCAGAGTTCGGAGGGAGATTGTGCTGCAATGACAAGACCTGCAACATTTAAAATAGAGGTGACCATCATATTAGTTTTGCGTCAAATTCAGATTTGGGTCCATGTGGGTCCACATGACCCAGCGTCTGGGTCCAGAAATGGTTGGTGACTCCTGGTCTAAGTGGTGATGGTTGTATGCCACAGTGTTTAATGGACATCATTTTTGTGATACAGTAACATTAATGAACAAATACCAAACTAATTTTGAGTTTTAAGTTTTTTTTGTCTGGACCAAAGAAACAAAGTTTGGCCTGTAAGAGAGCTGGTCCCCTCCCCCACTTCCCAACATCCATCTGTTTACAAGCTCTCCTACTAGCAAACAATACCTCAGCAAACCTAACAATACTGGTGCCACAAAAATGGCGAGTAATATTGGAGCTGTTCAGCTGTACAGGTCTGATCCAGATTCCAGCTCGGATGAGGAATACAAAGACGCACATGGATGTGTTTGTCTACAAGTGAATGCAGGGCATGGACGGCCTGCCCAGCATATTTTAGACCTTAAAAACAAACTGCTTTTTTTCATCTGCTCCTAATTCTCAAAATTTAAAGAAAGAATGCTGGAAGATGGAGATGGAATTTAAAGCTTAATTTTCTTTGTATGTCTTCTCCGTCATCAGAAAACTGCCACAAGAACATGTTAAAAATACAATTTTCATCTGTGTGAGTCTTTCACGAATCTCTTTGTGTGTTTTTAGGTTCACTGACGCAAGTTTTCCTCAAGTCAATATTCTCTCCAGCCTGTGTGTGTCTGTTTATGTCAGTGTGACTACACTGTGGGTGGCTGCTGTGGTCATTCTGTGTGTGTGCTCGTGTCCCCCGTGAGTGTGTGGACCTGTAAATAGCTGTGGCAGCTGAAATCGTACTATAATGTTTAATGTGGTCCTACAAGGCCTGAATACCAGATGGCCAAAAAATTACAGCCAACATTTAGAGAGCTTTATAAAAACACACGCATCCAAACTCCAGCCAGTGGGAATAGACCTCCGAAGGCCTTATTTCAGGCCGGGACCATGGGTAGAGCACAAACCTACTGGCGGTGCCCCTCCTCGGGGGACACATCCAGGACGGACAGCTTGGCAGCTGCCGGGCCTTTCACGTTGCCAGCTGAAGGCTTGGGGGGGGACTGCATGTGTGTGGGTTGCCCTCAGCTTGTGAGAAAATTCCTCTCTCTTTGGGCGCCACATGCTTCGATCAGAGCTTGTGAGAGTATGGGAGAATTGTAAGTTGCAAAGTTGTCTGTTGGCAGCACATTGTGGCTGGCCCTGACAAAAGCCTGTCGTTAACCAAGAAGAAGGAGAAAAAAAAAAAAGAGTTCAAAGACTGCGTGTGTGGTTGCATCAACAGATGTCGAGTTTGTCTGGGTCCCTTGTGTGAGGAGTTTGTGTCTTACCTGAGGCTGCTGTGCAGCTGTCCTGAGCTGATCACTGTCCCTGCAACAGACACTGAGGGGGTTGTAAGGTCCGTGTGGAAGAAGCTGAAGTCTTTCTCAGATGATTCATTTAATTTAAAATTCTAGATTATTTGAATTTAGGAGTATTTTTCTACTTTTTGAGTAATTTTCCTAGAGTGTTGTGGTTGTAATGGAAGTGTCAGAAAAATCTTTATTGTTAAAGAAAATAAATTTAGTGGCAACATGGAAACCTAGTTATCCTTTTTTTTTTTGTTATTATCCTCAAAGACTGAAACAATAATGCTACATTCACATCAGGTCCGGAAAGGCTGTTCAAGTTACCATTTTTCATTTTTGAGTCTATGGAGACATACAAACATGCTCATTTCGGGTTTCCGCATTCAAAACGTTTTCAAATCCAGGCTATTCTTACAAAATATGCTGCAGATTCCTTGAGTAATCAAGGACTCAGATTTGGTAATGACAAATGGCTAGCATCCTTTCAAAATGCAGAAGTGACAATTATATTAAAAATTGATCATTAATAGGAAAATGAATAATTATGGTTCTTGTGTGGCCAAAATTCTGTGACAAAGTCTTTCATATATCGGAATAGGGCTGTTAAAGAAAAAGCATGGAGCAAGATTTGCACCAGCTCAACATTTCGATAAAACGTCTTCCCACGGTGAGTAGAGGCACTAGTATCAGGTTAGCGACAGACCTGTGTGAAGACTAGGCCACCTGTCACAAATGGGCAGACAGCTGGTTCCACGTGCAGCAGCTTTATTAGTTCAGACAGTAACCAAGCGCAGCTAAAATTTCACAAAGCTAAATCAGGGTCAGACAGGCAGAGGTCAATCATGAGCATGACATAATCCAAGAATAGACTGGAGTTGTCAGAGTCCAGACAAGGGTCAGGGCAGGCGGCATGCAGGAGTCAGATACACAGAAGATGTGGCATGTGTTAGCTTTTGTAGCTAACAGATTAAGTGTTTGCTGCTTTCTTAAAATAAAACACAATAACCTGTAAAACTAAGCTGGTAAATTAAACATTGGAATAAAAACATGAATGAAAATTTCTTACTAACCAAAAAGAGAAAAAAATAGAAATAACTACCAAAATCAAGTCAGAACTATGCAGTTTTAATCCAAAATGTTCACATTTGATCATCTCAGATATTTCCACTCTTTGAATGTCATTCAGAAAAAAAAAAGTCCATCCTGCAAAATTTTATGCGAAATGATCTGATGCAAGACAGAGAAATCTGGCCGTTCAGGTGGTCCCCTTCAAAATGTAACCTGAAACACCTTCACCTGTTTTCAGTGGTTCAAGTCTTGTCATATTTCTGAAAAAAAAATTAAAGCATCCTTGTGAATTGTTTGCAACAAAAAATTAAACAAGTTTTTAATATGACAAACTGGGGAATATATATCAGCAAACAGGAAAGCTGCTCGAGGCAGAGTCATCTGGCAAGAAGGGGCTGGAGATAAAAAGGGAGAGGCTGTTTCTTCACCTGACACCTCCCTGCCAAACATTATGATAATATTCTTTTCAAAAGGCCTAAAAAGCTACATGCCTTTGGAATTACAGGCCAGCTATCAGTAGCCACAAGCTCCGGTGCGAGACGGCGTGACAGGTGTACGTTTCAGCAACTTAAACAGGGTGGATTAAGCCACTAGTGGGTCCTCTTCATATGCATTCCTTATGGGAGTTAAGGCCATTTGAAATGCAAGGCCAAAGGCAAGATTACCGGCTCATGGGCCCATGGAGAGAGGTGTGCTGCAACTAAAAGCCTGGATTTGAATAATTGTGGCAGGGCTTAGCGCCCGAAATCAGCACAGAACAGAACCAATGGATTATTACACACACTCTGTCACACACACACACACTCTAACTTTGGAAGGCTTTGACTTCTCTGACTCAATAACTCAAAGCATCCGTCTTTGTGTGTATGTGTGTGCAGAAACGTTGTTTGTACGTGGCTGCTCCGTGTCGTACCTTCCTCCTTTGCTGTAGTGTAAACATGTGTGACTGATGCTCTGCTGCTTATTATCCACATCTAGCTTGTGGATAAGCAGACACTTGTGTGTTCCAGTCCAGGCACAAACGTGTGTATAAACAACTGTGCGAATGGATGGGTTTGAGTAGCGTGTGTGTGTGTGTGCGTGCGCGTCCGTGTGTGGGTGTGAATCCCATCAGCTAAACACAGCAGAGTCGCTGCTCCATCTCCGTACATTTTGACAGTGGTTGTGGCGCTCGAGGTGCCAGACAGATGAACAGAGGGAGATGAGGACAAGCTGAGGAGCAGCAAGGAAAAAAAAAAAGAAAAGAAGAGGGTAGAAAGAATGGATAATGAAGAGAGTGATGAGAGGATGTCCCAAATGAGTTTTGACAGGAAGAGAGTGAGGAGAGAGGATCAGTAACCTGTTTTTAGAGGCGGATGGAGAGGAGCGACATGGCAGGCGGAGAGGGGTGGCTAACACCTCGGGAAGTGGAAGTGATGGACAGAGTTTTGCACACAGACGCAAAGACAAACATTTTTTTGAAGGATCTTTATTTTTCATACAAGTTTCTTTTTTCATTTGACCAAGCAAAAGTTTTTTTGCATTTGCTGAAAGTTCAGTCACAGATTTAGCATTTCTTATTGCCGCATTTTCCATGATTGTTGACATGTTTTTGTTTAATAGATTTACCAAATCAAATGGCGTAAAAGCTAATTAGCTTACAACACATTTCAAGAACTTACAGTGTGTTGCACCGTAATTGGTGCTTGGTAATTTAGAAGTTACATACAAATTTTTAGATACAAATTTGACATCATATTAACTAAAAATAATAGGAAAGTGGAGGTCGGATTTTAAAACTTTTACAAACTTTTTTTTTTTTAGCAACATACCATGTCTTGCTTGCTTATTTGTTTCACAGCAAAAAATAACATGGCCTGTTGCTAGGAAGCTTTTCAATCCTCCTCTTATTTCCTACATTAATGTCTCTGTTGAATGCTGATTTGCATCCCAAGAACATATGGAAAAGAATCAGGGTAGGAACATCATGGTTTGGGACTGTTTTTCTTTAAAAGGAACTGGATGATTTATTGGACAAATACCTTCATGTATGGTGAGGTTCTGGGGAAAAATCTCTTTCCATCAGTGAGGATCAAACATGGCTGGATCTCTAGCATGACTGTGATCCCGAACACATCACCTGTAAAACAAGTAAAAAAAAAAAATCTTTCAATCTTTTCTGGCGTGGTTTAGCCAGTCTCTGGACCTCAATCCAATCAAGAATCTGTGAAGGAAGTTGAACGTCTGTTTTGCCCATCAGCCTCAAAACATTACTGCTCTTGAGAAGATCTACAAGGAGGAATGGACCAAAACAGCCAGCCAGGATTCCATTACAAAGTATTAAAGTTTTTTTGAACTTTTGTTACTGACTAAATAATTAGGTTTTGCACTATTATTAAAAATCATGCAATGTGATTTCCTGTATTATTATTTTTTTAGATTCCGTCTCTCAAACTTGATGTGTTTCTATGATGAACATTACAAACCACACTAATCTTTTTTTAACAATTAACAATTTGCAAATTCAGTGACTGACAAAAGTTTTTTATTTCTTTTCTCAACCAGCTGGTAAAGAAAACACAGCAAGTAGTGTAAACGTATTTCATTCTCTGTTTGCAGTTCCTGCAAAACATGTTGAACAGCTGCTCATTCACTGATTCTTCGTCCTTATCAGTCACTCCATACTAGCATTTTTTTTTTCCTCTTTTCAGTCCTTTAACTGCTTTTTTTCTGTTACAAAAAAATTGTTTTATTGGTTTTAATTTAGTGTGGTGGTATTCTTTTTAGATAAGTATCATGAATTCATCAAGTCTCACACAGTCTTGCTGTGGCCTCCTGTTTTAGTGTAATGGCGTGTACTTATGTAGTCTTTACTACATTAATAGAAGTCATGGCTGTCATTGATGACAGTGAAGTGTAAAAATATATTTGGTCTCATCTTTGATATGAGAAGAAAACAACTGCACAAATATCTGAAATGACTGAATATGGCCTGATTTCATGAGAAATCAACACAAGCATTTTTAACATTATAGAAATAATTCATACCAAAACCATGTAAATGTGTAGTTTTTCCCTCCTCCTCAACATAAGTAGTTGTACAACTATTTGTTCTGTATTTTTACTCATTTTATTTGGAAATATTCGCACTGAAAAATAAAAATCGTTTTTTCTTTATTTCATGACAAACCTGTGATGAAAGAGTGACACATATCTGCTCAAGATTATCAGTATTTGATGAACACTGCAGCTATACAACTTAAGAACTGATAAATAAATGTCCAAGATATAAATACATAAAACCCAAAAACTCAGTGACATGTTTGTTTTGTGTTGCTGTTCATCCTGTCATGTTTCCCAATTTTTTTTTTTTTAGTAAACATGTTTAGTTGGTATATACTGAAAATCCTTTTATTGATTTTATTATATTTACTTTTTTTCTCTTTTTTTTTTTTTTTTTTTAAAAGTTGTAATTCTGGAGGATAAAAGGTTAAGCTAAATCCATCCCAAAGTGAAATTATATTTTTCCAAACATACATATTCTTTTTTTTATCATAAAAAACAAACCAGTGTTAGTCATATTTTTTCACTAATCATGTGTGTGCATCATGTACAATGTTATAAATAAATATGAAAGTTTTTAACAAAAACTAAAGCTGAACTCTACTGTCAGGCACTTTGTGTTTTCAATCAATAAATCACTATAAGTTAAAGGGATCACCACAAATTTGCTAATAAATCAGCATATTCTGTTCCTCCTGCAGAACGTCCTGTTCTTGTAAAGTCTTTGTCAAGTTAAACAACAATGCTGGTCTTATTTTTACCTTGTTTGCATGTTTATGAGTTATTATTACTCTCACAAACATTTCCTTATTGGGCCAGATTTGAGAAAATAACCGTCTGGTTCGTAGTTACAACATGAGAAATGTATCTGTTGAAAGACGATATTAAAAAAACTATTTTTTTTAAATGGATAAAAAATGAAATAAAAACTTGACAGCTTGATGTGTGAATGATCAGACTCCACCCTGGTGGACCCGAGTGTACTGAGACCCCGAAACCCCGGCATATGCAAAACAGCCGAGTGTGTCCTCACTTTTTAAATGGTGTGAGCGACACTTTGACAAGAGGTGGCAGCAACACCTGCTGCCGCTCCGCGACCGAGGAGAGCTGAAGAGACACCAGGCCAGAAACAGTAACACTCTGAAGCTGCTCCGACACAAACCGAGACACGCACACGTTCACACAGGCGGGCCTGGGATTGTGATCCAGCATGGACTCATTTTCAAATGAATGATGTAATAAATCGAGGAACTTTAGAAAAGACAGTATTCATTATTCCTAAATAGTCATATTTTAAGACTATTATCTCATCAGCATAATCTAAGCTTTTTTAAAAATCCAATTGTATTGAACTCTGTGCATGTTTTCCTCCCTGTAGTTCATAGTCATTCTACTAGGGGCAGTAGAACGGCTTTTCCTGCTCATTTCAAAATGGCTGCCTCCGTGAAATTTCAAAAACAACCTTTGGTTGGAGAAGTTTTGATTATTTTCAAAACTTTATGGTGAGAGTAACTCATCTTTTGTTGTTTGTTTCTTTGCATAGATAGATTTAGATTTATTTCAAACAGAAAATATATATATATATATGTTCACTTCTTAACAATTAAAAAGACCAAATAAAGTTATGCAGAAATCAAATTCAAACAGCATTTTTGTTAAAATCATACTGACTGAAAAAAACAAGCGTGTCAACATAACAGAAAGTGAACTTAGACTTTCAGCTTTCATAAATATCTCTTGTCTCAGCTTGAATATCCCTTTACATTACTACATTTGGTATTGGAAAAATAATGCTAAATGTTAGCCTACAATATCATTATTCTTTTTAAACTGAAGTTAGACTTTGTTAAAAGATTAGTGGATCGAATTTAAGACAGTGGGTAAGTAATATTTTTTTTTCTCCTGTACACTCATGCCGACATGTTTGCATCTGAAGGTAATGATCAAAAAATAACCACATGGCCGAACATATCAAAACTAATACTATGTATAAAAATGATTATGCAGTCATTTTTCTGTGGATTTCATCAAAGGGTTTAGAAACTTATTTTTATTTCATTTTCTTTTACTTCTTTGATATTGTGGATTTACATGGTTAGACAGATCAAGTTCATTTAGTAGCCTATCTTTAAGAAAGATTACGTCTTTCTCATGTAAAACGAAAACCTATTTGTTAATTCACTTTATGCCATTTTACAAACTTTTTTTAAATGTTGTTTTATTCAAAATGGTAGTTATGAGAACTATCCTTTTACATAAAATAAAATTTAAATAAGTATTTTCTATATTGTATTTTCACTATTTTCTAGAAAATTTGTCTTCTTATCCATCTTTATTACGCATTTAACACTGTGCTACCACATCTCATGGGACGTAAACTGCTGCAGATGAATGTCAACCCCCACTTGATTCTCTGGGTTCTATCATTCCTCACAATGAGGGACCAGAGGGTCAGAATCAACGGTCATCTCAGTACTAACAGGACTATATCCACTGGCTCCCCCCAAGGCTCTGTGATCTCACCACTTCTCTTCACTCTGTACACAAATGACTGCAGGAGCACTACCCCCGGTATAACATACATCAAGTACTCTGACGACACAGTAATCATGGACACCACCAACACCGTGGGACTGTTGCAGAGCGAACTGGACACTTTCTCACTCTGGTGCAGGAACAACTGTTTGGACTTGAACATAACAAAAACCAAAGAAATGGTCATTCTCTTCCATCATGGTTCTTCTGTCTCTCCCACACTCATTGTTAATAATGAAGCAATAGAGAAGGTCCACTCATACAAATATCTCGGCACCATAATCGATGACAAACTCACTTTTCAACTCAACACTGATAACATTTTCTCCAAATGTCAGCAACGTCTCTTTTTTCTCCGTAAACTTCGCAAATTACAGGTACATCAATCAATTCTTGCAGTTTTTTACCAATGTTTTATCCAATCCATCATCACATTTAACATCACAGCCTGGTTTGGTTCACTCAGTCTCACGCATCGTAATACCCTCAATAAAATCGTCAAAATTAGCAGTAAAATTATTGGGCAGCAGCAGGAGTCACTCTCCTCCATTTACAATAACAGAGTCCTTAGGAAAGGAACACAGATCTCCTCTGACAGCTCACATACTCTTCATACACACTACAGTCTCCTACCTTCAGGTCGCAGGTTCAGGTCCATTCTATTCAAAACCAAGAGAGCCACATCCAGCTTCATTCCCTCTTCAATTCGCCTGCTAAATGAAATCCATTTGTAACTGATTGTTGGTTTTATAGTTTTTAGTGTTTTTACTGATTTTACTGGTGATTTATTTATTTACATTTGTATGCTGATGAATGTGTTTTAGCAAGGTTCTGCATGTCTAGGCCTGTACTTGTGCTGAAGTATTTTCTATATTTTATTCTCACTATTTTCTAGAAAATGTGTCTTCTCCATCTTTATTACGTATAGAAAAAGTTTATTAGTATATTATCTTGTGTATTCCACATTTTACTTTGTTGTACTTGTTTACCAATAGTTTATCTTTAATTCTTGCTTTTTAATATTTATATAAGTTAAATGACCAACCACTGTTATATTTGCTTGTCTTTGTGAATGAATTTAATACATTTTGTGTCTTTGTAAATTGTACTAATTGATTCCAGCTGCAGGTTCAGGCTGTGGTTTGTAATCTCCAGATGTGTTAACAAAGGAAACTTTGTCCTAAAATGACTGACATTGTTTTTGTTTGCAGGAATGTACTTGAAATGCTAACATGAAAATACATATTTAGGTTTTTAATTATAATGTTGAAAATTTCCCTCTTGATTTTGTGTTACATGTTGGATAAAAATAAATCCAGCTTTACATCACTGCTACAGTGTGGGTGACATATACAGTACCTTTTGGAGTAGCTGAATAATTAACTAAAAGATGCCAAAAAATAAAATCTACCGACTGCAAAGAAGTTCCTGTTGCAGAACCGTGAAACTCTACATGCATCGGGACTGTGTGAGCAGCACAAATCCTCTCACCGATGCTTTTCTGTTGGAGCCTCCAAGTCCCTGAGCACAATGCATTACAGACAGGTAAATTCATAAAATCCGGAATAACACTGAATAGCAATAAGTGAAAGTGACAGGATTTGAGATGAAAATGAGATGATGAAGAAGATGGGCAGAATCATTCATTTCTTACCCTGGTACATGAGCTCAAGGGGATCTTTGATGAGAAGCCCCATTTCAATTCTACAAAGGGAAGGGCTGGATTTGTTCCTATTGTGTAAAGTATGAGGTGTGCTATCCACCCACCAAAAAAAGGACATCTTTTATTAAGGTGTGACTGCGCCGTCCCTCTTCTTATTTTGGAGGGGGATGATGGTGTGGTCCACTCTCGTGTTTCTTCTGAACCCTGTCTGTTTCACAGGTCCCCAGACAGAGTCATGTAAATCTATCAAGTCATCTGAGAGAAGCACAGACTTTGGGTGTGATAATGACTTACAGGAGACGACCAACGGGGAAAAGATGTGCTCGAGACGCTCATGCATGCACATGAACACACACCAGCGCACTCTCCACACCTCCCTGCTCCAAGCTGGCTGAGTAATCTCCACACTCATCTTGTTCAAAACCCCCACATACTGTGCCAACTACAGATTGAGGTGGCAGCGCCCATCATAATGTGGTAGAAAAAAGGGGGGCTGTTGGAGGGCACTGACTGTCCTGCTGGAAGCCTGGCTTTCCTGCCTGAGTTTTAGGTCTCAGTGGGCAGCCATGGGAACGGACCAGCTAGGGTGGTAATAGAGTAAATAACTCAAATGAGGCAGAGTGAGAATTATTTCTCTGATGGGCTGGAGGGGTCCCTGCTGTGAATCTGACCAGGGGGTCCAGCTCATATGAGCCTCCAAAATATAGGGAAATAGGTCCGGGATGTTGTGAGGGAGCAGGAGGTGGTATGTCAGCAGGGATGGGGTGTGTGAGTGTGTTTAATACAGGTGATGATGGAGGGAGAAAATTGCTTTGAGCGACTCTGCAGCGACAGGTTTGGACGGACCTGAACAGCCCAAGGGATGGACAGAAGAGATTTGTGAAGATCTGTTCTGGCTAAATTGTTTTTTAAGTTTATGTGGCTTATTTAGACTTTTTTTTTTTTGCATTTATGGGTATCTAAATGTGCCCTGCGATAGGCCGTTGACCTGTCCAGGGTGTGCCCCACCTTGGACCTTGGACCCTGGCGTCCCAGTGACCCGAAAGGAATAAAGTTGTTTACGAGGATGGATGGATGGATGGTGTTTATGTGGCCTGTTTTGTCTTCTATGTATTTAAATATGCCCCCCAATAGGCTAGGGACCTGTCCAGGGTGTACATCACCTTCGCCCAACAGTAACCAGGGGGGCTTTAGGACCCCTGTGACCTTGAAAGGGATACAGTGTGCTAAGAAAATGAATGGATGGATGGAGGTTATTTAGCTTGTTGTGACCGTTTTGTATTTATGGTTATTGTGACGGAGCATCTCCGTCCCTCTGTCTGAGAGAGCACAGTCATACACACACCTACACGCTGGCGTGCATCCATGTCTTAAACAAACTCTACTGTTTTCAAACCATATTATCTTGGAAATTATCCTCCGTTTCCTACAGTCACATAAAAATATTTACTCACCGTGGCTCTGCAGAACGGGTTTTAGCCACGCCCCCTATTCCCCCTCCTTTACTGACAGTCAAACCGAGGGATTTGTTTTTTTCTGTTTATATAATTTTAATGTTAATTTTAAGACAGCTGTTTCTAATTTTTTTTCTTTAATTTATAATTTTATAGTTTAAGGGAATTAATTGTGATTGAAATTCTGTTAATTAAAATGTGAAGTTAAAGAAATAATCTAATTGAAATGGATTGTTGAAATGAAGTATGTTTTGGGACTGAGTACAATGGCTAATTGGGTGGGAGTGGTCATAAAAGGTGTTCCAGGTTAGCCATGATCCACAGCTGTTTTCATTTCAGTCAATTGCACTAAACTTCTTTAAGTGTCTGGTTTTCAGTTCATACTCGTCAGGTCATCGGCTCTGTTCTGGTTTGTCGGTTCTTGTCGTGTTTCAGTTAATTAAATATTTTAAATTCCTGCCACCAAACCTGGTCTCCTGCATTTGGGTCCTCCACCACTACCTCTTCTTGACACCCTTCTTCACCCAACAGTAGACCCTACCCAAGAGATATGGGGTATTTAGAAAATGACGGACGGATTGAATTCATATGTGCTCTTCAGTGACACAAAAGTATCAGAGGTTAGGAACTCCAGCCAGACTTGTTGCCATAGAGTTGGCAACAAGTCTGAAACTTGTAAGCTTGTGGAGCCTGGATACTAAGCACAAAAGAGACTTTAATGTCAAGGGATGATTGAAACCCACTTCAAAAATGATCCTGCAACCTTGGGCTTCAAAGCGAGGCATGTTGTTGAACTAATCCAACCAGGAAAACATATGAATACATCTTTCTTCATCAGGTGACCTCAAACTAGGTTATGTGGTCATTTCTATTCTGCTCCGACCCTCAAGTTCACAGATGCCTCAGAGCCACTGACGAGCAAACAAAGACTTCAATGACAGTCCCTCTGTGAAGGAAGCCTCTACTTATCATTTCAAAGGGACAGCCCCTCTCACCCTTCCAGCTTTATACCAGTGGACAGGGTGCACTCAGAGAACAAAAAAAGTCCAGTTGCAAAATCAGGTCTTGCAATTGAAAACATGGAACATCTGTCAATGGTATGCCGCGTCTATTAGGAGAAGGAGAAGTTAGACAGCAAAGTCATTCATAATGTAAACCACACGGTTTATAATGTTTTGACAAAGTTACATTTTCTCCTGCTATGTAAACCTTTGACAACAAGTCCATAGGGAACATGCAGATTAAAGCTTCCTTTCATTCTCGGATGATGAAAGTCACCAGAAAAATGCTCATCAAAAATGGCTAAAATCTAACAAAACAAAAAAATGACTTAGCTTTTGCAATTTTCTTCCTCTGCAATCTAATCCATTGTTTCTCCATCCCACTTTACCCCCACAGTGGTTAAATCTGAAGAGTTTTTTTTTTTTTTTCCTCCTTCCAACTTTTTCTCTGCGTGGCAGAAACTTTAACCTCGATGAAATGTCTTCTGGCAATAAAGCGCAGCTGGACAAGACATGGACACAGGGGGCATGAAAAGACAAAAGGGATTCATAAAGGAATCCACATAAATCTGCTTCACTTTAACATTACATGGAGTTCTAACAGTGATGACAGTCTTGTCTAGCTGTTTGATCCCAGTATCCATAGGGGAGAATCCGTCATTACAAATGTGCAAAAATCCTCTCAAATACAGGCTCAAAAAGCAAAGCAATCCTCTAACTATTGAATTGACTGTTCTTCTATTGAATTATGGGATGTACAATTAATTGACATAATCAATGAATTGATCTATATTCCTACAATCCTACCAGACTGATCTAAGTTTTTAATCTAATCGTCCTTTTCTATAATTGAGGCACAGAAGGTTTATTTTGTTATAATGTAAAAATAATCAAGTGTCATCACAGTTTATAATGGCAAAAAAAAGATCAAATCCTCATTATAGCCCAATGTGGGGAACACTTTGACTCTTGCAAAGACATGTGACCATACAGTATGGTATCATGTTCTAATGATGTTCCCTTATGTGGAAAAACAACAGTGGGATGAACCTTATCAACCTAAAATGTGAACAGATTTGACATTAATTCTTGTTTACTTGTTTGTTTGTACTCATATTTAATTTACACTTGATTATCTTGCAAGACAAGATAAGCTTAGATGAGATCAAAAGAAATCAAAACCAACTGTGAATCGTATCAGCAACCACAAATTATGATATTAATTAAATCTTTGTTAAAACGTATCATTGTATCTCTGAGTATTTTATCAATGTACTGTTATATATTGTGTTTTTACTTAAATAAACTGCTTCTATGTTTTATCTGTTTTTGTCTTTTATCTGCCAACCGCCAGTGCTGTTGTAATCCATCATATTTACATCGTTGTCTGAATACTTATCCATTAATATGCACTGTCCCTATCAAGCAAAAGATAAAAATGACCGAGGTACCAGCGTTCCGTAAAAGAAGCTCAGCTGGTGGTTGCAAAGCCTACAGTAAGGGAGAGTTTATCGAGAGAATAAATTCCTGTGATTGACTGGATTCTAAGGTGGATAGGCAATAAGCCGTGTACCATACAGGTAGATCTGGATGAAATGAGAATTTTAAAGTCCCATCTGATATAGGAGCTGCAGCGTTAGGTCTTGTCTGCATCAAAACACGAGACAAATAACGTGTCTGAACCTTCAAAAGTTGAGTTGAAACAAAAGCATTAATATTTTCTTGGATATTAATGTTAGTTTTTAATTATCTTTATCAAAATTCCTGCAAATATATAGAAAAAGCACATGGATTGACATATGTGTTGCAGAGCCTTCTCCATTCAGATGGTGTAAATATGACTTCTAACAAAAGAGTCTATATTTAGGAAGGTGGAGAAGAGAGGTCAAAGGCAGGAAAAAACAGTATCATAAATGTTGGAAATATTGATTAACAAAATTATGTTTATGTGTGGGCCTTGAAGCCAGTGTCACCTCTCTCACCTCCCCCGAGAGAGATTCACTCAGCTTCATGGAAAGTTACTGGAATGTCTTTGTCTTAGTCCTGTGCTCGGACACGACTATAGGGCATAGCTGAAGAGTTATGACCTCTGACACAGGACCCCTGACTGTCGTTGCCTAGCAACGGCCACGCTGTATAAAAGTGCATGTCTGCGTGTGGGGGTCAGAGCTCCCATGAGGTAACTCCGTGAAGTTGTCTCGTCGGATCTCTCCTCGTTGCAAAGAGTCAATAAAAGTGACTAAGATCAATAAGGCCTGGTTCTTGGATTTTTTTAGGAACATTTATAGAAATCTTTTTAGGAAAAAAGTCATTCTTGACAATAAACAACTCAAGCTTTTTGAAGTTAAGTTGATTTTATGCAAAAGTACCTGTAAATATTAGAGCTCTGTGTAGAATAATCAGAACTAATGCTAAATTATTTTTCACTGGTTCCATTAGGAAGTACAGTTACAGGACAAAAAAATCAGCTTTATTTAACTCCAATATATCAATCTGATAAACTAAATCTATCCAATTTAAGTATAAAAGAGAAAACAGATTTCTCAAAAAGATTAAAACCAAACATTTTTAAGGGAGGTTTATATTACTATTAAGATTATTTGGTATTTTAATGCCCATGCCTGTGGATGTTTGCCCAAGCGCCTGAAGTTGTAGATATTGAGTGTCATGACTTCTTCATTACATTAATCTTTTAAAACAAATGTTTTAAAATTTCTCCATCTCTCAATTTCACTTTTCATCCTCCGTAGTACAACATTTATTAAAGTTCTTGACTGGCTATGTTTGTCACTATTGTGTTTTTAAGAAACAATTACGTTTGAAAGTTATCAGAAGTTTATTTATAGCTTGTTTCCTGAGTTTCTTTGTCTCAAGCTCAGTGGGTGGACACAGATATACTGGAAAAATAGAACCTAATTTGAAAGCAGAGTTCTTGGTGTCAAATGTTGATTAAAACAGAAAACTATTCCCTTACATCTGATGTGATGCTGCTGCAGCGCTGTTGTACTGTTCAAAAAACCATTTAAAATGCTTTTACTCTCTCTCTGTTTCTTTTTTTCTTTCTAAGAAATGTAAGATATAAGTTGTTTGAATAGGAAAAACACCTGAATACTCTTGGCCTTTGTCTGCTTTTCACCCAAAGGGTTGCCTTGTCATGAGACAACCACTTTTGCTCCAGGACTAGATATTTCTGACAACCATGAAAGTTCTGTCTAGTGGTTTATGGTGGAAAGGTAGTGTTAAAAAAAATAAATAAATAAATAAATTAAGTATCTAAACTATTCAGATAGACCAAGTTACATTTTAACTTACATCTGATGCCATACAAACCTTTCCCTTCTTAATTGAAGCACATTAAAACACTCTGCAAAAGCAGGCCCCTAAGAATTTGGTTGAAAAAATGTTTATCCCATTGAAAAATCTTCTTGGAAAAAAAATCTATTAATGGGTTAGAGAAGTTGTCTTACCAAGAAAAATTCCACACATGGATTTTTTCTCCCTTAAAAAGCATATTTTATTTTTTTTTCCCTTAAAACATGAGTACTTTCTTAGGCTTTAGTTGTTTGCAGTTCAAAAGTAGGTGGTGGCTGTTGAAGTTAGAACAGGGTTCTTCCCAAAGCAAGGCAGTTCCAACTCCCATGTAAATTTGTCCATCTTTACAAACAAACTTATCTTTTTAAAATAAGCTTTCTGGTAAAGCTGCTTGATATTGATATATAAATGAATGAAAAGTCTATCTACACCTCACGTGTCTCAAGGGCTTTTGAGCTGGGGTTGAACAGTGACCTGTCCCTACCTCATCTGTGATGGCAGGAAGAGGCTTTGGCTATGTCTGTAACTCTGTTCAAGATATGGCTAAATGTTGCGAGAACTCTGTAAGGCATATAAGCAATCTGAACAAGAGTGACAACTCATATGGAAATGATGGTTTCGTTCACCAAAAACATACATGTTGTGTTTGTTTTTTTTCTTAGGGTTTAGCTCCACGAGACCATGAAATTAAATACATAGTTTTCATCTTAACAAAACTAACGAATAACATTTCTCTTCCATATAAGGCAAAAAAAAGGAAAAAGGTCCTCCACCTTTCGGGATATAAACAAAGGGCATTTTGCAAGGACGCAGTCTGACAATTGGGCCCACTTGTTTGACAGCTTGAAGGGGTCATGCATGGACTTTATTTTTATTTCTTCCATCCCAGGAGATATTTGTCACTCTGGCTCTCTAATGTAATTACAGTTGTTTGCCTTCTATTGTGTCTGTGCATGTTTGTTTGTCGGCAACCTTTATTTCCATCCAAACTAACACCAAACATCATCTGCTTAATGGTGATTGAAATACTGTTGCTGCCTGTCTCAGCAACCACTTAATGTCAACATGTCAAAGGTATCAGGGGGGAACTAAGTCCAAAACTACTGGACTGTCAAATCATAAACGCCACAGGGAACAGATTTCCCAGGGATCTGCGAGCAATGAAAAGAATCAGCAGAGGTTTTGACAGGGATTTCATTTGGCATCGCTCATGTCTCCAAATTAATCCTGCCACAAAATTATGGTTTCTTTTCATCCCCAAAGTCCCATTTCCATGGCTACAGTGTGAAGGAATCTCTGAGAGGAGAGCGTGTTCGGAAGTCAAAAAGAACGTAGAGGCGCGATGTTGCTCTTTGACTAAATTTACTGTTTCAACTCAGACAAGAAAAAAGGAGGAAAAATCTAATCTGAACAAAGAGAAGATTACGTTTTAACAGAGATTTCATTGTTTCTTTTTTCTTGTTAAAAGGGAATGAAAGAAAAAAAAAGAATTGCTCTGACAGAGAGATTCATTGGCTGGCTAGTAATTAAGCTACAAGTCAGACATTTTAATTACTCCTGTTTTTTCCATCTCTTTCGCTCTCTCTGATGATGGTACAGCAGTTTGCAAAGAAATGGACCATTAACTATCTAGGAAAGCAGATAGGCTGAGAGAAGCACATTTTCACTTGTTCTTCTGCACAGAGTTGCTTCCAGCATGCACCCCATTCTACATTTTGGGAAGACACATCTGAAAAACGACAGCTTTTGTGTTGCAAATGTGTTTGTCAGTCCTGTTAAAAGCCATGTTCAAACTGTCTGCTTGCCTTCATTTTTGCAAAATTCCGCTTTGTACTCAGCTTTATGAATTGAACCATGGTGCATTGTTTTTCTCTATGTTGGGACTTTGTGCTGTGGGTACGTTGATTCATAAGAATTTAGACTATCCAGAAGGTCACGGAGGAATCAAAAGCAGAGAGCAACGTGGGGAAAAAACAAGGTTTGTACTTATTTTGCTGTTTTAACTGTGTAATTTCAACCAGAAAATTGTCTGTTCAAAAAGTGCAAAGTTACAGCGAAGCAAGCCAAATAAAAGAGAAAAATAGGTTATTTATCCCTGCACAGCCAAATACAGGAAAATGCAGTCTGACAATCATTGAGCAAACAAACTAAAATTAATAACAAACTTGCTTGTGAAACTTTGGGGTAATTTCATTGAGGTCTACCTCACTTAGACTACCTCACTTACGTCAGTCTACACACCACTCATTAATTAAGCCTTCACTTTAAACCAATAGCTAAATTCCACACCTTCTGTTCTCAGCCAATTACAATATTATTTCTGCTTTTAAATTCATGGACATTTATCTATCTACATTTCACATAGTTTTGCTGGCCCTCCTCCGCCATTCTCCACCTGGACTGTATGGTGTCGTGGACAAGCCTCTCTACCACCATCAGTGTCCAAGCCCTGGGGTTTATCAATCTATGGGTCAAGCTTCTCCCACCAGAATAAAGATGTCATCTGCCCAGAGCCTAACCACCAAAAGACTATGAACTAATTCATGCACATTTTGTACAATAAATACATCTTTATGTGTATTCCTAAGATCTATTTTTATCAAAATGCCTTTGTCCCAACTACCCTTATGGAAGGATACTGACTCTGTGGGCAAACCTGTACAAGGCACGCATATCGTACACCCCGGATGCTCTTAAATCACATTTTCCATAGTTCTTGATTCTTGTTTCAAATAAATAATGTAATATTTGTGTAGTACCTCTCAAGCCCTGCTGTAGTTCAAAGTTCTGTGTGGAAATGGCAAAAAACCAGAAGATTTCACACAAATAAGCATGAAAAATATGAAAGATAATGGCCTAAAGACAAAAATATAGCAACATGGTAGAGCATCTGAAACAAATATACCAGAAAAAAAGTATTTCATTATGATCTATTAGTGAATTTTTTTTTTATTCTTTTCTATTGTTGGATAATTTAATATATCAGGCAATTAAAGCAAATGTATTGATTAAGAATGTGTTTTGTCTTGTATTAAACACAATACTAAATCATGAATCTTTTATAAATGGCAGGATCCAATATATAAGGTTTACAGCATAATTTATGAAAATAGACTCTCACCTGCAACTTTACTGGGTACTGAGTTGGACCCCTATTTTGTCTACAGAACTGCTTAATTCTGGGGCATAGATTCAACAAGGTAATGGAAACATTCCTTAGAGGGTTTGGTCGATTTTGAGATGATAGCATCACACAATTGCTGCAGATTTGTCGGCTGAACATCCATGATGTCAATCTCCCGCTCCTCCACATCCTAAAGGTTCTCTATTCGGTTGAGATCTGGTGACTGTGGAGAAAATTTGAGTCCAGTGAACTCATTGTCATGTTCAAGAAACCAGTCTGAGAGGATTCCAGATTTATGACATGCAGCCTTATCTTGCTGGAAGTAGCATTAGAAGATGGTACACTGTGGTCATAAAGGGATAGACATGGTCAGCAACAATACTCAGGTAGGCTGTATTGCTGAAACCATGTTCAGCTGGTACTACGGGGATCAAAATGTAGAAAGAAAATGTCCCAAACACCATTACACCACCACCACCATTGATACAAGGCAGGATGGATCCATCCTTTCACACTGTAGAAATGGAGACTTGTCAGACCAGAAAAGGTTTTTCCAATCTTCTATCGTCCAGTTTTGATGAGTCTGTCTGAATTGTAGACTCAGTTTCCTGTTCTTAACTGACTGGAGTGGTACCCAGTCTGTTCTTCTGCTGCTCTAGCCCATCTGCCTCAAGGCTGGATGTGTTCTGCGTTCAGAGATGTTCTTCTGCAGACCTCAATTGTAAACAGTGGTAAATTGAGTTACTTACTATCAGCTGGAACCAGTCAGGCCATTCACCCCTGACTTCTGACATCAACGAGGCATTTAACCCGCAGAACTGCTGTTTACTGGGTAGTTTTTTTCTCTTTTTGAGACCATTCTCTGTAAATCCTAGAGACGGTTGTGGGTGAAAATCCCAGTAGATCAGCAGTTTCTGAAAGATTCAGACCAGCCTGTCTGGTACCAACAATGTTCAACATCACTTAAGTCTCTTTACTTCCCCATTCTGATGCTCAATTTGAACTGCATCAGATTGTCTTGCTTGATTGACCCTTGACTAGATGACTAAATGCATTGAGTTGCTGCCATGTGATTGGCTGATTAGAAATTAGGTGCTCCTAATACAGTGGCCAGTGAGTATCTCCCACCCTCTGCGGGGTGCTAGCTGTTTCTAGCACTCCGCTTTACTGGACTGAGATGTCTGAGGTCTTTCCAGGGATCTGCTGTAGCCACTCCAGTTTGGAGGTTACAGCTCCGAGTGCTCCAATTACCACGGGTACCACTGTCATTTTCACCTTCCAAGCTTTCTCCAGTTCCTCTCTGAGTCCCTGGTATTTCTCCAGTTTCTCATGTTCCTTCTTCTTGATGTTACTATCACTTGGTACTGCCACATCCACCACAACAGCTTTCTTTTGTTCTTTGTCCACCACTACAATTTCCTCAAAGGCTAACAAGCATGTAGTTAAACTTTATATTAAAAAAACCTACATTAACAGTAAAAAAAAGAAAATACTTGTTGGTAGGTAAATTTTCTGAGAAAAAAAATGTATGTTTCGCAGAGGCGTTGATATAGATTTTACAGAATAAAATTCAAAATACATAACAAACACCCTGTTCGTGGAGGTATGTGCTTCAAAACATAAATTCCTGTTTGTGAGCACGTGTGTCGTTAACGTGGTCCAGTGAGCCTGACGTTGAGCTGTGTTTGATCTTAATCTCCATCTACATTCCGACGATGCTGTCACCATCCATCACATGCTCGCACACACTGCCACATGTCAGGGGGAGGGGCTAGTGACAGCCCACCTGGGGGAGGGGGGCTCATGAATAATAAAAAAATAGAAGCACAGAAAAGTCCAGGTAGGAGAGCACATGTACACACGCTCACACCAAACGCAGGTCTTCTATATAACCTCGCCTCCCCCTGTTCTCCTTACCCCCGCCTCCTCCTGCTGCCTGCATGTTTATGCATGGAACCCTGTTTCATATGTATCGGCCACATCATTCCCCCTGTTGTCACGGGAACTGATGACACAGGCTGCATTAAGAATGATGACCCGCCTACAGATTGCTGTGTTGGTACACACAAACACACATTGTTGCATACAGAATCAGAGGCACACAAACAGACAACAAACACACACAAACTAAAAACCGTTCTCAGGGAGGCCAGGTAGCACTCCCACTCACGCACACCATCAAAAAATGTGGCGCGATTACATTTTAAAACAATATTAAAAACTGTAACAAATAAATAACAAACTAAATTGTCCGTCCCAAACAATTCCAACATATATGCAGTAGCCCTGCACTGACCTTAGCTAGTCAAGCTGAAATATTTATGCAGAGAACTATTGGCTTTACTGACAATTTACATCACATTTTTACCAACATAAACAGAATAGTCAAAGAAAGTATGGCACCAGTGTTATTTTACAGCTGACTGCCTTTGGCTATTATTTATTGTAGATTGTTTAATGTTTTTTCTTGTATGGTTGCCACTACTTTTGAATTCTGCAACATAATAGGTAGTCAGGAACATTTGATGTAGCTGTAGCTGATGTAACACAAAAAGCTACTTTCACACCTGTAATGTCACGGGCATTCAAGAATAAATTTAAACTTCCATTCTTGAACACAAATTTAGCCCATGGAGTTCACACTACCCAATACTAGGGAATGTCCACAACCTACAGTTGGAAGAAATCTGGTGCAAAATATCGAGCCGTGCTCCCCACCATGTGAAAGACTTAGTGTTATATAATAACGGTCAGGCACATACCACTCCAATATAATTTCTACTTCACGATCAGTTTACAAGCAGCTGCCCCTTCCGTGAATTAAAAGTGACAGCAACCATATTTATGCATGTAAAACCTGAATACAGCTGTAGAAATTTGTGCAGTGTGGCATTTTGAACACAGAAGTGTAACTTAAGAAATAGAGTAGCTAATATCTCGTTATCAATATGTGATCAAATTATATCACACATACTTAGCTAAATGTACAAAGATCAATAAAGAAAAAATTAACAAGGCAAATATACAAGTATGCCCTTACATCTGGCCCTGTCTTACGCCGGGTTCACAACACATGCAGAAGCGCCGCGAAGCTTGTACAATTAATTTGACATAATTTATCTTGACTTGTCGCTGCCTGTTCTTTGGCTCTCTCTCTTTGATTGTTGTTTTTAGACATCCAAAACCACAACCCCCCATAGTTGGTTCATTACATTTCTGTTTTTTCAGTCACATTTCGTCACAAAAACTCAGACAACTCAAGATGCTTTTATGAAACCGTTGCATTCAAACGTGCTGCAGGAACTTCCCAAGAGGGGAGCGCAGCCAGCCCTTGCGCTATACCACACACACTTAGACGCGCACACACTCACAGGGCGCCTGCATGGAGAAATGGCATCAACTGAGTCAGAAGCAGCTCAGAAATATCCTGGTAATAGTGGAGGATAGTTATTATCCAGAGCAGGTGTTTATTTTAGATTAAACCGGCAAATTCTGGATAGAGACACCTTCTTGCACTTAACTGATAAAGGAGGAAACACATTTTTTTTTTTTTTTTAGGCACAGAGACTGAGTGCCAGTCTACATGTAAACTTTCCAGTCTATTGTTCTGGATGAAAAATAAATGAATGGAAGCAGTGTCTGTTCCATGCCACTTTGTTGTGTTTCCATGTGCTGTATGTACCATGCGTTACAGTGTGGTCATATTTATGTCAAAACTCTACGCAGAATTAAGACATCTCCGTGAGCGCATCAAGCATTCGGCGCAGATTATTTAGACCCTCGCGATCACTTCTTCCTCCTCTGCCAGCAGAAAAACGTGAGCGATTGACTACTTCCGTGTGCATGAGCTGGTCTCTCGAGCACAAGTGATGCGCACACCAGTGGCTCTGCTTTCTGATCGCGCAAGGGAAAAATGAGTTTTTCGGGGCGGAGACAGATCGCGTCACCCGCTTTCTTCTGATTGGTCTATTTTAGGACGACGATGCCTTCTAAACCCACGTAGACAGAAAGGAGTTTGACGATGAGGCTGTAGCCTAGCTGTAATGCAGAAACATTGTAGGGGCAATGACATATCTGGCTTCAAAGAACAACTGAGACTTTTGAAATACTGTGTTCTCCCTTATCCGCGGGGTTTAGAAACCAGAGACCTCTGTAACTACGGCGGGGTTTAGAAACCAGAGACCTCTGTAACTACGGCGGGGTTTAGAAACCAGAGACCTCTGTAACTACGGAGTCCCCGTCCCCGTCTCACCCTCCACCACCCACGGCCGAAGAATGTCCATTACCGATCCGTAGTCATCAGAAACACTTCTGATCATGCTTTGTAAACATTTATTAATAAACATTAGAGTATTGCTCAGCATGAAACGTTTTTTAATGTAGAACAACAAACTGTGTACTTTATATGAACTATCAATCTGTGCTTTCTTCATTATTTAAGTGTCAGACCTATATTATACAGAATTTTACATTTTAATCCATAATAAACGTCTACCCTGGATGAGAATTATCTGGCGTAATTATAAGGATATTTTTGAGATGAGATGTATAGAGACCAATATAATGAAGGAGGAAACGAGTGAGCAGAGGCAGAGTCTGCGTGAGCGCATATACCAAAAGTGTCCTGCGTGCGCACGCTCACTGAGATTCTGCTTGCGCGTGCGCATCACTCGTGCTCGAGAGACCAGCTCACGCACGGGGAAGTAGTCAGTCGCTCGCGGGTCTGGATTGAACTGCTTGATGCACTCGCGGAGATGTCTTATTTCTGCGTGGAGTTTTGACGTAAATATAACACCATATAGCTGAGAGGGAGAATTCAGATTAGGATCCACCAGACTCAGTAATGATGATCCACTAAGAATTTGTTTGATATAGAATTTGTCCATCATTTCAGTTAGTATAACTTGTGTTGAAGACTGATTTTCTAAATGAAGCCTTTATATTCAAGAGCCTGGCACACTGGAAAACATTATATTTGTTTAAATAAAGGAAGGGGGGGGGGGTGTCACTCCACTGAATGTTAGTAATATAAAGTCAAGGTAATAGAATTAGTCAACAAGACAGAGCTGTGTGCTGCAAATGACTCAGGTCATGGACCTGTATAGTATTGTGAATAGAGCTTATATGCCCCCTTTAATGAGGCACTTGCTAACAATCTGGTCTTGAACACATATTTTTTACAATCTGATGAAACCATTACCAGCATAGCCTGCCAGTTGTCAACTTCTTCATATTCTTTACATTTAAAATTATGAGTAAATATCTCAAGATGAGCTGATGAGTCATCAAAATTTAAAATGAAGTTTTAAAGTCATTTCAGGATTTCTAAGGGCAAATTTATAACATTGAAGTATTTTTGTCAACTCTGTGCATTGATTGAGTTATAAAACTATTTACGTTTGTTCTGCACGAATATGCGTGTGTTGAATGTGTGAATGCGCATAAAAATATTTTTTAAAGCTCTGTTAGAAAAGAATAACTACAATTGCTCAATGGAATTCCAAATGACAAAATGAAAATCACAGTTATTTTTTCATTGTGCAAATAAGTATGTATTTTTCATCATAATTATTTTTTATATTGTTAGTGACTGCAATTTTTTCTCGCAAAAGGTCAATTATGCAATATTATTGTTCTGCTAATTGATATAATCGTAGTTATGCAAAAACAAAAAAGCATATGATATCCCCTTTTAAATCCAAAATTTACCATCTGATTCAAGGGTTTACACATGTAAAATTGTGTGCAAAACAATTTGCGTGTACAAACATGACGCAGTTGATTTACTTACATGAAGTATAGAGTAATTTATCCTTTTAAGAGGAAATTATTTCATGCAATTCATTTAGAACTTTTGCTGTCCATGAAAATGTAGTGTAGGCAATTACCCATGAAAACATAAAGAAGTTTATGCCAACAGATCGCCGTGGCACACGTAATGTGATTTATTAAATCGTTAAACACAATCACTTTACTTCTTTGGCACGCCTGAAAAGCAGGTGCTAACTGACCCAACTTAACTCACAAGTGGTTGCAGTCATTGCTGCAAAGAGGAAGTGCTGACACAGTGAATGAAACAACTTTCCTTTCATGCGAATCTAAACAGGTTTGAAACACCAAAGGCCAAGATTATGAGACCTGTCCCCTTTCCACTGTTACAAGTTATCAGCTTCTGAATGAGTTAAGGGATGATCTAGAACCAGTCAAGGTGATTAAAGCTGAAAGAAAATTTCTCTTTCTCCCTCTTTCCAGAGTCACAATTTTCATTGGATGTACTCTTTGGGCTGGTAATACACAATACCTTCCTCTTCTCCAGCTCTTGCCTCTCTCTTGGCCTGACTTAAGCACTCTGGGACTCCCCTTGCAAAGACATTATTGACACAGGCTGACCATCTATGTGCTGTAAAATCCTCAACATCCCAGTTCTTGCACTCTCTCTTAATTGCATTAAATAAGGTTTTGAATTCCGTTTTTTTATTTCAGCTGTTTGTGCAGATTTTCAAACATTCTTAGCGGATTACCCACAAATCCAAAAAACAGAAAAAATGCAATATATTTGCATCTGTTCACAATTTCACAATTTTCAAAGGAAGCCTTTCACTCTGGCTCTATGTTTGTTCATTTATGAATACACGTTTCACTGTAGCATTTTGGATGATTGGACCTTACTTCCTAATTCAGATTTCAGTTAGCTAAATAATAAAAATTTGTCCTATCTAGTTTTTACAGGAATCTAAAAACACTTAAAACAAACGAGGTCACATCGGGCATGTGTACGCTCAAAAATGCACTAAACGTTGGTCCTTGATCACGCATATTGTCCACGGTAGGGCTGGAAATCACTGGGTACCTCACGTTATGATGCAATACATCACTCTTAATATTGATGAAATCACGATACAGCAACAAATGGTTAAAAAAAATCATCTCTGATAACTTACAATATATAGGACAAAAACTTTTTTAGGAAAATTCATCCACATTACTTTTTTAGCTTGAACATCATAATACGCAACTTCTTGTGCAACTAATAATACAAAACAAATAATATACACTTTAGAGCAACATTGCTGAAATCAGTAATACTCTGTCTCTGACCATTATTGACACCAATTTAATTTGAATTATCTGTCAAATTCAGTGTTAACAATAGTTAACATGAACAGCAGAACAACTACTTTGTGCAAAATTACAAACAACAGAACAAAACTTCAAACTTTTTCTTTCACAGCTCTATTCTGATATATGGAAGGCTGAGTCATATAGTTAAGTTCATGATCCATGAATCTATTATTTATTTTCAAAAAGTTACGTGAATGAAAAGTGACGCCATTTATACGTCATTACCAAAGTAGTGTCCCTGATTGGTCATAGTTGAACCTGGTTTAACTTTTGTTCAATGGCCGCATGTTTTACTTGTAAAGCTAAACATGAATGTGCAACTTTTGAACGTGAAAACTCACATTTACGCGTGTTTACTTTATATTGGAAGTGGTCACTAAAACACGCCGTGCATGTAGCTTCAAAGATACATTTTGAGTCAAACAGGGCTAATTTTGATGGTAATAAAATTAAAAACTTGAATTATCTGTAAATATCAAGCAGTTTAAAATATGAACAGAATGATGACATGACTTAGGCAGGCATTAACTTTCAGGATACCGAGCTTGTATATCTATTTGAAAGTCCGCAGAGACAGCTGCTTTGTTTTCTGTGGCACAGACACACCAAGGTGTGTGTGTGAGGACGGGGGGGGCTTTTTTGTGGTGTCTCTCTGTCGCCCGCTCTCTTTGCTGTCACAAGTCCCTGTAATGAAGTTTTTCCTTCTTTTATTCTTTTGTAGTCAAAATGAAAGATGCCAACGGATACTTCTTTTTTAAACCGTGTTCCTTCTCGCCATTTCAAAAGATCTGTCTGGAAGGAGAGAATACATAATGTATATAGCAGACAAGCAGGAAAAAAAACATAATATGAATAATTAATCTGCTACAATGCATATGTATAAACATTTCCATATCAAATAAATTTCATTTCTGGTGTTATGCCTATTTTTTTTTTTTTTTTTTTTTTTTGCTTTGAATAGTCAGTTACTCATAAGAGTGTCTGATCATTTGCAGCAAGATGGTCTCTTATTAGTGTCATGATCAAATGACACTGGTGGAGGCCCGGGCACATGGGGGTGCGGTGGGGAATAGAACATAAATTGAGCGTAGCCTTCAAAAGTTCACAGTGAATGCTCATTCAGAGCGAGGCAGAGTACAGAAGAACTTTCTGAGGATTTTATGTACAGGAAAGTTTTTGCTTGACTTTTCTTGCATGTAGAACATTGTTATTTGTTGTCAAGCAAAGAGGGAGTCAACATTTATGCAATATGCAGAGTTGGTCATTCTGAAACAAACAATTTTTTTGTTGGTTTGTTTGTTTTCTAACTGCTGATAGTGTAATAGATTTTACAAGGAAAAAAAGACAGTTTAATGAAATACTTTGTGCTATAGAACCTAAAAAAAAAACAAAAACAAAACAAAAAAACTTTTACTTTATTTGGTAATTACTGATTCACTGCCAAGACCAGCAAAATTGATCATATCTTCAAACCACATCATCAGGATTAGTTAACTTGCATTCCTATATTTGAGGCCAAACTGAAAAATTCAAATGCAGTTCCACAAATAATCACTAAGTGCAGGTTTCAGAATTGATCCACCTCCTAAAGACTTCCATCATATAAACCAGGGGTTTCAAACTAATTTTGGTTCAAGCGCTACATTTACCCATTCTGATTTCAAGTGGGCCTGACCAGTAACATAATGCCAAAAAAAAAAAAAAAAAGGCTATGGTCAACTTTTTACCTGTAGCTTTGTTTCTGTTTTGTCTTTTTATCAGTTAGCAAAAATGCCTTACACAACATAGCAGCCTAATCACTTATTGGTGTAATAAGAGCTGTTATTATTATTATTATCTTTCTGACAACAACATTTTACTACACCTGATAATGTTATAGCAACTTAACAGATGTTGCAAAAAAATTTTGTTAGTTTCTTATTTTTTTTGTTATGAAGGTTCTTTTCCTTTGCTCCCCCTAGTGGCGGAATTGCTTGCTGCGGTCATTTCTTTAAATAACCATAACTCGCCACAGGAATCGAATCGTCTAGAAACTTATTTTGTTCTTTTGTTTTTTTTTCTCCAACATCCTTATTTTTATCTTTTCTCTTCAGGACTGGACCAGCTTAAACCATCTGGTGGGCCAGATGCATCCTGCAGGTCAGATGTTTGCACCCTTGATATAAGCAGTTAGGCCCAATACAAATTCTTCCCTTCTCCGTTCCCCTACATTTAAAGGGGCAGTATAAGTGCAAGTTGTGTTGGGAATATTTATTATTTTTTAAATTTCACCCTGCGATCAAAGGGTAAGCCAGTTCTCCATCGCGACGCACTGGGAAGCGCTTTTCTTCACGTGGATGCGCTCTGAACCACAGATGTTTACATTTAAATGTAAGTAATTACTTTTTTTGTAGTATGACCTTTTTTAAAGTTATAACACAGCTGCTGTCATGCATATTCAAGCACTGGAAGCTCTGTGCTAACGCTTGTGGGCCGACAGTTATTAGTGAAGTTATTGAACAATAGAGACATCCAAAATATGAGATACTTTGAATTAGAAGGGAAAAGTGCTAGGGAGAAGGAAAAATTTGGATTAAGTCTTACAGTATGACTTTGAACACTTTTAAATGTTTATTGCTTTAATTTATATTCATAAAGTTGGGAGTGGGGTTAGCCGGCTGTATTGAATTTTTTTTTTTTTTCTTTCACTTGAGTTTGAGTTGAGAGTGGACCAAACCAACCAACTAACCACCAACTTTTGGAACAATACACTTGAGCAGAGCAAATACTTGTCAACGTGGCCACAGTTTGGCTCCAAACCATGAATGATGTCAATAATTTTGGTTAATTCAATATCGTTGATATTTGTGGAAATAACAAGATTATTGTCGTAATATTTAACAACTTGACACACTTTTTCTCATTTATAATACAAATATAAATTGTGTTTACTATCAAATTGTTATTGTTAAGTTATCATGACTTGAACGATCTTGTTCATTATTGAAAAATAAAAATGAAAAACAAGTACACTGCAAAAAGTGAAATCTAAGTGAGATTAAATATCTTAAAACAAGCATATACATGCTTGTTTTTTTAATGGTAAGATTATTTTTCTCACTTAGTAGGTTTTGTGCCAGATAATTTCCCTTATTTTAAGAGTTTCTGCACTTATTTATCTCAATAAGATATTAAAGCTTGTTAATAAGATTTTATTACCTATTACGAGTAAAAACACACTTGAAACTAGAATCTCGATAGTTATAACAGTAACATCATGGTACACAACTGTATTTTCTAAGTAATAATTTTTTGTTTCAAGCAAATAAAGGCAATTGTGACTAGGGCTCTGAAATTATTGTGTTAAGCATGATTGATTAATTACAGACATTTTAGAGGGTTATTTTTTTATCACTTTAAACTCATTTTTGCGTTGGACAGTTACTTCTCGTTACTATCTCGCTCATACCATAGCATTTATTAAAACCCATTAAAGCAAAACGTTTGAAATTTTAAAACCATAACTTAACAAAAAACAGGCAGGAAAATTATTTTGGAATAGATCAGCATGAGGGACGGATATTATTACCCGGAGGGTTGGATTTAGTCCCCGGGCCTTGACTTTAACACATGGTGGTTAAAGGAAACTATAAAATCACTCTCACGTACTTTCTTCTGTCTTGCTGTTGTGATAAACTATGGAATAAGGAGTATCACATTTTTTATTACGGTATAAGAATTTTGTGTTTAATATTTTTTTGATTTCTCAGGAAAGTGTTCCTATTGTTTTTTGATGCAGTAAATTAGAACATTCTGGACCTGATATTTTTCTGGTGGTCTTTTTAATTTTGTCATTTGTTCAAAATTGGAAGAAAATTATCCCTCCATGATTTCAAATTAAAGGTTGGAAGTCTTTTACAATAATACAAAAATAATAAATAAATAATAAAGCTATCTTTTTAGCTTTAATGTGATCTTTTATTACACCACAAACTAAAAAAATAACCTAAAGATTACGATTTTTACTGCAATTATTAGGTTAAAAGTATTCAGATTAAAATCAATTCATTAGATAAATTATTACTGTTCACAATTAATTAATCACACAAAAAAATCATCAAATGACAGCACTAATTGACAATGACATAATTTTCTCTTTCAAAACTCATTAAAAAAAATAAAACAAACAGAAATCATATCTAGTCCATTGTTTTATTGTCAGCAATGCTTATGAATCCTGATGTGTGATCAGTACATTACCCAACAGCGCAGGGTAGTTTCACGAATTAAATTTTGTTTTTTAACATCTAAAATAAACTTTGTGGGACTGACCTTTTACATTAATACATATTTTTAATATACTGTATAGCTTTTGAGTCATGACTCAAAAAACTATGAATATTATCGGGTTTAAAATGTTCATAACATGTAAGTTACCCCCATTTCATTATATGGTACGTTCCAAATCAAAATGCGCCAAAAAAAGAAAAAGTTGGGTGACCGTTTTTTTTTCCCTTCTGTATGTTAAGAACCTAACTAGCTAAACATTTGCATCTTGGAAGTTTGTGCCTTTACAAGTCCACCACATTCCCTGCGCCATGGATGGAGATGACCGGGCTTTTTAAAAGTATGGATCCAACAACTACAGATGGACCAAGAGGTAATGTGGAGTTTTGCAGTATTAGTGAGCTAAGGTATAGCATGCTAGCTAAGTGGAAGTTTTACTTACTTACATCGTTAATTTGGACTATCGATTGTTAATAAGTATAGATTAACAACCACATTTTAGTATAGAAAACAGAAAGACAGTTATCTAAGTTTAACTTTAGCTTTTAGCTATGGAAAACAAAGTCCGCTAGCTTGATGCTAGCTTATTATGGGTTTTCCCATAGGGCGGCTAATGCTAACGCTCGTTCAACCTAAACATACATTGCTGACCACATGCAGGTAGCTTTATATACTCAGTAAGCATGTATTTTTCAAGCTGTTGAAATAAATACATCGTAAAGTAACCATTTGTGGTCTAAAATACCGTTTTTTCCCTCATAATTTATTCTTCTTCTGGAATAAAATGTAATGCTTTAGCGCCATCGCCCCCTAGTGGCCAAACTGAAGTACCCTCTATGAGAGGTAGAACATTCGTTTTTGTAATTAGAGTCAATGAAGTCTTTACCATTTTAATGATCTGCACATTTTTGCAGGAGCTTCTATGTTTGAGAAAGCATGTAACACAGTATAGTGTTAAAATCTCATGTTTTATTATTTTATGAGTACATTTAACAGTATGTGAACTGCGTTAGATTAAAATGAATATTTCCAATACATATTGACTATTCATTTATTTCTACACACATATGTCTAAATGAATAAACAGTGTAAATTCAAAATTGAATTGACTTGATTATAGTGGATTGACATAAGTGAAATTAAACATCAATAAAACCAATAATTGGCAAATAGTGATGAAGTAATTGAGGGTGAGTGCTGTCCAAATTTAAATATTTTTTTTTTCCACATCTCTCTGTTTGGAGGGCTAAATGTAGGTGTAGGGGAAGAATTCAGAGCATTCAAACTGGTTAAGATGGGCTCAGACTAGTAATCTTTTTCTTATCATCATCATATCATATATTACCTTTTCTTTCTTCCAACAGCTGTTAGCATGGTTGATATAAAATCATCTATAGTTTAGTGTAAATGGCATGCAGACTTGACCTATTTATTGAGATGTTTAGACATTATATCATATATTAACATGATGGTTGTATGTGTGTTCCAGCTGTTGATATTACCACAGATACATGCTTCTCAGTCTTTCTAAAAAGAACATGCGTGATTATTTTTCCAGGGCCAGAGGACTTTTACAGAAACATGGCCATTTGGAGCCATCTGATGTTATGAAGGAACAGGATCAGACCCACCAACATTCTTCAGCCATATCCCTGCCTTAGAGATCTAAATCATGTAAGAAAATCATTTTCAGATGGTTTATGTTTAATAAGATTCTGCGAGTAAATAGTAAATCATACTCATTGTAAAATGTTGGACTTTTGTTTCTAAAAGTCACAGGACTTTGGCATTTAAATGCGATGAAGCTGATGAACAGCAAGAGTTTTATTAAATTAAAATGTATGTATTTCTATCTTTGTGTTTATGTGTCCGATGACGGATGAACGGGATTGGATCCTCAATTAAGCAAACCCCCACTTCATTCTTGAACTGAAGAATCGCTGGAGGATCTTTTTTGAGAGGGACCAGTTTTGTGGAGTTTTTTTTTTTTTAAAAAGGGATGAATCTTCCAAAGAGAGATGAAGGTAATTGCAAACTTAAGTGCAGTCATGCTCATTGGCTGTGTCAGTTTTGTGCTTTTGTACAGGTGTGTCTGCCATTTTGTCCTATAGACGTTAAATAATTGTATAAAATGTGCAGTTATTAATCCTTGTGCTCTCATAGGCATGTTAAAATTTAAAGTGGGGTCATCTGGACCCCACAAGACGGAGCTTTTATTTGCAAGGATTTTTTTTATCTTCACTGGTTTTCGTGGCAGACATAAAATCCCGTCCACCTCTATCATGGGAGGGATCACACGTCAGTGTTAGCGTGAGATCATCTGGACCCCATAAGAGAGCACAAGGGTTAACTGGTGGTGGCTAAATGTATGTACTGTAACATCCTTAAATCTTGTCATTTCTTTGTATTTTTTTAAATTATTTATTAAATGTATTTTTACAGTGAATGAAATGATGCTGTTTTGTTTTTCACAGTAAAGCAAACAGTTGTCTAGATGAAGCCTTTGCCAGACATGATCCCATCGCCTGTCGCTCCACCCAAGAAGCTAAGACATTCAAATGAGGTGATGCTTCACATCCTCCAGGTAAGATGTTTGTGCGTACACGACAGGTTTTCATCTTACTGGATCATAGTTTTTCATTTTTGCCGTCTTTTTTTCTGTTTGTGTTTCAGTCGGCAGAACACCCCAACATCTTTCTTCAATCAAGACCTTTCTTCAGTCTTGTGGTGATCGTCTGTGACACCAACCGAATAACTACCATTGGAACCATTTCTGTGCTGATCTTCAGGACGTATCTGACAGCGTGATGTATATCATGGCATGTTACTACATCTTTCACCTTACGTATCCCAAGTGTAGCAGGACACTCCTGTTTGTGCTGCAGACAGAAGACCTTATGGACACGATCCATGCCAGAGACATGACTTCCTCTAACAAAAAAGTAAATGCTATTACAACTATGTATGTTGATGTTCAGTCCAGATGTTTACAGATGTGATTGTTAAAATGTGAAGTTTTTCTACCAGTTTTCTAAGTTACAACATCATTTGTTCTGCTCTTCTTATGATGACTTTAGCCTTTCTGGAATCAGTACGGGCTTTTTTATTTTTTATCATACTTCTAGTTATGTTGCCTAAACAGACAACATTTAAGTTTCTCAGTATCCTATCACACATTCTTGTGAGATACTCATTGTTATTAAACTTACAGCACTGTTTGTAGTCATCTGCATGTCTGTTTTCAACCTAGACCAGCAATACTTGTGTTTGTTTCCAGTCATGAGCTCCTCAAATGCAATAAAGAAGTTAAAAGAAGCTGGATTCATATCTTCATTCAAGCCTGGGACTATGGCCAAGATTAATGCAGGAGTTTTACCTTAACTCAAGAATTTCAAGTAAACTATGATCCATAGTGAGAAAATAAGAGTGCTAACAACCATTTACTATTATTTTTGAAGAAAAAAAAGCACTATTGCTTTTAGTATATTTGTCTAGTTTCAAGAAACAGATCCTAATGGTTAGCATAATATCAAGATAATCTTACTAGCAAAATCTTAGTTAAAGAAAATGAATCTTAGAGATTATATTTTTATTAGTCAAAATTAGCTTGATTTTAGTAAAAAAATACTTATTTTAAGATATTTTTGGTTCTTATGAGGCTAGATATTTTTACTAGTTTTAAGAAGTCTTGACAAGTCAGATTTTCTTGTTCTGTTGGAAGATAATTTTTCTTATTTTAAGCAATATTTACCTCATTTTTGTACTTTTTTTCTTGTTTTTTTAAGAAGACTTTTTGTAGTGTAAAGGCCAAACAGCACAGGATAAGTGGATACATATGTAAGCTCAGTTGGTCTATTATCCTTGTCTAATCACAACTTTCCAGAGAATACATGAAAAAGAAATAAACAGATATCAGAAGAGGTAAATAAAGATTCAGATGAAGTGATAATAATTATAATAGAGTGGGTGGAGAGGGGAGATAAATATAGCATATGAAGCAAACAAAGCACTGATTAGACCTGGCTCAGGAGATGGCATTGCTAATTACCAACCTTTCCATCCACCTGCAGCACACAACCAAGAAATGAATACCCAGAATATACAGATAAAGCCATGCTGCACATCACACACACGGAAAAATGAAAGATCCTGGTTGGTAGTTAAATGCCCCTGCAGCAGGTCAGTTGTAGTTGACTTTTGTTTATGAGTTGGGCTTATCCGAAACAATTGTTTACTACTCAACGCACTCAACACATACATGGTGTATGCAGGTTTTTTGTCTTTACACATTCAGCAGATGGCAACCAGGTGTTTTTTATTTTAGTGAACAAGTTCTAACTTCTGTACCATTATAATCAAGGTTTCTTTAATATGTGATGGAAAGTGCAATTACAGCCTTTCGTGCGTCAGACCTGGTCTGACTGAAAACCAAGCAAAGCTGCAAAGAATATTGAGAGCATCTTGATGTTCAGAATGAGCCTTTAGAATTCTTCCTTTAGAAAAACTGGAGCTTCTTTTGAGATATTGTGAGAGCCACTCAAATGACTTGTATGTATGGCATATGGTTATATAACGCTTTAGTTCCTTCCTTCAAGGCCAATGCACACATTCACGCACCAATGGTGGAGGGTCTGCTGCAGAACACTGGCGCCAATCTATAATCACCAGGAGCAACATGAGGTTCAGTGTTTTGGTTCAGAGGATAAACTTTGGTGCATTTTGTATCTTGATCTTCACATTTCTCTCTACTAGATACGCACTTAAGTCTGCTTGATGTTTTGACCTAAAACAGACTAGTACATTTGCCAAAATTCAAAAGTGTGTGTAGTGAGGTGTTCTGGACCCAAACTGCTCTTTTTACTGTTTTTCATATGTTTAATTTAGATTCTGTCTAAAAAATAAGCAATTGATGCAACTAATTTAAAAAAAAAAAAAAACAGGATTGATCCCAGATAACACATTCGGGACATGGTTACAAATGGTGGGACCACTCTAAGGTCCAAACCATTTTATAAAAAAGTACGAATGAAGGTAAATACAGTTGGTAATTTCTCTTCAACTTTGCTTTAATTTTTGGTGAGATTTGGGTCTAAAACCCCACATTCCTGCATACACTCATCAATCGGACTAGAGTTGTTAACGTTACATTACATTTAAATAACAATTTTGGTTATATTAAAAAAATGTTTATTAAAGTTTAAGTCAACTTAGTAATTTAAAATGATTAAATTTGTCCCAACAAACTTTCCATTCATCTCAAGCATGCATATTATGCAATAAAATTTGGCAGGAAAGAAGACAGGGGCAGCTATTTTTGATGACTCATCAGACATTGAATGCAAGATTCTTTGTTGACTTTCTAGTAAGTAATTTAACTTTGTCAAACCTAAAAAAGAAAAATTAAAACAAAGCAAAAATCATTTAAATTCTTATAAGGATTTTATTACAGATCAGAATAACTCCACTAGCAAACATACGAAAGACATTTTTTAAACAATACTGTCTTATTTTACTACAAGCATGAGTGAATTTTAAGTAATAAACTTTAAAGTGAGCATTAGCCTAATTTGCTAATGAAATCCATAAGGTGTTTTTTTTATTTTATTAAACCTTTATTTTACCAGGAAATCCCATTGAGATTAGATCTCTTTTTCAAGGGAGAACTGGACCAAAAGGGATGAACACATGACAACAAATACAGTTAAAAACCATAAAATAGAAATGAAATACAATCAATATGAACATTCTGACAATTAATGAAAGGTTAACCAAGAGTGACATGTGCATATTTCTTTTACAAGCTCAGAAAGCTTTGCTTTAAAGCAATGACCTGCAATTAAAAGTTTTATGACCAGCCTTTTTGTCGCTCTTTAAAACATTAGCACAAAAAAAGTCAGAAAAAATGCCAATAAATTATAATGAATTCCAGTTTTTCAATTTAATTCAACTGAATACAGTAACAAAAAACACAGAAAATGAGAGTGAAAAAAAATGTTTTTTTTTCATAGAACACAAAAAACTAGCAAGAGAAAACAAAAAAAATAGAGTGAATGACAAGTCTTTTCTTTTTTGATTGCAAAAAAGCACAGAAAAACACAAAATATTGAAAAAAGAATCCACCTGTTTTTTTTTTGGTTTTTTTATGCATTACGCTTCCATAAATCACGTTCACTGAATCCATACCAAAAACAAAATCCATCCTGTCTGATCTTATAATAAAATAAAGATCTTCATTTTTCCCCAAGATACAATAAAAAAAGCGTAAATATGTGTCAAATTCCTGCACTGAAATGACACACAGGGAACATTGAAACACACACACCGAGCTCCTGCTTATGTATTTATTGCTGTTGCTCTCTTACCATTTTACAACACTACACAATTCAGAGCTTGTTAGCCACATTAATCAGCCATGTTTGGCCTCTCAAACAGCCAAAAGAAACCCAGCAGAGTTTCAGGCTTTTTCTCAAGCTGTGAATGGAATAGCTCTGCAATTTGTCCTGGCAGAAAACAGCATTTTGATCTTAATGAATGGCAAATGGCTACCATTAGAAGTGAGAGGGATTATTGGAAAGGGGTGGTTTATTGCATATGTGTGTGTGCGCATGTGTGTGTGCTGCCGGTGTGTTTGTTTGGCATCTTAGCGCGGTCCGCTCTGATCCTTCATTAAAGGGCTCGCTGCAGGACCTCTTCATGGGACCCTCAGAGAGATTGGCCACGTTTAAAGTCATTTCAGTCCATCTGATGCGCTCACACACTATTGAACTGAATCATTACTTCACCGACAGTGGCCGTGTGCTGCATTTTTTCATATGAAATGAACGACAAACACAAGCCTCGCATCACAGCTTGCTCATCTCGCTGCAAATGTGCTGCACTACCTATTGGGCTTCATGTGCACTAATGAGCAGCATGCACTAATTACAGTCTCCATAGGCAGAATGCACTCTGTTCTCTCATGCTGCTCCTCGCAGCCAATCACTGCACAGCATCGACATTCGCCTTAATTGCATTTAGCAAGACTCTGTGATTGGCTGCAACCGGACAGGGGAATGAAACACATTCAATGGCAGCTGGTCTGCTTGCTAATGGATCTTGCAAGTGTTTGCTTTTTGCATGCAAAATACTAAACATTTACTTCTCAGTTGCAAGCCAAGGGACTTCTGGACAGTGTGAACTGCTGATGTGATCCAAAGCTCACATGAAACACTTGAAACGTAAAACTCTGACCATTAGAATCTTTTAGACCAGGAGTCTCAAACTGGCAGCCTGTGGGACATTTTTGGCCTCAAAATTACTATTTTGCGGCCCCCGCCTTAATATGACAGTTAAATGTCTACTAAGCATGTCAACGCTTCTTTGATGATAGTTTTGTATTTTCTTTGTGATGTTTCAGCTTGCTCTAAGCTTAAAACTTTACATTTGCTATTGTCGTTGGATCTGGTCGTCAGAAAAGTTCTTAGCAACAGTTGCTAGCATTGTTAGCTCCTGTCATTTCACAGGACATGCAGGAGGTATTGCTTAGTAGTACATAGACATGAACAAACATTCTATAAGCTCGTTCTGCAGACATAAACAATGGACTAAAGATGTAGACAGTGGACGCAAAAACATATTTTTTGGCCTCAGCCAGAATCTGCCTTCAGTGGCCCCAAGGGAAATTGAGTTTGAGAGCACTGGTCTAGACACACGTACCAGTTCTAGGTTTGACCTGTACTGGTGCTGCTGGGGTTTGGGTTCTCCAGGCATGTAGAGGGTTATAGAGAGGAACGCCTGCATCTTAAGGTGAGCACAGGCGAGTCTTCCAGGTTCCTCCATACTTGTTCAAGGGACATCATGATAATGGAACACACCATTGTCTTGCATGAGGCAAATCAATCCTGAAGTATTTGTTAGGATAATGTAAGTTATGAGTCATTTATGACATACGGATGATGCAGTCTTCCTTATGCATCAATAGGTGCGTTTCCATTAATTCTGAAATTTCGCAAATTGGAATTTCAATGATAAATTCGCCTAATGGAAACGCCACAATTTCAAAAAAAAATTTGCCTAATGGAAACGCCACAATTTCAAAAAAAGTCGCATTTTTGAAAAAAAAAGTTTTTGTACTTAGAGGAGGTGGTATTTGGGACGTATCAAAATAGAAGTTTTTCGCAAAACTGTAATGGAAACACTTTTTTTCTAAATAAATGTGCCTCTTTGTGTGAAGTGTCTGTCCTGAGCGCAGCACAGCGGGGGCCACGAGAGATCCCACAGCATCACAGATCTTTATAAGTTGCGGGTCATACAGAATTGTGCAGCTCCTCCATAATAAGATCTCCAAGATTTCATCATCGCGTCATCTGTAGCTGCACTTTTGCAGCTTGGAGCCTGAATCAGACGCGGAAGTCCCCTACCCCATCCCTGGCGAGGGGGGATGGAAACCCTCGGCCTCGTGGTCTTGTCTCTTGGGTGCCGGTCTCCTGGGCTCTGTGACCTCCTCGCCACGCTGGGAGAGGGATCCCCAAGATCTAACGGGGGATCAAACTACATCGGAGCCATGGGGTGTCCAGGTCTCGGTGGTTCGGGTTCCGGTCCCGGCTCTCGAGAAATGGGCCTCTCCGGGATTCCATCAGTGGGTGTGCCTGCCTGGTCGGGCCTTGTTAACATCATTCCTCTGGGACCCTCGTTCCTCTTGGGTGTCTCTCTGCTTGGCGGGGGTGGGCGGCCCCTTCCCGGCTTGCCCCTGGACCTCCCGCGGCGGGCGCGGGCGAACGTCTGGAGCATAGAAGCGGGTCATCCTGGGGGAGCTCTGGCTCGTGCCTGGGGTGGGGCGGGGGGATGCTCGGTACTGCTGGGTGGTGGTGTGCTGCTCCTCTGGGTTTGGGGGCTCTCCGGGTGTGGGGCCTTGTGTTGGCCCTCTGGGCGTGGTGGGGGGATTGCTGCTCTGGCTGGGCGGGGGTCCGCGCTCTCTGTGCTCCCGTGCCTTCCGGCTCTCGGGCGTGGGGGCCTCCGCGGCGGTCCCGCGTGCCCTGGTCTGGGTGTATGGCGGGATTCTGCGGCTGACTGGTTCTCTCCATGGCTCCATGATGGGTGTTGGGGGGCCCGTGCTGCTGCTGCCGCCCCGGTGGGGGGCCTTGGCGTGGGGATGGTCGGGCTCTCTCTCCTTCTATACATTCCATCAACATCCACATCAGCAAAACATAAACACTCACCTGAGCACAGGTGTCAGCTCACCTCGCACTAACAGAATGTGTGATGGAATGAAAGACTTTATTTGTGTCAGCTTCTATGATTGTGTGTGAGCTGCAGTGGTATTGTGTACATTTTTGACAACTTTAAAGGTAAAGATTATTTTAGCCAAAAGGTATGTGTGTAACTGAGTGTGTGTGTAGACAGGCCCCGCCCATTCCAGATTGTTATTTAGACCTGGTTGTTATAGGATGTTACTACTCTGTGTTACCTTCTTTGTTCTCTTACCCCCACTCTTTTAATCCCCCCCCCCCCTTTGTTTCCGTCGGTCCAACGAAAAAAGAAAAAGATACAACATAATTAAAATAAGTTTAGCATGAAATACAACAGGGGTTTATTAAGTATAAACCCTGTTGGGACAATAAAATCTGTCCAACGCAAGAGGCTCTCAGCCCGTATCTGCTTGCTCAGCTGTTGGACAGGACAAGTTAGAAAAAAAAAAAAAAAAAAAAAAGACGCGGAAGTCTCCATCGAGGAAGAGCGCGAGTGCCGTGACAAACTTAAATGGATCTTGTCGTGTTTTCAGACAGAAAAAAGGGTCCAGCTGCTCACTTGTTAGAAGGGTCATTAAAAAAAAAAAACGCTGAACAGGTTTTCCACGTGCAATGGAGTTGCGCGTGACACGCATGCTCGATAGTGCGGTGACTTTACCAAAATGCTCTTTTTTTGTGAATCAAAAAAAAAAAGATGCTTGATCTCATCCATCGCCATATTTTTAATGACTTATCACATGAGTTGGTTTGTGCCTATTGCAAAATTATGATTTAATGGAAACAGTGTCATTTCGAAACTGTGTTTCTTCGAAATTCCTAGAATTTTGATAAAGTTTTGTGCAAATGTGTGATGGAATCGCAGCTAATCGAACCATTAGTAAGGTGCAATTATTGGCTCCTTACTGACTTCCCAACTGCTTTTATGCTAGTAGTGTGCACGTGATACGCAATTGTCTGTAGGATGTCCACGAACTACACACTGATTGTTTAACTTCCTCATTACCAACAGTCAGGCTGCACAAAAGGATGCTTATCACTTGAACAGCACAAACAAGCTTCTTGCACCTAGCTTAGAATCTAGGAACATTGAAAAAATGGAAAATCCCTACAGCATGCCTGCGTCTTATCTACTTTACCTCTAATTACCTTTACGTAGTAAGTATTGACCATGACTTGCTAGCACTACACATTCTCACCTCCAACTCGTCATATATGGATATATGATACAGGACCCCTCCCTGTCACTTTTTGACATTTTGGATGTTGCGAGGTTGTTGTTTTTTTGACATGCTGGCTGTTCCCATTAAAGTCCTGCCTTATGGGGTTCAGATGACCCAAGCCTAACATTGACATGTTATCCGTCCCATGACAAATGTGGACGAAGGTGAACAGGATTTCATGTCTGCCATGAACACCAGTGAAAATCAAAGATCATTGGAAAAAAAAAAAAAGGTCATCGCACGCCGTCCTGTGGAGTACAGTTGACCACACTCCCAATGTCAACATATCTAGGATAGCACAAGGGTTAAATCATAAGTCCCAAAGCTTCAGGAAGCTGTACCAGATGCAGAACCGGTACCAGATTAGGTTACCAGTACCAGTCTGTGTCCTGGTACTGGTCCGTGTCCAGAGGGTTGGGGACCACTGATTAGCGTGTTTTTTTCCTGTTTGTGTCCCGTTTCCAAGCAGTATCAGTTCGCAGCCTGGAGGTAGGGGACCCCTGATTTTATTAGATCAGCCAGCACTTAAAAAAAAAAAAAGACAAATTGGGGACACTAAAATTGTCAAAAAGTGATCCAAAGGAACCCCTACCATACGTCCATTATGATGAGTTGGGAGTGAGAATGTGTTGGCTATCCACAGTATCCCCGTAGAAAAAACACGCCTGAACATTTCTGCTCTATGTGCTCACCACTACGATCTTAAAATTTTATGTCAGGCATGAGTGCCCTATACAGGTTTGCCCGTGACTAAGGCAAAACAGAGGGGCTTTCAATCACTGATAAAAAAGATTTTCACTATATGCATTAAAAATGCAATTATGATGCTATATTTTCAAAAAAGGCATATAAAGATGGTTACATTGCACTGGAACAACAGCATACATTTTAGTGTGCGACTGCAGTAACTTTGATTTCTGTGCCTCATTTAGCCATTCAACCTGCTTTTGCACAAATACGCTGCTGCGGCTCCAGACTTGATGGATTTTTCCCTTTATACTGTTTGTGAGAAAAATGTCCCTAAATGGTTTACAGAGCAAAAAGCAATGATAAAAGTGAGACAACAAAACAGAAGTGTCAGATTTTAAAGGCCTGGGTACAGCGTGTACATTGTCTATCATTAAACATGCATCACCGGCGGACCGTTTTCTGCCATATCAAAAGGTTTGCTTCCAGCGCAGAATTAGACATATGTCGCATTACTTTCTTCTCCCTTAAAAAGAAATTTCCTTTGATGACATTTGCTGTTTTTTAGTGCTCTCCTGTCTAGACTTCTCATACTTTCCAAAAGCAGACTTTTGATTTTTTTCTTTTTTTCAAATCCCTTCATAATTTTTCTTAGTAATGTCTAAACATCAACACTGTGACATACTTTACAAACTATTTGTACCAATAAAGATTTCAGTGATGTTTGCACATCTTGTGCAGAAAATGCTGACAATTGTCTCAAATGAGTTTATATAAATACAGTAAAAAAAAAAAAAGGGGGGGGGGGGGGGGGCATGGTTTTGAAAAACATGTATTACTTGGTTGCATGTGTTGTTTGCTGAGAAATTGTAATAAACTTGAGAGTAATTCAAAACACAAAATCATGTTTCTGTGTTTTAAACAAATTAAGAAGAGCAAATATGTTAATAAACATAAATCCTTGAGATTTGAAAACATTTGTAATACATTAGCACTAAAACAGACGTCTGAAACAAGTTGTGCATCTGAATCCAGATTAAAAAACATCAAGTTTCATGTTTCTGTTGCAGATTAGGATGCAGGGGTGGGAAAAAAGCAGAGAACAAAGAAGAAAAACTGGACATGGAGCAAGCAGTAAATGTTATTTTGGCTTGAATTATTCCAAAAAGATTCATGCACAAACAATTCAACAACACACCATCTCAAGATACAAACAGATTTAAAAAATCTGTTACAGGAGCCAATAGTTCTATCATAATTTAAACAATCTATTTTAAGATGTAAGATGTAAGCTGAACTAGGTAATAGTTTCTTGCATAAGAATGACCACTTTAAGTTCTACTCTACTCTAGTCATTATTTTAATCTATTGTAAAATTGTTTCCAGTGGTCTTTAAATTATAATCATGTTGTTTTAAGAAAAAAAGTCTTCAAGTCATTTCCTAGGACATAGTTTCTGCAGAGTTCATCAGAAACTCACCACAGACGTTTGGTGCAAAAGTAAGCTTCAGCTGATATCCCATCATCCCTCTGTTTACTCTCCAACCAGGTGCAACAAAACTGGTTATCCATCCGTACAGTTTGGTGTGGTGAATTTCTAATGAACCACTGCTGCTTTGCAGAAACTATGTCCTGGAAAACCACACAGTTTTTATATTTGCCAGTTTTTTTTAATTAAAAATGGCATAAGACCAAAAGATAAACAGAGTGGGTCTCTAAGTTTTGAAGTTAATTTAATTTTGAAAAATTTTTTAGTGATTGAAACTTATTTACTCCCATAATGAGATATCTAATTGTTATTAAACTAAATTAAACTATTTTAGGAAGCCGAGTTTAAAGGAGCAAAATGAGAGAGTCCGATGTAGTAAACCATAACTGTAAAAATAACTTTTCTTTTCATGTTGTTTGTTTTTAAATCTAAGACACTGATTGAAATGAGAGCAAGCAAGAAGCAAAAACTGCAGATTCAGTCTGGAGTTGATAGCAGATTTGATGGGCAAATGTGCAGCTTCCAAGTGCATCTGTGAAGATACAGATTGATGATGCAGATCCAGCTTCCTACTAATGTTTGTTACAATTTTTAGTTTTTCTTTTATTTAAAGTTGTTATGACTATGTAAAAATTAAGGACTCAGGGAATAAAGAAAGAAAAAGCACTGTGTATACTCACCAACATGTGCACATTTGGTTCAGAAAGTGGAAGGAACATATTTTTGAATTTACTTATAGATTATTTACATTTTATATATCAAATGTATTTTCCTTCCAACTCTGACTATTATATTTATTTTAAACAACCAGAGAGCCTAATATTTTTTGTTGTGCATTCGATGGCAATAAAGAAAATTCTGATCTAGCCGTTTAATTATCTGTGATTTTTTTTTTTTTTTTTAAGCTGCCTGTTACATTTGAAAGCTGCTTCGTGATATTTTAGTATATATTGTAAACAGATTGAAAGTTTCTTTTCTGGTCAAAGGGAGATCAGAAACCATGGCCTAAAGAGTGGAGAGGAAATGATCTGGCGCTTAGCTGCCCACATGCCCACCAGGCCCGGCTAGAGGCTCAGATCCAAGCATAGACGACATGAAAGAAGCATCAGCGCTTTAGCCAAAGGGTTGAAATTCTCCCTCAGCCTATGTCTTTTTCTCTTTCTTTCGTAATCTTTCTTACATTTGCCCTCTGTCCTCGTCTTTCATTCTCTCCCGCTGGAGGTTCTCAGACCAGAAACACACTAAATTGTGCCTTTATTTGCTCAAACAAAATGTCTAACATCAAACGCAGAGGGAAGATTTTTGTTACAGGCAAAAATGCACCCTGTGATGTGTTGGTCTACAAAACCTCAGCGTCGCAGTCTTGTCTGAAAACAAACCCTTTTTTTCCCTCATGTTCATAGATCGCCTCCAAGTCAGAAGTTACTGAGCTGTGGAGGTGCAAAGTTCAGGAACTTTAACCAGGACACCAATAAAAGAGAGTTGTTAATATTTAGAATTATCATGAAATAAAATATTCTTACTCACATTGTCTCACAACCATTACATCCATTTAGCAAACATATTCTTTCAATGTTACGTCACACCGTCTGCAAGACGGCACCCTCACCATTTAGGAGTTGGACAAAGAGCACATCTTTGGCAGTTCGTTCGCAGATTTGTGCCTTTGATCAGTTCCCTCTGTGTTGTTGGCAAGACAAAATATTAAAAAAATCCCCCCCACACACACCAACACAAACACAAAGCAGAGGCCATAAGGAAGAAGTTTCAGGGTGCGTGTCAAAGGACTAAGTTACATATTATTAAGATGCATTCTCATATATTGAAAGCATTCAAAATGCATTTATATTAAAGCAATATCATATACATGATGCAAGTGAGGATAACAGAGACTGACTGAAGCAAACAGCTCAGGCTCTGCAGGAACCCGTGATGCTGTTTACTCACATTTGCATGCTTTTGGTAAAGATTTGTGTGTTTTTTTTCTAAAAAAAAGTCAAGTGATGCCTTCTCTAAATATGTCACTTTTAAGGCTACACACCAGCCTCGCCAACTGCTGTTTGAGGGTCTACATAAAGGCCAACATAAACACCAAATAACCTGGGAGTTTTGGCCAATCAGGGAGTCACTTTTGGTAGCGACATATGGAAAGTGAACTTCTGAAAATACGGAAATGCCAATTGGTTGAAAAGTTATCACAAAGAACAAAATAATTATTGCAGTTTTTTCCCAGCTGGAATTGTTGGACACCAAGTCTTTCATATATCTGAATAGAGCTGTGGAAAAAAAAAAAAAACTGGAGCAAGATTTGTACCACTTCGACATTTTGCACCAGCCCTCTTCCAGCTGCAGTTGGTGGACATGCGCAAGTAAACAGTGAAAAAAGCAAAGGAATGCCATTCCTTGCTTGTCCGGTGTAAAGACCGCACTACAAAAAAGTGCATTCATAAACGCATTAATGTGTTCTTAAACGAACTTTACAAGCTTGGTATGTAGGTAGCATAACACCTCGCTCACACTGGACGCGGAAGCGCTGCGAAGTGGCGCGGAATAGAAGCTTCTCACATTCTGCGCCCTTGTTAACCTTAACGCGGTCCTCCGTGGCCAGCTCGCGCTGTACAGCGATCATTCTAGCGTCTGGTTTATTTTTTATGCAAGCTGCGAAGGACCGGCGTCAATTCTGGTAGGAAGTTTACGATAAGACACACGAGAAATTTGGGTCAGTTTCGAAACATAACCAAATTTTCACAATAAAATACAGCAGTTGACAAACGCAATCATATTTTTGTATCTAAACAGCCTGACTATGGTACGGGGTGGGGGTGATGATGGCAAAATCAAGCTCTAAGTATCTACGTGTCAGTCAACCGTGGCGGAAAAATACATTTCCGTTGTGAACTGGAGATTAAGCAAATACCGCGCTCACTCTGCTCACACGCTGCTTGGCAGCGCTTCCGCGTCCGGTATGAACTAAGTGTTAGACTAGCATGTGTAACCATAGGCTGACATGAAGCTAGTTCACTAGTCTTCTGGCATCTGGCTGCCACCCTTCCCATTGGGATTCAGCGATTCATTTTCTTCATAGTCTTCATCCCATGGAAATGAGTAAAATGAGATTTGAATTTTGAGTTTTTCTGTTTCAAGAACTAACAGCTATGCATTTTTACCATAAAGAGACTTGGTGGTCATTTCTGTACACCAAAGTTACCGATTTTACCCATCGGATGTATTAAAACAATGTGTGCTTGACTCCAAAATCGGTCACAGCAAGGGGTCTATAGTTCTATAGCCAAAGTTTTTACAATCTGTCATTTCCCTTAAATTCTGACGAATTTGGAAACAATCCCTTTTTTGGCCTCATCAGAAAACAGAATGACCACAACCTGAAAAACAGCCACAGGGATGGAAGTGGTTGCAAATTTGTACTTCAGAAGTGAACACATGTGATAGAGATTAGCTGTTTTTGATGCCTTCAACATGTCTGCAGGCTCCACACACCACAAAGGAAAAATAAAGCCCTTTTGCATTCAATGCTGTGTGCGTACGTCCACTAAAAAATAGATTGAGAGATGTAATTCTCTGTGTGACACTCCTTCTTTGCTCTTCAAATCTATCCTCTTCTTCGTCCCCTCCCTCCTCCCTCTGCAGACCCACAACCCAGCAGTAATTCTGTGTTTATCAACTCTTTATTATGGCCCCTCGCATCATCATTTACAATGGTAGCATCTGCTCATTGCCTAGCCTGAGCATGGGGCAAATTGCTTTTATAGGGAAAAAAACAGCCAGTGAGAGGACTCACAAACACAGCACGGCCTGCACACAAATCAAGACACAGAGCCCAGGCCTATTTACAGCAGTTGTTAACTCTCCTGGCAGAATCAGACACACACACACATCCATACGCACCTCAGTTATCCTAACAGGATCAAATGATTAACTAGCCTCCTTCAGCAAATGAAAACCAGTCCCAAACCCAAAGAAGGCGCTGTGCAGATTTGTGTTTTTATTTTTTCTCCTGATTCTGCGGCGCGATAAAAACAAAACAAATATCACATCTGGCTTCACACAGACAATCCCAGCGTTCACTTTTTGTCTAATTTAGCAGCAACATCAACACAGAGAACAGTAGGGAAGCAGAAAATGGCAAGACATCCTATCTTTGTTTTCCCCTGTTTAACACTCTCAAGCGCTCTCTAAATGATGGAGATGAGGAGATGGGGTCGGACAGAGAAAACCTGGGATGCAGCTTTTGTTAAGTGTTTGCTACCATTATGAATTCAACTTCTTCCTGTAGAGAGTGGCAGAGGGCTCCGTTACTGTTCCTGCTGAGGCTCATGGGTAAATGAGACTGTGTGATGCATTCCAGAATGCAATGAGCATGGGTTCTTGAGTGCGGTTTTAGCATGTGGTGTTCAGTCTGGACTGTCCCAACCTGATACTGTCACATGTACTCACAGTTGGAAGAGGCTTAGAATGAAATCTGCAAAATTCCAAGTAATTTAGATAAAAATATGTTTGTGTTCGGCTTCCTTTAGCTTCTTTACATTTTTTGTGATTATTCTACTAATTTTGCCTGAAACTTAAAATAGGAAACTTGTACAGAATTTACAAGTTGATTCCAAAATTGAGTCAGAAATTTTTAGTTTGTTGGTAGCTAAGTCCTAAACTTCAAGTCAAGTCTCTATGAGAAGGTCATGCCTCCATCTCTTGCCGGCTCCATTCATTTATACATCTGAATCTGATAAATCCCTTTTGGGTTTGTGGGGCTGCTGGAGCCTATCCCAGCCACTATCTGGCAAAGGTGAACTAAAAGTCGATCACAGAGCCATACACCACTCATACCTGTGGACTATTGAGAAATACTTAAATAATAATCTGACAGGTTTCCACCTTTAACTATTACAGATTGTTTTGGATTAACTGGTCTTATACCTAAACTGAATTTTTAACCATCATCAATCCTTTATCCATTTGGGTCATTTGGTTGCTTGAAGTCAGTTCCAGCCATTTTTTTTTTTTAATAAAGCAGTTTTCATTCTCTCCTATCACAGGGTATTTTGACTCTGAAGCAATACCCTTCAATTTAGGGTTTAAATCCTCTCAGGAGACTATTAGAGAGCAAAAATGATGGTTCTTTCAAGCTTTGCTTGTGTTTGCTGGTACACCATGTGCTGATTTTGATATTTAAACCTGCCAGAACAGAGTGCATGCTTACTGATGTCACTCAATGTGACGCCCTGACATTTTGCTTTGCTGGTTTATGACTGAGTGTATGTGTGCATGTGTGTGGTCCTGGGGTGGGAGACATTGGTTTTGTCTTTGCACACACACAAGGCCAGAGGTTAGGGTACAGGTCATGCGCTCTGATAAATGCTATTTTAAATGCAGCTTGTAGCAGCTTTCTCCATGGTTTCTTAATATAAACATAAATCTCTAATATGAAAAATGACTTAAAGTTGTTGTCTGAACTCTGAATGCTAATTACAGAAACATTTGAGCTTTTCTTCTAAGTTTAGAAATGGTTTTTAATTTTGGTTTTGAGTCCCTTGAGCCTCTGAAACAAACAAGCAAACAAACAAAAAATCAATGTTTCCACTCAGAATGATGTTATGCACCTTGAAAAAACAAAATCTAACAAATATGCTTTTTTGAATGAATCACATTCCTGTTAAAGAATCTAACAAAGACACAGTTAAAGCTCAGCTATTCAATGAACCACAACCAGAAGTAGATCAAATAAAAGCAGACTGTGTCTTGTGAACCAATGCAATCCACTTTATTGATAGATTTTGAGAAATAACACATTTTTTATTTGAGCCTGTGGGATTTCATAATAATAGCTCTCTTAACGTGTTTGTTTTACTGTAGCTTAATCAGTGTCAGATTCTGACGAGCTTTAGAAAGTTCTTCAAACCTTACCGGAGTTCTTTTCAGAAAAACAGGCAAACTAAAGCAAAAATTGTCGAGTTCAGTTCTCAAAACCTTTTTATACGACGTTCACACCAGCAGTGGCCACAAGCGTTCAAACGACCATTTCCAATGAAAAGTCAAAACGTGTCTATTGAGCTTCAAAACGCTCATGTTCAAGTGAAGCTACGAACATTTTTATGACTGTACTATACTTTACGATTGTAATTTAAACCAAGCTAAACTTTGACCAATCAGGAACTTGGATTTAGTAGCAAGATAAGGATGGCGTTCTTAATAATTAACTGAAGTGCCAACTGTTTGAAAATTGATCATGGAGGGGAAATTAATTTCAGTTTGTGCCCTGATGTATAACTGTATGGCACCAAATCTGTCATATATGGGAACAGAGATGTGAAAGACAAAATGGATTTGCACCACTTAAACATTTTGCACCAAACCTCTTCCAACTGGTGGGTGTCACTTAATGAACAGCAGAAAAAGAAGAAGCCCCTCCCTGCCTGTCCAGTGTGAACACAATGAACAAAGCAAACGTGTGTCAAATGCCCAGTGTGCATGTAGCTCTTTACTTGGATACAGACCCTCTCTGTCACTCTGTCCTCCCTTTTGTGTGTGTGTGTGCACTGTTAAGCCATGTGCTTGAGAAGCTGACATGTTTCCCCTGTGGGGTTCAGACAACAAACTATGTTCCAAGTGCTTTTATTTTATTTTTTTTACTGGAAGATCCTGTAGGTACAACATGCTCAGAACACAGGTAAGCATGTACACATGTACACACACACCAACATAGCTCTCAGATACTTGCAGTCATCTGATTCATGTAACAGACTCCAGCACTGCACATTTGACCTGGCTGGATGTGTGTTTGAGCAACACTGCTGTACACTTGACCTTAAGATTGTTTGTGGCACTCAAACAAACACCACAGCCCCCCAGGGGAACATTATGTCTTTATCTGGGAAAAGAGAGGGGAAAAACAGAAGTGTGCATTAAAAGGAAAAAAGGAGGAAGTAAATGTCATGTAAACGGTCAAACACATATTTTGAGAGATGCAAAAATAAAATTGCCCGTTTATTATAAATTCATATAGCTGATAATAATATTTTTGCCTGTTTATAGACAGTGAGCTAACGAGCACAGATACTTACTGTTAAAAAAGGTCTTTTTTTGCCACTTGTGCTAAGCTGCTAATGACGTTTTATGATTTTTAAAACTTTATTTTTGAAAAATAGCAGCTTTAAAAGTCGATTACTAAGTTGGCAGAGAGTTTCAAAAGCACAGGAGGTTGGTATCAACATGCCTCTGATTTTTTATTTTCCATATGGCATTCACATGCAGAGCACGTTAGTTCTGATGCTCCTAAATGCTGTCGATTTTTTCTGAATACGCCACTGGTTTGAGGTGGCTTTGATTTTGTGATTTCCTAAAAGATTGAAGCAGTGTTGATGAGACAAATAATATATTTAAAAAAAACATAGATTTGGGAAAGCCATGAACAAACTATGGGAAAAGTTAAGAAATAAAATAATTAGAAAATTAATGCATAGTTTTACATGCAGTAATTAATAAAAATTAAAGTTTCAAGGAATTTGATCGCTGACAATGACATATTTCATAAAGCTACAACTAAACTTTATACTGGATCGTAAATAAAAGAGTACGCTGCTAATCTTAGATGTTACCACGTTTACTACATTTACAAGTGTGTGGTAACCATAGTGCCAACAGAGAAGCTCAAATCAAACGTTATTTATGAAATGGACTTCTGATGCATTGCACAGCTCAAAATGCTTTATTTAAAAAACAAAAGTATTCACAGGTATTACAATATTTCTTTTGTCTGTTTCACAACTATTTGACTAAAGAAATACATTAAAATACAATTTTAAGATTAATTTTCTTCATATATGTCTTCCACGAGAACATGTTTAAACACCAAAAACACATTTTTTTATTGTCTTTAAATCCTGTTAACCTCTAAAAAAAAAAACATATTTATTTTTTTTTTGGTCTCTATTAGTTATAAGTTTATATTTGTATTCCTTTGTCATTTCAGAACTTGCCAGTTTATGTTAAATTTACTTTAAGAAAATTCAAAATGTGTATGTATTGTGTCATTAGTCTTTAGGACATTTCTTGATCAAATTTCTCCAACTCCATCTATTCTAAGTATAGACTAATGGCTTTTTCCGAAATATGGTCACTTCTTGCTTTAATATTCTTCCTGAGCTAACAAAACATCTCCACAGCACTTTACTTTAAGAAGAAGTAGCTTGTTTGACCTGAATCATTTGAAACTTTGTCTTTGAGTTAATCAGAAACTTGGCCTCCTTGAATGCCAGTGAAAGCAGGGAAATATCTCCATCCAGGCATTTGCATCAGAAAGAAAGGGTTGGTGGAAATGAAAGGAATTGTTTGGCTGCTATCTTAACTGAGTGTGCCTAGCCAAGCCCAGCCAGGAGAAAAAATAAACCTCAGAGAATAAGGCTTATTTTGACTGGTGGCCAGTTAGGGGATAAGAAGCTGCAGGGGAATGGTGAGCGTGAATGAATACTCTTGTCCTGTATTTGTGTGTGTGTGTGTATCACACAGCGTGCTTGCCAAAAAGGTAGCCAGTCGGTTTATGTCTTCCTGTCTCAGGTATACATGTGTGTCCAAATCTGCATCTAAAGCCGTCTCCTCCTCCTCCATTTCCATAAGGATAAATGTCATTAGCCAGGCAGCTAGTGGCAAGACGCTACTTTTACTTGGAGTGAGTGAAGGGTGACTTTGTCCCCGAGAGAAAGTGTGTGAGAGAGAAGTCTGATACATGGGCCAGACAGTAATCCTCTTAGCCAAAAGGGGGGGAAAAAGGCTTTTGGGTGGCAGCTTAAAACGGCCATTGTGGCTACACGTTAAGACTTTCTCTGATGGTTTTGCTACCCTGCGCTAATGTAAATAAATGAGCCCCAGTAGGAAATTGAGGAGGAAGTTAGAGTCAGAGGTAGAGGGGGATTGTATTTCTAACCCTGACAGAGCAGCACACAGGCTGTTGGCCCCCTTCTTAGGTTGAATAAATGATCACCACCATGAAAATCTGGAAATTACTGGATGACAGTTTTTTCAAAAAACAAAGGGTCTTTGCACTGCAGGTTTAATACTGATTCTTCCACTCACAACAACTCTAAATTTTAACTTACTGCAGGACAATTAGTGTTCATCTATGGCGGTATGAAGGGAAGTGGAACAAGAGTCATTATTCCTTTGCTGTCCAAAGTCAACCCAGTCAGCAAGGTCAAGTAAGCCCCATATAGTTTGAAAGTGGGCAGAAAATTTGGGCCTCGAATGGGTTTGTCCGCAGTTTCTATGGTGCCCTCACCTGTGCCTGCCCACATTGGCTTAGGTGGCTATGCTAGCCAGCCGGTGGACAGTTTAGCGAGCTCCACTGCCCAGGGTCCGGCAGAGCGAGCATGTGCCACCACCCAGGAGTCAACAGAGCAAGCAGAGTTGCTGCCTGGGCTTACAGTCCCTGGGAAGCAGAGCCAATGAGGGAAAACACAGCTGCGGCCACCATGGAAACCCAACCGAGGCCCACATTTTATGCCCACTTTTAAAATATATGGAGCCCACCTGGACATTGTCACACTAGACCTTCAAGAGATTCAAGGCCCTCAAGAGATCCTATTTGACCAGTTTATGCTTATCATACCAACAGATTAATCACCTTCTGAAGCCTGGAAACAATGCTTTAGATCAGGGCTACCACAGGCCTCAAGGGCTGATGTCCTACATGTTTTCCAACCAACCTGCCATTGAAGCTCCATTTGGCTAAAAACACCTGATCCAGGTAATCAGCAGCTGAGAGGACATGATTTCTAGAAGACCAGCAGGAGCCCGGCCCTTGAGGCCTAGATTTTGACACCCCTGCTTTAGGCAATTCCAGACATTATAAAAAAGGTTAATGGCAGCAGGTCTATTAGATCTAAATCTTTGAGGTTTTTATCGTATCTGTTTTCTTCAACAAGTAATAAATCTAAAAACCCTGGAATCATCTGCTATCTTGATTGATCATTCCAGAATTGGAGGATGTTAAACATTCCACCAATTATATTGAAAATAATCCACATACAAAATACATAGTTTCTGACTAGTTTTATATGTCTTGACACCAAATCTACACAAATTTGTAAAATGAATGTTTGCCAGTAGTTTTAAACATATCAATAAGGTCTGAAGTACCAGTGATAACGTAATAAAATACTTCAAATAATATTATCATCCAAGGAATGTGTGTCCCACAACTTGTACAAAACACTGTCACCATAACCTTTTTAGAACCACATATGTTGGATTTAACACCATCAGTTTTCCAAAAGAATGGATTCAGCAAAGGGACCTCCTCTCCCCCCCCTTTTTTTTTTATTTTTACACCATGGTTCGCCTAGATTAAATGTCTCACATTACCCCATGCAACAACCTCGTTAAATAAATAATGGATTTTGATGCCTGGAATGACACTGAGACATTCAGCTGCTCCGCTACCATGGTTTGGTATAATGTCACCTATTCTAAAAGACTTGGCAATCTTTAGAAAGGGGAGCAAGCTTCACCTTCATCTCTGACACTATGAAAAGAAGAACACTTCCACTCCTTGATTATGTGGCAATGTTGGGCAAGTGCTGTTCTTGACAACAGTTGTTCGCTCCCTGGGGTCTGGTGTCACCTTTGAGGTCATTCCAAAGAGTCTTGTTAGATGTGGGTTACTGTAAAAATCCCTGACTCTAATGTTTATTTGCCAAGGTTCACTTAAAAATATAACGATCAATGTTGGAGGCCAGATGAAGTTTATTAAGATATCTAGCAATACTTGCATGTACATTATAACACTCACAGTGAGTGCATCAGTCTTTCAGCTAAAACAAAGAATTACCATATCTGAACAAGCTTTGTGTATCAACAGACACCACAATAGTTGTAAATCAAGATACATCTTTATGTCATTAATTTACTCCAAATTCACATGGAACTAATTTGTATTTAAATGTCAAGAACTTGACTCAAGTCTTTACAAGTGGGTATGAGTTGTCTGCAAGCTAAAAATGGAAAAACCTGAACTATATTTGAGGGTCGTAGATTGCTCTCTGAGCCCATAGAGTACAGGTATTCATGCATGTTTATTTGTGAGAAAATGCAGCAAGCAACAGGTTATAGCTAACACCTATGCAACACGCAATGTTAGGGAAGGTGAAGTGGGTCAGACACAGGCATTTTACACAGATTTTCCAACCCTCAAAATCCTGTAAACTGCAAAAAAATAAAATAAAATAAAAGCCCATTATGGTGTTTAAGATGATAAGCAGATCCTTATCGAGGCTCCTTAGTATGCAGTCTGATTGTTAGGATTCCCACACAAACTATGTATCACTAGCACACCCCATCCTTGTAGTTTCATTCTGGGTCTGTAATGGGCCAGTACTTTCACCTTACTAACAACTAGAATGTGGAATAAGGACACTACGACAGCCTCACCCGTACGTCACATGTGCTAGCGTAGGTTACCCTTCCAAATACTTAAACATACCCTTACCACATGGACACCAAATGTACGTTCCACTTTTATACTATCCCTTGACATGGCCGTCCTGGTCCCAATTGGACTGCAAGAAACACCTTCGCTCACCTTAAATGTGGCTGCTCCTTTCTATGACCTACCACAAGAACATGTTGAAAATGCCAAAAAATAATTTAGCCCTGTACGGATGCATGTGACTAAGGCATACTGGACTTACTGTATATCAAATTTGTCACTGGCTTCTTCTTGGGAGATAAAATTAAATCAGCTTAGTCAAATCATTACAGATTATGGAAATTTAACTTAAATATTATCAATCCAAATGTAAGAACACAAGTCAGGCTAAAGACAAAACATTTCAAAAGGATAACATGAAATTGACATTGAAATTTTGACATTTATTTTGCAGTTTCCTTCAGGTTGAAGTCATAGGGTAAGCGGCCACTATAGCTCTGTGAGCAGCTTCGTTCAGAGAAAATACTCCCTAGAGATACATTTAGAAGTTTGCCACCACCTGAGTGCTTCACACCGTCACAGAGACAGACATGTTTTGATAGGTAGCATAGGTTTATCTTGCAGATAGTCTTTTGATGTAAATCTAAAAAAGAAAATCACACTGGAAAAAGAAAAAAAAAAGTTTTTGACTTAAACAGGAATTTTTTAAACTCTATTGAATTTTTGAAGTGAGAAACATTGAGAACCATTTAAATAAAAGCTGCAGTGTGTTGAACAGCCATTCTGTAAACAGTGACTTCATTTCAGATGTGTTTAGAGATTGGTCTAAGTTAGTGAAATGACCACAGCATTTAATTTTGGGCACATACTTTCATTGGTTGTTCAAAAGTTACTGTAACAAATGGTCATATTGCAGAAATATAAATTTCATAGTTGCTCTTCATCCAAAGAAATTTTTTTTTAAATTTTGATAGTACTCAAAAACAGATATAATTTATTTTTAGAATAATATTTGACATTTGCTGCCATTTTTTATTTATCTATATAAGTGCTTCTCATTGTTTTTTGTAGCTATAATTTACAGTCTTGAGAGTAGACAAAGAGGCTGCCGGTTCATTTCTCAAACTTTCTTGTTCTTTGCAGTGACATCTCATGTTTTCCTAATAAGGCAAGTCTGAATTATTTTTTTTACTGCAAAAACACTACATAAACAGCCTAATCACCACTGCAGTGGGCATAAACACAGCTGCAGGCTTGCCTCAGTGAGCACGCAGACAGGGACAGTGATGTACTGTAATCATACATGGCTCCATTTTCATATAACAGACTCGCACTGATTCCCCAGGATCAAACACATGCTGCAGACAGGGAGAAAGGATCAATGAGTTTAACAGAAAGTGACATAAAACAATACCAGATGGCCAATCAGCAGTCACTCTGGGTAATATGTTACTGTGGGAACCATGCAGAACAGTGGTGTTTTAATTTGGCAATTCCTGTTGCTAAAGTTGCACCGTTATGACGCACACCTACACATCGATCGATCTACACCCCACATGCACCTGGATGGTCCAACATTCAATGGAAATGCTCACTTGAATTATTCTAAACTGGCCAGAATCGGACCGCTCTAGACCGCTCAGTGGAAACGAGGCATCTTTCTTTATTATTATTTATTTTTGTATGCATTCTAAATTAGGGATGTAACAAATCAATCAAGCCACAATTCGATTTGATTCACAGTTTTAAAGTCACAATTTCAAATGTGTATGTACAGTATTTATACTGTATATAAATAAGGGGGCTGACTTTCATTTTGGAGTTTTGTTCTTTGTACAGAGAGTGTTTTTATCGTGTTGTTTGTTTCTATATGTAGAGTACTTTGAGATCAATTTTATATGAAAAGTGCTTTTTAAATATAATCCATTTGAATTTAAATTTTAACATTTACAAGCTTTGGTTGGACCACAACCTGAACACAGACCAGACACAAGGTTCAGGACCAAATTCTGCAGATCACAGACCAACTGACTTTTTCAGTCTGACTGCTCCTTTCGAAAATACAGATTTTTTTTTTTTTGGTGGACTTTTTAGAAGCCATCAGCTATCTTGACACGGCACTTCGTAGTGATGCTACAGACCTTCTCATCTGCCTCTCAAAGTCTCTTTCAGGTCTGACACCACTGCAGTGTCGTTCCTTATGACTTACTGCTGAAACATACAGTGTGAAATGAAGAAAGTGACGTGCTGTAAAAGCAGAAAGGTAGGTTTGGCTTTGTGTAAAGTTAGACACGTGAACCAGCTGAACGCCCCACGAACAGCCAAAGTTTGGGGGTAAAGATGTTTTATAAATGCTTGCAAGTAGACCCCCCCCCCCCTCCCCCTTTCCATAACTGTCAGCCATGTCAGCATTACATTTGCTTCCCACAGTTTCTTCTTTGTTCCCGTCATGCACCGGCGGCAAACCATTGGAAATGAGTGGGGATTCATTGCCCTTTTAGAAATTCTGACAAACAACCGCTCAACCTTACAAAGGAAGCTCGCCACAGCCTGTTGGGTAAAGCAACTTCATTGCTATTATAATGTACATGCCATTCATTTCAGAGGCGAGCATGTTTGCTTGCTGCTGGCTTTCTCTCTGTCAGTCACTCCTTCTCTCTCTTAGCCCCCTCATGTCAGGGAGGTTCACATTATCCTCGTTAAGCGTTTGTCTCCAGTCTTACTCACAGATGATTATTCATTTAGCGACTTTAGACAGCTCCCGTCAGCCACAAGGACTCTGCTCATCCACCAAGGGACAAATCAAGGCTAGTTCTTTCTCCTACTCCTCACTTTTTTTCTCCACTTCCCGTCTCTCTCCAGGGCTATTATACTGAGTGTTATGTTTACTATAACCCGCATGCTTGTTAATTATAAATCACTGAGTCCTCTTATGTTCTAATAATTGGTGCCTCCTCTCACTCTATGTAGAGATGCCGGCAAATAAATTCAGGTACGACTTTATTAAGTGGCTCGCTTACAACAGATCTTGACACATGCAACGGAGGCAATAAAACAGGGGAGCTGGGAGGGAGAAGAGTGGAGGGTTTCAACAACTGTAATCAGTGTTTGACAATAGTCTGCGGTGCAAGCTACACACTGCAAACCTGCTGCCGCCGCCACTGCTGCTGGAAGGATGGGGATCGATAAAGGATGAATGAGTGGATTGCACTACGTGGTTTCATGACTTGAATTGAGTTCACGCAACAGTTTTTCAAACATAAAAGAACTTGAGTAGTCACCAAAGAAGACTCATTAAAGCATTCAAGCGTTTGATGAGTTATTTTGTTTGAGTTATAAAGACTGTCAAAGTATTCTAAGTTGGTTGACCATGGGATATTCAAAGAGGCACTTTCAAACCTTAGGTAGTAATAGTTTTAAAGTGAGATCTTTGTGGCAGTGAGGTTATCACTGATTCAGAAGAAGTACTCTTTGGATTTATTGGATTAATTCCAAACAGTTTGCCAATGATGACCTAAGGTTCACACAGACACAGAAGCCCGTGAAGCAGGGCAGAGCAATCCACACCTGGCGCTTCTGCTACAACTTTCTTTGTTTTTTTTTTTTTTTTGCATTATGGATTAGTTAATAACCTAAAAACATTACCCAAGGCTTCTACTATGGAGCAAGAAGTTAGTAAGCCTATACTTTAATTTATTCGTTTTTGAGTCACACAGTGTGTGTGCTTGTATCTGTAATTGTTGTGTGTGTGTGTATTGTGATTGCGGGTTTATTTTCATCTCTACAGTCTGTTTAGATACTAAAACATGATCGCATTTGTCAATCTCTATTTTCTTGTGAAAATTGGTTGTATGTTGAAAATAAACTGAATTTTCTCATGTATCTTGATGTAACTTTTTGTCTCTCGCGCACAAAATAGACAAGCACTCCGCACCTGGTGCGAACCACAGCATAGGTTAACAAGGCCGCTGAATGGAAGCAGCCTCCGTTCCGAGCCGCTTTCCGGTGCTTCTACGTCCGGCGCGAACCAGATGTAAGAAATAGGGAGGTAACGATGTGTGTTATAATTTGTGATTGCTGATACGACTTATAGACAATATTGGTTCATTTTGAACGATCCGATTTTCTGATCTAAAATTTATCAAGGACATTTTTAGTCAAAAATTCTACTTCTGTGTCTCAGAGATACAGTGACGTAGTAAAATGCACTAATAAAATGCATGCATCCCAAAAACAGGCTGTTCTAAATTTTGTCAGCACTTCCGCCACTCTAAATCTCAGTTCCAGACCCAGTTTTTGTTAGTTTGATAATCCATAACCTTAAATTTTCAATTTAATAAAAGCTAATAATTTTAATTGTAGCAAATTACAGAACTTTTGTAAATTAATCCCACTCATTTAAACCACCATTGTCTGTTTTATGCAACAGAAGCAATGGTACAGACTACAAAAACAGAATTTAATGAAATTATTTTTTTTGTTTGTTTTTTGTTCTATTTATCAGTGTATATTATCCTGAACGAGTAATTTTGAACTTTTTTTAAACATCTAAAAAATTTGGGACATCCCAAAAAATACGCTGGCAGCTCTCTGGTGTAAAACTCTCTTTGACTCATGAAAACTTAAATGAGAACAAAACAAATGTCTTCAAGACACCTTCCATAACACCAGGATAATTTTGAGATGCCCCAGTGAGATGCAATCCTAAATTAGGATCATGCATAATTATAATCAGGGCCATGAATAATGAGTTTGAGGATTTAAAAGAAAAGCAGCAGTCATGCTACATCATAGAGTGTGAGCAGATCTCTTCTATTCTTCATCTGATTAGGCCAGCAACTGATGGAACAGTGCCACCATGCACAGTGTGTGAATGAAGGAACAGATTTGACCCAAATCTTTGCAAAAAATGTAGATACAGTCATTTTTGCTTACAGACCCATGTCTCCAGATTATATATGTGATCTTCCAGTGAATGCATTAAGATTGCTGGCAGGGCTGCAGAGCCTTCTGAGCAGTTTGTCCCAGTTTCCCAAAACAGATGTGTAACAAAAACATCCCATGTGGCAGGAAAAAAAAGAGCAGATTTCCCCACAGATGACCATATAAGATAAACATGCAGTACAATTGATAGGATACCGTCAACTGCAAACAAGGCCATTTCTTATTATTGTAAGGGGTTTCCAAACCACGAGTGACCAGATTTGAGTGTGGAGCAGCAGGAAAAAGGAAAAGGTCTGTGTAAAATACCATTGAAAACAAGAAAAATGTGTTTAAGTTTTGTCCCCTTTTGATTTTTACTAATTCTAACAAAGTCAGGATCCCTCTCTGTGTTGAAATCACAATTAGTCAGTAGCCAAAAAAAAAAGTTTTACGATTAACAATTAATTTACTAAATTTTGCACCAGTAATTCTCCATTACATAAATATTTAAAAAAATAGATACAACTGGGCTGTTATGTGTATATCTGCTTGTTTGTGAATTTAGGATGCACCCATCTTTGTCTTGTTGCATCTAATACCTCAGTCACATGCCCCCGTATGGGGGTTGACCCACACGGGGGTTGGCAGGTGTGGTAGACAGGTGCAGCTACATCTTATTGGGAGCACAGGAGTGTCTTGTAGTTCCCTTGTGATGCGCACCGTAAGTGAGGTAATGAAAGTGTATCGTGAAGTATTTGTAAGGCTAATGTAAGTTACGCACACTTATGACTTACAGCTAATACTGTTGTTCAATCCTCTAACGTCGCACTCTCGCCATTGGTAAGGAACTGGCCCTTTACTGACAATGTGCAAATTCTGTACCCATGAGATGGGGAGGTCATTCCTAAGTGTAGTAGGACACCCTTTGGACACCCACATAAACCACGCTCTGATTGTCTAATTTCTAAAAGTTTAGGTGCAAGCACAGAGCGTCCAACGGGCCCACAAGCAGCAGCTCTAACAGGGCTCTTGCAGTGACCTGCATCTCACCTGCTTCACCTTTACTTACCCTTATGTGTTGTATCTACCCATATGGGGAGTTGGTTCCATCACTAAAGGATGTTTTCATTTGAAACTTGAAGCCTCACTTCCACTGAGAGGTACGGTACGGCCTGGCATTTTGAGTGTTTCCATTGTTAAATGGACCCATTACGAAGTTCCGACCCTTGAGGGCCCCCATCTGTTGTAGGCCCATAGAAAAATCGAACGGAACAGAGTCGCAGTTGCCACTCGATTAGCAGAAAGTGATGACGGCATTTGAAAGCAGCAGTACAGCACTAAGCTACCATTTATGTTTTCCTCTTCACGGCGGTATTCTTTTTAGCCACCCTAAATCTTCTTTCAAACAACATTAAATTCCTGTTATACAGGATGCACAAAAGTAAAGCAAGAAAAGGACGCTGCTGAATGACCTCCATTGTTGTTGCTTTTCTTGTGGCCCCACTACAATGACGCAATAACACGCCAGCGGTCTACATCACACATGCGTCGTGAAAACAAATCGCTCAGTGGCTTAACTGAGTGAAAATGCTCACCAGAAATAACTGGACCGTCCTGTACTACTCCTCCCGTACCGGCACGCTCAGTGGAAAAAAGGCTTAAGATTCTTCCCTTTGTGAAGAATTGGCAAATGTGACAATTGGTTGATGAGTTCTAGCGACATGATGCGTTTAATGAGTTTACATGTTCTTCAGTCTGGCCATTTATTGCTGTAGGAGCTGAGTTGTATTTAGGGCGACAGATGAGGCAATAGACGAGAAGAAGAGACAACATCTACAGTTTTGTATCTGAGAAATCCCATATGTAACAAAGTTAAAGTTACTTTATTTTCCCTTTGAGTTTAGCATTGACAGCTAATCCAAACTGTACTGCTTCAGTTTTTTAAGTCAATAATGAATGAAAAGTGCTGACTTGAAAAAGAACAATTTGCATAATCAAATGTGTGATCGACACAGATATACAAACACTGAAAGACAAAGATGTGGTTAAAGACATAGAGCTACTGAATGTCTGCTCATGGCCCTGAAATGACTGGGTAGAGTATCACACCAGAGAGCTCCATTAGAGATAATTGGATGAATTTCATATTAATATATGCTCTGTCATTTAGCATTGCACACTGGCTTAACCTCTGCATGGGATTTCATCCCCTGCCAAGTCCTGCAATCATACACTTCACACTAATCATAATGGTTAGAATACTGTAATCCAGAGCACACATGAAGAACCAAAATCAAAAGTAGAAAAAGGAAAGCAAATTTACATTTTTATAAATTAAAGTTTAACTAAATATATTATCTTTAGAATTGTTAATCAATGTATCACCAATTGATTATATTCTTTATCTGTCATTATTGTATCTGTTTTGTTCCTATAAATTAAAACATAAAACAAAAAAAATCTGAATTATGTCTTGGAAATAATACAAAGATGAATTTATCTTTTCAAATTATCTTTTAAATTTTAAAAAATAATCAAATCCATGAAGCACTGTAATGATAATATCTTGATCTGTGCCCTGTTCTTGATCCATTACTCTATGAATTTTACATCCAAACATGCAGACAGAAATAATCTCCCAGTTAACTTGTTAACTCAATTCAGCACAGAATCTTTCATTCATTCATTTTCTTGGCCGCTTTGTCCCTTTCGGGGTCGCGGGGTTGCCGGGGCCCGACCCGGCTACTGATGGGCGAAGGCAGCGTTCACCCTGGACAGGTCGCCAGTCTGTCGCAGGGCAGCGCAGAATCTTTATAATGGAAAATTTGAAAATGACCCTCAAGTTAATTTTTTAGGACTGTTTTCCTTGCACCAAGTTTTGTGTTTTGCCACATGAATCAGCAGTTGAAAGGGGGCTTTTGCAAAGTCAGTTCTGTGGCCTGACAGGTCCTCACACTTACTACAGAAAGACATGGAAACATGAAGAGCACTGACTCAGTACATGGAGTACATGGATACTGTAACATTCAAACTTGTTGAAATCCTTTGAAACCAGTCTGATGAGGTTTAGATCTGGGACAAGCTCCCTTTGGAAATTCTGGCAACTGACTTGCTTGTAAAAAAAAAAAACAAGTTCCCCTTTAGTCTGTGCATTGTCTGTCTCTGTGTAACCCTGTGATAGACTACTGAACTTTCCAGGGTGTCCTCTGCCTTCACCCAACACTGGCTGGGATAGGCTCTGGGGTATCTGTGATCCCAAAAGTTTGTATGTCAATTCCTTCCACTCCCAGCCTTTCCTAGTCACCTCAGGTGTGCCCCAAGGCTCCCTCCTGCGGTCGCTCCTCTTTATCATTTATCTATTCCTACTAGGCAATCCATCCATTTTCTTACTGCTTTATCCATTTCGCGATTGCCAGAGCCTAACCTAACCACATCTGGGCGAAGGCGGGCTACACCGTGGACAGGTCGCCAGTCTGTCGCAGGGCCACAATCACACACCTAGGGACACTTCACAGTAACCAACAAACCTATGAAGCATGTTTTCGGACGGTGGGAGGAAGGAATATTTTCACAAAATTCAATGTACAAACCCATGTCTAAACTCACAACACACAGCTTTATTTAACATTCTAGAACTCTACACACTCTACACAGAAGTTTTATTTTGGTTCCCGTCAAATTCATTCGAACTTAACTGTAACACAACTGAGGTTCTTCTTGTTGGCCTTAAATCTACCCTTTGAAAATTCACTGGTGTCCTCCTCTGCAGTGAAAAGCCGTGGCATTATTATAATGCACTGGTTAGGTTGACTGAAAATTATACACAAAAACATGTCAGAAAAAGCTCTATCAGCTATTGGTAAAAATCCAACCTTTTTTTTTAGGCGTATTGCCATTGTGACACCAACTAAAAGAAAGTAGAAACCAAATCTGTTTGACTTCTACTTGTTTTCTTACAACACTGAAGTAAAATAAAGTACAAGATTTCATTAAGCAAAAATGTTTTTAATTGTTACATTTCTTGTGTTTTGATAAAGCTGATGTTTAGGAGAAATTTCTATTTCATTTTTTTCCATGAATCAAAGACTAACTTGGGTTTTTTTTGCTCCTTCGCAAAAAAATTGAAGCAGAATTTTACATTCGTCCAACTTTAACAGAAGAATGGACTTCTTGGCTAATTGTTCATTCAAATGTAATTTTGAAATAGAGACCCTAATTCAATGAGAATTAGATGTTACGCCAAATTAGATGTGATTCATTTGAATATAAAGTGTTGTCTTTGATCACATCATACTGATGAGACTAAATTGTACAGGTTGCAGGATAGTTTGGCAGACTTTCAACAAGCATCAGAATCCACCAAACATTTTAACTTTGGCCTTCCTCTTCTGGATATCTCAACTGGCCTACACAGCAACATCTACAGTCACATCCTTTAATCTGGCCAAGGCAGATGATAGGAAGACCCCTTAAAAACTGTAAAATAGAAAAAAAAATCCCAACCCTTCTTCTTGCCTCTTTGGTTCTGCTCATCAGAGAAAAATCTCTTTCAACTAGCTGAGGAAGTTGCGGACAACCACGGTGTCTAACATAATTACCAGTGGCTTGGCTTTAATCACACTCTCCTCTGACTTCTCAGCACACATTATCTGACTCCAACACTGACGCTTTTTGCGCCTGAAACAGGCTAATTTAGCCTCCAAACGCCACTCACAAAGCCAGCTGTCACAGTCGGCACAAGATGGACAGAGAAAAGGGAGCGCGAGAGAGTGATGGAGAGGCTAGATGTAATTATTCACCACATTCCGGCTTTGTTGTTTCTCTTTTTTTCTCCTCCATTTATGCTTTTCTTATTCTTTTACTTTGTGAACTTTTAATAAGTCTTAAGAAGTGTCAGTTTTATTCACTTCTCACAAAGAAAAAAAAAAGTGAGAAAAAAAGAGCGAGGCGAGATTTGAGAGACAGTTTCAAGGTAGCAAAACTTCAATTAACCCGAGTTACCTGTGAAGGATATCGTTTGAATGACTGCTGAATTAATAAGTCCTTTTTGAAAATCTCTTGAAATGTGTTCTTGAGATGTATCAAATGTAGCCAAAGGAAGTGACATTTTTGTACCTGGCTTAGAGCAATTTGAAGTCTCTTTAAATCTTCATAACTGGTCACTCCGGCGTCGTTTGAGCTGAAGTATAATTGTCCGTCTTTTCAGTATTCATAGTTAGTTAGCATCCTCAGATGTTTGTAATTAAAGGGTTTCCTTTCATGATTCTCTTCCGACCACAAATATTGTTTGAAACATGAATCCTTTGGTGTCGACACAATAGTGGAAGAAATCATGGCAAAGGTGTTGCTAAAAATAAAGCAAAAAAAAAATCACTTTTATTAACATTTTATGTGAAATTATTATTATCTCATTGCCTCTCCTCCCCCATGTTCTGACATGGAAGGAGGCAGAAGGGGTTAGAGAAAATTTCAAAGTGATGAAAGAGAGAAAGATCACAAACAGAGGCACTTACTAATGTGTTCCCAGGATGCAGCCATTCTAAGCAGACCTCTGGACCTTTGATGCTGTCTCTGTCAGCCAATCCTGAAGGAAAAAAAATGATGAGCCATCACTAGCTATCAGCAGGACGCCGCGGTCTCTTCAGGGTAATAAGCAATGAGGCCAGACAGGGTCGCACCGTGCTTCAACCTCTCACATGCTCAGATGGTAGATGTGCTTGTTTGGCAGTTCTTATACTGTCAGATACAAGAATCAATTAAAGGAATCAAAGAAATTCAGATGCAGCCAAGAATATTATCATTCCGAGTTTAATTTAGAAAAAATCTATTCTCCATTTTGTTCTTATTAGTTGTATTAATACTTTGGTTCCAAAGGATGTTAAGCTAGAGACGTGGGCTCCAGGAAAGGTGCTTTTCAAGAAAGATTTGGATTCATTGCTGCAAAAAAATACAACGAATGGATGTAATAAGGACGTTTTCGTTGATGTAGGACTTTTTACACAAAAAGGCCTGTAATGAAACTCAAAAACATTGGGCACTCAAAATTAAACTTTAAAAAAATGACACAAAATAGAAATGTTAAAGAACCAATCTATTGAAAATCCTGCTTTTGGTGTTTTTAACTTCTGCTATTCAAGGTATGTTGATGTTAGGAGTGGGGTCAAAAGTGCTGAATATTTGTATGTAATGATTTTTTGACTTTCACTAGCGTCTAGACATGAAATCCTGTCCACCTTCATCCACATGGTCATCTGGACCCCATAAGATGGAATCAGGAGCAGACAGAGAAATGCTGTTTGTATAAGCTTGTAGTTGTGGCACAGGAGCTACAGTTGGCGAGCCGCTATCTCCGTGCTCTTCTCCTTTCTGATCCATCTACTTGTAAACATCTAGATCCATGTAGGTCTTCAGTTTTTTTCTTCGAGCTGGCTTCTGGATAAAAACTGTATGACTGAATGGTTCTAGTATTGATCGCTATTTTTGTTACATCAGTAATGTTAGATTTGGACCTAGCCTAACATTACAGGCTAACGAGCTTGCAGGACACCAGGCTCCAAACCATCAACAAATAACCTAACTTTACCCATTTCAGTTTTTTTACAATTTAAACATCATTCAGTTATGGCAAAAGTTTACTATAGAGTTTGGTTTAATGGTTTTATAAAATCATGCAAAAACATAAAGTTGTTACGTATTCCCATCCACAACTAAGAGGTGAATTCTAATGATCTCCTGCTGCTCTGCAGAATGTATGTCACAGAAAATTACATTTTTTCTTTTTAATTATTATTATCATTTTGGCTCAAAACGGAATTATCATAATCATAAGACCACTGCAAATGCTTTAAAATAGATCCTCTGAAGCGAGTCTTTAAAGATCCAGACACACACCAGCACCATCAGGACACAAAGAAAGGCACAAAGTCTTCAAGTTAGAGAGACAGCTAATGGCACTAATCCTGAAAGAATCCAATTCAAAATAAAATAGGATGTGAAAAGAGATTTTGGTAAACCTGCGTCCACACAAGTTTACCAAATGCTTGTGGATCTGCTGTGCTTTTGTTACATGACCACAGGCGGTGTGTCTAAGCCTTAGGAGTGCAGGTGGAGCATTACGTCCAAAAAAAAAGGAACCAGAAAAGAGCAAACCTAAAAAAATTCAAGTACAAATATAAGAGAGTTTGATTCTGTGAGCATGGTGTTATACTAAAGTTTAATACACATTTCAACTTGGTTCAGTGGATTTAGAAAGTGTCAATTCAAAACCCAAGGTTCCATCAAGACGCTAGAATGCAAGAAAAAGGTCAAACAAGACAAAATTGAAATGAGTATAATCCACTGAGCTCATTAATACAGGTTTTATTTTGTTGGTATGTACCGCTTTCATACTGAACCCAAAGGTGGTTTCAAAAGCAACATGAATGAACTTCTTTTTATCCATGAACACCTGCATCATTCAACTCCTCACAAGACCAGCTCATATAATTTTGAAGAGTCTTTTCAGCAGCAAATAAATCTTTCCCTTCACTTAAGTATCAAATCCAATTTTTTGAGACAACGTTCTGGCAGCGCGCACTGATTGCCATGAGTTTAATGTTTTTTCAGAGCTGAAGACGACATTAAATGCAACCAAGTAGAATGTGACAAATGATCCGTTCTCAAGGTGGAAGAAAGAAAAGAAACTTCCCAGAAAACATTCTCAGGTTTAGATAAAGAAATAAAGCTGGCATTCAGAAGAAGGATTAGTCTGAGAGGGAGACTTACTTCACTTTGTTTCAAGCTTTGGCAGATAAATTAACTTTATTGCATGAAAGAAGTGACAAAATAGAAGGAATGTGGTGAAGGACCAAAACTGTCCTGGTGGTCAAAGTCGTGCAGTACAATAAAGCCAGAAAAATGTGTTGAAACTTTGTCTGCTCAGAACTGACTTATTCTGTATCATCGTGAAGTTTTTGCAGAACAGTCAATTTTGTTAGTTTGTACTGGGCAGCATGGACTGAAAAACATCATCTGAGGTTGACCAGACGATAAGGATTTTATCTATCTACTCTCAACCGAACATGTCCATCATTGCAGAAATGCACCCTGTGTTTTATAAAATCTTCAATATGTTGTTTTTTTTCTAAACTGAACCTAATTAAAATTTTAAATCATGCTTATTCAACAAGTTACTGTATTATTTGCGCTAAAAGGTGCACTCAATGGCCTTCATTTGTTTTCCAAAAGACAGCGAGCTTTATATTTCGGAGAGCCGTCTGGATAAATTCTGATTTTGCTTACTCTTGTTGAAAAAATTTAGAGAGGTACACGGCCCTCTGTCAAAATTTGTCTTTTTTTTTACAAGTTGCAAAGAAGGTTTAGTGTTATTGTACACACGCTAATACAGCTAACATGTAGCAATGTCGGATTTTGTGTTTTTATCGTGTTATTAGCAAGGTTGAGAGCTAGTGTAGTCACAGTTATGTTTCTTTTAACACTATCAGTGTTTTTGTACAAGCTGTAAACAGGGTTGACTGTTGTAAATACACTACTGCAACTAATTTGTGCCGGTGTTATGTCACTGCTTTCTGTGTCATCATGGCCAGGGGACCACACATAAAAACTAACCTTTCAGCTAATTCTGTCTTTTTCTAAACTGTGTTTTGTCATGTTTTATCATGTGGTTTTCTTTTAAATTGCATTGCCCTATTCTAATTAATTAATTAAGTAAATACATAAAATAAGAGGTACAAACAAAATTAGAAGTAAATGTAATCAAAGAAACTTATTTTAGCAGTATCATTTTGTTATTCACGTGTGGCAATATTGGGAGTTAGCTTAGGTATCAGGCCTTTTTCTACAATTTGTTAACAAGGTTTAGTGTTGTAGATGCACTCTTGCAGCTAATGTGTAGCGGTGTCGTTTATTTTTAGGAGGTATGGACAAGATTAGGAGTTAGCGTAAACTTTTGTTTTAACAGTAACATTCTGTTTTTTAAATGTGGTAAACGATGTTGTGTTGAGACTACGCTAATGCAGCTAACGGTTCTATCATGGCTAATATACGGTGGCCCACATAAACAAATCACTGGGCACAAAAAAATTGAAAAGATCACAAGGACAATTAAAAAGCAAAAATAATTTTAAAAAGCATCACAGTTTAGAAATAAAAAAATTCTAGAAACCAAAATTATAAAAACAAAAAAAAAAGAACATTTGGAAAACAAAGGTAATTTCCAGGAAACAAAATGAAATATTACAAAAATAAAACCGAACGAGAAACTAGAAAAGGTAGGTACAATGGGACATCGCTGATTAGATGAAGAAAGCCACTGTTATCATGGCAAACAACTTTCGGATGAAAGTATGGTCAAATGTCATCATCCAATCCGGAATGTCCCAGTGTACCTACCTTTTCCATAAATAAAAAAAAAAAAAAAAAAAAAAACATTTTGGAAAGCAAAGTAAACTTCATATAACAAATATAAACATTAGAAAAATTTGCAAATGCCATAAAAGGAAGGTTTTTTACATTATGTCTGTTTTTTAATTCAACATTAAAAAATACTGTAAGTTGAAAAGATATTTAAGATTATAAAGGAAAAAAAAAATTCAATTTAATGCAGAAGTTTAACATTTAAATACGTATTTGAAGAGTTATAAGAAGCTTTATATTCAGAGCAGAATTCTCTGTTTTCAGAAGCTCTGTAATAAAAAAAGTGCATGTCATAGAAAAGACTAAAGCTATGCTCAGTGACCAAGTGATAAAGGGGCAAAGTTTTTCACCCGAGCTCAGCAGTAGCAGTAAGAGTCCTGCCAGCTTGTGTAGCATCAGTTTGAGGAGGTCGTGTCATCTCCTGGCAGGCTGCGTCTCCTCTCACCGCAGGAGGAGCTCCAGTCTGAGGCCAAACTTCCATCCTGGCCTGGAGCCGGCTCTCCCGGCACGGCAGCCCGCACTTCACTCGCTCCTCGCTGGGGGCAAGTCAAGAAGCCGCTGGGGCGTGGGGCTTTCAGCTCCAGTGCTACACTCCTTCAAGCCCCTGGGAAGTAGAGAAATGACCTTGACCTGCTCCAACTGTCAGCGAGCCAGCCAGTGCGTAGGAGAAGAGGGGTGACAGAGGACACAGGGAGAGCGGAGAAGGAGCAGGCACGGAAGAGATGGATGACAAGGGGTTAGGTGTGAGCTATCCAGGGAGATGTTTGTCCAGCAGCTCTACGGTGTGAAGCAGCTCACAGAAGAAGCTGGCTGTTCTCATAGTGATTAATGGGGCTTGCTCTTCTGCTGTGTATTACAGTAAATGTTCTTAAAAAAAAAAAAAAAAAAACAATGATACAGCTGGAAAAGTTCATTAAAGTTTCTTTGTTTTTATTTTAAATCTTCTGCAGCTTCCTGAGTAAAACAACATCAAAACATCTAAGGACAAGATTTTTTTCGTTTAAATCGTTCCGTTCTTAAACTGGCCAGATGTCTTCACTAAAGCAATCTTCCATATTTTGTGTCGCAGAAATTACCGCTCCTCACATAAGTTTAGGCGCACACACATTTCACTTACTGCCAGTGCTCTTCACTGGAGTCACAACATAGAGCTGAGCCAAATGTTCTTAAATAAATGTTGTGACAATAATGTCACTATGCAAATCCTCCACTGCTGCTGCTGTGTTGTGTTTTTACCACAGGCGACATGAGACACGCTTCCTTCTTTTCTTTTCCGTTTTTTTTTTTTTTTTTTTACGTATCTAAAGAACACAAAGATTTAAAAAATCTTGTTTTAAAATATTTTTGAAAAATACTCGAAACTTATAAAACCAGTTTTAAGGGCTCTTCTTTTTTTATTGTCCCTCCAAACACTATCAGAGATGCATGATTTTTTTTTTCAATCTGGCAGATCAAGACCCACATTGAATGTTAATTTTAATCCACCCTTCTGTTGTCTGAAATGTGATGGGAGAAGATTGACTATTTATTGGTTTAATTTTTTTTATTTTTTAGTGTTATTTTTCCTTTTAAGATTACAGAAATGAATAATTTAAATTTGGTTATGTGTGGCTTTCTGAAAAACCATAAATGTTTACATTTAGACACATCCTGTGATTGTTACAGTTTCTCTGTTTCTGCCCATAACTGACCCTGTCATCAAGAAGAAAACACTTAAAAATTAAAAGTTTGGGGACCCCTGCTCTGGAGGGGACACCCCCCTCCACACACACACACACACACACACACAGTTGCTCATAGCTTTCTCAGTACACAGTATATAATTTTGAAAACCTTTTGACATTTCCTGTTAATTACTTACATATTCTAAATTTTATGATGCAATGAAAAACAAAATGGCCTCATGAGGAGATTGATCTTGGAATTAATGAAGTTGTAATACAAAGTTGCAACGCCACAGACATTTTTCCTAACTTTTTACCCATAAATCCTTGATGTTTAGTACCATAGCAATGAAACTGACACATGTGGAATTTGTGTAATATTGCCTTTCAAATGAGACCATGTGTACCTTTTTGGAGTTCTTAGGTGTAAAGACAATTAAAAGCAGGTGTATGTTCCTCTTGTGGAAAGTTTACATACTGGGATTTTTTATTAGAATTTCACTATTATTATTCTTAAGGATGATTTTTAGCTTTTATTTTGATATCTTGATAGTATTTGACCTTGTGGTGCGGCGGTAGGGCGGTAAACTCCTGATCGGAAGATTGCTAGTTCGATGCCCACCTATGTGTCGAAGTGTCCTGGGGCAAGACACTGAACCCTGAATTGCCTCTGGTGGAAGGTTGGCGTCAGTGTTCGGCAGCAGAGCCACCACTGTGACAGCGAGGACGACTTCGGAGGAAGGTAGAAAATGCTGCAGAATTATGCGCCATTTACCACTTTTGAAGTCCTGGATTGTAGTCCCATACGTCATTACATCTGGAGTTATTCAGTGAGTGTGAACGTGGTAAAGAACACGCAAAAATGGGCGACGCGTAATGCCCTGCATTTAATATTGTAATTTGCTAAATCCATAAGGATTTACCTGCAAACAATAGTTTAATAAAACAACTTTCTTTTCAATAAATTTAATTGTTTCACTTTATTAAAAGAAAAAATGGTCATAAATAGGCTCTGGTTTGACTTTGGGGTTCTGAGGGCCCTAAGTCGTTTATTGGGTCAGCTTTATAGGTTGCAAGACCTTTTGCTGATGGGTGGCGCAGTGGTTAGCACTCTAGCCTCACAGCATTAAGGCCCCAGTTCAAATCCCAGCTGGGGGATCTAAAACAGAAACATCAACAGGGGACCTTTCTGCGTGGAGTTTGCATGTCCTCTCCGCGCATGTGTGGGTTTTCACCGGAGACTCCGGTTCCTCCCACCATTCAAAAACATGCTTCATAGGTTAATTGGTGACACTAAATTGTCCCCAGGTGTGAAAGTAAGAGTGAATGAGTGTGTGATTGAGACCCTGCGACAAATTGGTGACCTGTTCAGGGTGTTCCATGCCTTTGCCCATCAGTAGCCAGGTTTGGCTCCGGCAGCCCCGCAGCCAAGAAAATGGATGGACCTTTTCCGGATGTCAAAAGCACAGCTGGTACCTACATTGTGTTGCACGACATTTACAATTACCCTGAAGAGTGAATCTTGAAACTGAAATATGCATTTTTAAGTTCACAAGTTCTTTTCTACCTTTGTTGGATGTCCTCTTTAATATCTATTAATAAACATCCCACAATAGAAGCACGGCATTTGAGTTCAAAAACCTTTTTATGAACAAATTTTAATCAATGAAAAAAATGGCATCCAAATAAAAGTGGGAAGCATAGATACAGTGAGTGTGTGTGCTTCAATGAGGTTCTGAAAATGTTTCAGCGCGTTTGTGTGGGCACTGTGCATGCAGATGTCCTTGTGTAAGTGTGGCTATGCCCGGGTGAGCTCATGTGTGTTTTGAGCATTCAGCACCAAGCACCCGGCGGTGGTGGCCCATTATTGAGCCTTTGAGAGGAGAAGTGGCTGATAAATTCAAACTCTTTGTGTAATTGTCTTTTGCATCTGAATACAAATCCCCGCTGCTTATGATTCATCATACTTAATTTTTTATTTCCTCCGGCAACATCTTTTATTAGTTGTGCACTCTGCAGCGAGATTTAATTTCTGCAGGAGGGGACAGCGGCATTGGCTTGATGATTATTATTGAGAAAGTGATACTACAGAGGCTGAAATAAAATCTATAGTGCATTAAAGTGACAGATTAGGAGGGGTGGAAGGTTCATTTACAAGTGTTAAGACATCAGCGACTAATGCCCTGCAACGCCAAATAGCAATCCGCCCTGGTTGCTGCTCTGCAGGACTGTTTGAGAGAACAGCATGAGGGGATGTATGAGAGAGTGGGTGTGAGAGTTTGTGTGTGGCTGCAGGATAAGTGAGTGTGCCTCTCACTCAACAGGGAGCCTCTAGTGGGGATATTTGAGCATTGCTCGAAGACAGCGCAAGTCAGAGCTGGAGAAATGAGATCTTAAAATTACTCAGCAACACGAAACTGTGAAAATTATCTCCCCTGCTGCCGGAATACTTCACTTGTTTCTAGGAAAACGTGTTGCAGTAAAGTGAGAAAAAGAGATGGTGAGCTTTGTTCTTATTTTTTCTTTCCATCTTTATTTTGTTTAAAACATGTTGTTACCATAAAGTATGCAAAGATATTCTAATAATGAAAGTCTTAAAGACCTTGTCCAATGAATATTTTGTTTTTGGTGTGTTTAAAATGTTCGTATGGCCGCTTTCTTGAAATGGACGTGTGTAAAGAAAATTAGGCTTAAAAATGCATTTATGAGTGTTTCATTTGTTCAAATCGTTGCAGGAGCAGACGAAATAATCAAGTTGCATAAGATTGTAAAAAGCCTGATTTACAGCAAATTGGAATCAAGAAATACTCAAAAATGTATTTTAAGCCTAATGTTCTCCATCATGAGAAAATGACCACAAGAACATTTTAAAAACAGCAAAAATACAATTTTCATTATTTTGGGTCTGTAGTCCCCCATGACCATTTTTTAAAAAACATTCCCAACAATGTTTTAATTATGACCATGACGTTAAACGTCAAAATCCTACAATCTAAATGTCTTAAAAAGCTACTTTTCCTGTTGATCTGCTGCCTCTGTTTCCAAAATCTCCTCTGAAGGGGGCGTGGCTTTTGGAGCAGCTCAGCTCAGCTCCATCCATGATTATGATAGCTCTGTGTCTCGCTAGCGTAAATCTTCACCACTGCTACATAAAAATGTCTAGCATTATGGGTAATGTCCAGCCATATGGTTTTGAGCTGGATTTCGGCTCCGTCGAGGAAGTGAAGATCTTCATGGACCGAACTTCCTCCAAAATCCTGATTCTTTCTCCTTCCAGTTCACCAAAGACTCTTTTAGCTCATTCTCCACTGATGTTGCTGTGATCAATATATTCAATCCATTGGTTTCTCAGAGCAGAAAGTAATGAAAGCTAACATCCAAATGCTCTTTCATTGATTTCCAATCCTTTCCAACTGCGGTCAAATGAGCCGCCGTTCACATTTCCGTGGTCACATCAAGAAGCTCCGTGGAGTCTGGTGGAGATTTTCCAGCATTCTCAGTCCTGCTACTGTAAGTATTGGATGAAACTCACACAAAAAATCCAATGAAGGCTGATTTGACCACAGAAATGCAAACGGCGGCTCGTTTGACTGCAGTCAATGTGAAGATACCATCTTCTCTTCTCCAGAACCTGAACTAGACACGCTGATGACATTACATTTGCTCTCTTTTAATAATAAAAAGGCCACACTTGTTAAAAACATAATTTTAATCAAAGGGGGGATTTAAGACTGGTCCCTAGAAGGAAATTCTGGTTGGTGGTGCATCAAAAGTAACAAAACATTGATTTATTTTTGGTAGGCTGCAGCTCATGATCACAATCTGCAATTTCCAGTTGGTGTGTGTAGTTACATTCATTTGGATTTAATATCCCATATGGACATTTTTTTCCCAAAGAAACATTGTTAGGACTCACACTGCAGCATAAGTTTAAAATATTACTGTTTTTAACAGTTTTTACAAATGGGAGCATATATTTTACTTTTTGAGTGTGAATTGTCTTAGCCCTGTCCTGATTCAATTTTAAGTGTAAAATAATACCTATTTGGGCAATCATTCTAGCTTAAAAAGTTGAACACTTGTGTTTGAAGAGCAGTGAAATGAAATAAATGGCTGGAGAAGGTTGAGAATCATCTAACACACATCTTCACACACTGAATAACAATGGAGACGCACAAAAAGAAGATGAAATTAAATATAATGATATAATGATTGCTCTCTTTACAGCTGACATGTTGAGTCACTCTGTGACCAGTCAAGTCGCATCGATTTTCATCAGGGGAAGAAAGCTGATCTACACTTAGTCCTCTTTAACTCACTCGACTCCATCTCAGATGCCCCCAGATATTTATGTCTACTGTCTGATTCTACAGAGCGAAGACTTAATCAGATCCAGAGTGAAATCTATCAGTGTTTAAGCCAGCCGGTGGTAAAACAAGAAAGATTAAATGAACCAAGACACAAAGGAGGAGAACAGAAGAAGGCTGAGCTGCTAAAGACACAAGAACATCGCACCAATTTGTGTCCCAGGATTTTTCAAGAACCAAAACTTCATATAAATTCTCAAAACCAAATGAATTAATGTAAAAACTGGTTTACTTGGCAATTATATTCTAAAAAAATTATATTTGATCATGTGTGTGTGTCATGATTTAGTGCTTAGGTTTTGTCATCTTCTGTTTTCCCTGTCAGTTTCACCATGTTCAGGTAAATCATCCACAGCTGTCTTCATTTAGTTAATTGCCCTCAGTGTATTTAAGTATCTGGTTTTCAGTTTCTCATTGTCAGGTCATCTGCTCATTTGTGTCCTGTCATGTCACTGGTTTGTTTTCCTGGTTTTGTCCTGTTTAAGTTCTTTTAGTAAACTTTTATGTTTCTGCCACCAAGTCTGGTCTCCTGCATCTGGGTCCTCCACCACAATCCCTGACAGTGTGTGCTGTAGAATTTTCTTAGCAAATGTCACAGTTATTTTGTCTACTCTTGTGAACAGACACAGCACTGTCTGTTTAGTAAATGGTAAATAGTGTGTACTTTGCCACATAGAAGGCCAAAAGCCCTTCACAATCACAGTCCCATTCACTCTATTCTCACAATGATAGCAGTTCCTCTGCCTAACACTGGCACCAACCTACAGTTTAACCAACTGTGGTTCAGTGTCTTGCCCAAGGGCACTTTGAAACATGGGCGGAACAGTCGGTAAATTAATTTGAGATCCTAATTTAGGTAGACCGCTCTACCTCTTGACCATGTACTGCCTTGAATGATTTGGTGGTTTCAATTGTTAATAACCAGTGTTACACATAAGTAAGCATTTGCAACATAGCATGGCAGTCAGGGGCAGTGCCTCTTGACTGGCAGAATGGGGTGGTCCCTCTGTTCAAAAGGGGGCTCAGCCTTCTTGAACTGGTAAGTAAGGTAATGTAAGGTCAGGTAAGGTAATCCAGGTATGCCTCACTGAGAAAAGCACAACAAGGTACAGAAGGACATATCTCTCAGCTGGCCTGGGAGCACCTTGAGGTTCCTGCAGCATAACTGGAGAAATGTCTGTGAAGAGGCAGTCTGGGTATCTCTGCTTAACCCTTGTCCTATCCCAGATATGTTGATTTTGAGATGGGGTCATGTCAACCCAACAAGACAGTGCACTGAACTTTTTTTCAATGATTTTTGATTTTCACTGGTTTCCGTGGCAGACATGAAATCCTGTCTACTTTCATCCACATTTGTCATGGGATGAATAACACGCCAGTGTAAGGCTTGGGTCATCTTGACCCCATAAGATAGCACAAGAGTTAAGCTGCTATCTCGCTCCAGATAACCAGTAGAAGATGGAGGGATGGATAGATGAATGAACGGAGAAAAGTCTGAGTGGTCTGATTAAAGGTTGGCTCATGTTAAACTTCCCTTTGTTCAGATGAAACTCAGCTGTTTTACTTGAGCAAACTGAACAGAAACACGAGTTTTTCATCAATCAAATATGAATATAATTTTCATTTCTAGCTTGTCCTGACTGGTGCTAGGTCTCTCTGTCGTTTCCTGCCCTTTTGTCTCTCCCTTTAGCACCAGTCAAATCATGGTGACAAAGGTCAAAATCTTTACAAACGTAACAAGCTGAGAATTAGGGTCCTGAACAGGGAATGATGCTTTTTTCAACTTTTTTCTTGGTTCTCATTTGACTTATAAAGCCCGGTTTCATTCTAAATGGATTTAGTGCTAATAACATAAAGGACAAATATTTTGATTAAGAAGCAAATAAATGTAAAATATTGTAAAAACCTGACTCTTCTCTTCCATTCTTGAGTCGTCCTGCTTGTCTCTACTTTGTACACTGACATTTTCTGTGCATAAAAACGCTTGCAAAGACAATGGCAAAAATTTGACACAGACAAAATACTGCTTGAAATATATTTTAAACGTTTGACTCACTGATTTGTATATGACTTTTAAAGCAGAACTTTAAAAAAAAATAAAAGTAGGAGGAGTAGATGCAAAAGATCTGTTTAGCAAGCAGTGGGATTTATCATTCGTGAAGTGGCTGTTGTTTTGGGTCTATGCTTTGGGCGCTTAAAGGCAGGTGCAAACTGGCAGAAAATTACAAACAAATGGCTGCAGTTGTTTCAAAGAGGAGTCTTTAATGCAACAAAAGATGATAACAAGAGCACATCTTTTCAGCTCATGTAATTATTTTAAAATCCCAGAGGAAAAGATCATTGAGACACATTCTCAGCATCCGGATGGGCGGTGGGTTGATTTACATCCAGCCATGGTCGTGAAGGCTGACATTTTGTCAATGTTTTTACCTTGGGTGTTACTTTTTGGTGCAAATCTGCTCCTTTACTTCATAACTCCTGGGGTATTTTTTTCTTTTCAGTTCAGGGCTCTGCACGCCTGGTCAGTTGACAGTGACCCTGACCCTCCAGCCTGAGCGTCATTTTAATCCCTTTCCCAAAGTCATTATTGTCCATCATGCTGCATATACAGGCTGACCATCTGCAGTGTGTGCTACAACGGCTTGTGTATCATACTTTAGCTCTTGTGTCAAAGTAAACGCAGCAGACACTTTGAGTAATAGACATCTGACCATCTTGAAGCTCTGCAGCCCATTTCCTTTGATCTCTTTCTTTGCTCTCATTATTGACCTTCAATACCTTGATTTAAATCCCCATTTACTCATTAGTATCATATTCTATACACACATTTTGCAGACTTTTATCTCTTACCACTACGGCTTCTCCCTACCCCTACATTTAGTCCTCCAAACGGAGAGTAATGAAAAAACTGTGTCTTCAAATTCGGATGACACTCCCGCTCAATCAAGTCATCAATAGTTGCCGGTCAGCTACTTTAGCGGAGAGCTGTTAGCGCTCAGAAATACATGACAATATTGTTTATTATAACTTTACAAAGGTCATACTAAAACATAAAGTCATTACTCAGATTTTATTGCAAACTTGTGTGCTTCAGAGCACACCCACGTGAAGAAATGTCAGCGTAACGTGAAACACCCTCATCGCAGAGGGCTCTGCATCCCTCCATGACGAGGGTTAGCCCTTCAAAAAATGATTTTGGACAACCCTATCACTTCAAATGCCCCTACGATTGGAAGGGAAGGGAAAAGCTGGAGGGGTTGGCAAAGAATTTGGATTCCACCTTACACTTTCTTTAAAACCTTGACGGTCCATGTTTTCTGTCCTGTAGTTCATCATTATTCCACTTAAGACAGTAGAAAGGCTATTCTTGGTCTTTTTTAAAGCTTAAAAGCACTCTTGATAACGATTTTGATTTGTTAACTCTTCAAACTTTATGGTGAGAATAACTCATTTATTGTTATCAATATTTTGAACGACTGCTTCCTGTATTGAAATAATCCAAATGTTTATTGATACTTAATTTTTATAAAAACAGTTGCACAACGCAAAAATGTGTGAATCAAATTTGAGACAGTGGCTACATATGGTGCTGTTTTTTTTTTTTTTTTTTTTTTTACTGAACTCTAAATATTTTTTTGCATATTGAACCAATAACTGTCCTGAGCAAAAACTGACCAAATTACTTAATGCATCTTTAATACTATCTATATCTGATGAAAAAAAAAATATATTGCCAACCTTTGCTTGTGGATTTTATCAAAGGCTTTTAAAAAAACATCTTAATTCCATAAAATTTAAATTTTCTGTCAATTCTTTTATGTCATAGACTTTATAGGGTTAAATGCAATTATTTGCTCCTGTGTCCACAAGTTAATCACCTGTAAATCCTAATAAAACAGTAAGTGCATTTAAATTCATGCGGATACATTTGTAGCTCTTTATTAGGGACCTTAGTCAGGCCCATGGTCTCACAAACTCAGCAAAGCTGGTGTGGAAGCAGCATGAGTTTCTATTATACAGAGCCCGTGGTGTATTAACAGCAGCAGCAGGCGTCAGCCCTCACATCTGATCACAGTAAATCAGACAAATGTGGACGAGAGGTGACAGGAGAGACAGGAGGGAGGAGGAGGGCAGGCATGGTCTGGAGGGAGGGATGAGCTGATTGTCAGCGTATGCATGAAATTTGCGCTAGCTGCCAGGGCTAAACAAAAGTAACACTCTTGCACAAAAATAGACATACACATATTGTAGAAATCCCTTTGTCTCTGCCACATATCAATGCCAAGTTCACATGTCACTTGCAGGGGGCACCGTTTCACATATTGCAGTCATCACCTCATCTCAATTTCTTCCTGAAGGTAAATATATAAATAAAACCAGAGCCGACATAATCAGGAATCAGCGCGTGAGCCTCCATCGTCCCTGAAGATTCGGGCTCTTAGATCTTCTTTGTCATTTTCTGGGACTGGGAAGCCACTAGGCCCATGAAGGTCACAGAGCTCAGGCCTCATCAGCCAAGCTAATTTGATTGTGGCAGAACAATGGTTTGCTGAATCTGCCACTGGCCTTCTCACAAGGTGCATATTAATAAGTAAGAGAGGCTGGATGGGGCTTGTCATCCACAAGAAGGATTAACTTACATCAGTGAAGCTTTCTTGGGGAAACTGGCACTGCTGAAACAGTTGTGAATGATAATATGAAATCTTCAGATTAAAAAGAGAAAGGACACATTTTAGGAAGTTTTCTGATAAGAGAGTCAATCAATTTCCCAGGCGCACGAGCATATAATTTAAATTCTCCAAAAAAATCAATTAAACCAACAGAAGAGGTGATAGTGTTAATGAAAGCTTCTTGTAGCAGTAAAAAAAAAAAAAAAAATCAGCTGTAGACATAAAAACACTTCACTCATAAAATCTAGAATGGTGAAAATGAAGTTAAGTTGGTGACCATAGATACCTCTCCAACCTCCGGACTTTTCCACACACACACAAACACACCTAAACACACAGATAGGTGTAAATGAATACATTAACCCCCTATTAGTTGTTTGAGGTACTAAAACATTGTGTACATCTGGGTTGGGTCCAAATTTTGGGATGACTTAGTTCAACTATGAACCAATGTCGTCTTGGTAACATTAGAAAAATTTCTTGTAGGTTGTGTTAGATAATCCTCGTTCTAAACATTTTAAATCAGTTTAACAATTGACTTACACAATTAACATAATTCCAGCAGATTCTGAAGTGGGGAAAAGTAGTCTTGCCCTGATTTGCAATCATCGTAAATTAGCTGATTCAGTAACGCGCAAAGAAAATTGACTTTATGCATTGTGACAAAAAAGACGGTTTTAGGACTGAATAATATGAAAAGCCTTTTTTTCTACGCTTCAGAATCAGCTGATTCATGTTGATCTAAGAAAAGGTAGAAGATTTACAACATGTTAAAAACCATGAGTCAGCAGCGACATCTTTGTCGTTAAAGGGTTAAGCATTTTTGTCCACCATCTTTATTAAAGAATGGCTCTGTCTAAATGTCTTCCCCACTCACAATACAGTGCACTATATAGTGCACTATATATAGTGCGTTCGCCATTTTCAAGTGCTGTCCAAATTAACTATTCCAAAATTGAGTGCACTAGAAATTTCCCAGAAGTCTTTGCAAAAAACTAGCATGCTCAGTACGTTAGCGAACGTAGACCTCAATGCATTGCGGTTGAAGAATTTTTGTGAAAAAACCATGTTTAAATGTAATTTTTTCAACAAACCATCCACATTTTCATCATCAGAACACCGTGGATTCACAAATAGACGTCGTGAAACGTTTGTATTTATTCGATTTTCACTTACAGAAATCGGTGACGTCATATCCGGTGTTTAGCAAAACAAAAGTAAAGTAGTGAGCATGTTGTCCAAATTGCCTTTAAAATCCAGGACACTAGTTAGTCCTGCACTATATATTACTTAACACCCCAAAATTAACATTACTGATGCAACAAAAATTGGGAGCAGTATTAGATGCCAGATGGAAGCTCAGACAAGGAAAACAAAGGTGTGTATAGATCTATCTGTCTGCAAGTAGGTGCATCCAAATGGAGCGGAGCAGGGAACTAGGGACCACTGACAGTCGCACCTTTGTCACGTATACAGGCTTTTTCAGATTGCATTTATTTCGTCTGCCTCTGATTTACAATGATTTGAATAACTAAATACTTAAAAACGCAATTGTAATTATATTTCTTCTTAATATATTCCCTCCATCATGTGAAATATGCGGCAAGATGATGTAAAAAACACAATTTTTATCGTTGTGGGTCTTTAAAACAGATATGGGATGAAGAGGCATACTAATAACTAAATGTAATCCCACAATCATGTGATGAAGAATACTAATAATGCTTAAGATGAATGCAGCCTGCCTTACAAAAAGAATGCTAATTGTCGTGTCACCCCTTTTCTGTAACCTGCGTAACCACGGAAGGTCTTTTAACAGCATGATCTGTCCTTGACTCCTGATAAGGACTCATTTATTCATTGATGATAGATAGATGTACACGTGCATACAGGCAGGAGGAACCTGATGTTGAAACAGAAGTATAGAAAAAAGATTGTAAAAGTTGGCTTGATACATGAAAAAAAGAACATTAATTTACAGAGACTTAATGCTTGTAATAGTTTTCATGACTTCTTTATTCAATGAACAATAGCTTGTGCAGAGAAGGAAAAAAAAGTGTAAATGAAGAGGTGAAAAACAGGTGTATATGAGCCTTTGTACAATTAGTGCGAATGGATTAAAGAAAGGTGTGGAAGAGAGTATTTTGGTCCAAATTTACAGTTATATTTTCAGTTTCAGTGGTAGAGCAAAAAAACTGTCGATGTTCTTTGTTCAAAAGTGATTTTCAAATGACATCATTCCATTCCTGTTGATTGTGCTTTCCCAAACAATCTTCCCAGTATTTTACATAATTTCACTACCAGTTAAGTTCTCATTCTTTTTATTTTATTTTATTTTTTTTTTTAACATATAACAGATGTATGCTGCATGGTAGGTCTGATCTGCACCAGCAACCTTGGTTTTATATGCTCCCCCTTTTTTTGGCCAGTGTGAAAGACCACACATGCAAACCCTTGTTGACGTGAAAGCAAGGTCTTCACTTATATCAGGATGAATTGATCAGCAATAATTGAGGTGCAAAATGAACTTTTCACTGTGCAAAACTGAAGAAATGGCAAGAAAGTTTGAACAGACCATTAGAGTGTGAGCATGGTGTAGATTAGGGTCTGCAACCTGGGGCTCTGGAGCCTCTCCATAGTGGCTCTAAAAAAATAAAATTGAAGTATTCCTTTTATTTTAGTTAAGTTTATACATGCATGACTAAGGTGCACCTCAAAGATAAACTAAGGCGTTTTCATACGTGTTGACTTGAACAGATCTTGTTTGCTCTAAGCTTCCTTTGGAACAAACTGATTTCAAATGTTAAGGAAAACTTAGGTAAAAAAGCAAAACAAAACTGATGCTTTATGAGTTTAAAGCACGAATTATCTTTTCACCCATTCCGGATACGTTTGTGGGACTAGTCTAGTGTGAAAGCAGCGTATCTGGAATATAACACCTAAACGCATTGATGGTTGGAGTGGGGTATTAGTTTAGTTTTGAGGAAAAAAATCTATTCACTCTAAGGTATCATCAAAAGAAAATACTAAAAGTAAAAAAGTTCTTTAGTTTGATCAAAGATCTTGAACTGCATACATGGACCCTGAAAATAATAATAACAAACGTTTACATCCGTCTCATGTTCGATGGATGAATGTGAGAAGTGAAAACTGGTGGGAGAGGATTGTTCTTTTGGAGTTCACCAACCGTCCATTTGCACAAATTCACACTTTGTTTACATGGTTTCACAAGACTGTTCAGAACGCAGAGTGCCATGTTCCAAACCTCGCTTCTGGAGCACACAGCATGACAAAGCATACTCCGCTCCTTGCAGACATGAAGCTCCGAAGTCCGGCTTTTGCACAGAGCAGAAGAAGTGTTTACATGTACCACAATCGGACAAACAATGGGCATGACCCGCCCATCTTAATCAGAGGTGAATTTTGATCTGAATGAGTCTGATCAGGTCAGAGTATTCTAAGTGGTGCGTTTTCATTCTGATCAGGCTTTTAATCTGATTATTTGTGTCCATGAAATTGTGACTACTGTGTGTTAGCATGATGAATGACTGAATGGGACTGGGAAGTACTGTGGATCTTCTCAGGAGGTAGAAAAGCGCTAAGTATTTGCCATTTACCATTGAATTTTGACCAGGAAAACTTGAGCATCCAAACTAAAACCAGATAAAGACAGACAGAAGTGTGGAAGGTGAGTGAACATGAATTATGTTCTGTATTTTGGCCTCATAAACTGCTATTTCTTTGTTCCTGTCAGGAGGTAATATACAGTACATGATTATGTGTTACCACTTAATATACTGAAGGAACGTATTTCTGAGTCAAAAACAATATTGTAACTTAAAAAAAATATTTTTCCAGTGATTTAACTCTTGGTAAGACAAACAACAAAGTAGCTTTTGACTCACGCAAAGGAAACACATGTAAATTGACTTTGATTTTCATGCCTTTTTTGGGAAGCATTTACTTCCTCTTTTTCTCTGCACATACTCTTATTTCCTTTACTTTGATCGCTGTCCATTTTCTTTTCTTTCTTGTCCACTCTAGTCCCTCATTCATCCATCCTTTCTCTTCCGGTGCTGGACACCCAGGTAGCAAAGCAGCGGGAGGCGTAGTGCTGGATAATTACTAAGTGTTTGGAGCTCCCCAGGAGCCTGTGGCTTTCTAGGGAAGGGGGTAGAGAGGGGGGTGACTGTATCTAAAATGCACTCGGTAAACATAATCCCAACACCTAGCCAGTCGAAATGTGGACCTGAAGAAAGGAGCGCTTGTTGCCCCTGAATAGAAAATGGAAGAAGATACGCTTTGTTTTTTTCATTTTTTTGTCCATAAAATTATATTGCAAAGCGGATTCTCATCTACCTGTTCTCCTCTCTTCACCCCCTGCTGCTTCTGTCTTTATTTACCATGAATTTATTCTTGTTGACAGTTTAATTTAGGACAGTTTTACAAAGATGATGCATTGGAAAGACAGCCATGGCTGGGATTAAGGTTGTTTTGTTTCCTTTTATTGGAACGTGGTTTTGTTCACAGTTCGAGAAATATGATTCAAAGCTGTCAAAAAAACGCGACGAGGGGATGAATCTGGGTACTTTTACACACAAGTACTCAGATTTCTAGCTTGGGAAACAACAAGTGGAACCAAAATGTTCCTGACCCCTCTGAAGTGGAGCGCACAAGTGGCAAGCCAACAGCGGCATTCGTTTGCCCAGTTGTCCGGGCTCTATTAGCCTAGAAGAGCCATCAATGGGAGATTAGGCTGCAGGGCCTTTCAGTCCTCATCTGGCACAACATCCAAACCCCCCCACTTCCTCATTCTTCCTCCAGTCCCTTGCCAGTTCTCTGAGCTTGAGCCAACCTCTCCTGACGAGGCCACAGGCTTGGCCAGAGCTCTCTTTTCTCTGGAGCTTTAGCTGCTCTCCACTTTAGCCTCAGCTGCTGGAGATGTTGTCCCTAATTAACAAGGGATTAAGCCATCATCTCAGCTTGTAATACAGCCTGGATGGGAATTCCAATGTGGATGCTGGACGGGATAGAAAGAGAGAGAAGCTAGTGCCGTTTAGCAGCTCAGTAAATTACTCTTGACCTGTAGGACTGAGGGGAGTCTATCGGTACGGCAAGGCGGCTGCCAATTACAAAAGCTCAGGCCTGCCAAAAATTTTATTGACTGGAGGGTGGGGGCAAGTTAAGAACTGGCTGCCGGGCATATGTGTGCGTGGGCATGTGTGTGGCAGCGGAAGGAGGGTGGCAGAAACCCATTTTTAATGGCCTTTAACAGTATTACTTTGTCAGGACTGGGAGTATTTGCATTTGGGGAGAGATGTTGACATAATTACGAAGAGAAATAGATGGAAGTTGAAGATGAAAATAAATCCCAAACATAAAATCAAAACACCATTTGACAACAATGCTTTGCGTCAAGGTTTGCAGAGCAATAACTCATCTCCTCAATGTCTGGAGTGTTTTCCAATATCTATTTTTGCAATAAAAATTGGGTAGGAGACTCTGAAACACCAACATTTATGGATATCACCACTTCAATGTTTCTCCATTTTTTTTTAACAAAGTAAACTGAAGGAAAAAGTCTAAAGAACGACAAATCTTTCAGCAATTTCTAAATGCCAGGAAGCATTAATGTATTAGAAGACCCACTGTTATGTACCACTTGAACACACAGATGAATGTGACCATTAAGAGCAGGAGCACAAGGAACGATTTGAGCTTTTAATTTCTTCTCCAGGTGGTGAAAATTGTAACAAATGTACAAGATGCTCTCTAAATAATGGAGCATAAAATGTACAAAAATAAAAGTATTTTATTGACACTTTAATGTAAGAATCCTTGACATGGATTGCAGGTGTGAGAGTTCTTTTTCCATGGTGAATGAGGTGAGGCGGGTGTTTGTTTTTTACATGGGCATGACTGGCCTAGGTGGAGATTAAACGTGACAACACTAAAAGACTATGACACCTTAAATGTATTAAAACAAAATTACAAACTTGTGGCATTGCCTTGACAGAGCTTCAGAGTGGCTGCCAACGGATATCTTAGACCACAGGCATGCTCTGATAACATGAAACTGAACTTATATCATTTATAGTATTCTCTCTCTTTTCTTTTTTTCTTTTATTTTGCTCTAACCTGTGTCTTTATGTTTTGATCACAACTGAGATGGTATGCCCCTGTGTATCCTGTGCTAGAGTTTGTAGTTTTGTCATAAAAAAAAAAAAAATCAGGAAGTTTCCCAGAAAACCGGAAGTTGTGCGAGAAAACAAAAGTTGTTATTTTCTGTAGCTTTATTTTCTTTTTTTTTTCTTAAACCTTTTAATAAACCTCTATCCACACAAGAACTTATTAACTAAATTATGAATTGCCTCATTGAGGCAACACACCCAACTCTGATGAAGTTTTGCTGCATCTTTCTATGAATGGAAGATATATAAAGAAAATTGAGTCAAAAAACAAATGCATTTCTGACTAATTCATGTTCAAATCATGTTTAATCAGAACTAATCAAAAAATACAATCAGAAAAAGAGCAGATTTACGATGTAGAACCAACAAATTTAAAAGTAGCATATTATAAATAAACTTGAAACCCTTTGAGAATACATCAAAAGGTGATTGGATTGGGACTTTAACTAGTGTGACCAAGACTAACGTCTTTGTGACTTTTAAGAAAAAGGTCAAATATTTGGACAGTTGTGCAAGAGGAACACACCGTGTCGTATTTATCAGCTGATTTTTATGAATGTCACTTTTCTTTTTATTTTAATCCAACAACATCTTGTTTTTTTCCATCCCTGCTGTTGGTGATTCTGAGAAATTAACCCTGACATTCATCTCTTACAGAAACTGGTTAAACCACAAACATCTCATCTCTTAGAAGTCTTTGAAAAAGCTTTGTGTGAAATGTGATCCCAATCAGGATGTCAATTTTCACAACATTGTCAAACTGCCTCTTCTCGCTATTGTGAAGAATGTAAAGCCGTCAGGTCAGGGACATCATTTCCAACTGCAGCTGCAGAATACCTTTGGAAACGATGGCCACCTGCATCTGAGTGTTTGCTTTCAGTTGATTTGTTTGTGACATACAAGGAGAAAAAGTAAAGGATGATTAAAGTGTCGTTTTTGACTATTTAATTTCCTGTATTCAGAGGGCGGAGGCAACCTCTATCATCAGTGGGTATGTACATCTAATTTCTATTCTGTGGAATTATTATTAAAAAAGTCAATTGCATGTCAGGTACTAATAACTGTTTACACACCCATGGTCTGTAAAGCATCTTTACTTTAGAAAACAATATTCCAGATTTACAACAGGCAACAAAATGTCAGTTGAATCTCAAACTGCCACGTTGATGTTCATCTTTACATGTGATTGCTGAGAAGGTTGATTGACAGGTGCACAAACAAAAAAGTTGATAAGAATACATGTTTGTTTAATCCATGAGAGACAACAGAAAAAGAAGATTAACAATGTGTCTTTAAACATGTAACTCCACCCACACAATTCAATTAGACATTTTTGCATCATTTCTCAATGAAAACTGTTTTTCTATGAATAAGCCACTTTATGAAAAGTATTTTTTGTGTTCCTGTTTTCCATTTGAGGTTAAAACAACAAATTTTACACAAATGTTGTATTTTTCAATATGTTGTTCTGCCTTTGAGAGCACTGAATAATCATGCTCATTTGTAGAAGAACAAAAGAAATTAAGCTTAAAGTCCTCCTCCAATGAAAATCATTTTTTGTGTTTTTAACATGTGTGTGGCATTTTTCTTCTGAAAGAAAAAAATATATAATAAGAGATCATTTCATGTTTGCATTTTCAAGTATTTCTCCTTTTAAGTCACTGTCAATTAAAATTTTTGGGAAAAACTCTGTTTGAATTCCTGAGCTTTGCTTACGTCACGAGAGCTGGCCTGGATATAGCATAGGGGCCGAAGAAAATAATATAACGTCCCACTTCTGCGCTGTAAAGGATTGTAATTCAGTGAAAAGGCCATACTGATGTTAGCTTTCAAAAAATTAATTGGATTTATCGGTCACAGCAACGTCAATAATTATTAGATTACTTTTTCAACTGGACGGAGAAAGAATCAGAGTTTTGTAAGAAGTTATTCTTGAAGAAGAATGTGGTGCACAGTCTAGGTTTTTATTTTAGGATTTTGTTCGTATTTATATGTGACAAGCAGAAAAAGTGATTGAAATTCCTGTGGGTTCCGCGTCACGCGGTGAAGGTGCGCGTTGTTGCATTGCCCGCTTGTATTTTAATTGCGTCCAAGATGGGATTTGTTTTTTAAATTGGCCTCACGTACTTAAAAAGTAAAACTGAAACTGAAAGTTAAACCCCATTAGCTGTCACAAATATGCTATCCACGTTTGATCCAACCCGCGGAGGAGCGGCGAGCTGCAACATCAGCACCGCTGCTTTATAGCAGCAGCTCTCAGGATCCACCGGGTGGTTTAACCGAACACCAGAACTGTTCTCCTCCATCTAAAAACATCACAATTGTCTGCACACATTTAGAAAACGACGCGTGATTAGACCCTCTCTGTATTCTGACATTTCATTAGATTTCTTGTTCAAGTGAATTCTACAATCAGCATGTGTTAGCATAACATCAGTTATGAGCCCCAGCTAGTGCTGCTGCAATGCAGCCTGAATAATCATGTTTTATTTAAAAAAAAAATTTTATGGGCTTTTCAAGGTATGTGTTTCGCTAGCATGTTTGGTTGGATAAGGGGCGGGGTTACACAGCTCAACACCATGAGCCACGCCCACACAGAGGGATTTTTGTAAATAAAGGCTTCAGATCAACATGAAAAATTGCTTTTTTAAGACATTTAGGATGTGGAATTATTGATGAAAACTTCACAGTCCTAATTAAAACCCCACTGGGAATGTTTATAGAAAATTTTAAAAAATTATTGCAGGGGGACTTCATAGGGGGCATTCATACTTCAGACTTATTTTTTTGCAGAGTTGTGTCTCGTTTGTGATTTATCATTTGTGTGAAAAACATAAGAATAAAGAACTAAAAATCAATTGAACATTTATACGTATACGTGTGAAATCCCAGAGAAAGTGTGCATCATGCAGCAGAAATGAACGTGGAAGCTTGAACCATCCAACGTGAAGCAGAAGATGGTTGCTTTGCAAAGTGTAATTAATTACACATTTCAAAGCAACCATCTTTCATTAATTAATGATTTATGTACAGAGATATTACTGCTTTAATTTTCTAAAATTATTTGCATGTGTTAACAAATAATGTTTACAGCCGTAGTATAAATTAGAGATATTCTTTAGTTTTGACTTCATGTGTGAATTTATTATTGCTTCATTTAATTTTTCCATCCCTTTCCTGTAATTTGATTTAACATTAATTTATCTTAAATCAACAACTTGAAATTTTTACAGTGCCAGAAAAAAAAAAAAAAAAAAAAAAAAAAACAGCATCATTTTTGGCTCATTTTTACCATACCTGAGGTTATTGGGATAAAAATATTTAAATCCGTGAAACTGATTTAGATGTCATGTGGACTGATTATTTGGTTGTGGATTCCGCCCCCGCAGCTAGAAGAGAGAGCTGCTTTATGAGGGGCTCTGGGAGGTCCAGTCTGCCAGTGCAACTGTTGCTGACGTAAAATGATGCAACTTGTGGTCACAACAAAGCAACCGAAAAAGCGAGTGGCATCAGTGTCCGTGTGAACGCCAATGCTTACTGAAAAGTCTGAGACAAGTTGCTGTAGGCTTTCATAAAGCTGGCCAAGTAATCCATTAGGACAGTGATCAATCATCTGATATTTTTTATCTACCAGATATATAAATGAAAGACTTGAAATAGATTCTTTATTTGTGTAAGAAGATTGGTAGATACTGTGAGAGTGTGGAGTACAGAAAATAGCAAGTGGGTAAAGGTTTTTTTAGGAGAGAACAATCAGCATATGCAGAGCCACTTCATCACACAAATCCACATGCACAAATCTAAACTTTGCCAGCTTCTTAAATTGTCTTCATATACATGTGATTGACAGTTGGTACAAGCTCAAAGGAGAACATTTTTATCAATAAAAACAGGCATTCTTACTTAAAGAAACAACAACACATTGTTTTTTCTATTCTTGTTTTTCCATGCTTAGCAATTGAAACATAATTACTGTGAGACAAAGAGGAGTGAGAAGACTTAAGATCTCTATTAAGACTGTTACCCTTCTGACCTAGGCTGGAGAAGGAGAGGAGAAGTAAGGTTATGATAAATACTTGTTTGTGCTTGTTGTAAATATCAGTTCTATGTTTTTGTATTTTTGGGTGTTTTCAGACTGGAAAAATAACTTGGTCCTGACCAAATCTGCTAAAGATGATCTGGATTGAGTCCTTAACCTTGCGTTTGGTCAGTAGACTGCACTGTCAACTGCACTTGAACCAAAGCTCGTAAGCAAAGCCTCATGGCAAAAAATATCCTCACTCATTAGTCAGGAATTACAAGGGCGGGGCAATAGGTAGAACTTATGGAAGTCACAATCCGTGTCGGTATAGTTTGCTGACTCAAACTTTGTTTCACCAACCAATTTTAAACCTGTGTCTCAAAATCAGGCTCAACACTTTTAACCTCTACTTTGGTACAATGGAGGCATGCGGCAAGACAGAAGGTACGCTAATAAGTGTTTGTGACTTCTCTGGAAAACAGTGTAAGAAGCAATGTGGATCTCAATAAAAGTTGTTTTTATGAGCCTGTATTCATCCGACCACATTTCTATGAACTGCTAAGTCTCATTGTTGTTGTGTAATGGCATTGTTTTAAGATCACCCTGTTAAGAAACTAGGTAGCCTTCAGTCACAGCTGTAACAGGCACATGAGACTCAAAAAGCATGTAAGAAGGGTTTTCAGCTTTGTTCAAATAAAAATCTTTACAAATATCAGTTGGACCGTTTTTCTGTCTAATAAAATGATAATTGTTGCTTTACATTTGCTTCTCACAGCGTCACATGACGACCAGCTACAGTGGCCGTTTTGGTCCAGTTGTTTCACACCGTGTATTCAAACTGCGTGTTTTCAAACTGAGAAATCTCAGAGCGAACCAAAGCGCAGTCTGATTTAAAACAAAACCAAGGCCATCTTGGAAAATGGGTCAAAGAGTAGTTCCTGGTCCCAGACCAAGGTCCAGTAGGGTGTATTCAGAATGACAATTTGTTTGGGATTCTCTGGGGAAACTAACTCTGGTTCACTTTAAGCTAAAAAGGTAATATAGTAATTTATAATCATAAACTTTTAAAAAATTAACAGCATTTACATACAAATGACCAGTCCTTGAAGCATATATGTATGCACGGGAATATATTTATATACAGTGTTTCCTTCTTTTTCATAGAAGTTACTTTTTAAAAACTAAGTAACTTTGTTACTTTGTACAAAGATTGCAAAGCACAATCTTTGTAGAGGTGTAGTTTTATAGAATGAGATCAAAGATCTGTTTGCCGTGTTATATAGATTTGGAAAGCTAGAATGCATTCTGTGCGAGACATGGTCCATAGGAGATTGATTGACAAGGTCTCCCACCAATCAGGATGCAAAACACAGTATGCTGTTAAAAACAGAAAACGTGCAATTTTATGAGTGGCATAAACTGTTGCTTTAACTGTAAAACCACACAATGTAGTGGTGCTGTGGATGTATTATTTTCAAAGACTAAAGTTTTAGTTTCCTTTATGTTTACTTTCACTTTTATTTGACATTTTGCATTCATATTAAATGGGTTCTGCACAGTCAGTCTGTTCGGTTTAGATTTTTAAATGTAATTACACTTTCCACCACCAGAGGCACCAGTTAGTTGTCATATAACTGTGTTTGAAAGACTTTTGTGTTGTGTTGTTTTGTGAAGGAGGTAAGTCATAATTGCATTTAACGGTGCAAAGTGTCCAGTTTACGACAGTAGATCAGGCGAACTGAAGTATCCCCTGAGGAGTGTTATATGTCTTCACAGAAAAAAAAAACAACACATAAACATGAAAAACAACAGCTATCAAAACAATGTTTTCAACGACACACGTGTTTGTACAAAACACTGGCGGGTTTGTGTGTAAAGCCATTTCCTTGTGCTCATTGAAGCAGTGCTGGATTGATGCTTTACCAATGAAGTGGAATGACAATTAAACAGTAACTGACCTGCTATTTTCCTTCATTACCTCTCAGCTCTTCTTGCTCTGCGTGTGTCCATGAGTACGCATTTGAGTGTGTTTACTAGATGCTTACAGCAGAAGAGTATCAGCATTTTCACATTGAGCAGTACATTTAGTGTTCAGCAAACACTTTCTCTGTGTTGATTCAAAAATGAACCTGACATATTTTCAACCGCCTGTCCCTGGCAGACTTTACTTAAAGACAACAGTAATGAACATTGCATATTTAGTAATTTTCTTGGGGCATTTTCTCTAATGATGGAGGACATAAATAAAGAATTTAATATGCATTTCTACATTTTCCAAACCATTATGACTAGTAGAAAAAGCTTGTGGTGTAACGTACATCGGCGGGCCACCAGCGCCACGTTCAGCTTCATCCTGATGCATCCACTCACAGATAGATGGATGTACTCGAGATGAGAGGCTCATACCAAGTTATTGAAATGTGGCTACTCATACATCACCAAATTTGGTATTGCCCCCTTTAGTAAAATATAATTAATGAGAAAATAAAAGTGTTTGTCTGATTTCTAGACATTTTTGGTGAGTTATTCCAGTGTTTCGTGCCAAAACATGCTTCACCCACAGCGTATTGAACTGCGCCATTGGCCAGAGGAGTGTGAGTTATGCATGTTACCGTTAGCACCAAAGCAACACATTTTGAGTAGAGGATTTAAAGGTTCATTCACACCGAGCGAGATTCAGAGCGGCCAGTTTTAATGTTAAGTCAATGGTACAGACGCAAATTCAGGCAATCTGAAGTCCTGAGGAGTGATTCGAGCGACGAGCACAGCGTGGCGGTCTGGCAGCAGCTGCATTTGTCATATCTGCCAAATCCACCTTTCGCTCGCACAGCGGAGCTCACACGCTTAATATGTCGGCAGACAGAGAGCTGCTGCGGAGTGCGGCAGCTGCCGGCTCAGGCCTCAATGAGATGTTAAAAAAAAAAAGGAAAAAGGTCCCCTAATTTTAACTTTTTGCCCCTCTGGCTCATTAGACTGTTAGCCTTCAAGCTCAGCCACAGAGACAAAGAAACACCAGGGAAGTGGCTGTCATTTAGACACAGAAATAGAACCACACAGCACAAACCTGATTTTTCAACATCACCTTTGTTTTCCACACATTCTAAGTGAGATATCCATAGATACCTTTCCTTACAGCAATCATCCTAAAAACATTAGCTGGTAGCTCCTCCCACATGCGGCAGTGGCGTAAAGCTCAGGCAGGCAGCAAATTTGCTGCATGGTGAAAGAGGAGTAGGCCACACGAATTTGTCACGTGAATTGCGTTTGGTGTGAATGCCCCTGTACACTGAATGATTTTGCATTTTGAACAATAAAGTTGGTAAATAGAAGTTTCTGATGGTATTTGTTTTTAAGATAACAAATAATATGTTTGAGAAAAAAAATCATTAAGAAAATACTAGTAATCTGTATTGATAATTGGTAAAAAAAAAAAAAAAAAAAAGTATTCTCTAGTGTGACAGATGATCATTTATATGGATATAGTTTACTCTGAAAGAAAAGCATGGGCCCTTTAAATATGTTAACAGATAATCCTATCATACCTGTCTGACTTGCTTCTGCATTTTTATTTCATTTTATTTTATTTGTCCATTTTGTCTTGTCGTTTTCTCACTCCGTCCTGCTTTTTCTGCATCTTCTTTCGTCTCTTGCCACCTCTCCGCACACATAAAGATGCAAACATCACCATTTGGCCCACCACATAGCCATTTGCATAACAATCTCCACTTGTTTTTCTGCTTAGATGGAATTCACAGCATGGTGCCAGCGTGACTGAGACAGGGGTCATTGCTATGTATATCAGAGAGAGATGGAGAGGGAGTAGCGGAGAGAAAGAGCATTTATTGAAGTGAGAGGAAACAGGAGAGGGAGGTGGCAGTTGCAAAAATACACATTCAGACGCACAAACACTTTCATGGGGAGACTCATCGGCATACATGCACTGAGTGATGGAAATACAGACAGGATGAAGATGAAAGCATCTGACTGCATATCATCTTTTCCATGTAAAGCTAAATTGAAAGACAAGAAAGCGACAACTGAGGAAATCAGGAGCAATATTTGCTAGTCACATGGTTTCTTTCTATTATCCTTGGATCAGAGAATCTGTTCATACACATTGATAAGTATGAGCTGAAGACACCGGCTCAAACTCTGCATGATAGTTTAAATACAGGCTTTCTTCAAATTCATTTTTATTGATTTTTCTTTCATATTAGATTTTTTTACATCTTTCGGAAAAAATTCCTAAAGAAGAACGTATACATATACATAGATACGTGTATGGACAGAGGAATCAGAACCTGAACAAACAGATTAAAAAACAGCTTTTGTCTTACAACCATCTTCATACTAAGAAAAAAAATTCAATGGCGATAAATCGTGAGAAATTATATCCGGATTTGCGATTAATTTGTAAATTTTTTTAATCGAAACCTGGCCCTTTTATATTATACAATACTTATATATTTTCTTTAATATAAAAGTGCATTTTAAAAAAATCACAAGCTGAGGCCAGACAATATTTAAAAAAAATATAAACATGAAACTCAGAATAATATGGTAGTAATGACTGTGGTACATCTGTAGACATGACATCCAAAAGAAGACAAAAAATGTTTGATGTTTTATCCTTTTTTTATTATACAAGCGAAACCTTAAAACACTAAGCCAACAACAGTTCAGTTTGATTAATCGGATGCAGTATATTATGAAAAAAAAAAAAATGTCTTCAAGTTTTATTGAAAGCAACCAACGGTATAAATCCTGGCACAGGTGTGGAAAGTAGTTCAAACTATAGAGTAAAATCAGATTACTGAATACAGATTATGAGAACCTGCAGAACAGCAATACACAAAATTGCAAGGCAGAAATGATCCGTCTATTCTCCACTGTTAATTGAGAGATCTCAGAACACAGAAAATCACCTCCTTTTAGATCAAATGACCTGAAGGTGTGTGTGACAGTTTCCTGCAGACAGAGCCAAGATTCAATACTTCAGACATAATCAACTTCAAGTTCTATATATGTTTAAAATTGTACATATATTTGTTTTTCAATAGCAAAATAATCTTAGTTTAAGAAAAAATCGTTCTTACCCAAACTTAAACTGGTCCGTCTGTGTTGCATCTCTGCTGTGTTGTACTGGGAGACTGTCTCATGACCAGCAGATAGTCTACATTGATTAATTTGCCTTTTTTTTTTTTTTTTTAAGAAAATCTGGCAATTTTTATTTATTTCTAAGAGCCTGTTTTGCAGTGTGACCTAATTTACTACAACATAAAAAGTTACATCTTATATTGTTGAACTTTTGTCTATTTTTTAAGATTTAGCATGAATTTATACTGTAATGGGTATTTTGCATTTTGGTAGCTGAGCACTGAACACAAGAGTACTTTGTCACGTGTTGGAGAATACTGCATTTATTCTCTTTGATTTGTCTGGAACCCTTTTCCTTGAATAATAAATTAGTAAGTGGCTGCCTTGATTGAAAGGAAACAGAACAGATTCATTTCGTTTGTTGTGTTTTCTTGTGCGCGCTCATCTTACCTTAAAGTGATGTGTGCACGGCTCCATGCTGCACTGACGAGAGTGACAGGTGGAGTCGGGAGACTCGCCAGACGCACACACACACATATGTAGATCCAGACCAAAGCACGCAGACATGCAGGTTACCTTTGCAGACAAACACACACACGTGGTTTGAAGCGGTGCATGGACATGTGCACAATGGCGACAATCCACACAGAGACACAAAGAAACTGACAAGGTGACAAAGTAGGAAGAATCACAGCAGAAGGGAGAAACAAACAAGACAGACGGCGTGGGCGATCAAAGCGAGTGGGAGTCATTTTTTATCCTTTATTTAATCGAGCACTCTTAACCATTTTGAGAAAAACTTCAACACCATCCATTCACAAACGCACTTTGGTAAAGGTTTTACCGTGGAACACGTGAATCAACTGCTTTTCAAAATGATGTTTTACAATATGATGGTTTATAGAACTTATGAAACTAGATCTACCTTACAAATAGCACTAATAAAGGATCTTATTCTGTTTTGAGAGCATGGAAGTGACATGATACAAAGCTAGGAAGCTGCACTGAGCTCTCTCTTAAGCTACATTTATACAGGGCTTGGAAAGAGTCCAAACAGTCTACATAAACGCACGTATGTGCACATTTCAGGCTTTCTCTCACATTCACACAGTTTTACGCCAGTTTTTTGGTCTCTACATACAAATTTGTGTCCATAGATTGAACATCAAAAGTTTAACTGTTTGAACTTTGTCAAATCAGGGACTCAGATTTGATAGTGAAGAATAGTTATCCTTTTTGAAACATGGATGCCCCCTCCCCTCTCCTCCTTTTGGGTAAAAATTACTCTTGCTTTTGGTTGACCCTGCAAGAAGAAGAATATAACTTTTTTTCCCCCCTATTTTTAAAACTTTAATAATAGAACTTTTTATAGCTTCAACACAAGAGCTGTCTTTACCAAACTCTACTCGTCTCAGCTGTGGATGGTAATATGCTTAACAATTTTAGCATGGGGGGTCACTGAAATCCCTTTTTGCCTAGGATGCCATGCTGCCCAGGACTGGCCCTGAATAGAAATGCTAAAGAAACTCAAAATGTCCATATTTGTAAAAATATTGTTTATTTTTCATAAAAAACATTTTATACATGGTAAAGGGAGGAGAAAATTTTACCATAGTTTTGTCACAAACGGGCAGACAGCTGGTTCCACCTGAAACAGGTTTATTAGTTCAGACAGGATTTAAGCACATCTGAAAGTCCACAAAGCTAAACCACGGTCGGACAGGCAGAGGTCAATGACAATAATGGGATCATCCAAAAGGAGACTAGAGTTGTCAGAATCCAGGTGACCAATGAAATGCTAAAATAAAGTCCAGGGGTCAGAAAAGAGATTTTACATGAGGGCTATGTAGAAACAGTTCAGTAACATTCAGGTCAGGGGGCAACAAACAATAACTTCACACAGAGGCACAGGCTCCTGCACACTTGCCTTAATCGCGTTCTGTGGGTGTTGTCAGATGAGAGTCAGCTGAGCGGCATCTGGGGAGTGTGCGCTGGGGCAGCTGGGAGGTGTGGTATGTTCAGTACGCTGAAAACAGTTCATACACATGGCCCAAGGGGGAGACAAAACTCTGGCTCCTGTCATGTTTCCACAATAAAAAGCACACTAAAAAAGCCTTAATTTAAAAAAAAAATATGATTCCTGAGGCATCAATTACAAGGATTAATTCTGTTCTAATTTACTGATACTGAAGCGATTTTGAGAAATATTATTAAAATATTTTGGTGTTACTGTAAAAACACCAATGCAGCTAACATGCAGCATGTTGGACTGTTTTTTTTTTTTTTTAAGTGTGACTACCAAGGTTGGGAGTTTGCATAGTAATACTAACATTAGTTTTAGTGAAAAGGTAGGTTTTCTACTGTAAAAAAAATACAGTTCTTGTAAAAATAAAAAAAGCTATAATAATAAACATGAATAAACATGAAACAGACAAATCTGTCTCTATCCTCTTCCTTTGATCTACTATTCTTTGACCAGCATTGTTGGTCATTTACAATAAAACCTGTCCTTTAGATAATTGAACATGTTTAAAAAAAAACTCAATCCATTAGCTTTTTTTTACAATAATTTTTAAGTTCTTTAAATTATTGTTTTAAAAGCATGTACATTTACAAGTTTGTTCTGTAGAAGCATTTATTACTGACATGAAAAAATATAACTGATATAATAAGACACAATAGAAACAAAAACGGCATTAAAGTCATCAAAAGAAATCAAGAGGTAGTTGGAAGCTGGTTTTGACAAGAATAAGGAAGTGAACTTCTACACACAACTCTAAAATAAAAAAAATTAAAAATCAAGGCTTCTACTAAAACATAATAGTCTTCATGTCTTTGGTTTGAAAAAAGCAAATTTTAAACATGATCTAAATTCAGTAAACCAGGATATGTTTGGGTTTACATGAACCACTTCCTTCAACTGATTACTGGTTCTGCTTGTCCGGACCTGACCAGCTTTCATTACCATTTTGCAAAACACCAGATTTACGTTTTATGTGCAGGAGGAGAAGGAATGACTTGTGCCAAGTTTGTTTTGTTTTTTTACAGTCGGAATGGCGTTAAATATACAGTGGTTAAATCCCACTTAAATTCTGTGTAATATGGTGTAAATCTTTATTTTATTTTTTTGTGTGTGACTTCTGAACGCATTTGAAATGACAACTTTTCTCTCTGTTATTGAGGCTCCTTTGCATCTATTAGAAGCAGTTCCAATTTTGATCTAAGTCATAAATTATCATGTAATTTCAAGGATTTTTCATTATTTTCTCTTTATTATTATTTTCACTTTTCTCATCTTAGCCACAAACAACAACTTTTAGCCTTTAGTTGTATTTATTACACATCGTCAAATGCTTATACCTGTTTCCTTTTAGAGTTCTTTGCAACTTTTTCTTTTACTTTTAACACCAATTTAACCCAACCCTGAAGCCACCACTGTAATTTCAAATGTGTCCACAACTGCAATTATGTTAAAGAGAACTTAATCTTTGTTTTAAAACAACTTTTTATCTACTTTTGAGAAATTCTTGTGATTTATTCTGATGTTTGAGTTAAAAATACACCCAGCAGTTTCCTAGAAACAACAGAGGAAAGCTGATTAGATTTTCAATGAGATGTAAATAGGATATTTTTTAATTGAGGTAAATTGCATGTATATGTTCCTTTTCGTGTCATATTTCAGCTGTTATGGTTAGTGTGGTTAATTCCGAGCAAAAGAATGTCAGCAAACTTTAGTTTCAGTAAAACGTTTTCCATCCAGCAAAGGCCATGTCCACACGTAGGCGGGTATTTCTACAAACGCATATCTGCTGACCTCCGTTTTATAAAAACTGTTGCGTCCACACATGATCGTTTTAAAAATAATTCCATCCACACGTCCCCGCATACTTGCGCCCTTGGACGCGGTTATGAGCTTGTCAGAACAGTAGTTGGCAGTGTTTTCCTAAAAGTAAGTGTAAATTTATCGCATATTTTACGTTCAGGTCGGACCCAAAATCTCCGACGGCGTCTTTCTCGAGTGACACGCCTTCGAGGAGGAGGAGGAAGGGATATTTGGTGTAAAATAGTCAATATTTGATTCACTGATAAAGGAGCATTGCGGTGATGTCACAGCACTGTCTAGTGAGCGCGTGCCGCGCAGTCTATTGACAGTCTCAGGTGCGCGTAAGAAACCTGTTCAGCGGTTTTTAAATAAATAACCATTCTAATTAGTAAGCTGTTGGACCTTGTTTTCTGTTTGAAAACAGGAAAAGGTCGATTTAAGTTTGTCAGAGCACATATAATTTTTTTTTTTAAATAAAAATAAAAAGAAGAGGGAAAAGAAAAGTTTGTCTGCACTCGCGCTTTTCCTCAAAGGAGACTTGTGCGTCTTACTCAGACTCCAAGCTGCAAAGGTGCAGATGAAGCCATGAGGAAATCTTGGTGATTTTATTATAGTGGATCTGTATGATTCTGTATGACACGCAATTTATAAAGATCTTCGAAAGTGCTGGATCTCTCAATCCCACTGTGCTGCGCTCAGGACAGACGCTTCATACAAAGAGGCGCATCTATATCCAAAAAAATGTTTCCATTACAGTTTTGCGAAAAAAAAGTCTGTTTTGATACTCCCAAATACCATCTCCTCTAAGCGTAAAAACTTTTTTTTTTTTCGGAAAATGAGATTTTTCAAAATTGTGGCGTTTCCATTAGGAGAATTTATCAAAATTCCAATTTGCACATAATGGAAACACACCTATATGACGTGTATGCATTAATTGTCGCAAAAAGTGACGTTTAAAAATGCAAATCACTGCTTATTCCTGTCCACACTCAGACACAAAAACTCAGTTTTCAAAAATCTTCACTTTGGTCGGAGTTTTCCGAATGCACCGTTTTGGGTGACTTAAAACGCCGTTTTCGTGTGGATGATAGGCCAAAACGGATAAAAATATATGCGTTTTAGCAGATACCCGGCTACATGTGGACAGGGCCTGAATCAAGTTTGTTGGTTATTCACAGAAGTCAAGCCTACACGGCAGAGTTTAATTTCACTAAATGATATTCACTGTTGAAAAAGGTTTAAAGTTACAAGATGCCTAATATTTTTCCAGAACACCACCTTTTTATCATAAAGAAAGTTAATGGAGTGAAGTCAACAGAGGGCTCAGACTAAAAATAAAACTTTGGCTTGATTAGGAGTCAAATTTAAAGTAACAAATGTGCATGGATTACATATTTAAACCATTCATCCAAACCATAGGATCAGTGTAACATGCAGTAAAGGAAATATATATCAGCAGCTTTTTGTTATTGTGATGTGGCAAAAACCCACAATGCACACATTAACACTTTCTTAAACCTCAAACCACAATAGAGCGAACCGTGAAGAAAGACGACTGCCACCTCAAAAAAGCTAAGGTTGTTTTGTACTATTCTGTACATAGAGATAAGAGTTATATTTATTTTTTTCCACTGAATATTGAAGCTACATTAAATGTTTTTGGTCCCAATAATGTCTTCATAACAAACAGGGTTCCTGTGAACGTCTCTGCATTCTCAAACACTCACAGCAGCGCCTTGAGTACACAGCAGAGACTGTCTTTTTATGATGACTCCATCACAGCAGAGTTTGTTTAAGACCCCATTAGAATCAAAATGGTGACAATCTAGTTAATCAAGGCTAATTTATTAAAACATCAGAAGGGACCTTTAACAATAACAGGAGGAGGCAGGAGGGCTGTGGTGCAGGCGAAGAGAGGCAGACGAGCAGCTCTATAGTACCAAGGTCAAGGTCAAAGCGCTTTCTACAGTTAGAAATTAAGTTTAATTGCGTTTAATGCAAACTGTGTTTCTATCTGTATTTTCAAAAATCTAATAATCCCACTCCGATCTATTGTTAAATTGTTCCCAGAGGACTTTTAATTATGATGATAACATTTTTAGCCAACATCAAAAAACGGTGTTGTTTTCTTGAACATAGCTTCTGCAGAGCGGCAGGAGTTTATCAAAAATTCACCTCTGTGTCGTGGGCGAGACCTTTGACCTGAAGTAGTAAGCTTCCTCATTTCTCATCATCCATCTGTGTACTCTCTCCCTCTAGCTTACAGCCCCTCACACCACAACCTGACATTATCGGTGTGACAAAAATTGCGAGAAATAATGAAGATTTTCCAGCCGTATAGTTTTGAGCCAGGTACGAGGAATACGAGGAATATGAGGACCACATGAGGACTACATCAAAATAGAGCAAAGCAAGAATTCTGAGGCACACCCAGTGTATTTCTTATATAACAAATTCAATCTTTTTCAAACACATTTTTTTTGTCTGCTTCTGATTTACAACAATTTGAATGAAGAAATACTCAGAAATGCAATTTTTAGTTCAATTTTCTTCAAATCAACATAACAAAAACATGATTAAAAACACAAAAAACATTTTTATATGAGTTGGTCTTTAATATGAAAGGACAGATATTGCCACTAACTGCCAACTTGAAGCAGAACAAAAATGCCAAACAGGGAGAACATTCAGATTAAGAATAGATTTAATATTAGTATATCATTAAGATCTGTTCGCCTTATTGTTGTGTCTTAAATTCAACTTTAAACTAACAATTTATTGGGGAACAACACTTCAGGAATAACTAGGACAACAAAATGAAGAAAAAAAAAAGTCTAATAAGCAATCATTTTCAATTGGGTTGTGTCCAAATTCCACCTTCTAATCCCTAACTACTAAAAAAACAACGTAGTGTAGAACCTTCCAGCGCCCTGGATTTTAAAAGCAATTTGAACACCATGCTCATTACTATTAGCCAATCTAATGACCTCCGAAACACAATAGCTGTTTGTAGAGAATTATGGTAAATTTCCAGGGCTCTTGATTTTGGATTGCAGATTCAGATAGCTCTAAAAGTTGATGAATGCACTATATATGGACACAACCTGGGAATTAAACTGAATTTTTCTTTATCTAATATCCCATAAAGGCTGGCTGAATTTTGCCAAACTTTAAAATTTGCTTTTAACCCCCATAATGTCAGAATCAATTTTTTTTATTTTTTTGTCTTCGTGTAGTCATAACATTTATGAAGGTTTTTCATGTTTTTAAATTGTGTGTCATCATTTGTTTGTTCCCTAAATGCGTCCAACATTTAACAAGTTAAACAAAAATGTATGTGCCCCCGCTCAAAAAGCAAAACTAAAATCATAAGAGCATTTTTTCATTTATAACTTAAAATGAAAAGGGTCTGAAAAACATATATATGCACAAAACACTTGATATTATTGACAGCAAATCATTTTTTTTACTACGGCTCATATTGTACTTGCTTCTCTGTACCTATAATGGTCCTCCCACAAAGTACTAATGCTCCTTATGTGTATTGATGTACACCATTGACGAGTCAATTTAATTTACCTTAGGAAAATGGTTAGTGTTTTTATTAGGTTAATTAGCCAGCACCCTGAGGGAGTTGTGGGATGATCAAGATAAGAGATGAATTCAGTGTTCTGCTGTAACAGCTAACCAGAGCTATTATCTTGTTAGGAGTTGAACAGATTCAGACACAAAAACCACCAACGGAAATTCTGCACCGCAACTTTTGAGGATTTTTAAGATGATTTTTTGTTCATTTATTTATTTTAATTACAGTGGCAAAACTCATATTTTACCAAATGTTACTGAGACACAGGGAACTCTACCTAACAAAGGGAAAGATTGCTCCCTAAAAAAATAATCTTAACCATCCTTTAATTAAAAGATTACAAATCACAGCATATCGCTATTTTTAATTTAGTTTTTGTTACTTGAATAGTCAAGCCAGATCTCAGGACAGCAGAACATTTAAATAAAGTGTTGTGACAAGAGCTTGGCATCTTTGCCATAAAACTAAAAGATAAAAATTCAACTAGAATTACTTTAAAGACTTCCAAAAAGTTGCAACACATTTAATGAACCTTAGATAAATTAAAATAAAAAAAATCCCATAAATATGAAGTGCAGTGATCCAATCTGCTTCTGAACTTTTATATTTGACAGCATAAAATAATTTTGTTAAAAAAGTGTCCTTCTAGTTAAACTTGCAACCATTGTCTTATTAGCCATCATTTTTATCACATCATTGCCGATTAAATCTATAGTAGCAATATTAAACGTAATCGAACTTGATACATCTTCAATAATCTGCCATGACTTCAGTTATTTTATATTAATCTAAATAGGATTTGAAAAATAAATATATTAATTTCTTCCATTACGTGAGTTGCTCCATTTACTTGGGATTTATTTGGGATTGGAACCGCTAGCTATTTAGCTTAACTACATTTTTTGTCTTTCAAGCCTTCATTTTTTTGCTGTCTTTGCCGGGTTTGATGGTTAAACTTACAAGTTGGAATTAAAAAGTATTTTCGGCGGGTTCAGATTGCTATCTAGTTGATATCTTAGCTGGCGAGCTAACATGCCTTTTGCCTCTGTCTATTTCTTGATCTTCTTGTGGAGACAACCTTAGCCAACAAGCCTGACCAATGTGAAGAGGGTTTACAAAAACCATTTCTCCTTTTATTTGTATTAACATAGTTTTTTCCTTCCGGATAAGCAAGAAGAACATTATATGATACAAGTGCAATTAGCCACTATATTGTTGGAAGCTTTACAAAGAGGATGTTGCTTACATTTGATCGCTGACTCCTTCCGTTTCCACTGGCACATTGATGGATTTGGCTCCCTGTGACAAAGAAAAAATAAAAAATTAAAAAAAAGGGATAACATTTATTTGAAAGCAAGGTAAAAAAGAAAAAAAAAAACAAACAAACAGAAGAGATGGACAGAGCTAAAAATAAAGTTGGAAGGGCCCTGACCACATAGCTTGCACACCTCAGGTGTATGATTTATTTTTCATGCTTGGATCCATCGATGACAAACATGCACCAACAATGACACTTTGATTCCTTAAAGGCTTTCAGGGAAACAAAAACAATTCATCTGTCAAACTCGTGCACACTTGAACTTAGTGACACCGGTGAGATGCATATGCACACAAACAAGCAATGAAAGAGGAAAACAGCATCTCGTCATATTAGTGTAGAGCATCTAAAGAAAACCTTGCATCTAGCATGGTCAGTGTACACACACCAACATGCCCCCTGCTGAGCACGCACACAGAGACACAGGGGTAGGAACTGTGGACAGGAGGCGCAGAGCTCCCTTGCTGAAAGCCTTATTGATTGGGATAAAGGTCTTTTGATGAAGCAGATTGCTCATCAGGCTGGAACGACATGCTTCTCAGATGTGACGCCTTTTCAGACCAGCCCATGGGCCCATCGACCAAGGCATGGCAATCCTGTCTGTGTGTGTGCGTGCCTTCGTGTGTGTTTGTCTGTCTGTCTTTAGTGATTACACTTAAGACGAGCCAACATTGATTGGATATGGGCCCATCTGGGTCACCTTGGTTCCACTCTGACATGTCCTCTATTGGTGGAAAGGACAGATGTGGTGGTGGGCAGTGAACTTCATGGTCCAGCCATGACACATCAGACAAATGTCAAATTGCATCTGACAGGACACAATAAAATATATCTGATTTTGGAGTTAAGATACCATGATGGGATGTAACTGTGGGACTGTTGTAATGTATGGTCTTGTTCCTTTCCTTTTTGTGAGGTGAATAAGACATTTCTGCCCACATGATCGTCTTCTCTAACTGTGACCATCTCCTCATTAAGCCAGCAGCATTCCCACTCTTCCACCGATTTCTGAATCCTCGATTTACATCAGCTGTTGCAAAAATGACAGACAGAAAGATTTCCTCTGGACTGTGTGGTCTGACACATTAACTCCAAAATAAATCATTGGCTTGTAATTTCATTTTCTTGCATTACAGCTTTCTCTTTAGGAGGAGTTGAAAGAGGTGCTGGAAAAGTGCAACATCCATGTTTTGGCTGATTTGAGTTACCCATAAACATTAAATTGACAAAAAAAAAAACATTACAGTCTTGTCTTTCTAATGACTGTGAAGGCTGGAAAGGACCAGATGTAAAATGTTGCTGTTGAGCATGGAAGTGACCAATCTTTCATTCTTTGTCTTGTGGTAAGGGTAAAGTTCTGATTTTGGTACAAGGACTAATGAGCAAAAGGTCATGGGAAGTCCTAATAAAACATCTTCCATTTTTCCAAATGAAACACTTATTTATGATTGCACTAGTACCAAGGCTTTTATCCCGTATGGCCATTTTGGAGATCCTTCTGTGAACCGTAACTTTGGTGTTTTTTGGCATTACGCCCTTTTCCTCTGGATCATCACATTTAAACTCACTTGGTTTGTTTCATCAGGAAGCCTCCACTTTGTATAACCCTTGTGCTCTCTTATGGGGTCCAAATGATCCGACCCTTAAATTGATGTGTGATTTCTCCAATGACAAAGGTGAACAGGATTTCATGGCTGCCACGGACACTAGTGAAGATAAAAAAAATCCTAGGACAAAAAAAAAGTTAAGTTGCTGTCTTGTGGGGCCCAGATGACCCCACTTTTAATGGAAATTTGCCTAGAATATCACAAGTGATAAAACAGTAGTAGAATTATAATCCCCTTACTTGGGACAGTCTCGTGGTGCAGAGGTAGAGTGGCCAACTTCCGATCAGAAGATTATAAATTCAATTCCCACCTTGCCCACCCACTTGTTGAAGTGTACTAGGGGAAGAAACTGATTCTCACAATGCACCAGGAGGTTTTAGTTTTGGTGCCAGTATTGGGCAGTTTAGCTGCCATCATTGTGTGTGTATACTTGGGACTGTGACTGTAAAATATTTTGGTTCTTCAAAAAGGTTGAGGAATTCTATTATGGGTTACTCGAATTACTAATCTTTGTTTTCTATACTTGTTTAAAGAAGTTTTACAAGGTTTTCTGCAACATCTCCAAGCTGAAATTACGTTAGCCCTTGTCACATGTTAGAGGTGTGAACGATTACTCAATGAATCAATTTGTATTCTATAGTCCAACCAGATCAACCTATCTGAGGCAAGTTGTTAATTAAATCGACGTATACCATTATAAAATTGTCAAAATAAAATGAATCTATTTATATTTTTAAAACACCATTTGTATTGAAGCAAGGTAGGCTTATTTTACTATAATGTAAAAACAATCAAGCCCCATCACTGCTTTTGTAGTACTGAGATATGGCCAGTGGTTATTGTTTATGAGGCACACTGGTTTACTTTGTTCAAAACAACAGTTTCCCCTGAATCTCCTGTGAGTCTCACTGAATTGAGCCTCTGGGTTTCATGCCGCTGTCGAGACTCGCTGCAACGTGAACAACTTCATGAATCAGTTACGTGGTACAGCCGGGCAGCGACGCTTCGGACGTCATCATTTACAGTTCCTCCTCCAGATGAAGCAACCCTCAATACGTGCTTTGCGGAAACTCCTCCTCTACTATTCGACATGTCTGAACGCCTCGATACAGAAAGTCACAATCACTAATTAAAGCCCCTCCACACCAAAAAATGTTTTCTCTGTCCTTTACCTTTTTGACGTGTTGGTTGGTCCACTTAAATCAAGGCTCCCCAACCTCTAGGCCACAAACTGGTACTGGTCCGGTACTGGGACATGGACCGCACAGGTGTTTTAACCCTAGCCAGAGACCGGATGCGGATCAGTACAGATTCTTTTCGCGGTACCAGACGCAGACCAAGCTAGGATTTTGGTACCAGTACCAGCCACTTTCCAAGGTACGGTTCGACAAAACGACCAGATCCCTGATTTAATTGGAACGCCCAGCATGTAAATGTAACCCTGGTTAAATTTTAGCATCAATATAAATCTTCTGAAAGAAAGGGTAAAAGTTTATGAATATGTTTTATATTTTCTGAAAATAATAATATTCCAAAATGTTACATAAATGTAATTTATTGTGTTTTTGTTATTTTAAATGTTCTTTGGATGAAAATGTATTTGTAATATGACAGGATTGTCAGAATGCTTTTGTTACCAGGTAGATTAGACAGAGGGCTGAATACATTTTGGTTACTCTTAATTTGATTGGAGGATGCAGAGAGAAAGAAAGAGAGAAAGCAGAGAGATGACGTCATGAGGAGGGGACGAGAGACTCACGGCAGAAAAACGTGGATGAGGAATTAATTAAACTATTTAAGAAGTTCCAGAAACTGATAAATATGTTGAGGACGAACGGAAAGTGAGTTCTGAACAACGTGTTTAAAGTTTCAGAAGTTTAGATGCGCTTTGTGGGTGTGAGCCTGCTAGTCAGCTCGACTTAGCTAACGTAGCATACCCGCATCGGACTGGACTTTGAGCCGCTAACGCAGCGACTGAAAACCCCGGGACCGCAGAAGAAACACCGGAATCGAGTGAGTGGGACACGCGAGCGTCTACGGATTCCAGTTTGACTCTGACAGGACCGTCAGAGTTCATCACCGTGCTTCATCTTGGTGCTGCCACACGTCTGCTACAGGACCTCGTGACATTCTCTGAGTGAGTCTAACAGGAAAAGATTGAGGAGACATCCAATCCAAAGATAACAGGCCTGCAACGAGGGTACATTTGAGTTTGACTATTTTTGATTCAATTAATGCCGGCTTAGGTATATTTTGGGGCCCATTTTATTTTATTGTATTTTATTTTTGGAGATAAATATTTTTGTTTTGAAATCTGCCTGAAAGGAAAAAAAAGAGTTAATGCATAACTTGTGATCAATGAGAATATAAATAGTTAAATGTTTAAGAACTGTGTGTTTATTTATGAGAGAGTGAAACGCTTTATTTGAAGGTTTGGTTATAAAAATATTGGGTTTGTTTATTTTTACAGATTTAGTGACTTACCCAAATCAGACGGGGAGGAAATATTAATTTCTAATTAAACAAGAGTTTAACACCCGTTAATTAAGAATTCAGGGATAATACCCCCACTTTTAAAGCTAATATAGCAAGGTGTTACATAAAGAAATTACTTCGGGACACCCAAAATGTCAAAAAGTGACATGGAGGGGTCCTTAACCAAATGACAATATGTGACGACTTGGTAATGGACATGTGTGGTCCTGTTTACTTATTTGTTTGTACACATATGTAATTTACACTTGATTATCTTGAAGAAATACAAGTAATCTGAAAAACTTCTCCTGCACTGTTCAGGACCAGATAACAGTCTCTGAGTCACATTGATAGAACTTTTCACCAACGATGTTCGGGATTGATTTTAGGTCAGTGAATCAGATGAATTAAATCGTTCAAAATGGACCAATATCAACAATGAATCATGTCAGCAACCACAAAATATAAATGAATTAAATTGTTGTTCATTGTTGTGCAAAGTAGGAACTGTGAACTTGAATGGGGACTGTGAAAAATAGTTGGTCCAGATGACACTTAAACTTTTGGTCTGATACCCAAACTCCATAGTCATATAGATTCCCTAAACCATAAATCAATAGTTCTTAGCCTTTTCCTTATTTTAGGATTATATGTCTCATGCCATATTTTTCATGTTGGAAAAATTTGAGTCTTTCCGTGTTGGCAGACTTACCTAGATGATCAAATTAGTGGACATTTATATACTGTAGATAACCAGAGAGATTAGATAAACTAATGCATGTTTTGAGTTCTTGAGTTGTGATATTTTTTAAGAAGTTGATATTCAAGAAAATGTTATGTAAAGAGTGACCTCCATCCATCCAACTTTCTGTCTTTTTTTAGCTCTACCAGGGCACCCGGAGTTTTAATAATTGATTAGGGTTGATGATAACCCAGGCCTGACCTGGAGCAGAATGGACAAGCATTCAGTGCTGCTGTCAAAGCATGGATGCCAACAGTCATGACAACCACTAAGCACTCCGTCTTTAACTGTGGACTCAAACATTTATGTCAAATGATTTCAATTAAATGTGTACCTACTAAAAATTACATTTTTTTAAATTAAATGTGTTTTTCTTTTTTAAACAAAAACAGTGAAAGTTCTGTGTTTTTCAGGTATTTCCCTACTTCTAAGGCTCTCTAAGGATTTTATAATCTTTAACAGCATACTTCTTTTTTTGTGTGTATTTGTCCTCATGTGGGTCTGCGTGTTCAGTGAAGAGACTGTGTGCTCATCTTTAAAAGCTCCTGATGTTTTACCCAGAATTAAATATTTAGGCAGACAAAGCCTTGACCTCCATGTGCCTGCAGAGACTTTTGATTCTTATTGATTTCCGACGAGACAACTGGGACAACATTACAACAAAATGCACTATGGCTGGCCGAGCCCACCACCACCTTCATTACTGTCCATTGTGCCTGATTTCACATCCTTCTGCACCTTTACCTAAACAGGATTTCACCAGTCAAAGCTGGCCTTTTATAACTGGGGTTTAACTACCGTGTCTGTCCATGTGCATATGGAAACACTCAAGTGCATAAACTCATTGTCATTTAAAAGCAGAAAGCTGTTTGGAGTCGGGCAACATTTTTTCTCAAAGTTCTCATTGTATGGAATATGTTAAACAAATCTAAAATAATTTGGAGTCCCACTTTCTGCTTAACAAATTTTTATTGCTTTCTTGCATTTTGTTTTTTCGTTGTTTCAAGATAAGAATACAAAATGTGTGCTTCAGATTTTACTTTTTGTGTCTTTTATGAAAGCACTCAGTACTTCAGAATACATGAACAAACAAGATAAACTTTTAAAATGTCAGATCTGTTGTTCTTTTTTTTTTGCTCACTCCTTAACAGCTTTCTATAAAGATTCGTATGTGTTTAACTGTATGATGGACAACCTGCTTTCAGAGACTGATCATTTCTGCTCTGCGGGGTGTCCATATGGAAAGGTTCCATCATTAATGTAATGCGTGACTCATTGCAATTTACAAACTCGTTCATAAATAGAAAAAGATTTCATTCCAACAACTTGTTTTTTAACACTGCTTTCATCTGTCAGCATTGTGGAAAAAAATGTCGAAAGTATTGACTTTGTTTCGTTCGAACTGGAAGCAAGTTTAAGTGAGTTCAATGTCACATTTCCACTGGTCTGTTTGGTAACGTGCCCACACGATAACATTAACACTGTAGAATACACCAGCTTCCATTTTACCTTTTAAAACATGTATTTTACAAGAACTCTGAGGAAGGAGAGGTCATGTGGCCTGATTGTTTAAGTTTTGGATGAGGAGAGCAGAACAAACACGGAGGTGGCAGGACAAAACACTCCTCTGGGAGCCAATGGAAAAAGACCAGTGAAACAACAGAGACAATATAACTGACAGAAGTGTGACGGACTTCCCACAAAATGCAGATGTATCGCAGACAAACCTGTGTAAATTCAGTTCCTTTAAATCCACCTACTAGAGTCTCTCCTCTTTATACTGTCTTCTGATGTGTTCACAAAAGACAGTTTTCTAGCTCCCGTCTTAATAAACTTTGTAATGTTTTTAATTAAACAACCAACAAGATTTTTTGAAGTATTAAGAAAGATGTACGTTTTTAGTGAGAAAAGTTTGAAAGTTTAGTTATCAAGAACTGATTGAATAAGACCAGAACTACAGGGTACCAGATCTGGTGGTAGGAAATTTAAATTTTAAGAATAAAACTTGAATGTGAATAAATTTAGTTAAGGAGAACTTAAGTGTGACAAAGCAGCACATTGTTTACATTTCATTCTAATATGGTGTCACTCTTTACGTATTTTGGACAATAGTAATAGTGCCATCTCTAGCAATATATAACTCACTGATTATGACTAACATGGAGAAACCTGAAAACAGAACACGACAAGAAAATAATTTATAGCTGAAAAAACCAATCAAACTCCTCACGGAGTGTGGGTTTTGTTCGGTTGTTATATTTATTTTTCTGTTACTGTATTTTGTATTTCCTCTTTATACCTGCTGTATTTGACCAAAGGCATAAAAATGTAATTATGCTAAAAGAGAACTCCCATGAAGCAATTTTAAAAAGAGCAACAAAATGACAGTAAGAGTCATTTAACTGCAGGAATCATAGTCAGTGGAGTTCACTGATACCTCACTGAGTTTGCAGCAGCATCCATGGCTATGTTTATGTGTGTCTGTAAGCAGACCACTTTTAGGCCATAATCTGTGCCCTGTACAAAAGGTTAATCACAGTTTGGATTGAAAAAGCATCTGATGCAGCAAAGCCCTGTTCTCTCCTCTAGTCTGACACACATAACAATGACATTTTAATCCCGTCATCCTCCCTTTGCTTCCTGCCCTCACAACCTAGTTGGGTCACTCATTAATAAGACTAGAAAAATATGCAGAGAAATACTTTGGACACAAAATACCCAGCGTTAGTTCTTGATGACCACCAGACAAGGTGCCATTGTTGCCCTTCATTTCATAATGGTGCACTTTCATGGTTAATTGAATGAAGTGCCTTTTAACCTTTTTTACACCAGACCTCCAGTTTCATTCTTCAACTATTTATACAAATTAACAGAAAAAGCAGTCAAACGCCGATATGCAACACTTTACGGTAGTGAAACACTTCAGCTGTCCATATAATTCTGCTGATTTTGACATGAAGAAAAGCAAAAAAAGTTTGCAACACTTTGCAGAAAAGCTTGTGTTATTTAGGTGTAGTCGATGACAGCTATATTATTAAAGTCCCACTCCAAAGATGATTAAAGTGGGACTTAATAAATGTTGCTGGTGACTACCAGCTCCCAGTGGTCTTTTCATTTAGCTGTTTTTTGCCAAAATGTATCTTTCCTCATTTCCCATGGCTCTTCTCCCACTAGCTTACAGTCCCTCACAACCCCCACCTAATATTACCAGTGTAACAAAAATGGCCAGTAATATTGGAGCTATCCAGCTGTATGGTTTTGATCCAGATTCCAGCTCAGATGAGGACAACAAAGGCGTACATGGATCTATTTGTCTTCAAGTGGGTGTATCAGCATGGAGGTTGTGGCCTGCCGATTGTACCACCTATGTCAAAACTTCAAGCCTTTTCAACTTCCCTTTTTTGTCTACTCCTGATTCTTCACAATTTGAATAAAGAAATAATAAAAATTGAATTGTATGCTTAATTTTCTCTATATTTGACCTCTATCACTAGAAAAGTGCCACAAGAAAACGTTAAAAACACCAAAGATACAGTTTTCATTGGAGTGACAAGGAAATTTTTATTTGGAATTAACTGGTCAAGGTTGTTGTGTATTGTGTTATGTTAACAGAAATGCTTGTATAACCTCTCGGGGCTCACCAAATCCTACATGCAGTGATTTTTAAGCAAGTGCTAGCAGTTTTCATGCAAACTGCAATAGTACATACTTTCCACACTGAAGAGTGTGTGATAACTTACCGAAGAAAGTAAATAGCAAAAAAAAAAAAAAGTATACATCACAAACTAGAGGGACAAATGGTTTGAAGTCCTTTGGCTTTTTTATTCCTCATTCGCATCATCATGTCATAAGTCAAGTCAGTGGATCTCATATGCGGATCTTTACAAACAACAACTTGCCTGGGTCAATTTTCAGGGCTTCGACCAGATAAGTAGAGGAACTAAGCCCCAATCATCTAAATCAGGGGTCCCCAAACTTTTTCTTGTGAGGGCCACACAACTATCTTCCTCTCTGATGCGGGGCCGGTTGAAAAGTGTAACAACCACAGCCTAAACGTAAACATTTATGGTTTTCTAGAAAGCCACACATGGACAAATTTAAATAATTCATTTCTGTAATCTTCACATAAAAACATAATATTAAAACTTAAACTTAGAAAATTAAACCAATAAATAGTCTCTCGTGTCATAATTCAGACTGCAGAAGGGTAAAATAAAAAGTCACGCTTTATGTAAGCGGCAGGCCAAATGGGAAGGTGGGCCAGATCCAGCCCACGGGCCGTAGTTTATGAACCTCTAATCTAAAAAAACTTCTGCTACATGGATGAAGATCCACAAGCACGCCAATTCAAACACAAATCTGATAGCTTTGGTGTGAACAGACATCCCTAAATTAGCATGAGTATGATTTAAAGACTGGGTAATAGGTTTTTATTTCTCAAAATTCTGGGATTTTTGCTTCTTGGAGCCAGCAGGGACCACATTTTTTGGAATATAAGTTGCAATTTTTTGCATAGTTTTTTTTTTTGTTTTTTTGGGGGGGGGGGTTGACTAATTCTCAGGAGCGACCCAAATGTGATTAAAAAAAAAACTGAACATTAAAAACCACAGAATTAAAAGCAAAAGACTTCTTTTTAAGTTTCTATTTCTGGTCAAACCAATATTTTTTTAATGCAAAAACAACTCAAAAAGTTGAGTTTGAGCATCGATATCTTGCTGAGCTTAAAGGCTAGTCAACTTTTTTTCTTTCTCACTTTACTTTTAGTTTCAGACTCCTGCCCTTCTCGTCTCTGTAACACCACAGCTCCCATTCCCTGGCCTCATCTCCGCCGGTTCAATGCTGTTCAATTAGATTCCAGTTGACATGCATTGGAAGTAGGCACTCCTCCTTGTAATTCAACCCTCTTTATAGCCAATCTATTTTTTAATAAAGGTTCAGAGGAAAACATTAAAGTATTGATCTTTATTTATCGACCTCAGCCCAAAGCATAGTTAAAGATGACACAAATCAATCAAAATAAATTTAAAATGATGATAGCACATATGAAAAGCCTTGCTGCCTGTTTTGGGGAGTAATTAGGGGGCTTGGCAGAGTGAACCTTAGGCAATAAGAGTAACAATACATACACCCACTCACAATCACTGCATTAGAATTAGTTGCAGAACTGTTTAACAAACTGCACATTAGAAATTAGTTTTGCATTAAATGAGACAACTAAAAGGCAAGGTTAATGAAAGGGCACAGCACTTTGGGGCCATAGTAATCCACTGAAGCCCGCTCTCTCCTGAATCTAATGTGCTTCCCAGTCACATACACACTCACTACCCCGGGAGGCAGCCTCCAGGACATCCTCAGCTTAGCAAAAACAATGGGTATTAATTTTAAAAAGTGAAAGAGAAAAGGCGGTTGATAGTTGGGTGGGAGATGGAGTCAACCTGTCCCGAGTGGATTAAATTGTTTTAATCTGTGAGATGATGTCCACTGAGTAGAAAGGTCAGGAAATGTGCCAGTGCACCCGAAGGACCTGACTGGAGCAGCAAAGCATTCTGGGATGACCCTGACCTTGTTTGGCTTCTATTTGCTCCAAAATGTCCAAGCACTGAGTCTATGTCAACCAACGCTAGAGCAGGTGGAGTGCAGACAAATAAAACCACTTTGTTGAATTTATGTAGATACACACACATAAAGCAACTGCATTTTCAAAGTAATGTGAAAGATATTTTTTATTTAATAAAAACATATGTGTATAACTGGACTGGGTACTCTCTTATTCCCTTTTTTTCTGAAGCTTGAAATTGGAAGGGACGAGTTGACTGGAGTTTGTTCCACCCAAAAACTTAGCATCTGTATTGTCTTTAGAAGATAATAAATTAATCAATATTGAATTAGATCCCTGAAACACAGTTAAAAACTGTCTGAAAAAGGTCAGAAAATGTTTGTAAAATACAAGAAATGGCATCAAAAGGTGAATTTACTGGTGGTCTCAAACCTCTTAACGGTTATGGCTTGTGATTCACAAATGTATTATTAAATATGCAAAAGATGACTAAAAAGTAAATTTTAAAAATGATTTATTATTCATGCTGGATATAATCACAGTCACTGCTACGTCAAGTCACAAAAAAAATCAAAGGTGGACCTTAAGTGAAAATCACACCAAAAAAAAATCCCTCAATGCAAAAACCTATTAAATGTCATGAAAATTGTTATTATAAAAAATGATCATTTTTTTAGAAATCAAAAGCGATTCTCAGATATCAAAATAAAATTATAAAGAATGGAACAGAAGAAGAAGAAGCTAGGTATTATTGAACATCACTGATTGGATGGTGATGTTTGTCTATCATTTCAACTTATAAGTTATTTGGCATGAAGCGGTTCTGGATATGCTTGTGGGATATGTTTCATTTTTATTTTGATTTCCGGAAAATACTTTTTTTTCTGAACTTTTCATTTTTATTATGTTTGAATTTCTTTGTAATTTTGTTTTAGTTTGTGGATTTGTTTTTTTTTAATTATTTAAATGAAATATTTTTTTATTTGTTCTGTTCTTTAAATTGTCATTGTAACCTTTCATTTGTTTTTGCATTTAGTGATTTGTTGGTCAAATTTGCACTTCAGGGCCACCGTACAAAGATGATAAATGCTTCAACCAAGTGTGTTAAAGCCATTGATTGTATAAGTACGAACTGGACACAGCAAGCGTTAAGGTCCCCCATAGGAAATGGATTTCCTTCGGCTCTCGTGGCAGAGCCTTCGCCGTCACTTCCTGATACATCTACCGCCACATTGCAACCGTTTGCCGCCCCTCAAGCGATTAGTCCGAGTCACGCTGAGTCATGTTTTTAAAGTAACTGCTGTCATCAATCATGAGTGAGCTTGTTCCAGCTTGTTCAAAGGACACGCCTCCCACTAAAAGCAGCTCTGGGAAATCTGTCAATCAAACGTTGGAGGCGGGGCCAGTGGATGCCACATGCTTTTACGGAGGCATCTGATTGATCAGTTTATAACTTGGATAACTGGTGATAAAGAAAAAGAAAAAAATAGGATTAGAAAGAAGGAAGCATCAGAGAAAGAATGGTTATTCAGACAAATAAAATGACTGAGAAAAAACTCTCTATGGGACTTTGGCCTTCTTCTGGCTAGAAGAGCTTTGGACGCACGGTTTGTGCGTGATAAAACTCTGCTTTTTACCCCTGTCTTGGGACAACTTCAGACTATGATAACACAGACTACACAGAAATTTTCTGACCGTAATTATTACAGTTCTAGGAGTCAAAAAATGCACCAGAACCGAAGTTACACCCTCATCGATTTTGATTGGTTCTTTATGTTAGCCCCGCCCCAACGCGCCACAACAGGGCCAAGAGTTTTGAAACTGTAATTTTCAGATTCAAAAACGAAAAAAAGAATTAAAAGTGAAAAAAGATTTGAAATTGAAAAAAACATTTTTGAAATTGAAATTTTGAGTTTTGAGACCTAAAATGGAGAACATTTGAAGCTGAAAATGACTAGGTTTTTTTTAGAATAGCAAAAAGTTTTGGACATTTCACTTTTTTTTTAACAAACCAATATTTTTTTTCAATTTGATTTATTTGGATTTCAAGTGATATTTAGCACCATCCCTATTTGGAACACGATTCAGTTTCAGTTCAGTTTATTCATTCATTGTTTCAAGCATGGTCAGTTACAGCATATTTCCACCGACATAGAAAAATAACATATGTAAATAACCAAAATTAAGTCATCCCCAGATTCAAAGAGTGTACTTCCAGGTACCTCTTTGAGAAGCAAAATTTATTTAATCCCTTCCCCTCTATAATCTAGATAATTGACAACATGGTTGCTATATTTTCATTTATCTAAATATAGTATCTAATACTAACTTTATCCAATTAAATATTTATATCAGTAATCACAATAACCCTTATCAATAATAATACATCAATACAGTTCCTATAAGACCACTCAACCAACGCTTTCAGATCTCACCTCAGTGCACCATCCACAATTCAACACTATGTCCATCCACCCTTGTGAACATTATTCACCTCCACCTCTATACTGGGACAATAACGTTTCTTTGTATATTTTTTTAAACAAATGAATATTAGAGCATTGTTTGAGGTCCTCACTTAACATATGCCACAGTTTGATGCCACACACTGATACGCAGAAATATTTCCTGTTAGTTCTTGCAAATTGTATTTTAAATGTTTTGTATCCTCTTAAACTGTACCCTTTTTATTTTCAAAGAATAGCTTTTGAATGTTATTTGGTAATGAATTTCTATCTGCCTTGAATATAAATTGTGCTGTCTGAAATTTTACCAAATCAAATAATTTCAAAAGTCTCGATTGGAGGAATAAATCATTTGTATGATCAAGGTATTTAGCTCCATGGATAATTCTCATTGCACGTTTTTGACTGAAAAATAAAGGTTGTAATGCTGTTTTATAATTATTGCCCCAAATCTCAATACCATACGTCAAATATGGTAAGATCAGAGAACAATATAGTAAATATCTGCTTTTATAATCTAATATGTATTTTACTTTATTTAAAATAAAACGATTGCAACACAAATGTTTTCAGATGCGTTGTGTCTCATATTTCTTTCTCCCTGTCTTTGATTTTGGGTTCCTAAGTTTCAGTTTAGGCGTTATAAATGTGCCACACCAAACAACCAGACACAGGCAAGAGCGTTCAAGCTGATTTGTCTAGATTCAGGGTGTTAAGATTAATTTTGATTTAGGGACCGCATTCAACTCATCTGAAACTCATCTCAAACAGTAGCCAGTAACAAAATAGCAAAATAATCTATGGTCAACTTGTTATCTGTAGCTTTGTTTTTTGTTATGTTGTTTTCTCAGTTGGAAAAATGTCTCAACCAACAAAGTAGCCTAATCACCTATTATTACACATTTATTTACAAAGGCCAATTGGTTTCAAGTAAAATGCATTGCAAATATTTTGCAAAAAAAAAAAAAAAAAAAAAAAAAAAAAAAATATATATATATATATATATATATATATATATATATATATATATATATATAGATATATATATATATATAGATATATATAGATATATATATATAGTTTATTCAATTTCATATATACTGACTACTTTAGATCTGATATTGAAGCAATCCTGATAGTAAACTCAAGAGGGGGCTATAGAAAAAATTAACCCATTTTGGTCATTTATCTAAAGAATCATAACTCGCCACAGGAATGGATTCAAAACTTGCTTTTGGAACATCCTTAATTTTTTTTTTCTCTTCGTGACTGGACCGGATTAAACCATCTGGCCCATGGGTCAAATGTTTGACACCCCTGGTCTAGATTCTATCCAATCAAGTGTCTGCCTGCATTGACGGTGCTTGGAGGCAGATGTAGACTTTGGACTTTGTATCGGTTCTGTTTCACCAGGATTCTGCTGTGGGTTTGTGTTTGTTTATGCTAGTGTGTTTAAAATGTCCGCAGCAGAAAAAAGCATCTCAGCTCCATCAAGTTGGATCTTACATTACGTTACGATTAAGATTTGTGTCTGTACTATTGAACCAAAACAACAATTCACAAAAAATAGGGCACCATAAAATCTTGAAGGTTCTGTCTATGCCTCCCCATGGCACAGTGGCCGTTGTATTGTGATAGTAGCATTACACCACCTTCTTGACTACAAGGAACAGCATTTAATTGCTGAGAAAAAATCTTCTATGACGCCAGGAAGCCATCATCACTAAAATTGGGAAAACCATCACAGCGCCACTATAGCAAGCCATATATCTTGCAGTCTTTTGTGACCTGAAATGTATTCGTCTGACTGGTTTTACAGAATTTATCCTTTAAAAAAAGCATTCCCAATATCTTTGCTAAAGATCCACCAGCAGAGCAGCCATTTCAACCTGGGTGAGATATTAATGAGTTTACAAGGACCTTACCGGTCTAATTATGTCGAGCAACTGCCGTCTCTTACTGGGCCATGGCTCCCTTGGGAGAACACAAATCTACCAGGCAAGCAAATCTCGCCTACTTTTGACAAAACACTCAACATGCAAGCACGCAACTAATGCCTGGTATCTTTCATTACCCACATCGGGACGCCGCAAATGAAATTAATTTCACCGCCTGGTATTGCCACAACAAATTTGACCTGGAAATGACTTGATTTTGGTGAGGAAGACAAAGGCTGGTATTACTGAAGAAAAGCCTTAAAGCGAGCTGGGTGTGCACCAGATTTCCAAACACAGTTTTGGTGGAGTGGCTGGATGTGATCTTTGTGCAGCTTGAACTGCTTAACATGCAAGTTTTTCCACCTTGCTGACATTTGAACAATGACACTGGAAACCACAAACTCTAAGGCGATTTGGCTTGGTGTGTTGCTGTGCTCTTCATTCAAAGCAGAAGCGGTGAATACACTGACCTCTGTGCATCTCATAGTATATATGGCAGTAAGGGTTTGCAGTTTTGCATAGTTATGGGGACGCAACACGGAATAAATTTACATAAAGAAAAAAAAACTTTGCTTGCCTTTTTCAGATAGCTAAAAGGGAGATCTTTAGACCAAACTAAAACAGACAGGGCTTAACTGAAACATGATGCAGTAATTCTGACTTCAAATGTGTGTTAAACATCTTTTCATATGGGCGAGAGCCTAAAGCGCCGGACACTCCAGGCATGAGGCACATGTTCAAGAACACGGTTAACGCAGGTTCCTAAATGTTCACACTGAACAAGCAGGGAGAGGTTCTTCATTTTTCTCCTGCCTCCTATGTCCTGCAGTTGGAAGGAGGTTGGTAAGAAATATTGAAGGAAATCTCTTGAATCTTTATTCTGACATACAAAAGTCTTGGTGTCATAGAACTCCATCTAGGGACAAACCACAATTATTAATTTCTCCTTCATGATCAATTTTCAAACGGTTGGTACTTCCGTGAATTAAAAGGAACGCCATCCAATTGTCACCATCGAATCTGAGTTCCTGATCGGTCAAAGTTTAACCTGGTTTAACCTACAATGCATAAGGGCCACATGTTTATACGTCAAAATGTGTGTAACTCCTCTGCTTACAAAGTTAAGGACACTAAAGCCTTTCTCACTTTTTAATCAACCTAACAGTTTGAGCTAAAGAAGTATGAGGAAGCACTCAAATTTGCGAACGTTTCTACTAAATCTTACTAACCAAGCATTGGTTAGTAGTTTATAATGTCAGAGGAAAGAATCTTTTTTTCTGTTAAATGACTTCTATTTATTAGGGCTGGGGATTGCTGATAATTTCTACAATCGATTCTATTCAATTCACCAGAGCCGGGATCGATTCAGGTCTGATTTTCTTAGGTTTTTTCAATCCACTCAATTGTAGAATTTTGAGTTTACACGGTTTATGCATTTAGATACATTTGTTTAAAAACACGTAATCTATATATATATATATGTCTTGAACAAATTAATATTTATCTGACATAGTTCACATGCTGTAAAAAGCTTATTGAAACAATAATAACATTGTTAATAGCATACAATTAACAATGTTATGGATTCTCAAAGAAGCTCCAACAATTGCTCTGCCTCTCCTGGAGGGCGTTTCAGTTTGGCCACTAGGTGGCGATCGCATTGTAGCATTACACTTTAATCCAGAAGGAAAAGGTATGAGCATTGACTGTATATAGTGTTTTCACAGTCTATGGGTATGAGCAAATAACTGTGTTTTAGACCAGAAATAGTTACTTTAAAAAATATTTCTCTAAAAGAGTTTGGAAAATGTATGCTTGTGAGTTTATAAAGATGTTCATTTACTCAGCAATGCATGTTTAGGTTGATCGAGCGTTAGCATTAGCAGTTCAATGGGAAACCCTATTATATGTTAGCATCAAGCCAGCGCTAGATTGATCTCTACCTTTATGGATCGATTATTGATCTATTAAGCTTAGATCAATTCAGATAGACTAATCAATTTTATCAACCTAGTCCTAATATTTAGCAGGTTGTTTCCACCCTCGGAAAGGTTGTTCAGTTTCAATGTTAAGTCCATGAGCAGATGCGTTTAAGGGTCCTGCATCGGTTTTTGCATTGACCCCAAAAATAGTTTTGAAAAATCATGAATGTGAGATTATTCTGTAACGTGCGTTTACATAGAAGTTTACATTGGAAGTTGCAACTTGAACGTGCGCTACTGAGGGCGCTGTAAGACAGAACTCAAGTCCAATAAAACCATTTCTTTTCAAGAAACTCATTTGGATGATGGAATTATTTCTCACTGGTATATTCAGTCCCTTCTTGTTTTATTCTGATATGTACCTACCATGCTAAACGTGCCTTGTAATTCCAAGTCTTTTCTTGATGGCAGTGGCTAGCATCTTCTTTTTGTTCAGCCCAAGTTATTATCAACAGAGGATCTTATCACTGTATGTACAAGATGTTCTTAGTTTCGCCCTCTTCCATGAATGGGCTGACATTAACAATACATCTGTGCCTCTGTTCAATAATGAGGACAGCAACTCATCTCCTTCCCATGATGAACAGTGAGTGTGATTATTTAAATCACTTTATTCGGCGAGGAACTCCAATTTACCTCAGCTTCAGTCCAGCTGGATAAAATTTTGATCCAAAGGAAAGGAAATGATACAAGTCATTCAGTGCGTCCACTTTGCTAAAAGCTAATCATCACTGAAATGCAGCGGCGAGGAGCAAATGACATCACCTCCATACCATATGCAAATATCCTGAGAGATCCATTACACAGCAGGAGAGATAAGTGCGTCCAGAGCAGAGCAAGGCCCACTCACGCTCGCAGCTAACCTCTTGTTCGGTGTGTTTTTTTACTCGCACACACACACAGTGGGTAGAGCATTAGGCAAAAGTTTGCTCGCTCACACACACACTCTTATCTCTGCCGCTTTAATACAAAAATAAGACACTTGACACAGCAGTGATGGCACTGACATTGTATGGTGGAGGTGATGAAGTATAATGGCCTTTTAAATCTGTATTCCTAAAGAGGGAGCGAGAGCAAAGTAGATTATGCCACATCTGACTTCCTTTTTACTTGTAAGCTGTATTTACATGCAGAGCAAACTCAACAACACTTTACAGCTTCAAACGAGGGCTCGAGGCTTTAATGATCCTTTTTAGTCCTAAAACACGTATATTATTAAAAATGGTTAAAACATGCTTACTATAGACATAAGTTAGGCCTTTTTAATGTGTAACATACATCCCCCTTATTCCCACTTCACCAAGTCTGCTTGACCTTCACTGCAGATTATTAGGGGTTTAGTGGCTCTTTTTACTGCCTGATTTTTGTTTGGTTTTTAGTGAGTCTGCAGGACCTGCTCACTTTTTCGACTTTGCCACTGCGAAGAGGTAGCCTAAAATACAAAAACGCTAATCTAAAGAAGAAAAATCACTATATAGTCAAAGGATCTTTCTATGAAGCCAATCATTTTTACTTAATATGAATATGAATATTTGATCAAAATCTAGAAACAAGGTGTTCCACACAGACATTCACAAAGGAAAAAATTAACTAAAAAAGCTAACTGTTGCAAAGAATTACTTCAAATTTAATCTTTTACATCCGATAATAAGTTTTAATCAAGTGGCTTGTATTTTTTGAGTTTCATGTTCCTAAATGTAGTTTATTTTTGCTAAAAAATAATTGAATAGGTGGAAATTACTCATTTTAGAACAAAACGTGAACAAAATGATAAGATCTTGGTAAAAGTTGGCCATCTTATAAATTCTACAGCTAGCACTTATTTTTAGAGTGAAATCTAATTTTTTGTTTCTAAAATAATGTCAGTGACAGCCAGGAGTCTAACATGTCAACATTTCTTGAACTTTAAAATAACATCCTTGAATCAGAATAAAAAATTACAGGGATATTATTTTTGGTTCCATTGGTTTGGTTAGATTTTTTAGTCTTAAATCAAGTTTTGATTGTAAAGAATATGAAGAAAAATGATTTTGATTTATTTTCATGTAAATATACATAAAAATATTTTTGGCTGTGCAGATTCTGTGAACGTTAACATTAGTACGCTACTTGAAGAGAAAGAGGGACAGCTGAAATATTTTTCAACTTAAGTCCTGCTCCATTAATCTTTTGATCTATTTTAAAAGCGTTCCCAGTGGTCTTTTATTTATCATTATTACATTTTTATGCAAATATATATATATATATGTTTTTTGAGCATTTTTGAGGCTAAAATATCTCTTTTTACTGTAAAAATATAAAATTTTTTCCCATCTGGGATTACACAGTTACAGATTTAGATAGTGGGGTGTCTGGCCCTTACGAAACAAAAATATATTTTTCAATATATTGAGCAACAATATATTTACAGTATATTCCATACATGGAAGCTATATACTTTTCCATATATTGAAATACACCTATTTTTGCCGTTTTCGTATATTGAAATATACCAATTAATATATTGTGGTTTATACTGTAATATCTTGATTCATATACGGATATATGCTCTATGATATATTTAAATTTATACTGTGATATATTGCTGTATATACCAATATACGCTACATAATATACTGTGGTTTATACTGTGATATATTGCTGTATATACCGATATACGCTACATAATATACTGTGGTTTATACTGTGATATATTGCTGTATATACCGATATATGCTACATAATATGCTACGGTTTATACTGTGATATATTGCTGTATATACCGATATACGCTACATAATATACTGTGGTTTATACTGTGATATATTGCTGTATATACCGATATATGCTACATAATATGCTACGGTTTATACTGTGATATATTGCTGTATATACTTGATATATGCTCTATAATATATTGGCATTTATACCAGATATGTCCTTTAAAAGATAATACCTTACATGCAAAGATGCTATGCAACATCAGATATATTTCAGGTTTTAGAAAAAGCATTCAATAACACAGAAATGATTGTTTGAATTTTATTCAAATAAAAAACATCACACAAAATTTTAAATTCAAACTAAAATCTTAGCTACAACTGTCCATTGTTTTCTTTTTTTCTTGGTGCCGGAGCCCAGATTTTTTTATTTATGTTTGACCTTATCTCCGCCACCTTTGCATCTGGATGGTGCTGGTTGACAGCATCTGTAAAAGATAAAGTACACAAACACTGTAAGCCTAAATCATGATTTAAAGCACCATATCCGGTATAGAAACATTAAATAAAAAAAATAACTTTACCAAGTAGAGCCTTTAGCTTCTGGGGGTCCAGAGCCTGACGTCGTTCGGCTGAAGGTTCCACCTTGTTCAGCCCTCCTGTAAGGTTGGACCTCAACAGGACCTCAACACTAAAAAGGCCCAGCAGCAGGGTCCGTGCCATTCCTTTGGCCGTTGGTTGGGCCCTCGCCGTCTCCCAGCAATGGGCCGACACCATCACATCACCATCAGTCCAAATCGGTTGTACCGCTCTCCCGCATGCGCGAACCATACGTCACTTCCGCTAAAGCAGTTTACGGTCTTTGGACGGTAACAACAATAATAACCTCGTAGGATGTTAATATAGCACTTAAAATGTTTATCATAGTGAAAACATTCACTTATTGCTGAATAAACGAAAGAAAAAGGACACTTTAAGGATAAGGACCTTACGATCTTAAAGTGGCTACAACGGACCACAAATGTTTTCTTCTTCTGCAGTTTTACATGACGGCAGTTTCCTCCCCAAGCTAAGAGGACACAGCGCCACTTCAAAACACTTTATTTTATCCGGTAATCCAAATTCGTTTTTAACGGTAACTCGGTGTCTTGTTTTCACACAGTAATCCAGTCAGGAGAAGCTCTCGGGTGTTCAGAAAAACATAAATTCTTGTGATGAAGACGTTTTACTGTTTGGAAATGACTCCGTCGTATAGTTGGCGAAAAGCGGAAGTGACGGAAGCATACAGAAAATGCAGCCACATTCCTGTCCGAACAAAGTAGAAGAAGACGACTTTTGCGCACGCGCGGAACCAGACTGCTTTCAGTTTCATCACAGGAGTGATAAAGCGTCCTTCGTGTTGGTCTTTGTACTCTGTACTCTGAGCAGTTCACTAGAGTAAGGAAGAGGAATAGTTTTTCAGTTTTGTTAGAAAATGGACAAATAATCACAGTTTACTATTACATTGTTGTACAGAATGGTGATGACAAAAAATGTTTTGCTCTTAAGACAATATGACAAGTCACACAATACACTTATTAATTTGGAAAATACAATAGCTTTAAATAGGGGGTTACAGGGCAGGAAACAAGTTTTTCAAGTCACAAAATTTCAGAAGAAATGCATGATTGTTGATCTGCCACAGTATACCTGTCTTTATGCATGTATTCCTCCACGTTTAAGTGTGGAGGACTGAAATGTGTAACATAATGTAATGTTGTGAAAACTTGTCATTCTGAAAATGAATAAAGAAATTTGACTCAAAGAAGTTTTTCCTGTTTTGACTGATATAAGTAATCGTATAGTATTTACAGTAAACATTAAGGTTGTTTAAAAACTGGCATGGACATGTGATCCATTGAAAAAATGGCACTGATGAGGTTTTAAAAATATATGAATCAATATAAAAAAAATAACCTAACAATAGGTTGAACATCCATATATTGCAATATATACAGAAATATATGGGAAGAGGGCTGATATATTTCTTAATATATTATCAATACATCTCCATATATTTCCCAGTATATTGCAATATACTTTTGTTTCGTAAGGGGGCAACCCAAGAACTTTAGTAACAAGAAATAAAAAATTACTCTAAGACAATAAATTCAAGAATAAATAAACATGATGTGACTGTATTTTCTCACAAATGTTCCATCTTCAAGCTGCAGTGAGGTGTTGCAGCAAAGCAAGGCAACGTTACTCAGAGATATTTTGTTTCCAAACACTGTCTGATGTAGTTTAAAGGATTTTATTGAGGAGATTTGCTGCAAAATTTCCCAACAATGTTGAAATGAGGTTTTACAAAGTTGAAGTTGAGTAAAAAAGTGGAAGCGATGTGCTCCTCACGCAAAGGTAGCACAACACAATGTGACGGTGATGCCCCCCAAAAAAGAAAGCTACTTGCAATCCTTTCATCTTTCAAGAACATCAACCCCTCCGCCCCCGTGTTTCCAGATATAAAAAGAAAGGGATGAGAAAGAGGTCAACGCTGGCCACTCTGTTTTTTTCTCACACCTCAATAATAGATGTTTTAAAGTTTAAGTGCTGCCAGAGGGCTGCAAGCCCTGCTGTTCATTAAGTCAGCCGCCGCCATGGAGCAGCATTTACATCCACCGCGCTTTGAACGCGTGCTCTGTCTGAGCAATTACATCCACTCTGGAGTGCCGGATTACAGCGACGGAGAGGAGAGAAGCAGGGAAAGGAATGAGGAAGAGAGGTGCAGAAATGCCAGTTTCAAAAACCAAAAGTACAGAAAAGGAGAAAGGTATAAACAACTTTCTTTTTTCTTTTTTACACACAGATGCACTCACATAAGCAGAGGCCTCTTAGCTATATAAAAGCAATACGAGGAACATAAAAGAAAAAATGGAAGCCACTAAATTCATCAACGCGCATTCTCTCTGTAAAGCAGACGCACAATCGGTTGTTCAAGTATCCACGACAGGAGCAGCGGCGAGGATGGCCCACGGCGACACGTGTATCCCATCCTGTGTGTCACAACAACACGTTTCATCTGCTAAATACGCTCGAGCAGACAACAAATCCACCTGAACACTAAAAGATGCGCAGATTTGTTCCCAGACGAAGAGACGTCTGACAAAGACATCCAGAGGTAGACGGCAGATAACAGGGACAGATAAGACCCACAACGCTTCTTTCACTTGTAATCCCTTTGGCAACAATTAACTCAAAAACAGGATGCAGAAAAAAGAAAAAAAATGCACAAGGAGAAGACGCTTCCCTCTTTTTTGCTTTCATTTGAGAAGGATTCTTCATGTTTTAATGCATGAATTTAGGGCTTTAAATGTGGTGATGTCAATCAACCGTTTACCACAACAAGTAAACCGTATCAGGTTATTTGGTTATTTTAAAGCTCCTATTAAGCATTGAACAACAGCATGAATGTTCACAGGGTAACTTACTCTTTCATTTAGTATTTATCCACTCAGTCTACACAAAGAATAGAATAGAATAGAATAGAATAGAATAGAATAGAATAGAATAGAATAGAATAGAATAGAATTTGAAGTCCAATTGTCAAACCTAATAAATCATAAGACAAACAGAGAAATTAAAATACATGAAAGACATACATTGTGAACTTAAAATGTAAGGGCTTCATATAGGTTTATATATTCTACCTTCAAATAGAAGAAACTCACTTAATGTTCAAGAGGACTAAGAATCAGCATATTCTAAAACTATAATGTCCAAAAAATGAATTAAAAGTAATTATTGGAAACAGAAGAAAAAAAAGTTTCAATCAGTAAAAAATCGAATTTTATACATCTATATTTGCTAGGAGTTACCAAAGAAATATAGAAGATGTTGCAATAGGTGAAAAGAAAAATAGATTTTATAAAAATATATTATATAAAAGGCCACTGTATTCTATCAAATAAAAAAAAAAAATTTGTAAACGACTTTTACAAATCACTCAAAGTACTTGACATAAAACATAATAAAATATTTAAAACAACAAAGCAAGATACTACCCAAAATAATAAAATACCACCCCCCCTCCCCCTACACACACAAGCACACCATAATAAAAAATAAATGAATAACTAAATAAATATAATATTCACTGCAATGATGTAAAGTGGAAGTCTGGCTTTGTACGGAAACAATATTTTAGGGGCCTGTCCACAACAGTGACCCCCACGTAAGTTCACAGGGCCCCCCATATCTGAGCAGACCCAGAAGATCCCACTGCTGCGACCCCGTTTACTGAGAAAGGTCAATCACTGATGTGGAGGATCCCTCTGAGGAAAAGACTGGAGCTAAAACTACAACATTTAAAAGGAGTAAAATAAATATAAAAATTTCAAGAGATATAAATGAGAAGATAAATTCATTAAACATAATTATTTTACAGGAGTTTTTTTTTTTTTTTTTTTTTAATGTATTGCTGGTCAGAGCATGATTATCTAATCAGAAGACATGACATGAACTCTACAGCAGATTAAACCCTCCCACTCATGACAACAGCACTCCCTGATGGCAGCACAGCAGTCCAACCTGGTGGGAGCTTGAACACGCCACCAAAAACACATTCAACGGGTTTCATGGAGTCTGTGATGTCAGAAAATCACACACAACTGGCTGACTGAGCTTTACGCTCGTCTTTCTATTGTTTGTAAACTAAAGAGTTGATGTTCGGAGCTTTCTATTGACGTTTAAGGCAGAAAAATCCAGAGTTTTTCACTTCTTTGTCAGTGAATGCTCTGAATGTTGTCACAGTAGTTATTAGTGGGGTAGAGACAATCAAAATGAGGACAAAAATATTCAAATTTGTGTTCCAGAATTTCCGATTTTTTTTTTTTGTGTTTTTACCTTCAACAATTGGTCAGTAAATATTCTGGTAGTAAAAGCCCTTAATGCAGATGCTGCTTAATGTTTGACAGTAGATGGAACTTAAATGATGGATCCTGTTTTTGTTGCAACACCATAAACAGCGAACTGGGCGTTAAGCCTGAGCACATTTTAAAATCCCATTTGGAGTTGTTTTCAGAGCTAAAATAGTACAATGCTTAAGAAAAAAAATCCTATTAGGTCGGGGGTTTGTCTTTCTGAGCATGGCGTCAAGCTAAAAACCTTATTTTCACCGGGAAGGGCCACCCTATCACAGTCTCTGCAGGGGAGCCACATTAGAGGTAATGTCATCCACAGTTTAGCCCTCCGCTCCTCATTCCTCCATCTCTCCCCTAATGAACTCCCACTGAATTACCACTTCACCAGCGCCCTGCCTTTTTATGATTCTATTTGTTTATCTATCTCTAATTTCCTCCCTCGTCTTCCTCCGGCGCCTGGGCACGCGCCGGCTCTTTAATTTTATTGGCCATCGTTAGGGAGCGGTGAGTCGAGCTCGTCAGATAAACCACCCGCTCGAACCCACCTTCGCTTCGGTTCTCCAGATTAGCGTTAGCAGATTAGGGCGCTCATCAGTCAGCGGAGGGGGACCCCCGCCGTGACAGGCCACAGCCAAATCGCATAAACATCCCAGGAAAAGCCGTAAATGAAAGCGCAATAATCCCCCCGCACCCCTCTAATACATTTCTCATCTCTTATCTTACGCTAAATGTCTGCATTATCTGTTGCACTTTTCAGCTAATGTCTCTGTTTCTGAGCGGTGAAGCGAACATGCAGAAATCTTCTGAGTTTGTCTTCAATCTTTACGAAAAAACAAAGACCGTCAGAACTGCAGCCGGTTCAGCTGCATTTGCTTAGAGAAGATGCAGTGTCATGTTGATGGTTTTTACGTATATTTCCAAGCAGAATCAAGAAATTTCTCATTTTCAGACTTTTTAGACTCTTAGCAGACATGCAGAGGGGGCTACATTCACATTGAGAGAACTATGCACATGTCAATCATATGTAAACTCACGTGTGTGTGATTCTGTTAGCTGTGTAAGACAGTAGTAAGGCATTTAAAAATATCTGGAGGTTTGTGCACAAATTTCTTTGACCAAATATATTTTAAAGTATTTTTTTCTTTCAGTAAATGTCATAAATTGCCTTTGTTTCTTTACATTTGTTTTTTATTTGCAGAATACGCATAGTAATATGTTCAATTTTAAAGGATACAGAAGCATTTTCCTACTGTATATCTTGGAGTTTAAGTCATATTTTTTTATTATAGTTTGGCCAGGGATGTGACTTAAAACGCACTCTGGTGTGAGGTATATGTGTGAGTTTTTTTTTAAAACCCTCCTTTTGTGTTAACTTTCTGTTACCATCCCCAGTGTTAACGGGTCAGTTTCGACCCGTGTCTTAAATCAGCTTTAAAATACACTAAAAAGATAAACTATCATCCGATATTTTGTCATCTTTGGTTATTTTGTTAGGTGTCCTTTTGTATGGCAAAGTTGATTTTATATATATTTTTTTGGTCTCGAGGATTTAAAAAAAATTAGTGTGCTATTAGATTTTAATAAAAAAAATAAAAGTACCTCAGGAGAATCATATAACGAATAAATGAATTTTAATGGTAGATTTAGAAACATTTTTGAAATTAATTGCTTGATCTACTTTTAAACTTCTACAGTGAATTGGGTTTATGGTTTATTTATGGGTCAGTTCCGACCCATAAATATTTTCTTCAACATCATGAAAATATGTATATATATATATATATATATATATATATATATATATATTGTAAACTTTAACCCAAGCACATTGGAACACAAACAAAAACAAAACAAACCAATCGAAATCTTCCAAACGTATTAGAAAGCCAAATCAGAGAAAAGCCTTTGTGTGTTTGGACATTGTTAAATTTGCTTATTTTGCTTTTTTGAAACTGGACAAATGAGCATCCCCTGAAGTTCACAGGATTAGGAGAGGTGGTTCTGTCAGTGTGTTGGCTGAAATCCACTAATGGAACTAAGTGATTTTTGCTTTGTAAAGTTAGTTCATATGACCGAGTCAAAACCAACCCTAACACCAGAAAAGACATAATTGCAGTCAGAGCATTCTTGAATAAAAACATAATAATAATATTAATTTTGTTGAATTAAAGATTTCTGACAAAGTCAAAAAGTCAAGATGGAATAAATCAATTCTAAGTGATTCTTTATGCGATTAAAAACAGAAACGGTTCAGTGCCAAACCCAACACGACCAACTTCATTAATCGCAATCACTGTAATTGATAACCATATTAGCCAGGTTAGCATTGTCACAATACTTTTAACTCTCAGTCTTGTCTGGAACAGACTGATACTCCTAAAACAGACATCACTCTGACTAACTAACTCCCGATCTTGTTAAACGTAAGAAACCACAATCCTATGCACCTGTGGCCATGTTAGTGTATTCACAATACACAACCTAACATTTAACAGAGTCCAGTGTAACTCTCAAAATCATAAGCACAACCAGAATTTTTCCATGTATGAGGCACTTTAAATTGAACACACTTTGCTAAAAAAAAAGAAAGTTTTTTATGTGTCTTAGTGTAGAGAATATATTAGTTGTCTAAGCATCAGAGTGTTAAAGGGCAATGATCAACAAAATAAAAAACCTGAAGGTGTGTAGGAGACAAGACTAAGGTTAAAATAATAGACTCGCATGTCCATTATTTTCACTAATAACCAGTAGATCTCACTGCAGGTGTGTGTCTCTGTACTTTCTACTGGCAGCAACGAAGAAGAAGGAGAAATGCTGCTCATCTGTATCCGTTCCCGCAATTATTAATTTCTCCTCCATGGTCAGTTTTCAAACAACTGGCACTTTTGTAAACTAAAAAAGGGACATCATCCTTACATCACTCTCAGGTATGAGTCCCTGATTGGTCAATTTTCAAAAGCCCCTACTGAGAACTTTTTTAAAAAATAAAACTATTGTCATGGGGGGACTTTAAACCGGCGTTGCAGAGGGCGGTGTGAGCATAGCTTTATCCTGTTGTCTTACAACTAGAGTGCTCAAAAGTGACACAAACGATAAAAAATTCAACAGATTTAGTGATAATCTAAAGTGATATCAAAATTTTAATAGACCTGTTTGTATGTTCTTTATGCTAATGTTATCTGAATAATTGTTTGCTAATACAGTATGCAAGATTCTTCCAATGTTTCATGAGGCTAAATAAGTATCAATATGTTACGATGGTGAAGTTTTCATAGAGTATATATATGTACACATACTTCATAGAGTATATATACATATATAAATTTCCCAAACTTGTGGCTTGTGCTGTAAATTACAGTTAACAGAATGATTACATGAGGAACTGACAGAAAAACTGTCATTATATCAACAATTTTTATAACACATTGAAAAGCTAAATAAGTCTGAAATAAAAATGACCACTTATGTGATGCAGGTATCTATTAAAACTCCCCTTTGTGACGAGAGGCATAACTTCCTAGAGAATGACTTCTGCTGACATGTGAGTCAACAGAAACAGGAGAGTGCAGCCGCCTCCTGTTTATCACCTCCACCATTGTTCTCTTGTCTTCTGCTCCGTGGCCAACTTGTTTATTGTGGAAAGTTATCTACAGTCTCCATGCTCCGACATGTTCAAACACACACACCAGACAAAACTGGAATCTCGCAGTTGCCACTCAGGGTAGATCTTGTCAATGTTGCTATGGTTTTGCATCCTAGCGACGTGCACATGTGTGTGTTTTCTGTTTCTGTGTATGCAGGATTCTGTGTGCACAAACTCACCTTTATTTCTCTCTGCTCAGTTCCCTGCAAACACACGGGGATAAGTGTTTGACGTGCCGCCTGAACAACAGACATTAACTCCAGCAGTGACTGCTGATGGCGGCCGCATGTATGTGTGTGTGTGCCCAATACCAGCATGTTTGCATAACTTTAAAATTTTGGGTTGATGTTTTTTTGGAACAGAAAAGGATTTAAAAGCCACAGACCAAACAAAAAAAAAAAATCGTGATAGTCAACATTCTTTCTAGGTGGATTTTAAACATTTTAATACCATTTTAATACACTATAGGGTGCAATGTATTATGAGGCACAGCATCAATGAATGGTTTATTTTTGAACTTATGTCTTATATAAGGCTCAGCAAACTATAAGGAGCAATAAGCGAGACAGAAGCGAGTCTATTAGTCAGCCAAACTTTATTAGTTGCGATCACGGTAACAATATTTATTTATTTATTTTTTTTTATTTAACCTTTATTTATCCAGGCAGGACAGATTAAGAACAACATTCTTATTTGCAACTGTGGCCTGGCAAAAGGCAAGACCTTTTGAGAAAAGGAAAGAGGTTAAGAGATTTAAGAAAATAAAAAATAGAATAAAAACAGAAAGGAATCAGATGCAAAAAACAGTAAATACAATAGAATAAAATCAGAAAGAAATCAGACACAAGAACAGTATAAAATAAAAAAGCCTAAAATCATTACTATGAGAAACAAAAACATTCATCTTTTAAATAGTCATTAAGATGGTTTTTAAAATCTGCTATTGATATAAAAGTGTCCAATTTCAGAGTTTTTTGTAAGTCATTCCAGTCTCTGGCTGCAGCACATTGAAACGACACAGAACCAACAGAAGAACTGGATTTTGGGACTCTTAACAATAACAGCTTTGAAGTGCGCGTGTTGTACACAGAGGATGAGGTATGTAGGAGGAAAACAATAACTTTGTTAGCCACATTAAAATTGTTAGCCAGGTTAGCATTGTTGCAATACCTGTAACTTTAAATTTTGTTTGGAAGATGTAAAAGAAAAAGACTGACACGACTGATACAGACATTACTGCGACTATGCTAACTCCCAACCTTCCTGGTAACGTAAAAAAAACAACAGTCATATAAGCAAATTCATGATAACCAACCAAACGTTTTAACAGAGTGCTGTGTACCTCTCAAAAACACTTTGACATGAAAAAGCACAACAAGAAGACTTCTATATATAAGGCGCTCTGGATTTTAATAAACTTTTTTCTTTAAAAAAAAATGTATACGTCCATGGTGCAGAAGATATGGTCTAAGCATCAAAGGTGAATGATCAACAAGACATGAAACCTGAAGTGTGTAAGAGACAGCTTGCTGAAGATAAAACCCTTAAGAAAAAAGAAATACAACTCATGTTATGACTTTTTTCTTTAGAAACAGAATAAACTTGTTTTGCACAAATATTTTGCAGACTCTTGCAGCATTTAAAGTGATTATCAGACACGCAATAAATAACTTTGTGCAACATATATATAGAGACCTGACTAAAGTGTGAAGGCCCTGTGTGGAGTTTACATGTTCTCCTCGTGCATGCATGAGTTTCTCTGAACATTTTGGTTTCTTCATACAGACCAAAAACATGCTGCGTACCTTAGTGTGTGTGGCCCTGCAACGGACTGATAACTGGGTGAAACACTGCCTTCCTCCAACAATTGCTGGGATAGGCTCCAGCAACCCAGTGACCAAGACAGGGATTCAGGCAGGGACTGAGGATGGATGGATGGATGGATGGACTTCAGTAAAGTTTCATTACTCCTGTGACAATTTTCTTTTTTTATGAGAAATGTGGAAATTTACTGTAAATTCTTAAAATCTTGAGAACATTAAAGTGTTTCGATGTAAAAAAAAAAATCTAAAAATATGGAAATCTTCCATACAAAATATAGTGGTTGTTTCCATTTTTTCAACAAACACATCTGAATGTGTTATTTTTTTGAGTTTGTCTTTTCTCATATTAAAAGCAACTTTCACACAAAACGGCTTTGATGGCAAGAAAAGAAACAAAAGAGATTCAAAACCAAAACATTTGTAAAATGTATTTAAATTAAAAATGCCAATAACAGATAAACAGTTCTCACCTCAGCTTTTTTTTTCAAAGATAAAGAAATATTTGTTATTTAAACTCTTTATAAATATGGAACAAAAAAGAGAAAAACTTGTAAACATAAAGGTTCTTTTAAGAAAAACTGATTTAGTCAGAAGATGACCTCCACAGCTTTAGAAATAACAAATATCATTGAAAAACGTAACTTAAAGCTTTGAAAAATTCATTAATTTCCTCGTTGTGTCTTAATAGTCTTCTAAATAAATGTGGAAAGTTTGTTATTGGAGGCATGTGTGTCTCTTTCAGAGTGTATGTTGTTTTTTGTGCTATTTCTCCTTTTTCTTTGTGAGTGTGTCGTTGGCGTGTTGCACACGTGTGCGTGGCCATGCTCACAGAAGCGCACCGCCCCGCGGATGACACTCAGAACGCATTATAACCATTAATGAAAAAGTTAATGGGGCATTTTCCTTTATATCAATTTACATTTGACTATTTGGGCGCACAAATGATTTCTGGGTGGTCGTGAACAACGCCACTGTGCGCCGCAAAAAAAAAAAAAAGGAAAAAGGAGGTCTAATGTGTTTTTGTGGACATCAAATGTTGTGAAAAATGATGCATCCGCTGAATGCAAATCAGATGATAGGCCACGATCAACAGTGCCTTCATGAAAACTTTCCGACACAATGAGAGGAAACCAAGAGACTTTTCATTCAGGAGCACAGAGCATTTCCTGCCTTTACTTCACCTTTCAGATAAAACGTTTCTGTTTGAGTCGTCGTTCAACATAAGTGAAGTTCTTGAAAAACTAGAATAATTCATAAAAGCTCATGTTTAAAAATATGATAGTAAATAATGTCTGACAATTCAAAACGTTAATGTCACTTATTTTCTGTGTGGATTCTGTGAATAGTTGTTTTTGTCGTTTGTTTGTTTGTTTGTTTGTTGCTCTCTAAAAGTCTCCAACAGTGAAATGGGCTCCTGCATGGAAATAGGCAGGTGAAGCGTATAATTTCTTGATATGTGCATTTTCGTAACAGAACAAACAGGAATAAACGCGCCAAACGAAAAACAAACCAAAAAAAGTTTGCAGGGAGAATATTTTTTTTCTGTTGCTTCAATACTGCTGTAATTGTTTTATCCTATTTTTAACTGGAAATATGTTTATTTTTATGTTGTTTTTATAAATTGGAGTATGTATTTTATACTGCACTAGTTTTAGTTTTATAAAATATTTTAGAGTTCATATTGTATTTTATATTGTGTTTGTTTTATTCATTGATAACGTGTTTTACATTGGATTTCTTTTAAAATGTCTTAAAATGGTTAATATGTTTATAATGTTTAGATATTATGCATTTTGTAAAGGACTACAGATGGAAATTGGCTACTAAGCTACAATCTGGTGCAAGCATATTTGCTTTCTAAGCTCAATGTATTTGTACACTGTCCTGATAAATTAATAAACTAAACTAAACTAAAATCAAATTTTAAAAAAAGGAAAAAGACATGTGTCTCAAAAAAAATTGCCTTTTTCTTCCTTGCGTGAAAAATGATACATTTTTCAAAAGAAAAACAATTGGTTTGAGAAAATATGCCTTGGTGACTAGAATTTGTTCATTAAAATAATGATTTCTGTAAGATCGTTTAATAGAAGCCAAAAACGCGGCCTACCCCACTTGTGGTTTTCTATGCCCGTTTTCTCATGATAACAATATCTACTATCTCGTTATCACAAGAAAACACGTTTTGTCTTCGCATAAAACCCCAAGTTCTGTGTGACACGCAGTCATTCCAACCTTCACCTATCATGGTTTCCATGGTTTATTCTGTAACTATGAAGACAGCCGGATTCCTTCATCTAGTCATTATTGAAACTGTGATGACGAGATAGTATGTTGTAGGCCTTTTTCAGCTTCCATCTTTCTTATCCAATTGGAGGATTTGTTTCTAATTTATATATATATATATATATGTGTATATATTTTATATATTGATGTGTTTTTTAAGGACTTGTTTTTGCAGGATTTATTTTGGCAGGGGAGAACTTACAGTATAATTGGGCAAAGGTAAATGATTGCCTAGGCCCCCACAAATCTCGGGGTCCCAAGCTAAATTTTATGCCCATCTTTATTTAATTTTGTCATGAAAAAAACACCCCAAGTCATTGAGATAGCATATGACTGATCATGTGAAAGTATTTTTTCCTCATCAGTGATTAACAAAAGAGCTCGTTCAATAAACTTAAAGGGGCTATACCATGAAAAATCAACTTTTTGAGGTAATAGTTCAATATACTGTTCATTCATCACTATAAAGAACTTCAAAGTGGTGTTTTGATCCGTTCACACATTTCTGAGTAATCTTTTAAAAACCTGCGCTATCTGCAGGAGCCCCTCCCAGACCCGCGAAAACGAGCGGTTCACATCTCGCTGATGTCAGCACGATGTGAACCGCCCCCTCCAGGAAGAGTCTGCTCTGCCAGCACCCGCCCTAGTCTAACACCAGCACTCAATTTCTCCACGATGGCCGGTAGCGATGGTGGGGGCTGCTAGGAGCAGGTATATGGTATGTACATCCATCTTTGAAAAAATGTGGATACTGTTCATTTTCATGGTAAAAACGAAGAAAGACAGGCTCGAGGATGAAGTCGTGAAATCGACGGCAGCCACACGCAGCAGCAGGTGGAGCCTCAGGAATCGAGTCGTTTTATTTCTGGGTTGGAAATTAACTCACGAAAGTAACTAATATTTTATAAACAATTTGTTTATTAGTTAAAAAAATAATAAATACCACTTTCAAATTCTCTTTTTTTTAAGTGCATTGTTCTTGCAACAAATGCTGTCCCAGAGAGGAGACTACATATTACTGCACATTTTGGACAGATTGGAAGAGCAGCCAGGAAGCTACTGCTGGTGTCCCATTTAAAGGTTAAATAAAACTTTTTTAGACTTTTTTGTTTCATCTTTAATAAGCTTCTCGGTGACTGTGAAAAAACACCAATTATAACTTGCAGCTTAACATAAATTGACTAGTGTGTTGCCAAAAACATCAGTTATTGACCAAAACACAAAATTGTTATGTAGCATAACAATAATAATTAGCTAAGTTTATTCTGCATATTTATTTGTTGCATCCAGTTTTAATGTGAAGTCAATGTACAGATGGAGTTAAAGATCCAGTGTTTCTGTCCGGCAGCGGCGCAATTTGAGCGTCAGAAATCTTAAATTTGGTGAGGATGACACGTTACATCCACCAATAAGGGACTCAACTTTAGGCATGTGATTGACTAGTGTTACTTCAAGATAATGCTACCCAAGTAGAAACAAAAAAATCTAGTTAGCTGAGTTGTTTAAATAAAAGTAAAAGTGTACCTCAAGAACTATAAGTACAGGGAATTAATTTTGCCAGTACTTTAGTAAATCATTTTTTAATAAAAAAATGTATAAAAGTTAACACCGAGCTGCCCACCTCTGGTAAAAGGCTGAGGAGTCTGCTGTTTTTACCGCTTTACCATCAGCTGTCAGTAAAACTACCTTCTCATCATGTCTTCAACTCTCATTTCCTTCACTTCACATGTACTTTATCTTAAAAATCAACATTGCACCTGATGCCTGTAAACAATTCAGCAGTAAAGCTTCCCTCCTGTTTCTTTTTTTACCTCCGGTCGCTGCCCTTCAACTCAATCCTTCCAAGCTTTCTTCATTCTTATTATCTCATTCCATCACTTTTTGCCCCCCCCCCCCCCCCTCCCAACCTGTTATCCACAAGCAAGCGAGAGCGATGGGCAATAACCCAGCACTCCTCTTTTTGACTTGGTGCTACCTGCTATGCTAATATCATTAATCAATAGCGCTCAGATTGTCTTTGCTGCAATTCAAGGGATCTAAGGGTCCCAGCGGTGCACAGGTACCCCCCTCCTTTTTTTTCTACCTCTTTCTTTGGCACAAAAAAAAAGCTCATTTGTGAAGACCCCCCAAGATGGCAGACTTAATGATAGCCACAGAAGTTTTTACAACAAATTTCATGGGGCATGATCGCTTTTCATGCGCTCATGTGACAAGATTCCAATTCACGGTGCCAAAGATCAAGCCCTCGGCATGCTGTCTAATTATGATCAAATCTGGCTGTCAGCTGAAATACTAAAACAGCAGCTCTAAGCCCAACAAATCAGTTTAGAGGGAGAGCTCAGGCTGCTCATCCACAATCAGGTAAAAGAAGGGTTTAACTTTCTGTTTGACAAAAAAGAAAAAAGAGAAAATTGTCTTGTTTTGTTTGAGTGCACTGATGTGATATTTGACACAGCGCACTCAGTAATCATTCTGAATAACATTTTTAATAGACCTCATTATTCATTCATTGCAGGGCATGGAAGGTAAAGACTGTGTTTTTTTCCACCTCAATGAAATGGATTAAATAGACTAATGTTTGTCCTTTCTTTGCAACAGATGGATGCATAACACGCAAAAAATAGACACATAAGACCTTACCAGTCGCTCACACTTTCCTCCAAACAAAAAGGAGGCATCAATAACACAAATGATTAAACATTCATGGTCTTTTCAGTGGAACATCTGCCATGTATGGGGTTCTAGCCTCGGGGACTCTGTAAATTTAGAGGATTTCTCCCTTAGAAGCTCAAGAAAGCAATAAGGGGGGAGCAGAAGAATCACACACGCTTTTATAAGAACGCATGGACACACAGTTGTATGCATGTGTGCACAAACACTGGCTCACGTACAAACAGTAAATACAGGACAGCATGGATAGCAGCTTAGACAAGCAGCTTTTGCAGAGCGTGATAGAAGGCACACTTATCTGAGCAGCCCACACACATACACCAGACACACAGGCTACTGTATGAAGGCTTGTTCTAATAAAGCTCAAAGAAAGGTTGGGAACATTTCACAATTTTCTCAAAATCACTTCATATAAAATTTTCTGATTACTTCACTTCATTAATTAAAAGAGTTCATCAACTTTGTCCAGGAAAACAAATGTGGCCAATAGACCTCACAGTTTGAGAGGAATGTCTTGAGACATCTACTGGCATAAATCACACATTGCAAAGAACTGAAGACCTATAAAAACCTTTTTAGTCCATAAAGGAAAATGTTACAAAAAGTAAACAATTCTTATATTAAGAAATGTTACCCTCCTATGTGTGACTTCAGCTGTAAGTTATTGCTGACAGCTGAAGTCACATGCTATTTTCTAGCTTTAATTTGATCTTTTACTGCGCCACAATGTCACAAACTTAAAGAAAAATGCCTAAAAATGTGGCTATTCACAGCAGTTATTAGGTTTTAAATTTGTGATTAAAATCAAATTAATTGCACGAAAAACAGCTGTGAAACCACGACAAGTGAACCACAATATAAGGAATACATTAAAAATATTTTAGACATAAATGTCCTAATCGTTTTAGAACGTAAAAATAATGCTAACAAACTGACTTGCATCATAAGGATTCCGGATTTGCAGTGTATTTTGAGGACGACACAGTTGAAGCATGACCAGTTTATAAATTACCTTTAGACCCTTGATTAAAAATGTGAGGCTTTTATTGTTTCATTTTTTTAATTGTGGCTAAGATTAACTAAATAAATACGGCTAGTAAAACAATCAATCCAATTCGGTTTGTTTGAACAGATAAAACTTTATTGATCCCACGGAGGGTATTTAATGATTATTTTGTTGTGATATTCTTTTAGTTGTTTAGGTGTTCAGACATTTTCCTCACATAATGACCTTCTGTGAAGTCAACCCACTACATTTTTAAGTTAGAAAAAAAATCCTCAAATGTGTCCTTTTTCAGTTTTACAAATCATTTCCTTTATTTTGTTTACCTGTAAAAGTAATGTTTTATTCAAAATGTGGAAAGACATTATACAGATGTTGCACTTAAAACAAAGTTACAGATTTTTTCAAATTAAAATCCCCAAGCCCCAAAATTCATGAGCTATGGAAATAAATGCACGGTCAAGTTTTCTTTTGAATTTTTCCTTTAGTCAAGTTTAAACTTTATGAATGTAAAAGTGTTTTACATTAGCAAACACATTGTAACAAGTATTTCAAAAAATAAAGGAAGAGACCCATCATTACTAGATCATATTTTTCTCCCCCAAATATGCAAAATGTAAGCAGGTTTAGTTGAAAACATGACTAAATGTAGTTCATTGAACCAGTTATCTAAAGGCAGAATGACATTTCAGTAATGCGCACTTAGTTCCTATTGGCTGTGTTGTAGCGCTGCCGCTTTAGATTTATGCAAATGGAGACACATAAGTAGCCGCTGTTTTTAGTCAGAGGAAGGCACTGACATCGAAAGAGCCTGTAAATTATTTCCATTCATAAAGTTACTCGTGTCCAGATTTCATTAGCAGCACATTAGCTGCAGTTTTATGCTTTATGTTTATTACAGGCCTGACATGATCTATAAATATCAAGTTAAGCGGGTGTGGACAGTGTGGACGGCCTTGGCACTGCAACGCTGAAGGGATCTATCATTACTCCTGACAATTGCTAATAGGCAGCCCTCTGGGTCAGTGTCTACAAATTACAGCAGCTCAATTACATGGCTTCATTTGTCTGTCCGGTAGCATGGAAAGAACAGACTGAATGTGAAATCTAATTAATATTAATGTTAAGTCGATCAACAGATTTTGGTTAAAATACAATTAAAATTTCACATTTGATGGCAAACAGTTTCAACCAACTATAATTTTGAAAGTTTCATTAAAAAGTGAGTGCACTGTCTTATATTTGTTTTTACCCAATATTTTAATAAATATTTTTAGTAACTGAAATACTAATTCTTACTCCAAAAATATTATTTTAGTAAAAGTGAAAGAGTCAGGAAAAAAAGATGAAGAAATATTATTAAACCTTTATTTTACCAGGTAATTTATTAAGAACAATTTCTTATTTACAATAACGACCTGGACAGAGAGAAACACAGGACAGATAAAAACATCAAAATACATGCAACAATTTACATAATTATAACAATTCAGTCATATAAATTGTTCAACAGTAAAAGGCTTACATAGGTAAAAAAAAAAAAAAAATTTAGTCAAAACATGTGCAGGTTTTAGTAAGTGCCTTGATTAAAATGCATTTATAAATATGTTTTCCTGTATTTCTTTTATATCTACTATTGGCCATTCTACTGACAGAGTTAAGTGTATCACACTATTGTCTTTTCCACTGTGTCTTGGGAGATTTTGCTTGAGGTCATTTAAGTTGTTTTTTTTTTTACATACTCCCTTGTTTTTTGACTGAAATGGCTTCAGTCATGGCCTCAAACATAAAAAAAACTATCATTACCCCTAAGAAACCCTTGTTCCTGATGTAAGTGTGTCACACAATTGTGAAGGAATTGTTTGAATGATTTAGCTTCCATTTACTTAGGTTTTTTGGCATAATCTCACTTTTATTGATCAAAATGTTTCTTTTGGCTTCAGTCATAGCCTCAAACATGAAAAAAGTATCATTTGCCATAATATTAAGAAATTGTTTAGTGTGCTACATCATTGTGAAGAAGTTCCGATCCCCTGTGTGCTAGAAGGTTTTGCTTCAGGTCATTTAAGTTCTTTAGCATGCTCTCATGTTTTTGAACTAAAATACGTCTTTATGCTTCAGTCACGGCCTCAAACATAAAAAAAAGAAAAAAAAAAAAAACGTATTATAGGCCCTAATACCACATCATCATTCCTTGCTTTCCAGTTAAGAATGCTATACAATTGTCAAGGAATTCTGGTCTGTGGTCATTAAAATCTTTCGGCATAATCCTTAGACTGAAATACGGCCTTTTGCTTTAGTTGTAACCTCAAACATAAAAAAAACTTGAAGAAAAATGTAGATCTGATCTGTTGGCCTGTGGAAGGTGTTGCATGTGCTCACAGCCTAGCTTAGCAGGAGGCGGGACCATATTCAGCAGTAACTTCTTCTGATACAACCTGAAATGAAGATGTCACATAATGTCTTTATGATCAAGATGACAAAGTCTTCAACATCTTCTCTCTGTGTGCCTCGTGGCAACCCCTTTTGACAACTCCTACACCCATTCCCACAAGATTTTTAAATAATATTCAGTACAATCTTGCATAAAATCATATATTTTGAACATAATGAACCTAATTATCGAAAGTAATTAAATGTTTAAAATGGCTTTATGCTTTCCTTTGGTTATGTAGATACCCTTTTCATACTGCTGTGTGAGGTCAAATATTTAAAAAATTGTTAGGAAGAAAACTTTCACCTGAAAAATATTGACATTGACTCATTTGAAGTCTATTTTGCTTGAAAACTCAATGCCATACCTCTATATTCACTGTTGGCTTAAAATGATGAATTGGATATTTTTACAATGATCCCTGGGATGAAACAACTAAAAGATTAACAACCGATTCATTGGTCTTTGGCAAGCAGTTGCCTGTAATTTAATGCTATATTTATAATAAATGATATTTATCATTATATTTCAGTTCTATAAAGCAGCAGAATGTCACGGATTAGGATTTTTCTATAAATCACTCTTCTATATTTTGACACATGATGTGTATAATGTGCAGATTATGGGCTTTCCATTTGAGCTCCTCCTGTGTTTCCACCATCCCGAACAACAAACATCTTTAATAAAGTCACAATCGCAGAGGTGAAGAAGCCAAATCCACTCCCACACACACTTGTAAACCAGCCTGAAACACAGAGCCGCACACAGTCTACAGGGCTTTTGTCGGAGGAGCTACCTATATTCATCCTGTGAGCGAACACGAGTACACACTGATGTACACACCTTTCTCACACACACACAAACATGCATCCATGCGCACGGCAGTAAGAAACCTGTGTTGGTGTGATTAGAGCTGCTCTCTTAAGAAGATGGCCAAGAATCATCAGCTTTCAGCTCAGATTCACCTCTTTGTTTCTCATGAAAGCTTAAAAAAGGTTTCCAACAGGTTAATCCTCTATGAAGGTTTACATCAGGGCCAAAAAAAAAGACATTAAAGACTTAAGATGAATTAGGATAAATTAGACTTGCAAAAAAGTGAAGTTGAGTCATTTGGAATAACCTCAGTTCTTGTAATTGCTTGCAGGGCAGATATCAGATTTAACTAAACTTAATGCTACAAACACATCAGGCATGCAATGCTCGTTCAAGAACCAATGTTTAGTGCTTCTTAGCATACTGTGTTCACACTGATCTATTGCTACCAAATACTAGCACGTATATCTACGATTGCAATGTCGCGGCGGTGCAAAAATCGCCAGGCTTTTTCTTTCACAGCTCTATTCCGATAAATTAAAGGCTCGGTGCAGAAGTTCCTGGTTGGTCAAAGTTCAACTGGTTTAACTTTCAGCAGTCGTTCAATGACTGCGCCCCAAAATGGACTTAAAAACTTGGGTAGGGCTGCATGAACTCAAAGGTTTTGAATGTGGAAAACCTCGAACAAATTTTTACAAACATTTTCATACTTTTCAATGAAAGTGATCACTCGTACGCCCAATGAAGATGCAAAAGAGAGGACCATCCCGTCGTTTGTGCTGCATTTGGATTTAATTTCATTGGTTACCATGAAAAATACAACTTTATCAAAAGATTCAGCTTTAAAACACTGAATTTTCTGGGAAATTTGACCCAGAATCTACTTTTTGTTACACATCCACACGTAAAAACATTGTGCTCTCTAGAACTGTTTGGATTTTTCTCAAGTCTCTGAATTTTGGACCTCTTTGGGTTGAACTTGAATGGGCTCTATATGCAGAAATTTTCTTTTGCATAGGAGACATATTTTTCAAATTACTTCTTTAAAAATGACAAGAAATTCACATTGGTCACAGGACCTCTGTATACAGTCCCCAGATCTTTAAGGACAATTGTTTGATATCTATGCCTTGCTTGGTAAAGATTCACTCGATAAAGACGTGTAAGAAGGGAACAAGGTTGGTACAAAGTTCTGTTGGAAGGTTTGACAACATTTATGCCATTCTATTTCACCTTGATTTCAATGGGAGACTGTCATATTTGTATAGTTTCTTGTGATTTTGTCTGAAATTCCAGATTTTAGTTCATGCTGATCCTGAAAGGCATTGTGTTGTGTACTTCTGTCTAATTTAGCTTCTTTTTTTTTTTTTCTTTTTGTCAAAATGACACACAGAAAAGTGACACGGGCGTGTCGAGTAGGTCATTGTACTTTCTCCATTCAAAGCAGCATTTAAAGCATCTGCTGTTGTGTGTCTGTTTGCCAGATAGCAGAGGGCACCTTCAGAGATCTTGCAGAGGCCACGCCTCCATGGGGCAAAACTGTTTTGGCAAACAAGGTTAGGGGAACAGCATATGCCTCTAAAATGAACTGATCTGTAGAAGGTTCACTGGAGATCATTATGGTTTTAGAGGCCACTTTTGTGTGAGCTTTTTGTGTGCAAGAAGCATCTAACAGAGGGTGTACCTCAGGGACTGATGGGCCCTCAGGGTTCAGCTCAGAACAGCTGGCCGGTAAAGTCGAGTAATCTGCCTGGAAACAAATAAAAAAACCAAAGTCTGTATCTTCTAACTTCAGCTTAAATGAGAAAAAAAATGGTTGTGTAAAAAAGTTTCTTTATTAATGCCTTGGTCACATGCACATGCTTGGTTTTTGTTGATCGAGCTCATGGAGGGTCGTAGACAGGAGTGGACACACCCTAAAAGGCAGTATAGGTGTGTCTTGCAGTTCCCTTGAAGCTTGTGTTGTCACCTTAAGGGACGTCATGAAAATGAACGTAAGATTTTTATGCATGTTGTGAATGAATTGTGTAGTTTTTGCAAGGCTTGTGTAAGCTACACAGTCAGGCTGCAAGCACGGACCATGCAAGGGTGTGACAATAATGATGACATCAGAATGTATCTTTCAGAAAAAATACTTAGCATTGTCATTTTTATAACTTAAAACCTTATGCCACAACAAAAAGTCATTAGTTTAATTTAAGTGTAAACTTCTGTGATTCAGAGCACACCCACACTAAGAAATGCACTTCTCCGCGGCACAGCGCAACGCAGAACACCCTCACAGTGGAGGGATCTGCAAATCCCTAAAAAAAACTATTTTGGACAACACGACCTCTCCAAATGCCTCTTCAATTTGAGGGGTAGAGAGAAACCATAGGACGGCACGGACCATGCATGGTGCTGTACAAGTAGTGTGAACTTGAACAGCACCAATGGGCTCCTTGCACTGTGTTCAGGGTTTGGGGGTTGAAAAAAAGAAAAACAGTATGACATGCCTGCATCTTTGCTATGTCACCCTCACTTACCGTTGAATGTTGTTCAAGTGTCCGCTACAACCTGCCATCTGCAGACACCCCATATCTACAAGTGAGAGCAACAGTGACTAAAGGATGGGTAACCTTTTGTTTCCAATGAGTCAAGTGTCCTTTCTATAGTACTTCGTACAGTTTTTATGTCTTTTGGGCTGAACCAGCATTCATCTGGCTCTTTTGGTCGCTTGTTCTGGTATTATCCTCAGGGGCTGGCCTTTTGCCCGCCTTGCAAAGGTGTGCCACTGGGGTTGGGGTCTCAACAATATAAACATGGTCCTTAGATGGACATAGCAGAAAACAAAGGTTATAACCTTATCAAAAAGCTATTGTTTCTCCACTGCATCAGGATCTGTTAAAAAGCTATTTTCATGACATTTTCTGCAGTTTGTGTGTAAAAGAGGTTTCCATGTCACACCTGTAAATTGCTCTGGTGTCCTCGAATGAAACTAACCTGACTCTCATGTTACTGTCTTTGGGATGTATGGGGTAATAGCCTTAGTGGTTTGCAGAGTATTGTCAACAACAACCCCCTTAATTCATTCAATTGCATTCAGTGCCTTGTCAGTTTGAGGATTCCACAAGGGGGAAACATGGCTCTCCTTCCTCACCATTCTCAGTATTTCACACAGACGCCCTGATGCTGCTGCTCAACTACAGCTTCTATACAGCTTTAAAAATAAGGAACCTCAATGAAATAAAATTTGCTTTAACACTGAAGAACTTCTCAGTTTAAAAAAAAAAAAAACTCCTGCTTTTGTGATACAGAGAAGCATTAGTGGAAAGAATCATTGTGGAATTGTAGTGTATCTTGTGAGAGACAGATAATGTGCAAAAGGAAACCATTGTGTTTAAATTAGATTCATACAACTAATTAACAGCATATTTACAAAGTATGTTGTTGTTTTTTTTTTTTTAATGTTCCACCTTTGATTTTGCTGTGGCTCAGCTGAGGTGCTCGGACAAAAGACACTGACAAAATTCCAAAATATTTTCATATGTTTTTGCTTTGACCATTTGACCTCGTAATGCATATCACAAGGTGACATTTTTTTTGGGCCACCTTTGATTACATTGTGATGTGGGAGGGGCTTACCAAGAAACCATAGAAGTAGGGGCAGAATTCCACTTTGACCCTAGGGTATATTCAGACTGGACACATTTGGTTAATTTAAGGTAAACAGGATTTCGTTTTCCCCGATAATCTGGATTCAGATTTTCAATCTGAATGCACCCAAGCGGACTTTTGGAACCGTTCTCTTACCTGTCTTTCAAGGTGGTCTCAGTAGTTTCTAACTTGCTCTAAATTTTTAACAATGTAAGTTTTTCTTCTTTCTGTCCCCTTTTGATTTTTTTCTATCATGTTTGATTTTTCAATTCAAGGTTGTATTATATGTTTTTTATTCTATTGGATAAAAATAAAAATGAAATTATACGTTTTCTTGATAGGCTCTGTGCTCAGAGTGGAACAACTGCACCAAAACGGCCACCATAGCCGGGCATTAACAGGTGTAAGCAGAGTAGGAGAAGTTGCGGATAAACATGAAGCACAGCAAATTTTGTTGAATAAATGCAGGCTCCTTAAAACAACTTTTAATGTGATTGTGTGCGATGTGTGTTCCCACCAATATGTTTTGTATATCTTATTAGTGTACCCTTGTTGTTCTTGACCTTGATACAGTTCAAAATTGTTACAGTAACTCTAGAACTTATTTTTAATGTTACACTTTAGCCATAACTTGGCTAATGGTACACGTTAGCCAAGTTAGTGTTTTCACAATACCTCTAACTCTCAGTCTTGTCTGCAACAAGTAAAAACCTAGATTGATACCACAAAAACACACATTAGTATGACTACGCTAACTCCCTATGTTTTCAGACCGACAGCTCTACACGTGAGCCACACTAAACTTATTCACAATGACACATTTGACATAGCGCCGCTTATTTCTCATGTTACTTCGACATCAGTGAGAATAACCAGTTAAACCATATATAAGGTGCTTCATTCTCTAAGGTACACTGTCAAAGAAAATTAGTGATTTAAGTACCTCTTATAGTGCAAAAAATGGTAGCAAAAACAAATAAAATGTAGCTTAAGTTTAGCCTCTTTTCCTTTTATCATAATTTGTTTATCAAGCTTTTAAAACAACAACAATAGCCATTCTAACTCTACCCAGACACATTTCCATTTACAGACTGATAACTGTCAGCTTTACCACCAAACTCTGAATCATTTCCTCAGCATTTCTAGATATTTCTTTATATTGCAGGAGCAGATTTATTTCCCATGAAATCACTTGAGTGTCTTCAAAGTTACTGACGTTCTTAATGTCAATTTATGCACTCCTCCAAATCGCACTTTACTTTAACCGGTGTGGAATAGTGGTCTTTTGTCTCTTTTAAGACATCTTTTAAATTGGGCAAGGGCCATTAAGAGAAAAAGCCCCAATCAGCCTTCACCGTCATCCGTCTTTATCAAACACATGGGAGCTCAAACAAAAAAGCTACTTGGCTTGTAAGTGGTCGAGATGTCAATTAAAAAAAAAAAAAAATCATCATTAGGTTTATTACTCAAATTAACAGTGCCTCTCAACCGTTTAAATCATTGTTGGTATTCGCTGTTAAAAAGGAACAGTATTTTTCTTTTAGTCTTGGTAGTCAGACACATCTCCCTTCGGACTCTGACGGAGTGATTTTGGAGGTATTATATTCATGAGGGGTTCCAGTAATTGGATTAAATTGGTTCCAGAATGTAGCAATTTATATTATAATATCCCATTACTTCTAATACTGTTCTTAATTAATTAGCCTGGTTTTTTTTTTTTTTACAGCCAGTGTTCCTGATAAGTTTGTTCAGAAAGACATCATCTCATCATTGTGTGGAGATTTATCCAGTGACCTGAACACACCTCACAGACTGAGGTGCAGAAACTCATCCAAAGACTCTACAAAAAGAGAAAAGTATGTGGATCTGAGAACAGTCCTGATGTAAGACGATTTGTTCGTTTGGTTTTTTTGTGCAAGATTTCCTTGACGGGCCCCAGTGAACAAAGTTCATCAATTACTATCACCTATCAGCTTTTGGCTGATTTACAAATTAAATAACTTTCAAACAATGTCCACATTTAAATATTGTCATATCAAGTATATGCAACTCACCTTAGGCCTAAAAGTGAACTGTGGATGAGAGGGAACCATAAATGTTCAAGTGTGACAATCAACTGTGGGTATTTTTCATCATAATACATCTTGTAAACATTTGAAGCATAATATTGGTTAAAGGTAATCAAGATGGCTGCACAATGGCGTGGTGCTTGGCGCTCTCGCATTACATCTAGAAGGCCTTTCTTTTTTCTTAACCTTTATATACACAAGTAGGTCGATTGAGAACAATTTCTCATTTACAACACGATCTGAGAAAGGCCTTGGCTCAGTTCTCAGTCGAGAAATTTCTTGGTGGTGTTTGCATGTTCTCCTTGTACAATTGTGGTTTACTTCAGGCACTACGCTTTCCTCCCGCAGTACATAAACACACTTCATGGATTCATGGATTCTCTAAATTGCCCCTAATTGTGCATTTGAGTGTGTAACTTTGCAAAAGACTGGTGCCATTTTAAGGTGTATCCTGCCTTCACCCATTAGAAGCTAGGATGGCTTGACCTCATGAAAAGATGGTAATCAAGGTTCTACATAACCTGTTTTGGAAAAGTGGTTGTGTATAATACAAGTCCTTTGTAATGATGATGAGTCATGGGTTATTACACCATTTATCACTTTGTGGTGCTTTTCCTTTAAACATCATGATACATTTTGCAGAACAGCAACAATGCAAAAAAAAAAAAAAAACATATCAGATGAAATAAGCTTCCTTGAATGTAGTCCAGAGTGACATGTGTGTCCAAGACTATAGTAACATTTATTTTACGTTTATCTTACATTGACAGGTGACTGTCATCTATCTTAACTCCAGCTGCTGAGGTGGAGAAACATTTGTAAAAACAATCAGTTTTAATCTAACAGGAGATTATAATCACATATATTTAACTTATACCACAGAACAACTGTTCATGCTTTGGATTTATATTATAGAATTTTTACCGGAGTTTGGTCTGCAAAGACGTTGCAATTGTTAATTCAATTATTTAAATATCATCATGCACAGCATAATTATTTGGAGATATTCTGGGACCCTTTGCTACAACTCTTGACTGGCTTCAGTAATATTAAAATATTACTACTAACACAAATCAGGAACACATAGCCATTGAGATGACACTCTCTTTGTAGCACCTTTAGCAAAAAAATATTATTGTCTCTTATTTTACTGGAATGGCTTATAAATAGGTCATTTTTGACAAAAAAGAGAAATGAATCAAATCAGAATGCATCAGTCCCATGGCAGTTTAATAATAATAATAATAATAATAATAATAAGATAGTAGCTCTAATTTAGCAACTATATTTTTCTACATTTTTTACTAACAAGCCAAAGGCAAAAATCAAAGGGACAAAATGTTTTGTAAAATTATAGAGACTTTAATAAAATGCAAAAAGCATTACATGATATTTTGAACAACAAATTGTCTCTCAAAATATTCAGTGTGGTGACTCATTTTCGATCTCGTCTAGATGCCTTCAAAAAATGTGGTGACCTTGTTATGGACTGACAGGTGATAAAACCAGGCTGTGACGGATTCAAGACAAAAACTGACAATCAAAAATTCTAAACATTTATCATTTGAATGCTTGTCCAAATTTATGTGACTGTTACAATATTTGTTAAATACCAAAAATAGTGTGATCTAGTAGAAAAAAAAAGAAAATTATTTGTCTTATTTTTTTTCAAGTATGTTATAGTAACTAGTTAAACTATTTCATGTTGCAGAAAGTTTAGGGTACTGGTGTCTTGGCGAACCCAGCCACCATGCAATGTAAAGTGTTTTCCACAACTTTCATTAATGATCTTATCCATTTCCTCACAACCTACAGTTCATAAAGTTTTTCCTCTGACTTTACTCTCTCCTCACAACAGGCTGTTACAAGATTTGTATCTACTCACGCATGACTGGTTTGTCTGTTCAGTCTTTTAGCCATTTGTGATGAGAAAACTCCACTGTATTCAGGTTGAGAACTATAGCACAAGATTTGTATAGTCAATCCAGCCAATTTGCACTTAGCTACTGGCTGTCAAAGGATGTGTTAAAAACAAAATTGATAGGAAAACATCATCTGCAAACAACAGGACCTGAAATCTAAGACTTGAAGTCATAAAACTTGTCAATAAAATTAGCAAAAAAATCATCAGACCTGAATGAAGATGGCAATACAGGGAAACTCCTTGTGAGATTAATAGTTTTTTTCTGGCATTTTCTATACAATTCTGTTCAACTCCATTCTTCTGTTTTATCATTTGACTGTTCTAGCTAAAATAAGTCTATTCAGTCACTATTTTGTCATGGCTCAGACTTCACCATCTTGGAACCACAATGTCAGCGCTTTGTCTCCCCCTCTGGTACCCAGCGGGAATAGTCTCCAGAGCACGGAGTACTTCATCTCCCAGCAACCCCAGCGCACACTTCTTGGACACCGCTCATTTGACTCTCATCTGTTAATCGACCACAGGACACTTAGGCACTGCACAGAGCCTCTTCTCAGTGCGAAATGTCGTTTGTGCCATCCTGCCTGCATTACCGAGCGTTTCAAAGTAGACCTAATTGTCTGTTTCTGACCCTACTTATTCTCTGATAGTCTGCCGCCTGCCCTGACCCTTGCCTGAACCCTGAAATCTATAGTCTCTTCTTTGATGCTCCCATGCTGGTTTTTGACCTTTGCTTGTCGGATCCCGATTTAGCTTTGTGGACACTGGTGACTGACACATAAATCGTCAGTAACCAGTGATTGGTTTGAGTCAGTGTGTTAATTTGTAAGACAATTACTCTAACCAATCAGGAGTGAGCTTGATAGAAGTCCACAACCCTAACAGTTGAAAGCAGGCTCTGTCAAATGTTTCAAACGTTTGACGTTTTACTGTTATTAAGGCACCTGACTAGTTGATTTAGACCTTGCATTAAGCAAAGCATGAAAAAATAGGATTAACAAGAGCAAAAAAAAAAAGGTAAAAGAGCGAGAATGGTTATTTAAACAAATGTGACTGGTAGGTGTCTATTTCTCAATATAAGTCTATGAGGTTTTGGCTTCTTGGAGCAAGTGGGAGTCTGTCCAGTTGTCATAAACAGTCAATAGTTTTATCTCTTTTCTCTGTTGAAATGTTATTTCCACTTTTCTAAATCGGCTTGTATCTTTTACAGGTAATCATCATAAACTACAGCGACTGATCCAGACTTGTCTCCTTGTGTTAATGGGAGCATAAAACAATGGTTGTAAAAAAAAAGAAAAAACGCTGCCGACGTCACACATGATTGAAACGTTAAGAGTTGCCTTGGAGAAGCTTATCTATTGTCACGGCAATGAGCAGCAGGAATGTAATTCGATGTTACATGAGGTCAGACACCAGCGGCTTACGGGTGTGACACATCAGTGACATGCTCTGAATTAACATGCAACGGTGTCAATTAAAAGCATGAAATGCACTTAGGGCGAAGCTCATGTGCTTTCGGGGCTCCTGAAACTGCGGGAGGAAAGGGGGAGCAAGAATGTAGGATGGATCTTTATCAGTGTTTACATGGAGTGTGCACAGAAGTGACAGCCCCACCAGAGAATACCTGCAGCTGGATCATATCCTCTAAAAAGAAGGCAGTGGTTAAGAACATTTTTATATTTTTCCTTTTTCTTTGTTTTTTTTTTTTTTATTTGGACTGATTAACAAATCCCATGTAATCCAAGTGGCAAACAGGATGTTTCAGCAACACTGTGAGCACAAATTTGCTTGTTTGTCATTCCAAGCAAGTGTGATATTTGTACAGGAATAATCCATGTTTTTCCTCGTGCCCACTACTGTTGTTGCAGTGCAAATTGTCTCACAATCACAAACCTGGATTTGTCTCTGCTTGACCACCTGGTTGACAAAAGAAAAAAAATATATAGATATATAAATGAACTAAAACTGCGATTGGCGCTGTTTGGCCCTCACCACCCCCCATTGCTCCCTTTTCACCTGCCCTCACTGGCTTAGTCACTCCCTTTCTACCACCCTGGTCAGAGCAGCATGGGACAAATTCACAATGCACTTTTTTAAAATGGTAGTTTTTCCGTTGGTTTAATCTTCATTGCAACCATTTTGTATTTTGGTCACCAAAGGCAGACAAACAAGTCTATGTCATTTTTAGAAAAATTAGTACAAAAAAATGCACGATTGCCTTGGCAACTGAGGTTTTTTGTGATTCATGCCTTCATTTTACATTTTATTGTTTTGCTCAGCTTGAGCCAAAGGCTCATGTATTAAATTATCACAATATTCTGATAAAAAAAGTGTGAGCAAAAGGGTAAAGCCATATTTGCAAGCACACGACTGTAACCCAGTAAAAAATACTGCAACTTCTAATTTCAATGGCCGAATCTGAATTCTTCTCCCTACACCTCCAGCTTCTCCCTACCCTTCCAAATGTAGGGAGGTTTGAAAGGGTAGGGTTGTCCAAAATGTCCTCCTTGCCATGGAGGTATTCAAAGCCCTCAGTGCCAAGTGTTAACCGTGTCGCCATGGTGGAGAAGCAAATTTACTCACGTGGGTGTGCCCTCCAGCATAGAAGTTTACATTTAAGTGTAAGTAATGACTTTTTCTTGCAGCATTTTCTTTTTGGTTATAAAACTGATGTTATGTATTTCCAAGCACTAGCAGCTTCTCGTTAACCTAGCTAACCTGCAATTACTGATGATGGCATTGAGTGTGAGTCACGTCTGAATTTAAAGACATCCTCTATGTCCAAATTCCTTCACTACGCACTTAATGCACTTTATAGTGCATTTGCTGTTTTCTAGTAATGTCAAAATCTTCTGTTTCACAATTGAGTGTCCTAGAAACTTCGCAGAAGTCTTTGTGAAAAACCAGTGTGCGCTTAGTACATTAGTGAATCATTTTTTGCTAAAAAAATGTTTTTAATGAATCTATTTGCCATAACTCTCTGTTTGAAGGGCTAAATGTCGGGGTACGGAGAGGCTGAATTTGGATTCAGTCAATATGTATTTACAAAGTAGCCTCAAAATGGGGCTCAAGGAGACAGTCAATGAAAATCCCAAGGAAGAATTCAAGTTTTTTTTTTTTTAAACTTATGATGGAAGTCTCTTCCTGAGGTCAAAGGTCAAGAAAACTTCGGCTATGGTTGTTGCCTATTGAGTATGATCAATTTTGTGACAATTTCTCAAGCAAAAGTTTTCTTTTCTCAAATTATGAGAACATGAATCCTTCACCTGTGTGTTTTCGTGGATTTTTAAATAATTTTTGAGCCCCATGATATTTTGGCCCTTTTCAGTTTTTTGACAGTTTCGATGTGATGTCATCACTTTTTTTTTGGTGGTGGTGGGTTTTTTTTCACTATGTGTAGAATTTATGTTTCCAATACAAGGTATGTACAAATGTTGATGCGTTTCTGAGCAGTGGTCAAATTTAAGCTCAGTAAGGATAAAGAATTCTAAAAACAATTTGGTCCTTGCAGTCCAGGACTACAAGGACCGTAAAAAAGGAAAGTCAGAGGGATGAATAATAACAAAAGTGTTTGCATGGGAGAGATCATCCAGGAGTATGCGGAGTTCAGCGCGTAAACCCCCTACACCAGAGTTTCACAGCATTCCAACTTCTGCAGCTCATCTTTTGGTGGTGTAATAACAGTATCACTCATCTCATATCCCCGGCTTACTTTGCTTCCCCCGCCGCCGCCCCCTCGCTCCACATTTATCATATTCATTTGATATTCAGAAATAAATGTAGCAGAAAGAGAATAATGCACCTCCTGTACGCGCCGTTCATTACAGATACATTTACATGGGGGTTTGCCCTCATGGTTTCAAATGCAGCGCTGTTCACTGGTGTTCCTCACATTTGTTCAGAAGGCTTTTGGAAGGGGTGGGGGGGCTCTCTTCACATTAGCGCTATCAGTGAGCAATGATAAATGGGTCGATATATCCATCTCTACTGTCACGTTCATAAAAGAAATTTGGCCTTCGTCAAGGGAACCAAGCGTGGAGCTGTAATATCTGCAACCTGTATCCATCAAGCCTTGGTGGAGATATATCGAAACGCAATGGCGACTACGCGCAAGTGAATAATATTTCATCTGTGATAATGCAGCAAATACCCTCTGAAAAAAAAAAAAGGAATCTGCATTTTTTTTTTTTTTCGTCTCAGCTGCAGAGGATGGCAGAGGAGGGCCACTGATCATATTCAATCTGGAGGCGATCATGTAAATAGCCCTCCATCTTGGGAAGGCGATATGCAAAGCAGCCCGTCTCCCCTGTGTCAGGATCAGATTAATGGAAACCTAAAAGTGGGAATTACGGGCCTTATCCAGCTCGGCGTTCCAGGGAGGAGCCAGGATACGTGCCCTGGGGGAATCTGCCTCGTTCAAAGCCCATTCCTCTGGTTAAAGAACTCGCTAAAATCCATGCACTGAGGTAAAGGGTAATTTCCTTTGATATTCAGCGATGTAATGCTGTATGTAGTGTGCAAGCTGCATGCTTCACTGACTGCGTGTGAGCATCATGCAAATGTATGCACATGGTAGAAACTGCATAAAGAAGCTATAGCTGTAGACAACGTCTCTTTAATTTATGACAGTTTGGGTGCAGTGGCCCCAATTAAAACTTCCCAAATCCAATAAGAAATATATAATGATTTAAAACTTATAAGCACATTTAAATCTAATGGAACAACAAATATTAAATTCCAGATTTTTAACACCCTATATAAATATTTGCATCACAGAATACCTTTCTGATACCCCTATCTCAATAGCATGATTCAAAATGTCCTTGAAAATCCATTGTTTATAACTTGGTCCATGTTTAATTCCTTGTAGTTCATCATAATTCCACTAGGGGCAGTAGAAGCGTTTTTCCTGCTCATTTCAAATTGCTGCTTTCATGAAATCTCTAAAATACTTTTGACGAGAAAAGTTTTGCTAATTCATTAAACTTTGTGGTGAGAATAATTTGTCTATTGTTAATAATTTTATTAAAGGGCTTATATAATGTAATTTTAAGCCTTTCATTGTAAGATATACAGGATGGTCATATTGTAGTGAGCAGCAGGCAAAGGAAACTGAGAGAGAGCTCTGAGAAGAACTTCAGCTTTTTATTTTAACAACAACACAGTGACAAAACGAAAGGGGGGTCATCAACCTCTCCCCCACTCTCACTCAAGGTGCAGAGAGAAATGAAACACAACAGGCAAAAGAACCGGCCACCCACAATTCCCTGCGCTGCCAGGCCCAACAGCAAGTCCAACGTGCCTGCAACCATCGCTACATAGCCCCCTTCTAAGGGGTCAGCCGTCCTCGGCGACCCCACCATCAACCACAAAGTCATTCAGATGAGCAGGACGCCGGCGTGAACGCACCGGTCGTGCACAGTCATCTACGGTTGCACTTGGTTCTTGCCCATTTGGGTCCACATTAGCAGGTTCACCTGCTGTTTCAATAGTCTGTGGAACAAGGGGCTGGTAAGGGGCCAGTCGGTCCTGATGAAGCACCACAGTGCGTCCCCTGCCCGGGACACGCACCCTGTAAACCACATCTGACAGTCGGTGCACCACCTCACCTGGTCCCCGCCAATGGCTGCTTAACTTGGGAGAAACTCCTTTTTTTCGTTCAGGGCAGTAGACCCACACTCTGTCTCCAGGTGCAAACTCCTGGCCCTGGCACCGACTGTCATAAGCCCTCTTCTGCCGCATTCCAGCACAAGCCTGTGCGCTGCGGGTGAACTCGTGGATTTCATGCAGGCGGTCCTTGAGTCGGCGACAGTAATCCATTTCGCTTCCATCGCAGATCTTGGATTCAGGTGGCGCCCCAAACACCAAGTCCACTGGTGTCCGGAGCTCCCGTCCAAACATAATCGCTGCAGGCGTGCACTGGCTTGACTCCTGGACAGCAGTACGATAGGACCAAAGAGCCAGAGGCAGAAAACGGTCCCAGTCCCGCTGATGGCGACTGGTCAAGATGGCCAGCTGCGTGGCCAGGGTGCGATTAAAACGTTCCACAAGTCCGTCACTTTGAGGATGAAGTGGGGTGGTTCTTGTCTTGTGTATTCCCAAGCGGCGGCAAACCTCACTGAAAACCTGAGATTCAAAGTTTCTGCCCTGGTCGCTGTGGAGCTCAGCTGGTGCCCCAAAGCGAGTGAACATTTCTTCGACCAGTTTTTCAGCAGTGGTAGCAGCGCTTTGATCCGGGACCGCATATGCCTCAGGCCACTTGGTGAAGTAATCCACCGCCACGATGACATAGCGGTTCCCTGCTTCACTCACTGGAAATGGCCCCAAGACATCCACTCTGACCCTTTCCATTGGGGCCCCTACCAGATACTGCTGCAGCGGTGCCCGTGACTGCCGGGATGGTCCTTTCCGTGCGGTGCAATCATCGCAGCAGTGGACGTGCATCTCCACATCTCTGCGGCATCCGGGCCAGTAGAACCGCCCCCGCAGACGACGTAGAGTCTTTGCATTCCCAAAGTGGCCCGCCCCTGGTGAGCCATGAATCAATTGAAGGACCTGGGAGCGGGTCGCTCGGGGTACCAGCAGCTGTAGGATATCCTCCCCCCGATCTGGAGCTTGCCACCGCCGGTACAACACCTCGTTGTGAAGCTCAATGTTAATCCACTGCGAATAGTAAGACTTCAGTTCTGGACTCTGTGCTGCAACCTGATTCCACTCAGGCCGTTGCCCCGCCTCCAGCCAGCTTCTCACTTGAACCAGCACTGCGTCGTTCTCTTGCTGCTGTCTGAGTTGCTCTGGGGACAGTGGAGCGACACCTTCAGTGGTTAATACAGCCACAGTCTGGATCTCACTGTCTCGCTCCTCCTGGCGGTGACAGTAGCGGCATTCTGCTGTCAGACAGGGCCGTCTGGAAAGAGCGTCAGCGTTGTTATGGTGACGCCCAGCCCGGTGCTGGATATCAAAGTCGTAACTTTGTAAAGTCTCTAGCCAACGAGCTACCTGCCCTTCGGGCTGTTTGAAACTCAGGAGCCAAGTCAAGGAGGCGTGGTCGGTTCGTAGAGTGAAATGGCAGCCCTGCAGGTACGGCCGGAAATGTTGTACCGCTAAGATAACGGCCAGCAGTTCCCGTCGAGTGACACAGTAATTCCTCTCAGCACGACTCAAGGCACGGCTAAAATAGCTCACCACTTGCTCTCCATCTTCTCCCGGCTGCGACAGGACCGCTCCAATTCCAGTGTTGCTGGCATCCGTGTCAACAATGAAAGGACGACGGGGGTCTGGGAACGCCAAGACCGGTGCTGCTGTGAGAGCTGCCCTGAGTTGGTCGAACGCAGCAGCACAAGACTCAGTCCACCTGAACTTCTGTCCCTTATTTGTTAGTTGGTGAAGAGGGCTAGCAATGGTGGCGAAGCCTCGGATAAACCGCCGGTAATAAGACGCCAACCCAGAAAGCTTCGAATCTCACTGACATTCGTGGGGGTGGGCCAGTCTCTCACCGCTGCCACTTTGGTAGGGTTGGTGGCCACTCCCTTAGCGCTGACCACATGTCCAAGGAACTCAGTCTCTTTGGCAAGGAGGTTGCACTTAGCTGGGTTCAGTCTTAGTCCGGCCTGTCGGATCGAAGCGAACACCTCCTGCAGGTTCTTAAGAGCCATCTCAACTTGTCTGCATGCACCAGCAGGTCATCCAGATAAATGATGCAGCGGTCCCGGGGCACACCAGCCAGAACCCTTTCCATCAGCCGCTCGAACGTGGCTGGTGCATTACAGAGCCCGAATGGCATCACTCGAAACTGCCACAGACCTTGTCCGCATGTGAAAGCGGTTTTCGCGCTTAGCATCTGGGGCTAGTTCCACCTGCCAGTACCCACTTCTCAGGTCTAGGGAACTGAACCAGCTGGACCCTGTGATCCAGTCCAGAGCATCATCGATTCGAGGGAGAGGATATGAGTCCTTCCTTGTGACACTGTTCAGGCGTCTGTAATCCACACAGAACCGCCATTCTCCATTTTTCTTTTTCACTAAGACAGCTGGTGCTGCCCATGGACTATTGGAGGGCTCAATTACTCCAGCTGCAGCCATCTGACGGATCATGTCCTGTGCTGCCTCCCGCTTGGCAAGTGCAAGTCTATGTGGGCGTAGCCGGATGGGCGGAGCGGAGCCAGTGTCAATGTGATGTTGAACCAGCCCTGTCTGCGTACAATCTTCATCTTTGGCAGCAAAAATGTCCATAAAGTCTTTCAGGAGATCTGCAAGATTCTGGTGTTGTTGTGGATCTAAGTCTTTGCTGCTGCGTTGCAATAGATCATGCACTGCTTTCATTGTTTCTGGAGACGTGGTGCTAGTAGAGGCTGCACTCACCGAGCTTGTCACAGAGATGCTTGGTGTGGCCCTGCTGGTGGTATGAGTCATTCTGGGTTCACCATTCTTGATCCTTCCACGTTGAAGTGCTATGGTCTTGGTCCCGAGAGTGATGGTTCCCCTTGCAGTATCAACACAAGCCCCCCAGCGGGACATGAGGTCAAGGCCAATAATACACGGTTCCGTAATATTAGCAAGCCAGAATTCATGCATTATGTCCTGTCCTTCCATCCGAATCCGCAGGTGCTTTCGCGCCACCAGCCCCGCTTTTTCTCCAGTCACAGTCATTAGTTGGGTGCCAGTTGGAGTCCACGAGTAAGGGAGAGAACCAGTGGTGTCTGGCAAAACCCCTGGTTGTACAAGAGAGATTGTAGATCCGGTGTCCACCAGAGCTTGACAATGTTGATCCTCTAGCTGACAGCTCAGGTAAAGTCCTCTGGTATAACCAAAACGTCCAACCAGTGTGCATCGGCCCTGGAGAGGTGTTGGTGGATGGGATGGCAGCCCCCTCATCTGACCATCCCGTTGTCGTTTCCTCAGGCGAAGCCGTCCTGGTCTTTTGGTGCTGGTGCAGTGCAGTTGCGTGCGATATGTCCAGGCTCGCCACACCGGTAACAGCGATCGGAGAACGGTGTGAACGCCGGGCGGCCAGTGAGCGACGCTGAGATGGCTGTGATGTAGATGATTGGACTCTGAAAGTTTCTTCCTCCTCCTCATGGTCAACCATTCTCACGCACAAGGTGTTGGGGTGCCAAGCACCGCACGTGAGGTGGAGAGAATGGCCTCCGCACGTTCTCCTTCCCGTATTGCTTCCTCCAGAGTTTGGGGTGTGGTCAGACAGACGTGCTGGCGGAGTCGTTCGGGTGTGAGTCCTTGTAGAAACGCATGGAGAGCTAACTCTTCCTGCGCTACTGTAGAAAATCGGGGGTAGCCTCTGCGAACATGTAGCTGAATGTCAGCAGCTAGGCGCACCCAGGCTCTCTTCCATCCCGACGGCGACGCCTGTCAGCTGCTCTCTTTCGTGCGTCTCAGATGAGCGCTGCCCAAACCGTCGTTCCAGTGCGATGAGTAGAGCACCCAGGTCCCGCTCCTCCGCTGGGGCCAGGTCCAAAAGAATCTGCTGCGCCCGTCCTTCCAGGGCCAGTGCGAGGTGAGTTGCAGTTTCTTCATCTCTCCATCCATTGTGTGCTGCTGCAATTCTGACTTGCTTGAGATATAGCTCTATCTGGTTGGTCCCGTCATATTTCGGCAACTTGACAGTGGCTTTGGGAACAGCGTTGACGAATCCAGCGAATGCGGTGGGGTGCTGCTGATCAGTCGGCTCACATCGCAGAGATCTGCCAGGAGAAGGACCCTCCTCTTCCGGTCTTGTTGTCTAGGGCGTGTCGCGCTGGTGCAGTCTGCAGCTGGAGCCATCAGGAAGACCAGGACCCGTTGCATTCCACTGTTCAGCAAGCCAGGCTGCTCGTTCACGACGAAGGTTGATGAAATCTTTCTTCATGCTGTCTTGGTCCATGATCCCACTTCTGACACCAATGTAGTGAGCAGCAGGCAAAGGAAACTGAGAGAGAGCTCTGAGAAGAACTTCAGCTTTTTATTTTAACAACAACACAGTGACAAAACGAAAGGGGGGTCATCAACCTCTCCCCCACTCTCACTCAAGGTGCAGAGAGAAATGAAACACAACAGGCAAAAGAACCGGCCACCCACAATTCCCTGCGCTGCCAGGCCCAACAGCAAGTCCAACGTGCCTGCAACCATCGCTACAATATATTATCTTTGGCACACTAAAGAACTAAGTTTTTCACTGATATAAGAGTCATTTTTGCAAACTATTTTTTTGTACCCAGAAGTAAGACGAAATGATCCATGAGGCACCGCCTTTCACTCCTTGTAGGTGTCGCCCATGTCATGACATCATCGGTCTAGGCAGCATGTCTGCGTTTCACCCAAACAAACAAGCAACATCCAAAATTTAGCAAAGATGGATGTGCATATAAAAATGAAAGTGTTTTGCCAGTCATCGCTAGCTCCACAGAGAAAGTCGGTGTGTGAACCTGAGGGCGGTGCTAGAAGCACAGACTCTTCGGGGCTTTAACCCAAGTGGAGGAATTTTTTATTTTTTGGGGGGTTCTGGAGGAACTAACATTAAAATACACTTAAAAGCTCAAAAAAGTTGATTTAGCACGATATAGGCCATATAAGTTACTACTTGTATTCAAAAAATTCAAAATTTGTAGAAAATTGATTTACTACAATAACACATTCACATTCCCAAGTCGTCAAATATTGCTGTTTGGTTCAGGACCCCTCTGCTTCAGAAATTGACTTGTTCCTAACTCTTTGATTTTTGACGTGGTGGCTGTTCCCATTAAATCACGGGTCCCCAACCTCTGGGCCGCGAACCTGAACTTGTCCAGTACCGGGACGCAATGCGCGCTGGTACCCTAATTCAGAACCAATACCTAAACTGGTACCGGTTTGCGCTGGTTACCGCGTCTGCTACCAGAATGGGTCTGGTACCAAATTCGGTAACGCATCCAGTGGCGGGTTTGGGTATCGGTACTGGGTTATGGTACCAGTACCAGCCACATCCTGGGGTCCAGTACTTGTCTGGTACCACATCAAAGGACAAAGCGACGCGGAGGGGTCGTTAACCCAATGTGTTGTATTATAGAAAGTTCATTTTCAACAAAATGTCTGTGTCAAATTTCACACTGGTGTTTTTTTTTCTGAACACACCTTTCTTATTTTTACATTTTTAACACTTTTAACAGCTTTTTGTTGTGAGCAAAGAATTACCAAATCACCCAATGTACCATAGTTGATACTATCTAAAAGATACTGTAAAAAGGGTGGATAAATCAGAATGGGCGGCCCAGGGAGCTTGCGGCCCGCTACAGTCATTGTGGCAGCTGCGCTATATACAGTATACTTTTCCAACTTATTTCAGTTTTTGTCTGCTATCGATTCACCACGATTTGAATAAAGAACTACTCAGAAGTGAAGTTTTAATCTGAATTTTCTTTAAATATGACCTCAATCATCAGAAAAGGGAACAACATGTTAAAAACAGCAAAAACAGAATTTTCATTAAAGTTGATCCTTATTTGAAATTGTCTGTCAATTCTTTAATGTAATGGGCTTTAGAGGGTTAAGTTGTGTTGAAAATGACAACGCGCCCAAATTTATTACCTGAAGCCCGGCTTGTGTGATCTCTTCCAGGCCCTGTGAGTCTCTGCGTTATGAGCATCCACTCGACTTGTGGGATCTCAGTGAAAGTAGGCAATAAAAAACCATAGAGCCCACAGACGAACCAAAACTCCCAAGCACACTTTCGACTAAACTCCAAAGGCTTCTAGAATAACAAAAGAAAAGGCAGCAGCTGGATTTCATTAGAGGGTGCTTGAAGTATTAGACGAGAAAATCCAAACAACTGCGTCTGTAATATGTATGTGCGCACTCACACACAGCTGTTTTCCTATCGGCTCCGTCTTGCTGGCCGTCTCTCTGCAGGTTCCTCCACCCTCTTTCCCTCCGTCAGCCTCTTTACTATTCATTGAGATCCAATTGAGTGTTTGGCACTCCTCCAACACTGCCACTCCTCCTTCCTTTCCGTACTCCCTCCTATGGCTGGCTTATATTAGGATAATACATGCCCCAGCCTAGCGGTGACACCATCATCACATACACAGAAATGGTGTACATTATATACAGAAGACATCTGACCGGACGAAGCAGCTTCCTCACTGCCTGCACAGCTGCTCAGAGTCTATTCTCTCAACAATACATCAGCAGCGGGCCAAGTGCCCTCCCACTGTCTGTGTTACTATGCATATTTCTGATGCTTTTTTCACTATTGCATTCTCTCAATACCCCCACCGGCAGCAGCTACTGCCACGATAAAAGCTTGAAGTCGTGTCTTTGTGCATCTACCTGCACGAGTACGTTTGATGCCGTCAGAGCAGCTGGCTTCCCTCTGCTCCCCGACATTAGAGCAGACAAGAGAATCAGTGGACTACTGAATGCAATTACAGCGTCCCAACCAGACAATAAAGATTGATAGTGCTTTCGGCTTTTATCACACCAAACATTGCAGAGGTTAACGCCTGCAAACCTTTAGCTGCTGGCATTCTAATAGTGATTGAAAATATGAGCAGAGTGAGGAGCCACACTAGTGAAAAAAGGCAGAATTAGTATTATTTTTTCTTTTTTAAGTAGTGACTTAAATTATCTGAGATTAATCTCCACAAGTGACCGTGAATAAATAAAAAAAAATCTGTTTATGAGTAACTGTGATCTGTGGGCATTTTCACATCTGTACATCCAACCTAGATAAAAACCAGACACTTCCAAGGTCTCTAATTTGGGCCACTTACAAAGTTCCAGAAGGTTTGTATTTAATGTGTTCATGAAATGCAATAATCATGCATCATTAAACATGATTGTAGCTGCTCCTCTCAAAATAAAAAAATAAAAAAACAGAAGTTAGTGGATTATTTTGAGTTTATTACATTTCCTAGTATAAATGTTGGGTAACTGGCAATTAAAGAAATGCAAGAAACTGTTTTAAAAAAATGCGGTAAAATAAGGTTGTTCCAACGTGTTTTTTGTATGGATGCTTTTATGTGTTCATGAATTGCAAATAAATGAGTTGAAATTTCAAAGGATATGCAAAATGCTGTTTGTTGTTCTTTTTTCAGATTTTAGTAACACATGGAAAGTCGTTTATATAAAGTGTGTAAATAAAAAAACATAATTAGGGTTATTTTTCAATTAAGTCACAAATTGCAATGACAGATTGGTATCTATATCATTTCAATTCTTATTTTCTTCAAAGTGGTTGATATATTTGAGTCTTTTTTATTCACTGTGTGTGTCACCGGTTTTGGAAGCATCACTTTTGCTGGTGTGTCATCCAGAAAAAAGGGCATTTTTGAACAGCAGGAGAGGAGTGACAAAAATCAGTAAAGAAAATATGAAATTTGCCACATAAATTATATGGAAAACTAAAATTGAGTATAATTGTTTCAAATCTTTCAAGCTTAAATAGGACGACATTGGTTTCTCGATATGTCACAGTTCACCTTTTATGGTCTTACTGTTTCCATTTTTTTAGTGTAATTTTGCATGCCTTTTTTATTTTATCGCCTGTGTTCAATTTGCCAAATTTACACAAATTTCAGTGTGATCAGATTGTTTTTCCTTCAACAATACTGAACTCTATGAAGGTTTGAACTCTGAGAGTTTAAGCAGGAGAGAAAATTGTCAAAATTTTCACGTCCGTCTGAGATTAATCTATAAAATGTTTACTGAGGGGTCTTGGAGCCTTAAAACATCGGCAAACCTACTTCATGGATTTTCACCTATCATGCTTATCTATAGGTTTTAACCCCTGTAATAAACAGGGGAACACTGTGGAGTTTTTTTCTTTTTTTAATTCAGTAAATATAAGGCCATTTTTAAAAATAAATATTTTGCATGCTATATAGTCGTAAAAGTAAACTTTTAAAATATTTTTTGATGTTTCTAATTTTACTCAGTGTATTTCTTATGTTCTTCTGTTTGACTGTCACATACTGATTTTTTTGGTGTTTTGTGAGAGGCCTTCTTGTATCAGAATGCATCTTTTTTTTTTACCCAGGTGTTCTCGGGACAGATTGTGCTCAGCAGTCGGAAAAGAGACGTTAAAACGGTTTGGTGCCAAAAATATACAATGCTTCATGATGAGTGAACAAAGGGAGACGTTGACCAAGGACGGATCTGAGAGAAACACAAGAGAGAATGAGACAGAAGAGCCAGACAAAAGTGACAAGAGAAAAAAGGACAAAAGAAGATAAAATGCAGGATTTTTTTTTTATTCTATGTAATTTTTAAACAGAGTAGCAGTCACGGGAATAGCAGAGGATGAGTGACAGAGTGATTGTTCTATTATGTGGCTGACTGGCCACAGCCTTCTAACATGTGAACATGCATGTGTGTCGGCTTTCTGCTGCTGATTATTTCTGTCCTGTTAGTGACATCCTTCAGTCACTCTTCTGTCTGTGGCTTCAAAAAAATCATCCATTAAAAAAATATATATTTTTTCCACTTTGTCCAAACCTGTTTGTATTGAAGAAGACAAAAAAGTTGCACAGATGTACGCTAAAAGTTTAATTGCATGTGATTTTCATTTTGCTACAATTAACATTTTTGTCACCTTTAGCTTGTTATTGTGGCTTTTTTCATTGTTGTAGGTTTTCTCTTGAGGCGTTTCTGTTTTATGTGGGTGGCTCTTAGTTTATGTCAATTATAAGATTCAGCTTTTCAATTCAAATAATTTGCAAAACACATTACGTCTAAATTACCAGGTCTTTTTTAGAGTAACACGACGAGATCAGCAATAATCACTGTTGCTTGCAGACAAACAGCAAACATGTAAGTTGTAGAAAGATGTTAAACCTCTTATTTAAAAAGTGACATAAGAATTTAATCAATTTATTTATAAAACTAGAAATTTGTAGAACAGAAAAATAAACTTTCTTTTGCTTCTCTATTTACCGCCTAATTTAATTTCATGTTTGATTTATTCTCCTGTGGCTCTTTATTTAAAAGGTAGAACTGACAAATCTTTTTTGACAATAAATCACTTAGAGCATAGAAGAAGGAACAGAACTCAGTGGTACATGTGCAAAGCTTATTTTTATTATAAACATGAAAGCAATCGAGAGCTATTTTGATTATAGTTCCTGTGTTGATCACTGGTATCTGTCACAGATCTTCCTCTTTTAGTTTGGTATTTTTCCAGCTTCCTTCTAATGGTGCAACTAATTAATACTATTTTAGATTAAAAGGTAAAGAAAAAAAACTACAAAGTTCAAAGGTCACAATTGCTCAAAACTTGTACATTTCCTAACATTTTCGTGCCTTTAAACCTCTGCAAGAATCTCTTTATGACTTACAATTGACTCTACAGTTAGGGCCTTTGTTGCAAACAAAATGCAAAATGCAACAAAATGCAGGAACTCCTCTCTACAACCCTCCAAGTGTCCCAAACAACCTAAAAAACCTCGCACCACCTGTATGGGTGCACAGCCTGTACATTTAAGTTGCCAGGCTGTGTGCTCACATCAGTAATCTGTGGTTTTGAACAAAAAATAAAGTTTTTATATACTATTGTTCATAAGGCAAGTCTGCTATCAGACCCTTTGCTCTGACCAGAGGTTTATCTAAACTCCAGAGATAATTCGCTTGCGTTGCCTTGCATTCACAGTCTTCCACATGCAGGTAAACAGCAGATGTTCGATCTTAGAGGTGTGTTTGTGCTGATCTTCTTCAAACTTGCAAATGAACCAATGCACTACGATAACTTTCCAGAAAATTTAGTAGATTAAAAGCGGATAGGATTAATTCAAGATTCTACCTTTTGATATAGCAACATTATAGAGTTGGTAACCAAGATAAATCAGCAGACACGTTCACACGCAAACAAAACCACCCCTGCCCACTGCAGGGATACAGGAACAGAAGGAATACGAGTTCACAGATTCCCTGATAACAGTCAAATCCAGACACCCATTTAAAAGGTTGATATTTTAGTGGTAAACATATAGGATTCCTTCATTGTTTGACAACTCCCCCATCTGCCTAGTTGGGAGCTTTCTGTTAAGATGCATATCTGAAATGTCAAAAAGAATTATACCGATAACAGGGGGTATGAATAGGGCCTCCGCCATCCCTGATAAGGACGCGTGGACTCTCCCAGCTAACACTGGATTTCCTGCACACGTAAAAAGAGCTTTAATTCCACACTAATATGAATATGCCAGCCATCTCACCGACTCCCCCGCCCCATTGGAAGGAATTTGCGTTTTACCTCTGCTACAACAAAAATGCCACCGTAATGTCAGGAGAGATGTAACGATTTAGATTCCGACGATTGTCCCGTGTCGGACGCACATCCGTCTGCCCGGACAAGTTGATTATAGTTAGGACATCAAAGACAAAAAAGAAAAAAAGCTCAGGGTGGTGATAAGAGGGGGAGGGGTGAATGATATTAACGCGTTTCATGTCAGGAATTAGGGTTCAGGAGGAGTTTCAGCCAAAGTTGTGTTTGTCTCACCTTCTGCTATCTCAAAAGAGATGCCAGTGACTCTGGCTTTTTGCACTGCGGCCAAGATAATCCGAGCCTGATTAGATCAATTAATGGAGAGAAAGGGGAGTTGACACAGAAAGTGATAAAGGAGTACAAAGTGCACGCGAGTGTGCACGGTGTGCTTCCAGTGTACTAACAAACAAATGAGAAAAGAAGGTAGAAATAGCCTTACAGATGTCATTCAAAGGGTTTTCTGCTAGATGTGGCTCCAAATGTGTTTAGCTGGTGGAGGCATTTGCTTGGTTTTTGGGGTTTTTTTTCCCCTTTGAGGGGCGTTTGAAAGCACTCAGTTTCTGACAACAGAAACACACTTAAGCTAACACTTAAATTTAAATAAATGCATGAAAAGGAGAATTTATAGAACATTACTGAGATCAAATCAAATGGTGTGAAAGTGCACAGAACACAGTTTGTTCGACTTGAGAAATTATGTTTCTTTCTTTCTAGAAAAGATCATTTTTGAGGCGCTCTAGATTAAGCTGAATCTGAGTCCTGCTGCTGCCATGCAGCAGTGGACACTCAGAAACAGCAGAGTTGAGAGTCAGAACTGATATGCTTGCTGCCACAGCACTTGGCTGCACTTGCTTAGCTGATGCTGAAGTAGTTTTAGTAGTTTCATTACTGCTCGTGCAGTCCATGCACAATTTATATATATTTTTGCCAAGTTCTAATGCCCACTATTGTCCATTTTATGGATGCCACAATACCGAGTCCAATGCTAAAATTATAAGGTGGTAACATGAGGCTGATGCGTGGACTCTGGTGCCAGGGCTGTGTTTCTCTACTTGAACACAAGCAGGACACTCCTGTCACCCAACCGCACCATAGGGCCCACTTAAAAGCCTTATTTTTTTCTAGTTTTAAAAAACGAAATTCAGAAGTGCTTTATACACTGACTAACATTAAGCAATTTTTGGAGGAATACAAGATATCTGTCAGGATGTCAGTCTGTTTTGTTTTATGAGTTGCAAAGAAGGTTGGGTGTTCTGTAATATGTAGCAGTGTCAGACTTTTTTTACATGTTAGAAGTGGGAGTTACAGGCATCGTGTATGCTAACGTGTAGCATGTTAGAGTTATTGTGAATACAGCAACTGAAGAATAATGAATTAATAAAGTCTACCTGGTCGAAAGATTTGCTTAATGTGGCTTATAGTTCTGGGCTTCTCATGTCTGGCAAGTTCAAAAATGGACCATTCACTGATGGTGCAGAAAATATGGTAATCATCCACACTTGAAATTTGATTATAATTTCAGATGCCATTTTTAATCACTTTTTTGATATATTCTTACAATCCTGAGGTCTCTTTAACTCAGTATTTTAATATTTATGGCTCCAAAGATCACATTTTAGGTTAAATCCCAATTTTGGTACTTTTGATAAAACAAACACACATCAGCCAGGGCTTCCCCTCACTTTCATACAAGTACATTTATTGTTGTAGACATTTGGTTTAAATGACAGAATTAAGCTTTTTAGTGCCAAATTGGACACATTTGATTGCCAAAAGCCTTACCAATATTTTCACACTGCTGTGGTGAAAAGTCTCAAGAGTGTTTCCAATTTTTGCATGTAGGACAACATTCCCCGCGGGAGTAGTGTGTGGAAATGATTCCCTGACCAAGCACCATTATGTTAAAAGTTAGATGAGAAGACTGGAGTTGCCATAATGCTATGGTTATTGTGTTTTTTTTCTTTTTTTTAAGTAAAGAAGGAAATGTACACTTCCTGCATTAATACATTTATTCTGTATCTGAATATTTCTGATGTTTTGTTTTCCAAATCATGACCACAAATTTATGATATGGAAAATAGAATACAAAATTACTTAAATATGATTATTAGTAAAATCCAGATTAAATGACTTGAGCAGATATAAAATTTTGTGTTTGTTTAAATTACTGGGTAAATAAATTAAGAAAATGTAAAGCTAAAATTAGAAAACTAACTATGATAACACTATTAACGACTGCACTAAGTTAGAGGCCGTATGCTTAAGTCTTGAAATCAGGTGAAAATCTTGCTGCCCAATTTTTATGTTTGATAATATATTTAGGAATAAGTGAGTTAAAACAGTTATTTTTAAGGTTTGTGTATTCATTCCCCGTCAGTGTGTGTTTGCATGTGTTTGTCTTCTAGATCTGCCCTTCACCGATCCTCATTCCCTGCTCGCTCTCAGTATCTCGGTTTAGCACTCCAACCCTTAGAGGTCAAAAAGACACCATGGCGCCAGCTGTCCATCCTAAAGAGGACGGAGGAGTTGCGTGCGAGGGGGAAGGCAGCGCGGGAGGAAAGGCGGCCATTAATTATACATAGGCCTTATTTTGCATAAGTCCCCTTCCATGCCCCCTTCACACCACTGTCAGGCTTCATCAGGTGAAGAAGTGAGGGCTGCATCCGCTTCCTGATAACATCTCCGATAACAATTAAGGTGGAAACATGTAATTTGCAGAGGAGAAACTGCCAACAACCTCTGTTGTCTTTGCATACTAAACACAACGGTTGCAGTTTGTCTTTTTTTACTTTAACCTATTTGAGTTTAATCAAAGACACATCTGTAAATCCCGAAAAGAAAAGAAGTAAAATGTTTGTGAGCATTTCTTCTTAAAGCACAATGTATTTTGTTTAAAAAATGTACTTTTATTTTTTAATTTCTGAACCCTTTCATGGCTGAATTTATTTTCAATTATATAAAAAACATATTTAGTTTTTCTTTCAGTTAAAGGTGATTCTAGATAAGAATCGAGTCCTGGATTGGGTCGTACGTTGTGAATTAGGGATTTATGTTGTGAAGGGGTAAAGTTACTTATCGATTATACATGAAAATGTTCTTGTCTGTTTTGATAGAATTGCTACTTTGTATGAACTGGTTAACAACATCCATTAGAATGGCCACAAAAATATGACAAAGATGTCTAGAAATAACGTTTTTATAATGCTTAATTGAAACTATACTGTATAGTAGGTTGATTGAAATGTATTGATCTCATTTTGTTTGAACTTTAAATGTGGATTCAGGTTTGTTACAGCCCCAATAGGCACACCGGCCTCAGTCAAGGGGAAAGACAAAAAAGGGAACCATGACATATGAAACCGGACACCGAGAACATACGGAACACAGTTTTATTAATGAAAAGAGGAAACTATTCTGTAGAGAAACTAAATTAAATGATTAGTGTTTTTGGCCAAACAGAAAATCAGTCAGGGAGACTATTGACCCGCACGTTGACTGTCGGAGTCAGTAGCTTCCTGCTAAGACTTTCTCATTGGATCTAATTAACAAAAAGAAACAAAGCAAGCCCACAAATAAAGACTGCCAAGGTCCAACCCAAAACTAAAATAACAAAACCCAGCAGTTTAAGACTACTGAGGAAATAAATCAGCATAACTAAAAACTCAAAGACCTGCTGCTCCTCAGCCTCCTGCCTCCTGGGACGCCTCCTTTGCCCTAAATATCTGGCAGGTGCTGGGCAACATCATCAGCTCCACTTGCCAGGTGAGCAGAATGATGAAGAACACCAGAAGCAGACACAACAATTTCCTAAATTAAAGGAGCAGTTCACATTTTTGTTTTTATATCTGACTTTCTTTCTCCTCCAGATGAATTTTGGATCTGGAACTCAGGAAATTTAACTTCTGAGAGGTGATACTCACCCCCTGATTCCGCCTGAAAAACGAGAGAGGGGTCTCTGGTCACATGTAAGATGGCGTCAGAAACAATCTCCTGCCAGAAGTGGAAATTTTCTAAACTTTAAGAAACCCTTTCTAAAATGATATTTTAACATTTTTTCAGAAATATCAGTTTTTGCGAATAACCTGTAACAGTCTAACAGTTTAGTGTGCAGGATGAGCTTCAAATGGGACAGAGAATGTCAATTGTTTTATTTCTTTCATGTCAATATTAACAAGTGTTCACATTTGTATAACTACACTTGTCTGCCTCCAGAAAAAAGCTGACAAAATACATTTTTCACATGATCAGCTTATGGTATATCAAAGGGAATAAAGGTTGAAAGCTTAAAACGTGGGGTTCCGGTCGAGGACTCCCAGCCAATGATTTTGGGCGCAAATTAAGTCTTTTCTGCGGCCGGCTCTGGCAGGGGGAGGGACTTCCAGCTATTAATTTTAGAGCACCATAGTTTTTCTCTGTGGCCAGATTCCCTTGAAAAAAGGAGTTAAAGTTCTGCTCTGATCATCTTTTGATCAATTTTAAAAGTCTTTTGATTGGGATTATGCTGTTTTTAGACAAAATTTGCTTTTCAGAACATGTGTTCTGCAGAGTGACAGTAATATCTTATAAATTGCCCTGTGAGTTGTGGGTGGGACTGTTGGCACAGAGCAACCCCGCCCACTCGTCCCGTCACCCATAACTGAGCTGTTTACACTCTCTACCCCTAGCTTACAGCCCCTCACACACCCTAACAACACTGGGGTAACAAAAATAGTCAGTAATCTCAGCTGATATTTTTGAATCAAAACAATTTGAATGAGAAATACTCAGAAATGCAATCTGGGGATTCATTTTCTATATGTCCTCAATTGTGAGGAAAAATGCCACAAAAACATGTTAAAAACACCCAAAAAAACCCACAATTTTCATCAAAGTGGGTCTTTAAACTTTTGCTTTTACTATCCCACATTACTTTTTTATTTTAATGCCATGATGTTCACAGAATATAAGCCTCTGAGGTCTTGTGATCCCTGTTGCTAAGGTGTCTGATGATTTCAAACTAAAATTTTAAAGATCCATCAAAACCGTTTGATACACTTTCAATGTAAAAGTTTCCCTGTAAAGAGTAAACAACATTAAATCTTGACATAACGTGTTACTGCCTTCCAAAAAGAAACCTCTCACCTGTGTCCTTTTCCACTGAAAAGCTTCACTCGGTTCAAGTTTTTTTGTCTTAACCCGAAATCTAAGTTTTTAAATGCATGCATTGGTAGAACAGGACAAGCACTCACTTACAGTTTTCTATTTAAAACTCCTCTAGAGTCGAAGTCAGTGCAGGAGGAGTCAACATCTCCTCTAAAACCTTCATTATTTGCAAGTGGTGTTGCTCAGTTCAAGGTCCGTAATACTTAGTAGTTTTACTGAACATTGGAATGTTTTTGCCTTGATTTCTTCTTTGAACTTGATTAGCTTTAGATGCATATTATAATGAGTTCAATGCCTTTTCTCCTTTGCCAACAAGGAGAGGCACAGAGCCCCGTCTCAACCTGTGTCTATAGGAGTTTCATCCTCCTGCCACAGGGGAAACACCTTCTCCTTATTAAGCATGTATCTAGACTGACCCCATCCTTTCATCAAAAGTGATAAAAGCTTTGCCTTTACTTCTGATGCCACCTTCCTCCCCAGCTTCCCACCTCCTTACCTACAGCCCCTACATGGCTGCTCCATGTGAATCAACAATGCAGATGGGGCTGGAGCCTCACAAAGCCTGGGGTGACCTATATTACAGCTAATGATGGGCCACAGTGTTGGAAGAAGAACTGGAATGAAAGAGAATTTGAATGAAGCTGACCCACATACAAAGCCACGACCAGTCGGAAAGGCATGTTCCTCTCCCCACTAAGTAGGCCACAATGGGCTTTAGGATTATGCACAAGTTCCTCTTTTGTCCTGATGAAGGGAAATAGGAAAAGTGATGGGAAGCCACTTAGCAACATCCGGAATTTTTGAGACGTATCGCAGGTTTGTTGCTGGTTTGCAAGTTGGAGCTTGTTCCGTGGGCACACAAGTGACATGATGGTCTGTACCGGAGTGTGTGTGTGTGTTGATAATTAACACAAACTCAGACTGGAGATCTACTTTCATAGATCAAAAAGAAAAGCTAAACCTCATTTATATTTCCATCAAAGGCCCACATCTATCTCTTAGGGCGTATTCAGACCAGAAAAGTCAGATGGTCCACTATGGTTGGGTTTGAGTGTAGACTTTATTTAACTTTCATCAGACTCTATTTGCATTCCCATTGAACTACAATAGAATAGAAGCTTTATTGTCACTTGTCTTGATACAGTGTGTTGCAGACTCAGTGAAATGGCTAAAGTGGATAAGAGACTAAAATACTAGCAAAACCCAAATAAATAAGAGAATAAGAACAAAAAATGAGTAAAAGAAGAGCAACCCCACTCACCCTAACTACTCTAACCCCCCACTGTCTCCCATCCTTTTTCCCAACATCTCCAAAAGATTGCACAATTTTATCTGCCCGACAAGTCCAAACATGATGTCCAAAGGGAATCAACAGATAGTCGTAGGTTTAGATTTAGCTGTAGTAAAACACTGTCGGTGAATCTGGAGGTCCTGCCCTTTAAGCTTCTGTATATGTTTCCCAAAGGAAACAGTCAAAAAAACTTGAGGAAGTTTTTTGGAAAAAATGTTTGCAAGTGGAGTACAATTTGCAAACAAGAAGCCTGTGTGTGGCAATCACTGCAGTGCATTGGCAAGAAATAGCAAGGCCGGAGCAACGCTCCCTCAAAAAATGAATCCTACAAGTCTTGCACTTGTTGTCGGGTTAAAAAACAAAGTTACAATTTCTAAAAATCATTTTGGATTTCAAGAGCTACTAATTCAAAGAGACTCTGCTGCTAACAACATGATGAAACCTCGTCTGTTAATGTAAAAAAGTCTCAGTTGCAAAAAAAACTCAATGAAGACAGCGAGTTACTTAACTGTCAGAGGTCTTCTGACATCAAATAGATCTTCTTCTTGATCGTCTTTTGATCTATTTTAAAATTGTTCCCAGTATAGCCAAAATCGAAAAAAGACAAAAAGTTTTTGTCCTTTTCTTCTTACAGAGCGGCAGAAGTTCATTAGACATTTGCCTATAAATTAGCATGAAGTAAGTCTGCCCCCGTTTCCCATCATCCCTCTGTTTAACTCTCCCCCTCTATCTTACAGCCCCTCACACTAGATTAGATTAGATTAGATTAGATTAGATTAGATTAGATTAGATTAGATTAGATTAGATTAGATTAGATTAGATTAGATTAGATTAGATTAGATTAGATTAGATTCATAATCAAATTGTTTCATTTTGGAACTGTTGCCTCCTGAATCATATCAAATCATGAGATGCTTCAAGATTCCCACCTCTACTATCCAGCCCTTGATTTTCGAGCCAGACTTCAGCTCAGACAAGGAAAACAAAGGCTTACGTGGATCTAGTCATCTACAAGTGGCTCTTTTTCTAATTATATTTTTTGTCTGCTCTTGATTCACATTAATTTGAATAAAGAAATGCAATCTTAAGATAACTTTTCTTTATGTGTGTCCTCCATCATCAGAAAAATGCACCAGAACATTTTAAAAACACCAAAGACATGATTTATATCAGAGTGAGCCTTTAATAAAACAAACTTTAGACAAACAAGTCTTTCTTTAGCTAAATGTAGGTTGAATTCAATGAGTTTGAATGAGGTTTTCACAGAAAATAATTTAGTTCCCTGAGGTTTTGGAAATCACACAATGACTTGCTGTCACAGTCATTTCTAATACAGGTTGGCTTTAAAAATCAATGTGTTTTTTTTCAGTCTAAATACCAAAATGAATTTAAAAAAAATTCATTGTAAGATCCACAGATTGGATTTTCTTTCTTCGCTCTTGTGGCATTCAGTAATTGGTGTGTGTTAATCCTGGGATAACAAGTGTTTTCCAAGGAGAGTCAATGATCATCTTACAAGGTCAGTTTAGCCCTGAACGCTGCATGCATAATGAAGAACGCACAGGCTAATAGGAACATAATCACATCACACACAGGCACATGCACTGACACACAAACCTGCGCAGGTTTTGCTCGAACTTCTCACCCTAAGGTGACGTACTCAGGAACATATTCAGTCTGAACTTTAAGTGGCACCTATACATATTCTGGAAACTTTTCAATGGAAGAGAGCCACCCTGTGGCATGAACAACAATTCACTCTCATCTTTGCGGGGGAGCATTCCTCTTTCCCTTACAGCCAATGGGATTACATCTGGGAGGTGGCGGCTGCAGCGAAGACCACGTACCGTGACCCGTCCGTTTTTTTATGACTTCATTATTTCTCCCTCCCTGCCACGCTCATTTTCATTTGCCAGAGTGGGGGTATAATGACTGTGCTATAAAAACGCTGCTTTAACGTTTGCATACTGTTCTCATTTGGTCCGGCCCTCAACCCTTCAGCTAGCATATGGCAGGTAATCAGGTCTGCAATCAGGGCTGCACGTTACACAGGGCCCCGCTCTCTGCACAGGGGCCATTACCCATCTGTCTTTGGACACACACAACACACACACATACGCACGCACGCACACGCATGTTTTCATGCAAGCATGCAGCTACGAGAATGAATAAGAAGATAGGAATTTCCTTTATCCCCACAGATTTAAATACTTACACACACAACGAACACAAAGATGTATGCACAAACACAAGGCTTGTGGCTACTTCACAATTCAACCTGAAGAAAAAAAAAAAAAGGTTCATGACTTTCTCAATTAAGTATGGCATAACTGCTAAGTCCTGTAGATTTCTCTACATCAGGTGTCTTTAATTGAAAAAAGCTAAACATTTGGAAAACAGCCTTTGTTGTGTGAGTTTTGGTTACTTTGGCCTCGTAGCTCAGCAAGGGAAAAACCAGCTTTCTCTGTCAGTCAGGTAAGCGTATGTTTCCAACACTATGTAGAAAGTACAGAATAGCCCAGTTTCCCTAAGCAGGTCGGTAAAGAGTGGTACAGTCCGGTCCAGTTAATTCTGGCGAGCGTTTCCACTCAGTTAAGTCGCTAGCGTGTTATTGTGTAGAAAATTATCCATGGAGGTCATCCGGTAGCTCGTCTTTTTATTGCTTTACTGTTTGCAGGTATTAATATAAACTCGTGACCAAAAGAGTGAACAGAAAACAGCAAAAACCTGAATGATTACAAACATTAGAAACATTAACTTAAATAAGCGCTTTGTTGGTGTTTTCCAATGTCGTCATCACTTTCTGTCATCAATGGTTAGCTAATACGCCCCCCCCAACCATTCCACTCCACTTTTCAATGGACCAACAACAGATGGGGTATGTTTTGATATTGTGTAACCCTTGTGCTATCCTAGACAAGTTTAAATTGGGTCATCTGGACCCCATAAGACAGTACATTGAACTTCTTTTCCCAATGATTTTGATTTTCCCTAGTGTCCTTGGCAGATATGAAATCCTGTCCACCTTCATTCACATTTGTCATGGGATGGATAACACGTCAATGTAAGGCTTGGGTCATCTGGACCCATTACGATGGCACAAGGGTTAATCGGTCCATTTTACAATAGAAACACTCAAAATGCCAGACCGTACTGTACAACTTGCTTTAACATCCCGATTTTCAAGAAGCCAATTTGAGTTAAAGTCTATATAAACGCACATGTATTCACGTTTTAGGCTTCTGCATTTACAATTCTTGCCTCGCTGCCACACATTTCTTTGGACAATTGTTGCCTCTACGCACAATGTGCGTCCATTGAATGTGCATTAACAGTTAAACACTGACCAATCAGAGACTGAGATTTGGTAGTGTCATATGGATGGAATTCCTTTTAATTCACATATGTCCCAACTGTTTGAAAATTGATCACAGAGAAAAGAAATTTATAATTGCAATTTCTGCTCTGTCCGAATTATATGACACCAAGTCTTATGTATCGGAATAGAGCAGTGAAAGAAAGAGTCTATATTTCCCAGATTTGGACCGCTTCAACATTTTTCACCAACTATCTTCAAACTGTAGGTACATGTCCAGTGAGAGAGTAGCGACTCTAGAGCAAACAAAAGAATGTTCTGGTGAAGTGGTTATCCTTGTTATGAGTAGTCCTAATGTAAAACCTTAGTAAAGCAGCATTCAGCGCTGGCCAACTTCCACTTAGGACCTCACAATGACCACTAATCACGCACCAATCCGGGACATTAATCTCTCATAAAGTGCAGAATCTATGTGACGTTACCCCAGTAAAGCTTCTGCAACCTTCCTTTTGGTTCTTTTACAGTGGGTGACTGTGTCAAGATTTTATAAGAATTTGCATATTTCAACAAATCCAAATCGATAGTGTCATTTAAATTACGCAATTTTAACTCCTTTGTAGTGATTTTAATTTTTTTGGACAATGTCAAAAATGAAACATTTTTCTGTGAGAATATTTTGTTTACAAGGTAAAAGCAAGTTGTGCCTCCTGTTTGTCCGTGTAATCATCAGTTAAGTAATGTCCCTGTATCTCACAGTTGCACTTTCATTGGGCTGATCTGACTGATTATAATGAATTCTAATCATAGTGCTACTGCTGTGAGTCTGGGCTCCTGTGCAACAAGAGTCAAACCGTGTTCAGTGTGCACTAAGATGCCACTGACGGCTCACCATTGTTTTTGTCCCGCAGTATCTTCGACTCCAAATTACATTTCCTTTGGTTACTGTAGTCGTTCTCATTCTGTTCTCAAGCACTTGCTCCAATTGCAGATGGACCATTTGTTAGAATCACGCACAGTATGGACTGTAAGTAATAAAGTACACAATATTACTGTAGTACAGTATTGTAGTACAGGACTGTAGGTGTAGATGGTGACAGAGTACACTAATTATGCAACAAAATACTGCTACCCATGATCTTCCATCAAACAGTCCTTTATTTAGGCGAAACAGCCTATTCTGATTTTGCAAATCATTCTCACTCCCATTTTGTCATATACTATGGTTCGCACCCCCTCCGCATTACTTTTTAAGTTTTTGGTGTCCCCAACTCATTGTTGATTGATGTACGGGCTTTTCCATGGAACTGTCTGCATCCTGAGTGTTGAGGACTCCTGATTAGTGTCTGTGGCCTGGTACCAAGCGGCCTTTGGATCGGTACCAGTTTGCAGCCCGGAAGTTGGACCCCTGATTTATTAGAAATAGCCAGCATGTCAAAAACGGACAAGTTAAGGACACCCAAAACATCACAAAATGATGAGGAGGGGGCTCGAACCACACCTCCATAGATGACGAATTGGGAGTGAGAATGAGTTGGATTTTGACAAATAGCTTATGAAACTGACAACAAAGAAGTGAATTCAGTTGGAATCTGTGGTTAACCCATGGGGATCAGTGTCATAGACAGGTGTGTCCGCATCCTAAAGTGCAGGTGTGTCTTTCAGTTCCTTTGTGGCTTGTAGAACTACCTTAAGGGATGTCATAAAAATTGAATTTACCCTTGTTGAGTGTGGTAAGTATATCGGTAAGTATTTGTAAGGAAATTAGAAGTTACACACATGCATTGGTGTACGGGTGATGCTGTCAGTGTCTGTTTGCCACGCTCTAGTCATTAGAGTGGTGGGCGTACTGGCTCCTTAATGACTAAGTGCTGTTTGCAATAGGTGTGCACGTGATATGCAGGGAGCCCATAGGAAGCTGTTGAAACTACACTCTGACTAATTTCCTCATTTCTAACAGTCTGACTGTAAACATGGATTGTGTAACAGGCGTGCACTTTTCACCTAAACAGCACAAACCGGACCCTTGTACAGTCCGCAGGTTTCAGGAGGATAGAACACGCTATCTATTTAACCCCTTACTCATGTTGATTGATTGGTTTATTTCAAGCATAGATTGTGAAAAATGCAAGACAAAACACAATTATTTCAAACTCATTACAGAAATAATGAAATTTGTTGATCAGAAAATAGAAAATAAAATATTTGGTACATGAATTTTCATAATTATTAACTAAAGTCTAGTAAAGTTTGATTGATTGCTTGAAAATCAGTGGGAAGAAGCTAATTTATATAATCCCACCAATACTTAGTTACCTCATTTTACAATTTTGCGTAGTAAATCCAGTTCTGAGCAGATCAAATGCAAGTTTTCTTCTTCTTCTTTTTTTCTTTAAACTTCCTCAAGTTGTGTTCTTTTAAAATTCCCCAAACTAAAATGTTGCCTAAGTGTTCGCTACAATCTGTTGCTCGCAGCATGTCCATAGTAAAAATGTGAAATTTTGGCTTTACGGGCTCAACAAGTAGTCTATGGTTTGTATAGGTTTGCACATTTAATGCCTGCAGATACCCTTGGGCTATCCTAGGCATGTTTACATTAAAAGTGGGGTCATCTGGACCCCACAAGACAGCACACTGAACTTTTTTCTACTGGTGTCCGTTGCAGACATAAGATACTTTCCACCTTTGTCATGGGGAGGAATCACAAATTGATTAAAGGGTCGGTTCATCTGGACCCCATAAGATAGAACATGGGATAATGCATAACCAGGATACCTAAGTAGTGGCAAAGTAATAGAACCTAGACTTGAAAGGTATGGTATTTTGACAAAAATATTTGCAATCAAGCCACTGTGGTGGTTTAGACGTGGTTTGACACAGGTGGTGTGAGTTGACTTTAACATCTTCAACATACATTGTACAACTTCATTCAGGTCTGGGTCACATGAGGCCTTTGTGATTGACACTGGTGTTTTCTTTCACTTTCTCTTGGCACAAATGCCAGTTGTGAAAAAAACACTTTAGAATAACAAATTGTCGAGAGCTGAACTCTAAGTCATTCTGCACAATGTGCACCGACACATGCGGGATAAATTGTGGGACAAAAGAGTCTGTGTGATACTGATGGATTCAGTGTGCCGCTGTGCACTCCAGAGGTCACTGTTTGAGGATGAGGGTAAAGCCAAGAAGGCCTTCTTCGCTTGGCGAGTGCAAGTGGAACTTTCTAAACTCCTGAGACATTTCAGTCAGAGCTAAATGCTACAAAGGCAGCTGTGAGGGCAGCCAAGACTTAACATAATATATGATTGTCTGTAAATACAGAAGCGTTGACAAGATGAACCCATTCAGGCAACACGAATGGAAACCATTACTTGCCACTGGATGGGAGCTTTGAAGGCTAAAGAAATTTAGTGTTGGGGTATCTACCTCCCCACACCTGACTTTAAAAGCTAAAAACAGACAGATTCTGGCGTTTGAAAGAGCAGGAGGATCCACTTATATGACTATATTTCACTACTATTTCAAAGTAGTGCTTTTGAACCAACAATTTCAATATAGCAAAAGCACATGTACATTTTAGTGGATGAGCAGACCATCAACGTGTGTGTGACCCATCCATCCTGTGAGCACAAATCCACAACAAACACACCCACATCTCTTCCTTAGCCCTCATGTTTTATTTTTTGCGCTCTCTCCATGTTGTGTTTGTCGAGCTCTCAGCCCCAAATCCATTATTACCTCCTGAAATGACAACTCATTTCCACAAATGTAATCCTTTCCTTTGCCTGCATGAAGCTCTAAAGTAAACACAGTTTTTTTTCCTCTAAGAAGCACAGAGCATGGAGGTTAGAAAAACGAGACTTCAAATTTGCAAAGGGAACTCAGAATGGAGAACTCCAGACCCCAGGAGTAATGATGATAGACTGAGAGCATTTGAAGGGATTTATTGCACAGAAGCACAGTCTGTATAGATAGCCTGTGCGGTAAATACAGTATATACTTGGGGAGGAGGTAGTTCCAGCTCAAAATGTCAGTTTTAAAAAGGAAAATTTGTTTCCGTATCATGCATCTGCGCTTGTGTCACTGAAAACATCCCACAGTTCACACTCTGCCTAACCATTTGCAGAGCAATCAGAAGTGATTTGATGAAATGTGGAATCCGAAAAATCAAATTTAACCTTAGAAAAAAAAAAAAAAACAATCCTGTCCTCTTTTAATCTATTGTAAAAGTGTTCCCAGTGTCTTTTAATTATGACTATCCTGTTTTAGCCAAAATAAAAATAAATAAATAAATAAATAAAAACTTTTGTCCTTTTCTAGGACAGAAACTCTGAGTTGTGGGTAAAACTGTTGGTATGAAGAAAAGATGGGTCATGCTCGAAGGCAGTAATTCTAAGAACTGCCACCCGGCAGGGAGTCAAAGGAGTTGTCTCTCAAATGACGGAGGTTGATTCTTTCCTTTTTTGCCAAGAGGTATGTGTTTTGCAACCTTAAATATCTTCATTGGTTGTATCAACCAAGTTCCTCCAAGAACGGAGAGTGATTCTTTGAATTCACACGCTCCGGTGGCTCTGAAGGTCTGAACAGCGAGGTGATCCCTTCGGCCCTGGAGAAGATCTCCCCTGCGTCTCCCAACCACGGTCGGGAAACGAAGCAGGAAATGTTCAACACGGGGGCGAAGAAAAATCCAGCCAAAAAGAGGAAAAAACTTTTTGTTTGGATCTTGAGTCAGGAAAAGCGCTGGTCGGGCGCTTCCTGTTGTCGTAAAACCTTTTCACCAATCAATGGGATACATTGTGTGACAACAGAAGCGGAGTGGAAACGAAGCATTAAGGTCTGCAAAAAATTCTTTGTAAAGAATCACGAGTCAAAAGGTAAGATTCTTTATCTGGAGTCAAATTAAGAAAAATCAGCCCCCAAGAAAGAATCGAAGTGCCCATCACTAGTAAGCCTGCCCTCATTTCCCGTCATCCATCTGTTTACATGCTCTTCCATTAGCTTACAGCCTTTTACAACCCCAACTTACAAAACAGTTAGCAATATCCAGCTATCCAGCTGTGCAGTTTTCAGCCATACAAGGAAAACAAGGCGTTCATAGATCTAGTTCAGTGGTGGGCAAACTACGGCCTGGGGTCACATGTGGCTCAAGAAACTGTTTAATCTGGAATAATAAAGGACTAAAGTATGATGATAGCTCTTACTGTTGTTTTATTTTCTGGTGTCTTCCCATAGATGGTGCACTACAATTAAAATAACCTTTTGTTTAGATGCAGAAAATAATTCTGCATTCATGAGGTGCTGGAAGATTTGCAGTTTTTTTTTTTTTTTTTTAATTTGTGAGTATTTTCCAAGTCTGATAGTCATTCTAGACACCATTATAAACATATAGTTTATCTAATTTTCCATGACATCAACCCATTGTTACAATTTGCACTAAAATTATATCAAAAGACACAGTTTTAAAATAGATTTACATTTATTTTCAATCAAAATTGAAGCATATTTTTGACTAGATTGCATGCTAAATCTTGCTTTTATGAGGTGGATAACAAAACATGCCACCCATCTGCTCCTTTTCCAGCCCTCCTGTAAAATTTTAGAACCCTTTGTGGACCACCAGTCAAAAAGATGGATGCATCGGAATGGATCAGAATAGGGAGCTTGTGGCTTGTAGCACCAGTTACATCTGCAAGCTTGTTCCAGTGACATTTTGTCATCTGCTCCTGATTCACAGCCATTTGAGTAAAGAAATACTCAAAAATGCAATTGTAGCATTTCTTTATGTCCTTCATCAAAAAAAAAAAAAATTGCAAGAAGAACACTTTAAACCATCAAAAATATAGTGTTAATTGAAGTAGGTCTTAAATAATATTTAATCCTTGATTGTGTTTTAATTAAGTGTGATTTTTATGTATTCAATTTTTTTTATTTTGTTTGAATATAGTAAAACAACATAAAATGCTAGGAAACAAAACCTTTCAAATGAGCTGGTTTGGTTAAATTTAAAACCATAATTAAAGCAGAGACTGGACTGCCTTAGTTCAGAGGTTGAGGGCGCACACATGCTCACACTGACTGCATTCACACAGCAACTCACCCCCACAAATGCTTTCATGGGGATAAAACAACAATTTAAAAAAAGTGTTAGAGAAAGTCCTCCACCAGCCTGCCCACCAATCCATCTTTCACTCTCAACCACATCATATATGACTGGTTTAATCGTAGGCCAATCACTGCTGGGTCACAATTAATAAAAGCCACAACAGTCACAAATAAACAAGTCCAAATTGCTACCTTAATCGAATGATGCAAACATCGGTGAGTTACGAAAGTTCACAGCCGCCACTGACAATTTCCTAATTGTATTCACTCATTCATGGCAATTTTATTAACATGGAGCGGATGTCTTCTGCCCTTCCACTGTCACAGCACCAGGGATCTAATTTCATTATTTTCCACAAGATTTGCTTGAGTACTGCCACCATGCTCGTGGCGCGCCATGGCCAGATGTTTATGCTATTTAAATGAGGAAGCAAAGCCTGTTGGGTAAACATAATTAAAGAAAGTTGAAGCTTTCTTTTTTTTTCTTGCCCTCTCTTTGTTTCCCCTACTGCTCTTCCTCCATCTTTCTCACTCTTTCGTAACTTTACTTCATTAGGCAAATTTCAATTAGCATCTGAGCCACATGTCTCTCTGAGCAGGAGCACGAGGCCAGCATGGAGAACGGGTACGCAAAGAAATGTGACACAGTGGACAAGACACACAGATGCTTCAACTAATGTAAGGATGCAAACTTTTATGCAAGCAAAGATGGAAAATAAAGAAAAAAAATCTTTTGTAGCTTTATCAAAGACTGAGTTGCAAAAGGCTGTTTTAGGATCATATGAACTGACAGACAAATATTACACTTTAGATGCACTGTTCACGCATTGGTTGTTCAGAGAAACACACATTATTTCCTGATTGTCCTGATTATAAATTATGGATGAGATTTAATCTGCAAAATAAAACTCACAACAGCACCTGTCTCTAGATTGCTTGTTTGGTTGTGAGGGTTTTCTTTCTTTTTCTTTTTTTTTTTTTTTTGCAATGGGAAATCTCCTGCACTTAAAGGCTTTCATTCAGACTACAAGAAGCATTCATTTATTCAATTTGATAGAAAACAGCCCATTCTCTCTGGCAGTGAATTACTGCCCATGATGCTTGGACTATGCTTTGGTGCTCGAGCCATACAAGCCCTTTTTAAGTATGCAGCTTGCAGCACATTCGATACCCTTTAGTGCACACGAAACGAGTAGCTGTCAAAAATACAACAGGCATCTCAAGTAATTATGCAGATTTATGCAAAACATTAACAAGAAGAATTAAAGGCACAAATGAGGTGGCTACACTTGAATTGTTAAGATTATGAATAATTACCATGAATCTTTTTGCTCTTAATATAACTTGTTTTTGATAAACAAAGCCTTAATTATCGGAATACTTTGGAGGATTCCGGTGACCTTCATTAATCTTAGACAACAAGTCTCTGGTGAGACTTGAGATGAGGCCTTCACTTGCACACACACTCTCACAAATAAACTGGCACACACCCTACATACCCCATGTAGGGTAAACACACAGCCGTGGCAGCGTATATGCTAACTAGCTACTTCAGCCCGGAGCAAACAGACAGGCAGGTACATCTCCTAGTTAAGCCAAGAAAGTTCCTCACGCTCCCTGGTGTGTCCGGGTACCTTAAGCCAAGCTGGACAGATGCACACACACGAACACACACACACAAAAACAGCAGGTGACTCAGATGCTCCCTTGAGATTTGGCAGCACCAGGTCCCTCACTAATTACAATTACATCTCACTCCCTCCCCTTTCCACTTTCCTCCAACTTTGGACATGAATATTCCAGCAGAGCCACTGTGCGTTGGATAAACTGCTCAATATGTTCCATGATAGAAAATATGGCACGTGACATGAAAATACTAAAGACACTCTGATTTTCTCCATGGTTCTTTGTATCTAATCTACAATCAGTGTTTGTTAACCAGATAATCAGTTAATCTGTTCATGATTGTCCTTCTTACTCCACATCTGAGAACCTTGCTTGCAAAACTTTTCTTTAAGTTCTCATAAGGATTTATCTAGTTAACTTTGTGTGTCTGCTTAGATGCTTAAGAAAAATCTCACTAATAATGATGTGGTTCCATTGGTATCAGTACCAGAAAAACTGTGGAAAACTTTCTGTATCACTGCTTTCCTACTTGTCATCAGTCACATTCACACTGATGGCAGCTCCACTACCAAACACTGGGGCCAACCTTCCACCAGAGGCAATGTGGGGTTCAGTGTCTTACCCAAGGACATTTTGACATATGGGCAAGGTGGGAATTGAACCTGTAATCTTCTGATCAGAGGTCAACTACCCTACCGCTGCACCAGGGAGAAGTTAGGGAAATGTAGGGATGTCATCCAGATTTTTTGACCCCAAAATCCTGCAGTGCTGTTTACATAATAATTACCCTGTAAAAGTTGGCCCATTTTTCACCCATAGCCACGAGCTAGAGCGTGGTGTAAGTGACACCTGTACATCTCGTGTCTGTTCCACATTAGCCTTCAGAATACGTCATGATACACTTACAACACACATGACAGTCATAAGTTCAATTTTAAACAAGCCTCAAGGGAACTACAAAAACACCTGTACTTCCTCTAAGATGTGCCTCGAACTGCCTGCTAATCTCTACGACCCTCCATGAGCCCAGACAACCCAAAAATGTGCAGTACCTATACCTGTCAACCTCAGTATGGATGGAGCCAGGTCAAAAGAACAGGCCTTGAGGTGGGCAAAATATCTCCAAAAAAAAAGATGAACATTTTGCACCAACTCAAAAATAATGCTGTTAAAATGTTACGTAAGGCTTAGCCTGGAAACAGCATGATATGCCCCTTTGACTGATATGCAGTGCTAATGAAATCTGATTAGCCTCTGATTATTAATTGTGTTCAGTACATAAAGTCGTGTCATTGCTGCCTCACACTCAGGCTTCCTATCAATCAAATGACTGTTGATTGCTTTTGTTTAGTTGTCGTGCTGTTTCTATTTATTCATGTCTTCTAAGTATGTGATGCAAAGAGTTCTGCACTGAAACCCCCCTCTCTGTGCTTCTGAAACTTCATTGAGGAGGTCACTACTCATGCATGGCACAAGTCTGTCTTACTGTACTTGTGGAGATTTTACTAACATTTCCAAAGTCTTGGTATAATTCTAAATTACAAAGTTAACTTGCATTAAACTCCAATCAAAATTGTGTGTTTGGTATTTTTTGTTCTTGTGGCCTTTTTCTAGTTATGAAGGACATATAAAGAGAATGCAGAGCTCAAAATTATGTTTCTGAGTATTTCTTTATTCAAATTGTTGTGAAAAAGTGCTGTTTGAAAAAGAGCTTTTTTGTGATGTAGAACATGCACTGGGCAGTTACAATCTTCCTGATTCGCTCCATTCCAATGGATCCACTTGCAGATGACAAGATCCATGGATGTCTTTGTTTTCCTGGTGTTACGCCCCACTGGGGGAAAGTGTAATATAAAGAAAAAAAAAAGATAAATGGCATAAATAAATTCAAAACAAGGAAAACAAAACAAAGGTAGCCTATAAGAAGAGAAAAATAATAATTATAAGACTCATATTTATAAGACTAATAATTAACAAACTCAGAAACTCTGGCTTTTTGACCATCAGGTAGTAACGGAAATATAACACAAACAGCATTTCCTAATCGAGTCACAACACACGTTAAACAGAAACAAAGTTCAGGAAAGGGCAACACCAGGTAAAACAGGCTTATCTACGCTGAGGCCGACAACAGGGGCGGACTGAAGCAAACGGATTCAACCCCTTTTATATCCCCCTGTCCCGGCCTGGTAATTGGTGAACGTGAGTGGAGGTATGAGAGAGATGGTTTTCTTTGCAGGAGGCGGGGCCGACAGCAGACACCGCTGGCATTGCAATGAGGCTCCAAGCACAAACTGAACAAACTCAGACATACACAAACCCACCAGGCCTGGGGGCCGTAACACCCCATCTGAGCTGAAATCTGGTTAAAAATTGTAAGACTGATATTGCTCGCAATTTTTGTTGCACCAGTTATGTGATGGAGTGAGGGGCTATAAGCTAGTGGGAGAAAGTATAAACAGAAAGCTCTCAGTAAGGAGGAGGTAAGAGAGGTGGGATTTCTCAGAGGCAAATTTCGAATGAACTATTGTTGCTCTGCACTAACTCTGTCCTATAAACGACACGTTTTTTTAATATTGGCTGAAAACGACAAAGAATTTAAAATACCACCGGGAACACTTTTACAACAAATCAAAAGATGATCAGAGTGGGACTTTAAATGATCCATGTGCCTGTATTCTTCAAGGGACAGTGGCTTTGGACTGAGCTGAAGTCCTAACCCGAGATATCGAATGTGACGATGCCAAACTGCTCAGTGCTTCCTAATAACTGCACTTCACTAGTCTTTCAGGCCTGCCCTATTGATCAGGAAAATGCTGCATCCTTTATGTAGATGAGAACAAAACAAGCCAATACAGTTTTCAAATGCTTTACTGCCCTCTTGAAAACATCAATGCGGAAAGATTGGCCGGGTTTACATGAAAGAGTAAAGGAAAAGAAAGAAGGAAAAATTGTGGCCGTTAAGCTGTTAGTCAAGAGAGCCAGATTTACCGTTTCTATTTCTACATTTTCTCTCTGTGGATCGATGGGGAGTAAGTTCATTTTCTCTGACATCAATACTGCAGAGCTGGTACAGTTCACTCCCCTCCAACTGCCTTTCATCCTGGCCGCACCGGAGCCCGTGTGCGCTCGAGGTAGCATCTGCCCTCCCCGGCTCAGGATCAGCTCAGGCTCACCCTTCCATGCTGTAACCTCACCCGCACGGAGAGAAGGAGGAGGAGAAACGAGAGCGGAAAAAAATAGCTGACCTCTCCTGAGTGGTTCGGGGCGATGTCTAACTCCTTTGTAGTCACTTTGAAGAACTTTAAGGACCTTTTCTCACTTCCTGCTCAACAGCTGGAGCCTAAATTTTGGCCCGGCTATTGCATTTCCGGCTCTGTTATCTGGGGGGTTAAAATGCCTTAAGCAGCAGGTAATGCCCTTGCCGGCAGCTCCCCCCTCTAACCTCAATTCTAAACTTGAAGGCAGCCCTGGGAGTGGAAGTTGGCCTGGATCGAAGTGCTTTAGGGTTGACCCAAACTCCGTCTCAGCATCCTAACCTCGCCTCATGCATGGGTTGAGGTGTCATCATGGAGGCCACTGGAGAAATGTAGATGGGGGGGGTTGGCATACAGCTTTAGTGCTTTGTGGAAAACAAGCCACATGAAAGAATCTCTCTGATCAAACAACTGCTCTTTTTTATTCCATTAAAAAAATAAATTTTCAATTTCAGTGGTCAATAGATTTGAGTTTTTTTCCTTTGTTAAGGCCATTGACTCTATAAGAAAACTGGACTGAGTGACCAAAATCCCCTTGACGTCTACAGAGAAATTGGCCACTGTTACTCAGTCACCATTTAACATATTCTTCATCTTTTTTTAAATTTTATTTCAAGTTATTCAAGTTATAAACTACCCAATCAGATCCCTCAATAAAAATGTGTGGTGCCCGCTGGTCTCACGTCGAACAGTTGAAACATTTGATTGACAGATTCTCCTGAATCTGCCTTTAAATCATAGAGGGGTGGTCTTCCAACAAAATTAATATAAATATATAATAAATAAATACAAAAAATAGCTTTAAATCCCAAACGGACACTGTGTTTGTAAGCGAGGGCCGAAATTTCAGTTTCCGGGCAAAATATACAAATTTTCCTAATTAGCTTAATTAGCTTATAGGTTAGCTTTTAGACTGTCGTTACAGAACTGAAAGTACATCTTTAGGGATGTTGTGAACCCAGTTCTCCTCCTTGTCTTGGGTCAACAGATCAGCAGAGATTTGCTTCAATAAAATGGCTCGAGCAAACAAAAATCTCAATCTCTTTTTGTTTCAATTAACCATCGGCAAGCACCAGAGGAGCTATTTGGACACATGCATGGTGGATGCTAGAAGCTCTGATTGAGCAATGGGTTCTCACTCCCAATTTGTCATATATGGGCGTAATGTTGGGGCCCCTCTGGGTTATTTTTGACATTTTGGGTATCCCCAATTTGTTGTTTTTTCACTTACTGGCTGTTTCCATTAAATCAGGGGTCCCCGACATCCGGGCTGCAAACTGGTACCTGTCAGAGGGGAGCTTGGTACCGGGTTACAGACAGGGAAAAAATGTGTATGTTAATCAGGGATCTCCTGCCCCAAGGATGCTGAAGGTCGGGGACTGGTAGTGCCCTAACCCAGCACCGGTACCCGAGCCTGGTGCCTGTTCCATGTCCGTTAACGGGTCCGGTACCTCGTCCCGAGGGTTGTGAACCAATGATTTAACGGGAACAGCCAGCATGACAAAAAACAGCAAGTTGGGGACACCAAAAACGTCAAAATGTGATGCAGAGGGGGCCCAAACCACCTGGAATGGTTGCAATAACAAGAATGACTCAGACCACCTTGGACCAATCACCTCTTACTGGCACTGTCTGGCTTCAACATGTTGGCATCCATATCACGAAAGAATGGTTACTGATTATAGAACTGGATATCGATAATCATTTCCAGAAACGATTTGATTAACAAGAGCTTTGATCGATTCAATTTAGATTTTTTTTAATTCTTTCCATTCTCTCATATTATTTAACTTTGAGTTTACCTGGTTTACATATACACACGTACAAAAACTGTGCTTTTGACCACAAATGATTACTCTAAAAATATTTCTTTAGAAGAGTTTGGAAAAATTATGCCTCTGACTAAATAAAGATGTTTATTTAGTCAGAAATGTATGTTTAGGTCGACCGAGCGTTTGCATTAGCTATCCTGTGGGAAATTCCATTAAATGTTAGCATCAAGCTGACAGACTTTAAATATATGTGCTAAATCAATCTATATTTTTATTAATTGATTATTGATCTGATAAGTTTAAAGCCCTACTGAATTAACTTCATTTTGTTGAAGTTGGACGTAAACCATTTTCCATGGGCTATGTGACTCTCAAACAGTCAATAGTTAAGAGAACCACTTTGGAAGCATTTGGTGCCACTGATCTATGATGAGCCAGAAAGTGGTAGGGTCCTCCAATAAGACATTTTCAGACTCTTCTCTCCTGTTTGGTTGGAAGAAAAAGCTAATTTGATCCTGCGCTTAAATACTGTATGGTAAAAATATCAGTGCTGGACAGTTTTGACAGAGCAGTCATTTATTTAACGATGCAATCTGTCATATTCATGTGAACATCTGATCAGATTCCAGATTAGCCCGGCACTGCTGGGCCTCTATGTCACTTGTCATTGTAAGTGCTGCAGTTCAGTATACACTTGAACGTTATACATAATGGTGTAGGTTACAGACTTTGACCTTGTCAGATTTGCAGTCATAAATTGTGATGGAGGAGCGACTAAGGAGTCATTCTGTCATGAAATCTTATATTTAGCTGTACTTGTATTCAAAATGTTCAGATCCATTCGCAGTTAAATCTTATTCTGCATGAATTGTGAGATTCAGGCTTGTTTTTTTAAGTGAAATGAATAGAGACCATGTAGCTGTGTTGTAAATGGATGAAGGTACATTTGAATAGGTCTTCCTTCACCTACACAGCTTGATAAATGGAGACTTCAGGTTTTTTTTTACCCAAGAAAACCTTTAACATGATAAATCAGTTCACTCTGAAGACATTAGCTCCTTGGTAATGGTAAATGTGTTTTTAAATTGTTTGATATCATTGCGTTGCACGGTCGTGAGTATACTTATTACAGCCCTGTACGTCAGAGGCATTCTTATGACACATAACTAATGAACCTCAGGCCTTGTTAATGGCTAAAAGATAAACACAGGATGGAGAGGAGAAGCCTTCTGCGTTTTTGACTAACGGCTTTAAAGCTAAAGATTTATGTCACATTCATTTTTACGTGTTCGAGTGCGTTGACATGTACATGTGGAATACGATGGGCAACAAATTAGACCACATGCGTCCAAACCTATAAATAAAAGATTTTTGGTATTTTAAACGACTTTATTTTTTTCACACAAACGCATAAGACGAATTAAGCGAGACAAAAGAGTCAGAGATAGGTTTGTCAGTCACTCAAACTTCATCAACTAAAATCACAGCAAATGTAGAACTTATTTGTAATATGCTAATTTGCCACGTTAGCATATTCACAATACTTTAAACTCCTGACTTGTCCTGTAGCACGAAAGAAAACAGACAGAAACCACCATAGAAAATATTGCTGAGATTACGCTAACTCCCAACCTTGTTGGTAATATGTAAAGAAGAAAGTCTGACATCGCTACGCCTTAACCACAATGACACCCAGTCAAACATTTTGACATGAGCAATACGTATTTGTCAAATTTACAAATAAGAATCTATTCGTATTTAAGGCACAACAAATTATGAAGTCAGCTGTTGTTTTGGGGGAAAAGAAGCCCCCTTTATGAGCACCTTATATATGAAAATACGTTTATCTATAAAACTTTATCATTCATTTTCTGAGTTTTTACTCTGGATGTTAATTATGAAAGGTTTAGACCAGGGGTCGGCAACCCAAAATGTTGAAAGAGCCATATTGGACCAAAAAAACCCAAATCAAATCTGTCTGGAGCCGCAAAAAATTAAAAGTCTTATAATGAAGGCAACACATGTTGTATGTATCTATATTAGCTATATTAGCCTAATATCAAAATAACTAAGTTGGTTACAAATACATGATGAACCTTCATGATTGAATGTTTATTTAATCCTGTGGAGAATGATCCCCCACGTGACGACTCTGTTGTAGGATGAAGTTTAACTTCATTACAATATTAATGAATTACAGTTTGTTTCATTGCTTTTGATGAAATTAAAGAAATGCAATAAAGAAATCCGATTTCTGATGTCATTTTTATTTTGAGGATTCGTAAAAACAACAATGGAACGTGCATAACGTGCCCTTATCTGGGAACAGAGTTACAATAAAATGCAGCATACATTAATAAAAATAACAACAGCCTTTTGAAGAGGTAAAGTGTATAAAATCAAATGAATACAGTTTAAGTTTGATTTCTGTGCAAATGCAAACAAGTCAGTGCATGGTAAAACGCAGCAGTATCCTCTCTCTCTCTCTTTTGACACCAAATCAGCGCAGCTATCCTCATTTCTGAGCAACCAAACACAATAATACCCCTAACCCCGGGCTTACACCGCTAGAGTCACGGCTCTGTTGCGTTGCGGGAGCGGACTAGCTACAGCCAATGGCTTAAGTGTCATTCCAAATATATACTGACAAAAATCAGAAATTACGGACGCTGCCCTACTTTTTTTTTTTATCGTTTTCTCGTGATAACGAGATAATCGATAATGAAAAATGAAGCGTGCCGCTCTCTCTTTCCCGCACGGAGACGCCGAAACTTCATCTGTTTTAAGTCTCTTTATTTGGTGGTTAACCAGAAAAACAGCAGCAGAACACTCCACAAAAGTTGTATTCACTAATCATTTTATTAGTGGGGATACCTCGAACGCCTTCATTCCGTCTCATGCACCAGCCCTCCCCCTTTATTTACCCCAAACCTCGAACAGCTGATTGACAGATCACTGCGCATGTTGTGTTCAATGACTCCAGACATTAACTCAGTCCGCTACTATGCTTTTGACATTTTTATACAATCCTCAGAAAAAGCAGTTTTTCAGGAAAAAAAATGGCGAGACTTTTTAATCCTTGATTTTATAAGGATCAGTTCTGGGGTTCAATGTTTTCTATGATAAAACTGCTTTGTTTTGCTGCGGTGTCCAGAGGTCAGTGAACGCACCATGCAGAAACGCTCGGCAGACCTGAATCCTGTCAATCTGTCAATGTTTGTTCGGGGTTAAAACAATGATTAAAACCAAAAACATATTTCCCTCCTCCATCTTTTTCCATTTTCCAACATTTTGGAAATAGTGCCAGGGAGCCACAAGGCAGCGCTTAAAGAGCCGCATGCGGCTCCGGAGCCGCAGGTTGCCGACCCCTGGTTTAGACAGTCTAAAACAGCAGATTTCAAGTGTCTAAATATGCAAACTTAAAGAAAATAACCAAAAAAAATCTTTAAACTTTAAAACTGGAAATGCCTATTGAAACGAATATGGTGCTGGGGGAGCCACATCAAGTAGTGCAGTTGACCGCCTTCCAAAGCAAAGGTTGGGGGTTCGCGTCCTGGTAAAGTCCACGCCAACTCTCTGTTTTGCCGTTGCAGCTGTGTTGCTCTTTTTTCAGAAAATGTGCTCGTAGTCGACATATGCGTGTAGGAACACATCAGTTTCTGTCGCCGTGAAGTATGACGCCCTAATAGTGTTTCCCATTCCTATGGTGAATCATAATGTCTTTGCTCCATTGTTCAGGGCTTTTTATGATCGCTCGCACCTGAGTCCAACGACTCAGAGTTGATTGAATCAACTCTTTTCAGCTGTTATGAAACCAAAAACTCTGAGTTTGCAAACTTTGAGTCAGTGAACTCTGAGTTCAGGTTTGAACTGAAACTTGAAATTTGCTAAACCTGCTTCTTGAAACGGGTCCAAGGAGTTCAGATGTTTATGAGTGTGATGATTCATCCTGATCCATCAAAGCTCAAACAAGCAATAACTTGCTTGTGTTTGCAGCATCACGTCGGTTTGGAGAAACTAATGCTGAGGTTTTATTGTCTGATCTGAGACAGTTGTCTGAAACTGATCATTTTTAACAGAATCTTATATGGTGCTATGAGAGAGCCACTCTGTCTGACCTCTGTGCACACTGTTGAAAATATTCTTCCTGAGGGACTGAATTTCCTTTAACTGAGTAGTAGTCTCAGCTCTTGATACCTGTTAATGTCTTGACATTTAAAAGACGTCGATTTTCCTCACAAGGACTAAAGGATAACTGGGTATTTGCATCACCAGGCTTTGAAAAGAGTCCAAGTGCGTTATCACTCACACCATTTACAGGTTTGGCTCTGATGGTTTCTTGGGGACTTCATTATTCTACTAGAAGATTTCAACTAAACATGGATACCTGGAAGAACGACTTCTATAATCTAGATATGAATGATTAATTAATTAATTAATTACATGTAGGGATGTCCCAATCTAGTTTTTTTGTGCCTGATCCAATTCCAAGTCATTCAGTTTTGTATAATATTTATTTGCCAGTCCAGATCCGATACTTTTGTAACACATTTAAAACATGAATAAATTATATAAACAGATTTGCGTTTTTCTCTTTATTTGTTTTTCATTAACTTTCTTTTATCATTAAAAACTTCAATAAAATATGTCTGTGAGGTAGCTTTAATAAACAAGTAAAAATAAAGCAAATATAAACTAGAAAAAAAAAATTATCTTCTTGTCATATAAGTGACAATTAGTCATGTGAGAAAGTTTAATGAGTTTAGCTTTAATATCTTTAGAGCTATTGAACATTTTTAACCATATTTGATTCCTGTCCATATTTAAAATTCTTAAAAATGAATGATGATTTTGTTTTAGCATGAATTTGACAATGAGTGTCATGACTAGCTCATATCATTATTAGTTTTCATTTATTAGGTCTTTTTTTTCTTTTTTTTTTCTTTAGTTTAAGTGATTGTTTTTTTTAAGTTCTTCAGACATCACATTTTCGGTTTTATTACCACAGTAGTTCATTTTCCTAACTTTTATTTTTTTGTCAGAGAAATAAAACCGGAATATCAAAGAAAAACTCAGGTCCTAAGGAGTTAAATTACAGAGCAAGCATTTAGCAGTTAGCAGCTGCTGTGTAGCCGTCTGTCTGTCAGCAGCACGAAGAGCTTAACATTAAAAAAAAATGTATTTTTCTTTTGAAATTCCTTTATAGGTTGTTGTTTGTGTTAGGATAAACCAATAGAGACACTTGCTGTCAGTTTAAAGCATTTTTAAATGAGTTATTGATCTCGGAAGTCTGAATCTGTGATCACCTAGCAAGCTTTACTGAATTGTTTTTATTGCTTCCTGCTTGAGCTGCTGCTGTTTTCTGCTGCGTTTTCCGGCAATGACATTTTGTGATCTGTTCATGACATGCAGACATCTAGTGGAGTATTTATGCGGAGTAATAAGATTGAAATACAAAGCACGGATCATAATAAGAATAAATGAAATATCCGATCATGATCAACGGACAATGTCCGATTTCGATCGAGTCTTCAACCACATGATGGCCTGATCATGTGATAAGATCTCGACATCCCTAATTACATGCATTTTTACACCTGAATCCTTTCAAACTTTTACTAGAAACTCTTAAATGACACAAGCTTATGACCTCCAATGCAAGAGCCTCTTAGTTTTGGAATATAGCCATTATTTGAATGAGACAAATAATCTGAGTTATTGAAATCTCCCAAATCATGTTTTTTGTACATGTTGAAATAAGCCTCAATGTTGTACAGTAGGGAAGTGTCTATTATTGTTATCTATTCCTTTATAGTGGTTTGCATTTCAAGATACAATGTCCATTCGTGGTTTCACATTTTCTTAGATAAATTTCTACCCAAAGTGTTACTTGTACTACTGTGTGAGTTATACTTAAGCATTTTTTATATGCTTAAATATAACCACTCTTGGAGCGGGGGTGAACTGGCACCCAGAATCTCATAATGAGCTCATGAACACAGACATGTAGACGTGCAAATGATCTATTTGTAGAGATCTTCATAATAAATAAACCTGATCTTTCAACATCATCTGTGTCTTCCATACGTTCAGTGAGATATCCGCAGATACTGCTCCATGTAGCGAACATGCTCGCGGCATCAAGCTCAGGCAAGAAGCAATTTCGCTGTGTGGCAAAAGAGGGGCGGGCCACACGAATTTGTCCGAAAAATTGCATTTGGTGTGTACTGTGCAACGCGTAATTTAAATTTTGCTTAATTGGTTTGGGTAGATATTTTTTCGGCCACTTTTCTTTTGTTTTCTTGTCATCATTCTTACCTAGGACTGTGAACTTAGTCAGGAATATCCTTTTATTTGTCACTTCAGGGCTTCCATTTATTTCCAGTTGGTTTCTTTTTATTATAACCTGACTAAATCTTTTAATGGTGAGTCTGGACTGCAGCCGTTCTGAGCCACTGTTCCCTCCAGTCAAGTATCCCAGAGTCAATTCTGTAACCACAGAGGTGGATGTGCAGCATATTGCACTTGTTCTGACCCTGCCACTACACTAATTAGGCATAAGTGAAGTGTTGTTGTTGTCTTGAAGCCCTCTATTGTTTGCCTGGAGTTACCTTTTTCCAGCGTGGACCCGCCGGTCCTGCTGCCGTTCGGGCTCCAAGTGTGTATGCGACACACACCAACATGCGCCGTGACAGTGCGCTTCCACCTCCAGGCAAACAGATGTCCCCCCCCACACCACCCCTCCCACCCCTCCAGCTCATGTCCACATTTACACACCAGTGCACACACAAACATCTGAGGCTGCTCACAAAAGAAATGAAGTCCTCCGTCTGGCTCTGTTGTTCACACTTGTGATTATTTTTTCCCCACATGTGACAGAAATCCGGTAAGTAGTTTCACTACAAGGACACACAATCGCAGCTCAAAATATGTGTCGCATTTGCAAAGACAAAAGCCTACTGACATACACCTGAGACCATTCTCCTCTTTTTTTTCTATTTTCATAACATTTTGGGGGACAGCTTTATAAAGGATGCCACAAAAAACTGAAAAAGAATGTCAAAACTTCAAAGCAGGATGGCTTGTTTGTCATTTTTACTTCATGTCTATCCAGCGCTGTGGTGGGAGACAGAGGTAACATCCGGAAATAGACATGAACGTCTCCTCGGAATATTTGACACAAAAACATTTCATTGTTTTACAGTAGAAAAAAAAATTTTCTGCGGCTGCATTAATATAATAATGTTTCTTTGTATATCTGTCCTGAAAAGACCCCCCAACTCTTATTGAGGCACACAGTAAATGCAAGAACCGTTTCTAATCCACTCTGATTTGTGATTGTGACATTATAGAAAGTAAAGGGAAGGTGCCTGAGAGGTTCAACATGACAGATGTTCTCAGAACACAGTCAGGTCCCAAAAGCATGTAAAACAGGAGCAACTCTGCTTTATGAAAAGGCTTTGGCTGGCTTGCCAGGCCTTCAATGTAGCGAGTGGTCGCCATAGAAATGTAAACTAAAACCGACACGGTACGATCATGGTTTACTGAGAATGTCTGGTGCCAACATGGCGATGACCATATAGTGGAAAAATGGCAACTGAATTGACTTCATTTGGTTGGAACCAGAAGTAATTTTATATGAGTAACTCACTCACTCACTCTGTCCAATTCTTTATATACAGTCAATGGTTAGAACCAAAACCTGTCAGCGATTGGTTCAATTGCTCTGATTCAAGACTTCTGTGCCTACCATTCTAACCAATCAGGGCTGAACTTGTTTGATGGCCACACCCCTACCATTTGAAAACAGGCCCCACAAGAAATGTTTGATGTGATACAACCTACTTTTCTTTAGACATCTGATTGACCATTTATAACTTGAATAGCTTGTGCTTCAGGAAAAATATGAAAAAATTAGGATCATCGACAAGAAAAAGTAGCATAGGAAGAATAGTTATTCTGGATTATATAATGATTGAGTGATAGCTGTTTATTTCTCTATAGATGTCTATGGCTTCTTGTAACCAGCAAGTACCTCCTGTTTGAAACTTCAGGCAGAGGAGTCATTCTGTCCAGTTCTGGATTCACATATAAGAAAAAAAAGAAAAAAGTTCCCAAGAACATAATAATTAACTTGTTAATTTTTGAGTTCTGTTAACCTAATTTTACTTGTATAGAATGTAGCCCTACCAATACACACAGTATGACAATACACTTCAAGTTAAATCTTCTTTTATTTAAAGTGAATTGTTTATCTTTAGACTAACCCACTCAATTTAATATGTGATTGATATTTAACTCTTGCTGAAATATTGATAAACACTTTTATAGTTTCTTGAATATATTATTGATCTTTAGCTGCACGCCCCATGACTGGGATTGGAAAGAAGAAATTTCATTTTTAAATCTTTGCACTGGCTCCCAGTCTGATTAGAATGAATTTTAAGATTTTTGTTATTAGTTTGCAAATTTGTAACTGATTTGGGCTTTAATTTTGATCAAAACTGCTAATAGTTTTTTGATCCTCACAGATTCCTCAGGTCAATTCAATTCAATTCAATTTTATTTATATATCCCAAAATCACAAAGAGAATTTGCCTCAATGGGCTCCAGGTCCTCAGGTGCAGGTCCGCTGGTGGTCCCCAAGGTCAAAAACCCATAACGAGGCCACATTTCGTCACTGTGGGAACGGCCTGCCGAGGATGCGAGACCTTCATCTACTGGGAAGGCTTATAAGAAAAGACAAAGGCTTTTTAAATTTTCCATATATTTTAATGTGATTTTCCTCATATTTTAATATGATTTGATGGACTTTTTTTGTATATGTGTTTAATTTTTTTATTGTTTGTTTTATGTAAATGCCTTTATTATGTTCTGTAAGAGAAGAAGTGAATAATAAAAAATAAGTTCAATTTGAATTAAAATGTTTTAATAGAAGCTTAAAGACTAAATGAGAACAAAATCATAAATTCTTAGCATCTTGTCATATCTCCTCTCCATGAGCACTTTATTTTCTATAATCTGTAACAGCTTTGACCTCTTCACTGTAGTTATTTACTTAGGTTAAAAAGCCACAGTAATGTAGTAAAAGGATCCTTTATTACTCAATATACCACAAAAGATTTAGTCGGTTTAATTTCTAAACATTTAGACAATGCTTTGTCCATAGAGGATCAGGACGCTATTTAATTTTGACTAATTTGACATCCTGAATGTGAATATATTACACAAAGATATAAGCAGAGACAAGTCAAAAATATTTAAGGTGAGACTGTATCTAAATGACAGGGATGTCATATGTTTACAATTTACTTCTGGGAAGAAAGGATGGTGGTGGGAAACAAAGAAAATGTTAAGGGGAAAAAAAGGGTTGCAACAGGCGCCAACATAATCAGAAGTTGCGGGTAATGTGCATTCAATCACCCAGTGGATGAACATCTTTCACATTATTAGCATGACAAAAAGCACAATCATTTTGGATATGCCTGAGTGCTGTTTTTCATTAACTTTCCAATAAGTTATTACCAAAAATGTCAGGAATGCAGTGAAAACTGTAAGCTTTGGCCCAAGCCAAAAAAAAAAAGAGAGTGAGAGAAAATTAATGAAAAGAAAAAAGTAAGCAAGACAAATAAATGTCAGTTTGGAAAACGAATAGTAAGGGAGCCAAAAGGGTGAGGGGACAAGAATAGAGCAGGAGTAAAATGTCGAGAAGTGTTAAAACAGCAGATCCAGCTCTAAATGTGAAGTAAATCCAGTTAATTTTGACATTTGTTCATTTAATGCAGCACATTAAAACTGAGACGTCCAGCTGGGAAACAATCTTCAGGCAGCTATTAGGGAACTCCATCAGCCGTGGAAAAGACAGAGTCTTAAATGTTCATTATGATGTTTTACAAACTCTGATATAGTGGATTCTACGTTTTCTTTTTTTATTTCTCGATGTCCTGCTGAGATGGAAAATTCCTTTTTTTCACCAGCATATTAAAATTTGACATCAGTTAGGCATCAAAATGTTACAGTCAGAGAAAAAGATGACATTAACCAGCAACTCTGCACAAAAATAAGAGATGTTTTTGTGAAAATACTTTACTTTTAATATATATATGATATAAAATTTTAATTTCAGTTAATTTTCGCCATGATCATTTATACTTATTAATTTTAAATATTTTCCAATTTTGCTAACTGAATTTTAGGGGGTCAAAAAGAAGCCTGATAGGGTTTTAATTTGTAAAATGCTTCTAAGAAAATACATTTTAGATTAACAGAAAGTTTGTTACTTCCATCGAACCCATTTAGTAAAATGAGCACCAGAGATGAGTAGGTGGATCACACCCATCACACCCAGCTGTCAAATGTTCTTTGCCAATTCTTCACTGCTCACTCTACTAAAGCTATTAATGTTAAAATGCTTCACGTATGATGGAGATTAACAAAAATGTCAACATATTCTTAAAAAAAAGAAAAAAGCTTTGTTACAACAAGGAAAAAAATAGCCAAACTTGGCGCTGTTATTCAAAAAATGCATATGTATTAAGGGAAATTATATTTAAATTTTTTAAGATTTTTTTTCTTAATTCAAATTCTTTTTGTCGTTTGTTCCTGTTAAATTCTTTGATATTTTTCATGTGAGATCAAAGTATAAATTTAAATGTAAGTCATTTTATATTCATCTTTAAGAAAATATATTGATAAGTGTTTACCTGTAATATTGATAAAGTGAAAAAAGAAGATGTTAAGTTTGAATTTTTGTCATGAGTTAAAATTGTTGCTCCTTGAAAAAGTCATTTACCTTTGACTTTAAGATTCAAACGAAGACATAAGGCAGAAATAAAATCCAAAAACTAGAAATTGAAAACAATGGACATTCAAAAGTGTAAAACAAAACAAAAAACAGACAAACGGTTATTAAAATCCAAGTAGAACAATTTTTATTTGTTCATTTTTTGACCGTTCTTGCTAACAAAAGTCTTCAGACAAAACATTCCTGTGAGTTTTAGAGATGTCGTGTATATTCAGTCTGACACTTTGTAAAGTTTTGTATGTATTGTGCAGCAGTTACATGACAGCTATGATTGACAGCTGTTTTATATTTTCCTTTTTTTTGGGGGGGGGGTTGATCAGCCTTCCGGTATTTAATAAAAGGAACCCAAGCTACAATCTGCAAAAATTGATTTCAATTTCACTACTTTACCTGCCGTTTAATTCCACTAAGTTATGTACACATTTATTATTTTAGTAATTGTGTTTTTTTTAATCTAAAAATACGAAAGATTACTATCACTATTTAAATTATTTTCTAATTAAAGAATTTAAAATTTAAATATAGAAAAAAATCAAATCATTATGAACAAGTGTAAGTGACTTTTGAATGAGGCAAAGTTCTGTTTTGATGACTCTACCACTAAACTTCTACACATACGTACAAGCGACTGCTTTCGACGGAGGGTCTATGCAAACATGTGCCTTCTAGGCTTATGCATTCAAAACTGTTGCCATTGCGTGTAGCTACACAATTGTCTATGACCGTTTTTGGTCTATACATTTAAAATGCGTGGCCATTGAAAAGGTGTTCAAAATTAAAGCAGATTGTACTTTGACCAATCAGGAACTTGGATTTGGTAGTGATGTATGAATGGTGTCCTATTATATTCTCTGAAGGACCAGCTGTTTGAAAATTGATCTCTGTCAAGAAACGGGCAGACCTCTGGTCCCACGTGCACCAAGTTTATTGGTTCAGACAGGAACTAAGCACAGCTAAAAGTCCACAAAGCTAAATCCGGGTCAGACAGGCAGGGGTCAATCACGAGCATGAGAGCGTCAAAGAAGAGAGTACAGTAGTCAGAGGCAAAGGTCGGGGCAGGCGGCAGGCAGTCAGAGATAAAGCGGGATCTGGTAATGCAAGCAGAGTGGCACAAACAATACTTTGCACTGAGTGTGGCTCTGTCTGCTGCTTAAAAAGAGGGTGGGTGATTGTCATTTTGGAGACATCTGAGCAGCATTCAAGATCTGTGCGCCGTGGTTGCTGGGAGATGTAGCGCAGTCAGTATTCTGTAGATGGATCCCGCCGATGACCAGAGGGGGAGACAGAGCGCTGACACCTGACAATCATGGAGGAGAAAATGATTTCTGTTTGTGTGCAGATGGAAAGATATGGCACCAAGTCTTTCATATATGAAAAAGAGAAAGTCTAGAGCAAGATTAGCTCCGCTTCAACATTTCTCACAAAACCCTTGTCTAATTGTAGGTGGCAGACATGCAATAGTGACAGGTAGTGACACTATAGTTCAAAATGCCTGGTGTAAAGTAGCATTATATGTTTTTACAGCTTTTGTTTCATCTTAGAAAAGAGATGTAGGGGTGTCCTATCTTCATGGAGGACACAAACCCAAACAACAGATATTTTTCCTTTACAGTAACTATTCTATTTGTCTTTCTTAAATCCTGCTTTCCACCTCTGAACTGATGAATGACTCTCCTCTCTCCAGTTCCTTTGAAAAAAAACAGCCAATGAAAATAAGCTCAACAGTGCAATTTAGAGAGGCTTATAAATCAATCCAGGAGAGTGCACATATTTCTGTAAGAGGAGAATTTATATGTTTAATTACCGAGCGCAGGTGCCAGGCCCTGGCTTTACTCATTACAGTAAGATATATGAACGGCAGCGCGAGCCCGGATAGCGCAGGACAAAAGGGAGGACAAAGTAATTAGCCGACTGTTATTTAATGGGATGCTTCCTCAAGTCGATCACAGCTCTCGTCGTGTCTCTCCGTCCATATGCTTCAATTCAGAACTCATTTCATAAAAGACCACTGGTGGCAGGTCGCACAGCAGCAATTAACACTCACTATGCAAGGAATCGGCAGGGAATGAAAATGAAGTGTTAAACACTTTATTATGTGATGGTCCAGCTTTTCAGCAGCCCATTTTAATCTACGTTACTTTGTGTTTTTCTTTCTAACAATTTTTCCCAGAAAGAAGCAGCACTCAGAGCAGCGGAGTGGACTGACAAATGCCTTTGGCCACCGAGAGGTCGAGGTTGGTTTTGGCCACACTTCTGTGCAGTGTGCCAAAACTAGGATTTATCCTCTTTTGTGGTAAGTGGTTTTGGCTGCGGGTTTAGCTTTAGCCATTTAAAGCTCCCCTCTTTTAGCTGATGTGTGTGTCAGGGCTGGTGGCACCTGTAATGTGTCCTGGGAGACATTAGCCAGCGCACAGCTTGAGTGCCAAGAACAGGTCTTAACCAGTTTTACCTCGAGGACTGAACATTTACCAAGCAGAGCCATGCCAAAGACAGACGCTGACCAAGAGGAATGCCAGCTTGTTTTCCACAAGGGAACAAAAGAAATTTACACAAAATAACATGAAAGACCCCTTAGAGGAGAAATGGGTAATTGACTTAATTGATTAACCTATTTACAAAATATTCTTACGATCCAACCAGATCGATTAAAAAATTAAAATTAAAAAATCGAATCATTAAACTATGTAAGAAAATACCATTTGGAGTGACGCATGGTAGATTTATTTTACTATACCCTAAAAATGACCATCGAAGTGGTCAACACTTAAATACAGTCCAATGTGTGGAAACACTTTGAATTTTACACATAATTATGTTCCATTCAAAATCTAATAATGTTCCATTTTCATTATTTTGATGTGGAAAAACAAGTGTGCTAAATTTTATGAAACTAAAATGTGAAAGAATTTGTCATTAATTCTTGTTTACTTGTTTGTTTGAACACATTTAGTTTACTCTTAAATTTTTTGCAAGAAATACAAGGAATCTGGAAAACTTCAGGTATTTATCAAGTCACACTGATTAAAATTTTGACTCAAGATTTCCTGGATCCATTTTAGGTCATTATTGGATTTTTCTAAATGAACCAATATCGACTACGAATCGTATCGTCAACCACAAATTATGATAAAAATTGAATATCAGAAAAATGAATCGTTACACTGCTGCTAAAGATAACTGTTGTGGTAACTCCAAAGCAAAATATTACAAAGATAATTGAAAATGTTTGAAAAAATGTTTTTAGAATTTAAACATAAAATATTTATTGAATAAAAAATAATTAAACTTTTAGAACAAACAATAGGTCTCACTAAAGGAAACAATAAAATATTAGTCATAATTGAATCATGGCACTATTTTCATAAGAAATATGATGTGTTAATTTTTTTTTAATAAGTCACAAATACAATTTTTTGAATTATATTTCTTATTTTTCATAGACAATAAACTGTGTTCTTCAAATTCCTATATATAAAGTTCATAAATAAATTTTAAAAATCACTAAAAACTTGTTTTTAGTTTATTTTTGTTCTTCTTTTATGACTCGTCGTTATGACTCTGCTTTATTTCAGGATGAAAAAAAAAATCAATTAAAGGTTAAAAAATAAACTTTTACGATCACTCTTTGTAAGAGTTTACCAAAATTATTAGATCATCAAAAATATGCAAGAGGATATATCAGGGCTGTAATACAAAATATTACATCTTGGAATGTCTACGGCTGGAGAAGGATCTGAGGCAGGCCTCTAATTACCCACTCTGACCAGTGAATTATAATGCCAATCCACAGCGGACAAGCTGAGCCCTCAGCCCCACAGTTTACACACTCAGATCCACACAGCAGTAATAGTTTTCTTCCATCCAGCCCGGAGGCGTTGTTTGGCCAACACTAAACCCGGGAATTCCTCACTGGACAACTCTTGGCGTTTCCTGAGCGCAGTGCTCAGGCTGTCTGGCCACAGGCTTGTGGGGACTGGCGGGCCATGTGCTCCATGTTCTCTGGCAAAAGCCCAGCCTGAGTTCATAGCTTTTGACCTGCATGTTGAGGGAATGGATTTGGCAGGAGCTGGAACATATGAACACTGGAGTGTGTCGCCCAGAGCAGTTTGGCCTGAGTTGCCATGTTGTACAGGCTGACACTGGTTGAGTTAAAACACCTGATGTTCACAATCTGTCGCTACACCAGTAAGAGCTACTCTGCTTCAGCAGTCTGATGCCTTTTTACCCCGCATGAGTGCAACAGATACTCGATCTGGCTTAGATATACAAGCAATACGAAACAGAAATTACAAAAAAAAAGAAAAAAACCTCCTTGATAAGTAAGTTGGTTTGACTGGTTTCCATATGGTCCGATTATTATTGGATGTAAAGCCTAGCAAAACCTAGAAGTCCACCGAAGGGTTGGACACCGAAGATCGGTTCCAAGTAGGAACCAGTATGATTTCTGCGGTTCTATAGAAACCAAAAAGAAGCTGCTGCAAACGGTGCTGCATTTTATTGCTTAGTTTCATTGAAGGTTTATCTGTCTCAGGACATGCCAATCACTTGACTTGGTTCAGTAAGTTGAATTTCAACGCAATCCTTCTGCCTTTCCTGTGATAGTGGGCAGATTTATATAAGACGGGGTGAGCACGAGCAGCGCTCGAATGTCACAGCAGGTCACAGAAGTTTGACAGGTCACTGCGTCGCATCAACCAATCAAGAACTCAGCTTTGAGCATGTGATGTTTCTCCTCTGTTCTGTGTCTTTGCTAAATAATAGGTTTAGTTTGCCAACCTTCAGTTGCAAACAGATCTTTGTTTTCATGTTATTATAATGTAATCATATCAAATCATATAATTCTTGAATTATTTTTCAATGAAGGTTTGAACTTTAAGAATTTAAACAGAGATAAAAGTGTGAAAATATTTGTATCTTTCTAAAGTGGATAAAGTGAGGGATTTTACATCCTTAAAACATCAGTAAACAGATTTCACCTATTGCTGGCTATTTAAGGAAAGTGGTTTTGCAATTAACAAGGGAATTCTGTGTCATACTTCAAGTTCAAGTTCAAGTTCAAGTTTATTGGTTTAGTTCCCATTTGTACAGTCAACACAATATACAATACAAACAGACAACCAATAAAAAAAAAAGGAATAGGCAGAAGCTTTTTAAGCTTATTCAATGCCTTTCCTTGAAGATTAACAATATCTATGCTGATCAAAAAAAATGATACAAAAGAAAATAATTTACAAACAAATACAAATAATTCAAATCTTTTACATATGTATATTATAATCGTTCAAACATTTACGTTTTAAACTTTTTTTAAACTGTAAAAGTGAAGAACTTAATTTGAATTCATCATTCAATTGATTCCATAATTTAACACCAAGAACTGAAACACATCTCATCTTTACATTAGTTCGAACTTTAACTTGTTCAAAATAATACAGACCTCTTAAATTATACTGACTAACCCTTAAAGTAAACAGCTTCTGTATATTTTTTGAAACCAAATTATGTTTTACTCTATAGACAATTTCTAATACTTTGACATAAACAATTTCCTTTAATTTTAAACTATTATTCAAACAAAATAACGAATTGGTTGGATCACAATATCCTGCTCTGTTGACTATTCTAATAGCCTTTTTTTGTAGTTTAAATAATGATTCAATAATAGTTTTCCCTGCATTTCCCCAGATCTCTGCACAATATGAAAGATAAGGAATGACTAGTGAACAATAGACAAGAAACAAACTCTTTTTGTTCAATACATCACTGATTTTAAACAGAATACCGATGGATCTAGATACTTTACGTTTTATATGATTTATGTGAGATTTACAACAAAAATAGGAAGATGATCAGTAATATCAGTCAAAAGAAGTCCGCTTTTTGTTATTAAACCAGTTTCATTCAAAAATATATTATCAATTAGTGTAGCACTATTTAAAGTTATTCTACTTGGTTTTGATATTCGAGGGTAAAAACCTAAACTAAACATGGTGTTTACAAAATCTGTTGTCTTTATATCCTCATTTGTTTTTAACAAATCAATATTAAAATCTCCACAAACTAAACTCAGCTTATTACTTCTTCTTTCAAACAACTCAGAAATATTCTTATTGAACTGATCCAAACATCCACCTGGGGCTCTATAAACACAACTTATTTGAATATTTTTCAAGCTTTCCCTTTGAATTTCAATTGTCAAACATTCCATTTCATTTTCAACTGAAAATGACATACGTGGGACAACTTTACATTTTAGACCCATTCGAACAAACAATGCAACCCCGCCCCCTCTTTTGTTCAATCTATTTTGAAAGAAAAACTGATATCCCTCCAGTTTGTTTAATAGTTCTTTCTCCTCAGTTAACCAAGTCTCTGAGATGGCAATGACAGTAAATTGTTCATCAAGCTGGTTCAAAAAGTCCTTAATTTCAGAAAAATTAGAATAAAGACTCCGACTGTTGAAATGTATAAGTGAGAAACCTTTGAGTTCCATCTTGAAATCCTCTTCAGAATAATACTCACAGTCACAATGAGTGTCATTGTAGAAATGGATTTCTGGGTCAATATCCTGCAACATCCCATCCTGATCTTCATCCTCATAAAATAAACTCAAACAATCATCACTCGTTCCTTTTGAGTCCTCTTCAATCATAAATAAAGAAAAGTCTCAAAAAAACAAAACACTTGGTCTTCCTTCTTCATTTGTACTTTTCCAGCTCTTGAATACTCCTGATGGTGACGACTTTAGCCTGTTCTGGTGTTCCTTTGAGCTTTATCATTATTTTGCAGTTCCTTGTCCAAGTATCCTGTATTTTTTTCTCCTTTTTTAGAATTCTTGCTTGGTAAGCAATTTCTGCATTCCTTCTTGTCAGGTGCTCATTTATATAAACACCAGTGCCTTTAAGCTTTTTAGCAACTTTCAGCAGTTCATTTTTATCTTTTCTACTGACAAATTTGATGACGATTTTTGTCTTTTTGACTGTCTTTGAGGAATTGTGTGACATGCAGCAATAGCTTTACTGTCAACAACAATGTCTTTGGTGCTCAGAAAGTCAATAACTTGTTGTTCAAGTGTAAGCAGTTCACCTGGTGGAGCGTCCTCCCCCTCAGTGGGTTCTGCAGTGACCCTGGCGTAGGAACGATGTTTGGTCTCCAGTCCAGATATCACCACATTCTCCATTCTGGTGTATTGCTCCAGTTGTTCCACTCTGTCCTCCAGGTCTTCAATTTTCTTGTCTTTTTCTTCAATCACCTTTTTCAGTTGTTTAACCTCCTTCAGTAAGTCCATCTGCTGCTCCACCATTTTCTTCATTTCTCCTGACATAAAGTTCAGGGATTGTTTCACTTCCTCCATGTCCTTTGCTAAGTTTTTTGCCATTTTTGTGATTAATATGATGGTGGGCCTCCAGTAGGCCTCACTTTCAAGAACAGCCTTTAAAGTCTTTCAAATTAGTCCAGATTCCACAAATAATAAAGTGGCGATAGTCATCAAATAAATCCTTACAAGATGATGTCATTTAAATTGCAAGATGTTTTTAGTTCTTAAAGATTTTAGTAGGATTGAATGAGAGCTGATCAGCAAAGATACAAGCAACGAGCGGCCATCTTTCATACTGCAACAACACTGGTACATTCTATGTCATGACAGAAAACATATCACAATGCTACGCATACAACAGTTGAGGTATGTATCTCACAGCCATATCACATGTAGCACATTTAATAGGAAGGTATGTTTCAAGAATTCCTTGTGACAATGTTGTTCTTGGTATTGGAGGTATTAAGTATGGATGTGGTTTAGATTAAGAACAAAGAAGAAACATATGTTTGTACTTTCTTTCAGTTGTCTGCTCAAACAAGACCATTTAACCAACTATATTTACAAATGTGTTGTAGTTTTGAAGAGCCACTGGTTGAGCCAAGACTAGAATATAATAAATAACCAAAATTCCTGCTGGAAGACACTTTTTATCCCCAAGATCCAACAGGTCAAGGACTAAACGTGGTCCAAGTGAGTTACTTCACCAATAAAGTATGTCAGCAGATGTATATGACCCACTGACTGCATAAGAGACAGACGCTCATGGCAAGTTGATTGAAGGCCCTCAGTTACATTGATTCCAATGTAGCTTCATATCAGATAATCACAGCATTAAAAAAAAAACAAAAAAAACCCCAGACTTTTTATCAGTTTAATTTCTCAAGAAAAATCTATTTGTGTTCTTTTATTGTTCTGTTCATATTTGTATTTGCTTAAAAAATAAAACTAAATAATTAGTTTTTGTGTTTGTGTAAAAGACAATCACAGAAAAAAATCCAAAAAGAAAAATCTAATTGTAAGGCTTGTAAATACAAATGATTTATATATTTTTTTATAAAAGGTAAAATATATTTTGATCCAGATCTGTGAACATTTTATTTAAATTTTGGTTATATGTTCTTCCTATTCTTTTTTTAAAACACAAACATGTATGTCAATAATCAGGAACCAGTAACCAACTATAAACAAAAGCAAAGTTTGTTTCCAGCACTTCCAGTTATAAAACTTAACTTTTACATGTTTTTTTTTTTAACACACATAATGTGAATTCACATTTAGTGAAGAGAAAGCTTATTGGAACAACTAAAAACAGACTGATGGATTAACTGACACATCCAAGTTGACTAACACCGCTCTGGATTATCTACTCTGTGCTGGGGGTTGATGGGTGGAGAAATGGAAACAAAGCGGTGAATCTTTTCTGCGGGTAACAAACTTTGAATGTCAGCGAGCGTGACGGCCACTGACTCAAGCGGGGGGGCATACGGAGGCAAAGTTGGCATGAATCCCTACCTGCTTGAGAGTGCCTGGCAATCCTCCAGTCGGCGTGCCACCTCGGCTGCCTCCTCTCCTCCCAGCTCATGGCTGCATGCCCCATTTCCACTCACTGGGGACACAATTAGGAAAACGGCAAAAATGAGACAAAAGAAGGCGAAATCACAATCAGATAGTCATCAAACAAAAAAAGAGGATGGCTTTTGTTTGAGGAAGTTAGAGTCAGTCAGCACATCTTTCAGTCGGGAGCACACAATGACCAAGTCAAGCAAACACAGAGCAATCAAGCAGAAGCATCTAAATCTTGTCCAGGTATGAATCAGCTGTCGGTCTCATCTTTAGAGGGTTTCCAAAACAGCAAAATAAGCGACTTCATAGGCCTAAAGACAAATCTTACAGAGATGTTGAGCCAACGTTTCATTTTTCTAGTGTGTCCAGTGTGAACCCCACATTTGTCTGACAGTAGCTGGGATAGGCTCCAGCAACTCCAAAAGGGATTCAGCCGGTTCTAAAAATGGATGGGTGGACCTTGCATCATTATAATCTCCAGCTTTGTTATTGCAAAACCAACAATAAATGGAAACTAGAGATTTTAGACACACACTTCGAAATGTTTCAGATGTTGATGTAACATCTTGTAACAAATGACGAATAGCATTTTTAGAAAAGTTTAGTGCAAATTCTTGTGTTAAATGGAAAAATCCCAAAGGAAATCTGATAATACAGAGGGTGTGACATTAAATCCAGATTCTGTTTTACTCTTTTGTTTAAAAAGTGCATTTTTTTAAACTTATTAGACAGATGATGTTAAAATATTTTATATGTAGACATTTTTCTATACACAGTTTTTTGTTGTTTGTTAATTTTTTTGTTTTAGATCTTTTTTATTTTATTTCACATCTCACTTGATTAAGTTATGTCGCTTATTTACACAAATGGCCATACTGGCACGGACACTCTCAGAATGAGAAAGTTTATTTTGGGCTTTCAAAGGTCATAATATAAAACACAAGAAATATTGATAACTTAAAAAAAATTGAATGTAAAATGCAACATCACATAACTCAAACATTTACATTTTTGTATTTTGCCCCCAATTATTTAATAATAAATGAGAAAAGCCTGTTTACTAAGTTGCAATATTTTACTAATCAATGTATAAGAAGCTACGAGTAAATAATATTTGTGATATTAAATAAATTTACATCTGAAATTGGAAAACAAGAACTATATCTATGTGACCTTTTAAAAAAAATATAAGTATGAAAAGAAGAAAGAGGTTTAGGAAATATGAATTTGTGTGGGGTGGGAGGGTGAGGTGGGGGGTTGGAGCCACAATGAGGGGCAAAGTATTCCCCAAACTAATCTGAGTTAATCAGGGCACTGCCCCAGTGTCCTAACCCCATCTACCAACACACACGTGCACATTTCTGCCTACCCATAACCCCCTGTGTGTGGGCGGTGGTGTTCCCATGACCCACTTTAGACATCTGGGTCAGCTGTATTCAACCAAGAATCCACACACACACACACATATGGCCAGGTGCAAACAGACAAATGAATCCACAAATCCACATTTAGCAAAGGTAGATTTTTTTCTGGCACCCTGTTTCCAGAGGAAAGATTGCAGCTGATGCAGCACTCATTACTGAGAAAAGGCAGCAAACCTGTGAGGCATCTGCGCAGTTATGTGGCAACGATGTACTCCTGCACGCCCAGAGTTCACCAGCAGTTGTTCCTCTAAGCGTTAACTCATCTCAAGGCCCAGTCTGAGAATGGTGGGGGTTCAAATCCACCCTCTTCACATTGAAAAAAAAAGGGCACATCGGCGAAAGAAGCGTTGCAGCGATGGTTGTACAATTTTTGTCGCAGAGGGGCTTTTTGAAAGAGGCAGGAAGTGGGAAAAGGGCACATGAAGAGGGTGGTAAGGTTTTTTAAGCGCAGGGGAAGGACTAGCTATATTGTTTCCAAAAATATAAAAAAAAGAGGAGGACTGGCAGAAAAAAACTTTTTGAAGTGTGTTTGTGTTTGAGGCGAAGGAGCAAAGGTGTGCTTTTGCGTTTCAGGCAAAAGGCAGGAGTATGCTTCAGTGTGAGTATGTGTGTGTGTGCAGGGAAGTCCCTCTTGCCAGTTTTAAAACCCATCCGTTGCCCAGGTAAATGGCATGCCGTCCTCTGTACATGCCCAGTGGCTTTCTTCTCCTCATCACAGGGAAGAGTTCAGAGGGCCAGTTAGCACCGTTCACAGCGGACCCCGCGGCTTCTCTCAAACACACTGACACACACACACAGGCAGGAATTCACACACCAGGATTTGCTAAGACGTACAGAAGGCTACAAATACATTTGCACATGCTCACAGGCTCCTGTAAATTAATGCAGCAGCAGTTGTGCATACATGCACACACACTCAAACACACACACATTTGTGTGCACAGTTGGCCTGTGGCTAAAGCGTTCAAACAGCCGGGATATTGAAATCCAGCAGAAGGGAGAACAGTGGGTTTTGCTGAGGTCCATAGTAGGTTATTGATCAAGGTTGGCTTACCGTGAAAACTCTGCTCGTGGCCAACGGCCATTCAAACCAGAGGTGTGTGTTCGGGATGCCAGTGTGTCAACTCAAATCTTGCTAAAAATAAACAAGCACAGGTGCACACAAATGTGTGTTTTGTGTGTGTGTGTGTGTGTTAGCTCCTGAACATTAAACAGTGTAGAAGGGCCCCAACCAGCTGCCAAAACTGCTTGTGTAAAGCTTGTTTTTACAAAAAGAATAGATAAAATAAAAAAACACCTTACATCTAAATTTTACCACTAGGCTCTTCTGACTAGACTGTCCTCTTTCCTATGTGTGAACCCTTTGTTGTTCTCTATCTTCCCACTTACCTCACAATGTGGATTTTGTCCCACATCCTGTTCTGTTTCCTGCAACCATGACTTATCACAGTATGGACTCGAGTCTAAGTCTTTACAATTCCCCTTCAGGGTTTGAGGAAATATAACAGCATCTGACAACCTGAAGACATAAAACAGCAAAGACCTAAACAAATTAGAGGCTATTTCCTCTGTGTTCCTTTGGTTTGCATGAATTTTAGTGGACTTTCAACAACATTTTATTTATATTTACCTAGAATCCACTACTGACTCCCACAACTTTTTTATGCACTTGTGCAGGGGGTTGACTGGTACAGGTGCTGTGGGTTTTTGGGTTGTCTGGTCCCCTATATCAGGGGTGTCAAACTCAATCGCACAAGGGGCCAAAATCCAAAACAAGATAAGCATTTATTGAACACTCTAAAACTGAAATTTTAAAACCTTAGAAATGTAACGTTTAACATAATTATGAACTAGATATATAGCATTACCTGTGATAATGCCAGTGTGAATCCTGTAAGCCGGATTTGGCCGCTAAAGATGCTGAAATTGACAGCTAAAGCTGAAGCTGTTAGCAGAAAATGCTGACATTGAAAGCTGAAAATATTGAAGGTGATAGCCAGTTTTAATATTAGCTAAATGCAAATTAGCCTAAAAAAAACTCAGGTTGGCCAAAAGAGCTAGCATGTAGCTGAAAAAATACCTATACTTCAAAATAGCCTAAAATTCAGAAAAAAGCCTAAATTACCCAAACCATCTAACATGTAAAAAAATATTAGTCTAATAGTTAGTTTAACTGCAAAACAGCCTAAAAACTTTTTTTAAAAGCCTAAATTAGACAAAACAGCTAGAATGTAGCTGAAAACAGCCTTAAAGGGGCCCTGCCATGAAAATTCAACTTTTTGATGTTTTAAATGAATTTTACTGTTCATTCCTCCCTTTAAAGAACCCCAAAGCGCTATTTTAATCCGTTCATACATTTAGGAGTAATCCTTTAAAAACCTGCACAGTCTGCAGCAGCCCCTCCCATACCCACGAAAACGAGCGGTAGGAAACATGCAGACGTAAGATTGATGCCAACAGCTCCCGCCAGGAAGAATCTGCTCTTACGGCTCCGCCCCCAGACTAGCACAACACTCAAGCTCATTCATTTCTCATTTCTCCACATGGCTAATGATTATCAGCAGAAAAACTGTCATTTTAGATGCAGAATACCTTATATCTTTCGGTTGTGTCCTGTCTTCAATAAACTCCAGCTCAAATAGGCGTTTGTCACTTTGGGCGCGGCTCGCCTTTAAGACCCCCCTCCCCCACCCCCGGTCCGCACAGCCCTGCAGAAGCCACGTGTGTTTGTGAAGCAGTCTAGCGATGGCCGGGCCCACTAAAGGCAGATATATCATATGTGCTTTAATCTTTGAAGAAGTTATGATTATTTTCGTGCGAGAAATACAAAGATACTGCCACAAACTCTAGACTGACGTCATGAAGCGAAAAGCACCAACACGCAGCGGCAGGCGGAGCTTCAGGAATTGAGCCTATTTACTTCCGGGTATTAAAACACTCACGAAATATAACTAATATTTCATAAAAAATTTGTTTTAGGCTTAAGAAAATCATGGTAGGGCCCTTTAAAAATGAAAAAAAAAGCTTAAATTAGTTAAAACGGCTAGCATGTAGCTGAAATATTAGCTAAACTCCAAAACAGCCTAAAAAATAGAAAAAAGTCTAAATTAGACGAAACAGCTAGCATGTATATTTGTTGTTTTTCTGATAGCCGTTTGATATCCAAGTTAAGTCCTTTTTCTGATTATTCCAACACCACATGAAAGCAGCATTTCTCTGAGTTTGAGTTTTTCCCAATTGGTGAAAAGTAACTTTCAATCAATATAAAGGCATGTTTTTGTCCAGATTCCATATTATTTCTTTCTCTTATGAGCTGAATCACCAAAATACGCCACAAACCTGCTCCTGGTCCGGCCCTTCTGTTGAGTTTTAGAACCCTCAATTGTGGCCCATGAGTAAGACAGTTTTCCCACTCCTGTTCTAGTTGTTGGTAAGATACAAGTACTGGCTCCTTAAATGTGTCCAACTACCGGTACTGCACACTGATGTGCGCTGATGATTCTTAAGTGCCCACACAATCTACACTCATTCCTAATGCTGCACACGCAATTCAAGAAATGTTGAAAACAGATCTTTGAATGCACTTTAAGGTCACACAGACACAGATTTCTTGCTACCTGAAACTGGCGCATGGACTCAGTTTAAAGAGGCTTGGTACAGAATGCTGTGGCGGTGCAAATCTCACAAATTTTGCTCCAGGCTTTTTCTTTCACAGCTCTATTCTAACATATGAAAGACCTGGTGTCATATATTTATGTTATGTATTAATTCCTCCTTTACGATCTATTTTCAAACAGTCTCTGATTGGTCAAAGTTCAACTGATTAAGCTTGTTGTGTAGAGCCCAAAGACAGACTTAGAAACTTGTGTAGCAACATGTGAATGTGAGAGTCTTGAACACCGGAGCTATACGCACATACATAGACATAGACTTTGCATTTAAAGTATTCGCTTGAAGGCGTATTTGAGAATGTGGTGTGAACGAAGCATTACAGTCAGGCTACACCAAAGACAGTACAATAACTGGACTGATCATCCTCTCCCCCCTCACACTCCAAACAGGAAGTACCTGCTGGTTCCAGAAAGCAAAAATCCTACAGACTTTTGCTGAAAAATAAACAGCTATTACTACGTCAGTTTGTCAAAATAATTATTCTTGCTCCGGAGTCTCTTTATAACATGTTCTTTCTAAACCGTTAATTTTATTTCATTTATTTATTTTTTAAAGATATTGTATTTTTATCACAAGTTATTCATGTTTCAAAACGGCCAATCAGATGCCTCAAGAAGAACTTGTGATACGTACTGGCTCCACCCCAAAAGTTTGAAGCATTTGATTGACAGATTATCAGACCAAATACTTCTATTGTTAGCTGGTCCCAGAATGGAGAAATCAGGCGATAATCCTACCGTGGAGAATTGGTGACTGAATTGACTTAATTTTGTTGGAACCCAAAATAACATCCTTGTTTGTCCATCTTTATTCATTTCAATGTGAGGGTGTTCTTATCACTTGAACAGCGCAACGGAACGTTTCCACATTGAGCAGAGTTTGTGGGGGTTAAAAAAAATAAAGTTATAAAAGTTATAAAGCATACCCGCGTCTCACCCAATTCCCCATGCTTTACCCTTGAGTGTTAAGTGTAAACAGAAGCATTTATGTTTGGTTGCTTTTAAAAAATTGCTTATTTTTAAATAGGTTAATTTATAACATGTATTCATTGTATCTGTGTCTATTCACAGGATGAAGTAATTTACAAAAAACATGTAAAAGAGGACCAAGATGAATGAATATTTGTGAATATATATATGTAAAAAAAAGAACCCTCACATATATTTGAAAAATACAAGATGATCCATACTGTGTATAGCAAACAAAACAAAAATAACCATATTTTGGAAACCCTGCCATTTGGGAGTTTCATAATGTAAAAACAAGCATTAGCTAATTCCTTTCATTGTTGTTAAACTTCAAATGTTGAAACGTGAGCCTTCTTCTTTTGCTTCAAACCAAAAGAACGCCAGTAAAGTGCATCTGGTCTTTTTTACATTTGGTGTAGTGGCTCACCCGCATGCTAACACTCCCATTAGCCTTCTCTTTTTCTTTCCAGCGATAACAAAAGTGGATGTTTGCTCTGTCTTCCTCTGATGTTTAAGACCTTTAAGGCCTTGCATCAAACAGCTCTCATACACTCGAACGCACACAAACAATACCAATGTGTCCTTGTAACACACTCACACACTAAACCTCATGCATTTACATGCATCGCCTTCACAGTAAGGATGAAATGAACTGCTTTTATCTTTTAACATGCCAGGGAAATCTCAAAAGCAGCAAAACAGTTTTGACCTCTTGTCTCTGTTTTCTTTAACCCTTCTTCTCCTCCTGTGTCCCGTAACACATCCTGCCTGTGAGCTTCTTTGTTTTTTGCCAAAATCCTCCTCGAAACGCTGAGCTACCGACGGCGTTTGCAAAGTTACCCTTCTTCTACGATGAACTGAACATGGTTCAGATTCTTAAATTCAGATTCTCATAAAAAGAAATTAGGAAAAGAATGCAGAATAAACTGCAGTGTCGGCATCACCAAGGGAAGAAGTCACTACTTTTGGAGCTTAGGACTAATCCTTAGATGCTACCTCAACAAAACTACATCTCTTTAACCCTTTAAAACCAGAGCTTTAGCTCTAGTGTTGACTTTCTTTTGAGTATCATAACTCTTTAACTGTTTAGGCAATCAACATAGTTCCAGTAGATTTAAAGGAAAAAACAGCCTTGCTCTGATATGCAACATTTTACAGTAGTGACGTGTTTATGCAATCAACATACAGTAAATCTGATTCTGATGTGGCAAAAAGTGACTTTGCGGCGTTATGCTAATGCCAGTGCTCAGGCCCGGCTCTGGGCTGCATGACGCCCTTGGCAAAACATGATTTATATCAAACATTTGAGTTATTTTATTTATGGTTTTAATTATTATATTTTTTTAACATGTTACACAAAATGAGTGGTATGGCAAACTATAAAAAAAAGAAAAATCATTGGAATTTGGCGCCCCCTCCAGCGGATGGCGCCTTAGGTGGCCACTTGGCTCGCCTAAGCACTGGACCGGCCCTGCCCGTATTGCATGTTGATGGAAAGTTGACATTCAAAGTCACTCTTTTCCACAACATGATCAAAGAGTTACGGTATGCTAAAAAGCGTGTGTTATTTAGGCACGGTTCAAGCTTTAAAACTATCTACAGTGTTCTCTTATTATATTGCAGCTCAACTTTCACGTTCTCGATGTTTTACCTTTTTTTTCAGCTCAACTTGACATATTTTTTTAAATGTTTTCTTTAAATAGCTTGCTTTGTTTTGTGTTTTTTATTGCTCCGTGATCATGTCACTCAATCTCTTTGTATTATGACTTCTGTAAAGAGAACACGTTCAGATTGTCAGAGTCACATAAATCTTCCATTGCGAGCAGATGTTTATTTCCTTTTTTTATTCTGGACTTTTTTTTTTCTTGATGCAGCATTTTATCATATTTACGAGGAGGAGAGAGGACGCTGGCGTTGACTGTTCGCCGCTTCTCTCCGAATCCTGCCGAATCCTGCCCTACCCTGAATACTTGAATACCTGAAGCCTCCACCATTTTGGATTTACAACTAATTGATTCCTGGATCCCGGACTTTTATCGGACGTTATCGCTGTTTAACCAGAAGCAACAACACGAAAGAGCACCAGGGCGGAGGAGGAGAGAGGACGCTGCCGCGTCTCTGCGAATCCTGTCCTACCCGGAATACCTGAAGCCTCCACCATTTGGATTTATAACTACCTGATTCCTGGAACCCGGACTTCTCTCCGGACGTCTACGTTGTCCAGGCCGCACTAGTGCTTCTGGTGGTGTAAGACCTCCGTGACCTGCCTTTGCACAGCGGCTGGGGCTGCCGTCCTCCAACCGTAGCTCCTTGGGGCTAACAACAACTAGCACCGGCGCTCTCACCGGTGCTTCCCCGCGCAGCATGCTGAGCAACATACTGCCACGGCCCCGAGGCCCCCACAGTATCGGAGCTCTCCGACAACTGGACTTACCGCCCAGATCCCGCTACATCCACAGGGGATCGGGTCGCCGGCTTATTTTCTCCGGGAACCGCGACTCCATCAGATCATTTTGGACTGCAGCACGTCCCGTCGTACAACTACCATGTCCCCATCCACGGCGTCATCAGAGCACCGTTACCTCCACGACATGTAACGCTGGGAAGATTGGGTTTGTCAGAAAAACTGGAGTGGATCACAGCGTCCTGCGCCATCTAAAGAAACTGGATTCTATAGCACACATCACAATTGAGCACCTCAATATTCAATCCCTGTCAAATAAATCTGGATTTATTCACCAGCACATCCTGGACAAAAACATTGATTTAATGTGCCTCACCGAGACCTGGCAACAACCTGAAGTCTACTCAGTCCTAAATGAGGCCTGCCCCCCCGGCTACTCCTACCTGGCTAAGGCCCGCACAACTGGCCGCGGAGGGGGTCTAGCTGTTTTCTATAACAACAACTTGGACATAATTCAATTACCTGTCCCAAAAGTCAACTCGTTTGAAAGTCTGGTTTTTAAATGCAATCATCCATTCTCCTCAACAATAGCCCTCATTTACAGACCGCCTAAACCACAACCAACATTCATTTCCGATATACACAATTTTCTCATCTCACTCTGTACTACATATTCAAACACGCTGGCCATAGGGGACTTCAACATTCACATGGACTCAAATACATGCCGACTGGCCTCTGAGTTTAAACAGGTTCTGGATTGCCTTAACTTACAACAGCTTGTTCATACCCCCACACATAACAAAGGACACATACTGGACTTGGCTATAACAGACAACCTCACACTCACAGATCTCGATACATATGACATTGGACTTTCCGATCACCAGGCAATAAACATTAAGGTTCCACTTTCAAAAACCATCACTAAGCCAAAACGACAGATAACATTCCGGAACATCAAGAATATTGATTCCAACTCATTTTGCCATCATCTTCAACTTCTTGGAATTCCTCCAACCACATCAGTCAGCCACCTCGTGGACTATTATAACACCAGTCTCACCTCCATCCTGGACCTTCATGCCCCTCTCAAAACCCGGACTGTCACATTCACCCGTTCAGCTCCTTGGTTTACAGACAGGCTCAGAGCCATGAAAAGATCTGGCCGTGTTCTGGAGCGTGTCTACCTAACATCTGGCCTGACGGTGCACAAGTTGGCCTACCGGGAACACCAACGCTCCTATGCTAAAGCTCTCACTTCAGCCAGGTCAGAACACTATTCCTCAATCATCAATAACAACTCGGGTAACTCAAAAAAACTATTCTCAACCATCAAACATCTTCTAAGACCACAGATCTCTACACACCAAACTCCCACAGTGACAAACTGCAACCGGTTTCTTGACCATTTCACCTCCAAGACTGACAATATTCGTTCCTCCCTGACACATAGCTCCATAAAAGAAACTCCATCACCATTTAACACACAGTACTTCTCTCATTTTTTCCCCACAGTGCAGCAGGAGGTTGAGAAGACTATCAATAACTCTAAATCTTCCACTTCATCTTTGGACCCCCTCCCCTCCCCTCTGCTTAAAACCCACAACAAAGTGATCACCCCCCTTATAACCAAAATTATCAATCTCTCTCTCCAAACCGGCACCATTCCACCGTCCCTCAAAACAGCTCTTATCAAACCATTTCTTAAAAAGCCCACCCTCGATCCTGAAATCCTATCAAATTACCGCCCAATTTCAAATCTCCCATTCATATCCAAAATTCTTGAAAAAATTGTCTCCTCCCAGCTCCATGATCATCTAAAATCAAATAAGCTCTATGAGAAATTTCAATCTGGTTTTCGTCCATCGCACAGTACCGAGACAGCTCTGATCAGAGTCACCAGTGACCTGCTAATGGCTTCTGACTCTGGTTCCACATCCCTCCTTATTCTTCTCGACCTCTCCGCTGCATTTGACACTATTGATCACAACATCCTTCTCCACCGCCTTCAGCACTACATTGGCCTCTCAGGTACCGTCCTTCACTGGTTCCATTCCTATCTCACTGATCGGACCGAGTGCGTGGTCCTGGGGGACGTCAAATCCAGACCCCACACAGTCACCTGTGGGGTCCCCCAGGGCTCCGTGCTTGGTCCCACCCTCTTTACTATCTACATGCTCCCCCTTGGATGTGTCGTCGGCAAGCACGGCATTAATTTCCATTGCTATGCTGACGACACACAGCTCTACCTCAAAGTCACTCCTTCTGGGCCCCCCTCTGCCACTCTCAATCGCCTCGGTTCCTGTCTGGAGGACATAAAGGCGTGGATGAGTCAAAATTTTCTTCAGCTAAATGGCTCAAAAACCGAGGCCATTCAAATTGGTACCCCACAACAACTTCGCTCCTCCCCCATTAACTCAATTTCCCTCTTTGGCCAGAACATTCCCCTCTCTCCCTCTGTCACCAACCTTGGGGTAAAGTTTGACCCCCATCTCACTTTTGACAATCATGTCACGCACATATGTAAAACTTCCTTCTTTCACCTCCGTAACATTTCTAAACTTCGTCCATTTCTCTCCCTCCCGGCTGCAGAGAAGCTCGTCCACGCCTTCGTCTCCTCCAGGCTGGACTACTGTAATGCGCTTCTCATCGGGATCCCTGGTAGGAGCATGCAAAAGCTTCAGTATGTCCAGAACAGCGCTGCCAGGGTCCTGATGAGGGTGCGGAAATATGAGCACATTACTCCCATCCTTCACAGCCTGCACTGGCTTCCCATTCACCTCCGTATCGAATATAAGGTTCTCCTCCACACCCATCACTGTCTGCATGGTGAGGCCCCCCCTTACCTTACAGAACTTTTCATACCTAACACCTCAGCCAGGACCCGGTCAGGCCAACAGCACCGGCTGATCCCACCCAGGACACGGCTAAAAACAATGGGAGACAGGGCCTTTGAGGCTGCTGCTCCCCGTCTGTGGAATTCCCTCCCAGACCACCTCAGGGCTCCTCAGACGGTGGACACTTTCAAAAGAGGACTAAAGACTCACCTTTTTATCAAAGCCTATTCTTTTTAAATTTTGCTTGTTTTTTACTATGCCTATTTTCAATGTTTTAAATGTTTTTAAATGTTTTAGTGTTCTATTGTTGTAGCACTTTGAGACTTTTCATTAAGTGTAAGTGCGTTACAAATAAAATTGATTATTATTATTATTATTATATTTTTTAAAACCATTTTATATTTTTTGAAAAAAAGCAGGATTTCATTGAAGGGAAAGAAAGTATGTGTTATATTTGTTCTTCTACAGTGCATCTGGAGTTGAACTCTAATTTCCTCAAAGCGGCTGGGGAAACCGGGCTGATGGAAATCATATAACATTCACATTTAGTCTGTTGGAGGATGCTTTCATCTGAAATGTCTAACAAATGTAAAGTAGCATGGCAAGAAAATCTGGCTCACAGAAAGCACTAAAAACGAGAGAACAGGCAGAGCAGGTACAGAAGTTCAAAGTAAAACCCGGTTAGTGTGATGAAGTGTGAGAAAAATACATTTTATTTTGTCAAAAGGAGGGTTTTGAAAGATATATGAAGGTAAAAATCAACTGGGAAACCACATGAAAAGGCTTTGAATGAACCTGCTTGTTGTGCAAGAAGGAAAACTTCAGAGAAAGTTGTTAAATAAACACATCAGTCAAAGGCGAGAGTGAGGATACAACTGCTCCTCTTCCTGTGTCAAATTGGATTCTGGCGGCCATAAGTGGAGGTCAAGGCACAGCGGACGGATGACATGTGTCCTTTTTGGCTGTTCAAACAACAGACATGGCGCCGTGCCTCCGCCATCTGCGGGGGTTTTACTGTGCGTGCTGGGAGACCTTTAGGAAGGGTTTTATAGTAGATGAGGTGAAAGATCATCACGGTCTGCGTTATTGACCTGTAAAGAGCAAATCTACAAGACTAAATTCCAGGCCAATAATCTATAATCCAATTTAGGTGATTAATTATCATTTTGATAAATCTGAGATATGGATTAGTTGTTCGTGAGGATTTATTAACAAGGTGTCGTTACGGATGGACATTTTAATCATTTCCGAGAAAAATGATCAATAATTTGCTTTAGGAAAAAGCACAAGAGAGGGGATTTGAAAGACAAACTGAGACACAAATGCCAAAATAAAATGTAGAAAAGCATATAAATCAGTGAATACTGCATGGCATCAAGGTTAATGAAATGTGTGACACTGGTGTACAGCAAAACAGCAAAACCATTCATCCAAGACGAATGCTGGTTTGTTCATCTATCCTCCTTAATCCCCAGGAAAGCAACTCTTCCTCCCTCATCCATGCATGACTCAACAGAAAGCGAATAATCCAAATTACACGTATTACCTGGATTTTATGTTTCCATTCTCCGCAAAAAAGACTGAATTTCCAGAACAAACGACTGAGTAACACCCTTTATGATAAAGCTTTAAAAACAGTTTTGATGGAGTCTAAAATCATGAGAAATACAGACATCAGCTTGTTTTTGGCAGGAGGTCTCTATGTTGTGTTTTTTCGTAAACTTTTATGATTTTTTTCATTATGTTGCTTTGCTGCGTTCCTTAAATTTAATAAAATTCTCCTAAAACCATGAAACAGTGTGTTCCTGGAGGTTTTACCACTGGAACAATTACCAGTAGTTAAAAAAAACAACAACTTTAAAAATAATACTACTTAATACGAATGTAAAACATGGAACTTTATCTCGTATTTGATTAAGATCCTTAAAGCTGGATCCAAGTGCAGCAGGTTTTTTTTTTGTACAGACGGAACAGGAGTGAAGCACAGCTGAAAGTCCACAAAGCTAAAACAGGGTCAGGCAGAGGTCAAACACGAGCGTGAGGGCATCAGAGAAAAACCAGAGAGGTGAGGGTCCAGGTGAGGGTCAGGGCAGGCGGCAAACAACCAGTTGAAGATGAAGCAGAAGATCAGGTCAGGATGAGAATACTCAGTGATGGAGGCAGAGACGCACAAACAAGACCTCAGTGCTCTGACTAAATACTGCTGGGAGTGATCGCAGATGGAAAATGGGGCTGATGGGAAATGTAGTGTGGAGACCCAGGAAGTGCTAGTACTGATGTGATGGATCCCTCTGATGGCCAGAGGGGGAGACGGGACAGATTCATGACAAAAACAGCAAAAAACACTTTTAAAGATGACTTCTTCTTTCTCATTTTTACTTTTTAAGAATGCTCCTCTTTACTCTTCACATAATTGAATTTTATTCAAGTCCAACGATACTTTTTATTTTCAGGAGAATTCTTTACAGCATCAATCCTTACAAATTACTGCCTAATAAATCATCTTTATTATTATTCACTAATTTGGGCAAGCACTTTTTTATGAGTGCATTGTCTTTAAATTAGTTCAACTAATGTTCTTTAAAAAAAAAAAAAAAAATTATTTGATTTTTTACACCTTCTGTTTTATGGAATAAAATTTTGATGATAAATAACACAACTTTTTATTTACTTTAAATATGGTTTTAGCAATTACTTTAATCATATTTTAAGCTTACATTTAGACTTTTGGTGTGTTTTGAGTCTTTTTAGATGTAAATTTGATGCAGAAAAGCGACTGTAGCTCTTATTTTCTGTCCATTAGAAGTGATTTCTGCGTTGGCACCATTCATCCGTTAACATTAGTGTTTGTCTGAGAGCTGATGTGACTTCAGGCAGAAAAGCAGGAACTACTTAAGTCTGGACTAATTATGATCTCTGAAACTGATGTAAAATAATAACCTGCAGCCTTGAAGCAGTAATGTGTTTCTAAGCGCAATAAAAAGAATGAAAACTCATTTGTCCTCGATGGAGTTTGATGTTTGTCGTCTACCTGCAAATGTGTTTCAACAGGTTTACAGAAATGTATTATAAATGACACCAAGTGTTGCATAAAAAAACCCACATATATTGTATTTTTGCAGGGGTTCCACTTAATAGTCTATCTTTTTTTCCAGCTTAAGAAACACATTGATCTGAGTCACTCCGCTCCCAGCAAATTGATTAAAAGCCAATACTGTCTGCTAATGAGCATCACAAACTGTTCAGTCACTCCGAAAGACAGTCAGCCTAAGATAAGGATTAATGATCTTTAATTGGTTCAGTAACAGCCTAAAAACAGAATCGAGAGCGAGGCTTAATAACTAACGAGACGATCCAAACGGCTATAATTAGTCTGCAGCCGGCAGTGACATGTGGACAGCTTGTTATAGATGGAGCTCAGCTGTGATCACAAGTGTAAACAATTATTCAATTTCTTAAATACTTTCCTGTCATGTTTTCAAATGTACTATTTGAGTTTTAAACACTAAGCAGACAGCTGGAACTACAGGGTTTGTGTGTTTTTCTGAAGCATTAAAGACAACTTTGACTGGTATTTTTACATAAAGATCAAAAGTAGATTTTAATTCAAATTAAAATGTAGCGGTTTTAAGCCATTATAACTGATATTGAAGAGGTTTTTTGCAATAAGAGTTTTCCTTTATTTTGCAAAAACACTAAATTTGTCTAAACTTTTCTGTTTAGTTTTGATCACGTCACCAATGTCAGCAGGTATTTTTAAAATTAAAACAACTAAGTAGTTAAAAACTTCAATGGAAACAAAGGTTTGACCCTTTAACTCCAAACAATTGGACATTTGCAAAGATTTGGAACCAATCTTTTCTTAAAATCAGAACAGCTGAGATTTTATGTCTCATTAAGAGATAAAATCTAGAATAAAGTAAATTATTATCAAAATGAGACTAAAATTGTTTTGATTGACATTAGAAAAATTGATTTAAAACTCAAAAACCCTCATCCACTCACAGCCAAAGTTTTGATCAGTGTTCCACTGGAAGGTTTCAACGTATCACTTATGGACACCGAAATATGCATCCCATTGTATTTACATTTTCAAGAGCTGACATTTTATTTATTTTTATTTTTCTGAAGGTTATAAAATGTTTGGTTCAGCTTTAAGGATAGTATTGTAAAATTCAACAAATGTTGACAAGTTAAACTGGCATTCGTTTTTGGCAACAAAAATGTAGAATAAGTGCTAGATTCAATAATAATGTTAATATATTTTATTAATATAGCACTTTTAAAAGATACTGAAGGCTGAAGATTTAGATTTTAGGGAGGATTTATTGTCAGGACTCACTCAACTATGTCCTCCTCCCACCACTAGAGGGACCCCTCTCCTGAGTACTGACCATCTTCAGAACCTTCCTCACTACAACTCCCATCAGCCACTGCTTCATTCTTGCTTGATTCTCTTGTGTTTTTTGACCCACGCCTGTTCACTCAGTTTTCTGCCTCGCCTCTGTGTTTTGGACTTCTGTCTGCCTTTTGACGTCGTTTTCGTCCTGCCCTATCGTATTCAACCGTTTACACATGGATTCTAAAGTCTCAACCTCTTCATCACATTTATAAAGATGGCTCAATGTGTGCAAAAATTGTACTCTCATTTCGACTTATTATACTAGTTTTTTTGTCAGTGTGATCAAAATGAGCTACAATTAGGGACCAAAAAACTAAAAATTAAATTGGATCAACTAACAAAAGTTCTGTAATTCGCTACATTTAAAATGATTAGCTTTCATCAAATTAAAATTTTGAGTTGATGGTTCACTCAGTGTAAAAACTTAATTTGGAAAAAATGAATATTTTTAAAAGTGTTTGTATTTTGTTCATTGATCCAATTACAGTTTTTTCTATTATATTTCTATGCATTTCAGATCAATACTTCTTTAACTTCAGATATGAACAATATATCAATTTTTCCCTTTTCAATGTTTTTGTGAAACACCTTGTTTTTAGATTGATATATTAATATAAATGGCTCGCTGCACTGACATAATTTTACTACTTTCCCTTATCTTCATAAGATTATTGCTCTTTTCCTATTTTTCAGGCTACCTTTTTCGCAATTTAGTGAGCTCAGAATCCCACAAAATGATAGTTTTGTGATTAATTGTCCAAAATTATAAAATGTAAAATGAGATTTTATCATAAAAAGTTGCATTTCTGCGTTAGCATGCCCCCAAACTGTGAAGAAACTAGCAACTAAAGATCAATTTTTTACTTTTTTAGTTTTTCAAAAACTGCTGAGGGTAAAATGTATGAGTCTTTAGGATGAAACATCTTCAGAGTCAGTAGATTTTAAAATACCATTACTTCTTTATGGTTTTAGGGTCTAATGTGTCTCCCCTCTGCGTCTGTTACAAATCCTCCAGATGTCAGGGTTTATTACTGCTTTAAAGCTTACAATGTACTGCGGTGGAGCCGATTTAACACATCAAACCCGAGTGAGGTCTTCTTTTACTTTAAACTCTTCAATCAAAGATAATCACAGTGCTGTCAGGCACAGCCTCATCACAACGTTAAGGCAGTGGCTGCTTCTCGTTTGCAGCATCTTTCGCTCTGAGATGTTTTCCATTGATAAATAATAGTCGCTGTAAAAGCAAATGCTGGCAGCAGCGCCACAAATGCCTGCGTTATGAATCATAAAAGACCCTCCGATAATAACTGCTCTGAAGATACAGTAGCATTATGAGTCCTCACTAAAACCCCTTTAGAGGATATTAAAAGGGTTTGTGGCTAAAGCTGTCAGAGCACGGAGCAGTTACAGTTTGGAGACGGTGTGTCAGGAGCAATTACCCCCGAAACGTTTGTAGAGAGGGGTCGTTCACCAGGACGGATCCCACCGTGACTTTCACAACAACAGAATGCTTCAAGAGATTTATGAGAGTTTCTGACCTTTGTGTCCTCAGGTGTATCATTTTTAACTGTACACAGAAATAAGATCCAGTATTTGTGAAGGTCTGAGAGCTGACAGGCACTCCAGCTGTTTCCACATTTCAAGAAAAATGTTTGTTTTAAAAATCTGGATTTTGGCAACATACCCCGTTTATGCTGATGTTTTTATGTTGATTTATTTAGTTACTGTGTAGGATTTTTGGATTAAATAATGTGTTTCTCTAAATAACTGAATGGAGTGAGGACTGGAGGGATGTTAACAGATAATTAAGAATATTTCAGTTTTTTCTCTAGTGAAACTTCCAATCTGCTTCATCTTAAACACCCAAAATGTTATTTGTGGCGTTTCAAGATGTTCTTCCAATGATTGAGGACATATATAAAGAAAAGGAAGCTCAAAATTGCATTTCTGAGTATTTCTTTTCTCAACTGATTGTGAATCAGGAGCAGACAAAAAAATGTTGTTTGAAAATGAGATCACTGGTGCTTCTTATGCAGTAAAAACATTTCTCGGGCCACATGGTCCGTACTCCTCTCCTCGTCTGCAAGGGAGGGGGGGTGAAGGTGATTTGAGTCAACAGTCCCGCCCACAACTCAGAGGCAAATTTCTAATGAAAGACTGCCGCTCTGCAGAAACTATTTCCTAGAAAACAACAGTTTTCCCTTTTTAAAAAGAAAGACCACTGTTATGGATTAGGGTTTTTAGGTTTTTTTTTTCGTTAAGTCCACTGAAAACACTTAGATTGAAAGAAGATCGGAGTGGGACTTAAAAGCTTTTTCCAAAAAAAATAAATATTGATACATTTTAAAGTATTCTAAGAAAAAATAGCACATATAGTTCATTTTCTTATTATTTTCTTTACAAAAATCTAAAAAAAAATAACAAAAAAAGCTAATTTTGGAGCCCCACTTCAACAAAAATCCTGTTTTTGTTTTCATAAAAATGTTTTTGTTGCATTTTATACTTGATAGAGGATATATACTAAAATTGAAATTAAAGGTCCATTTTTTAGTATTTCTTGATTCAAATCTTTGTGAATCAGAACCTGACAAAAACATTTTTGAAAACGCCTGAAGCAACAGTCAGCAAGCCACACGCTTTCTGCTCCGTTCCATTTGGATGGATCCACAATTAGATCCATGACATGGATCAATTTGATGACCGAGATGGCATCTGGATCAAAAGTATACGGTTTGCTAGTTCCGAATTGCTCGCGATTTTTGTTGCAACAGTGATGTTAGGTTGAGGTCGTGAGCTAGCGGAGAATATCCAAGCAAAGAGATCATGGGAAATGAGGAAAGGCTTACCCAACTTCAACAATCCTGCCACAACTCTGAAGTGAATTTTAACAAACTTCTGTCACTCTGCATAAACTATGTCCTTGAAAACTACACAGGTTTTTGATTTTGACTAAAAATTGCATAATCATACTTTATAAGACCACTGGGAACGTTTTTAAAATAGATCAAAAGATGATTGGAGTGGAATGTTTTCAAAAAATAAAACAAAAAAAATTATTTTTAAAGTGTTTAAAAAACAATCTACCTCTAAAAGTTCATTTGTTTTCTATTCTGTTTTCAAAAATGAGCATAATTTGCTGATTTGGATTTCTTCAAAAGGCAAATTTTTGCAGAAATAAACATTCCAGTTTAGAATTCTGTTAAATCCAAAAAACATCAGAAACTGTATTTTATGTGTTTGAATTTTCAACAGTGGACAGAAAGCTAAAACTGAGGCTGAATTCAGATGTTTGGTGGTTAAAACCTAAAAATATTTTAGTAAAAAGTTAAGGTAGATGGTAATTTGAAAGTCAGTAAAACAACAACAAAAACGGAAACAAGTAAAAGAAGGTTGTTTAAAAAAAAAAAAAGCAGGAGTCAGGAAAAATGTGACGAAAAGTAAGAAGCTTTCTTCAGATATAAAAACCAATTATAACAGAGAAACCATTATCACTGTAAGAAGACACAGAAGCAGGAGGAGGAAAGAAAAAAGGATTAAAAAATGCAGGAGCAACTGCAGGGGCTGAAAGAAGACCTGAAGGGTGGAGGAGGGATGGAAGAAGGAGTACAAGAAAGAATAGAGAGCAGCAACAAAGGATGGAAGGAGAGGGAAGAAAGTGGGTCAGATGAGAAGACAGACAGTGGCTTTGTGAAATCCTCCCCGACGTGAAACACAGTAATCAAGCACACACTCTCGAAGTCTATCACACACAAACTACATGATTTATTAGCTCCTGCTCGTCTGGCGCTCAGGCCACGCCCACCTGAGGATCCATGGCAACATCCTTCACCAATCAGAGTGCAGATGTTCAGTTTTTGCCTGTGTGTATCCACACTATCAAAATTGATTTTTTTTTTTGTCTGAGGGTGAAAAAACTTTGACTTGGCTGGTTTTTTAACCCTTTTCTGTATTCATGTGTCATCCACTCACAGGTTTCAAGCAATCTTTTATTTCTTTTCCCACATATACTAATTCTTGCATCTTTTTCAGATATATACCCATTCCCTTTTCCAACAGCATCTTCTTTTACACCCCCCCAATACCTTTCATATTTTTATTTTTATTTTACTCCTCCTCCACTCTCGGTCTCCATGCACTGTCTGCGTGCAGATAAAGAGAAATCGAGGGAAGAAAAGACGGCAACAAGCAAACGAGCATCCACAAATGCAGGTTTAATGAAAAGAGAGCACAGTGTGTACACGCCACACCATGTCTAATAGCAAATATTTAAAGATCAAATAAAAACCTTATTATTCTAAAAGCCCTCCTTCTCTATTGGATTTAAAGTTTTATTTGACAAACTGTTTCATGTCAGCCAACAAAACATGATGTGGGGAAGGATTAAATTGTCTCAGAAATCTCCCCTGACAATGCATCCAGACACGGCGGGTTGGCTGTCTTCCATGAGAGGATTAAAGAAGACACTGGTGGGAGCTTTGGGAAATTTCTAGACACAGTTCCTTAAACAATCCTTTTTTTTGCTTAATGCAAATGTCGTTTTTTCTTCTTGTCCGCAGCAGTAATGTGATCACAGTTAACGTGTATCACAGAGCTCAACGCAGAGCTTTTTTTCGTTTTAACCTTTTCTTGAGTAGTTTATTCACCTAAACAGACTGTAATGTATTTTTTCAGAAAAATAAATGTTTAGGGCAAAATTAAACATAAAATATTTTGTATGAAATCCTGTTTGCATTAATCTCCCTGAAAGAAGAGAAATAATAAGAAGAGTTCCTTTCATTTCATCTAGTAGGACTTTATGGAAAACCAAATACTCATTAATATTGTATCATTTGTACTTTACAAAGAGAGTTTTTTTCTTACATACTGGCTCACTTTTTTTATGAATCAGGCAGTGTAAATGTTTTTTTTTCACACTGGTACAATACAAAATGTTTGCAAAAGTAGGAATGGGTTTTTAAAACATTTTAAATCCTCTTTTGATGCATTTTAAAATGATTCCCAATGATCTTTTAACTATAATTATTCTGTTTTTATCAAAAAATCAAAAAGGACCGTTTCTGTAGAGCACCACGGATTAACTCCGCCCCCTTTCCTTTTCCCATTGCTGAGAGCTCTATGTTTACGCGCTCTCCCACTAGCTTACAGCCCCTCAGCCCTCAGCCCCTCAACCTAACATTACAAGTGCTACAAAAATGTGGAATAATATCAGAGCTTTGTTTTGATTCACATTCCAGCTTAGACGAGGGAAATAAAGACCTTCTTGAATCTAATTGTTGTAAGTGGATGCATCAGAATGGAGCAAAGCAGGGAGCTTGTGACAATTACATTTTTTAATCTGCTCCTGATTCACAACAATTTGAATAAATAATCAGAAACAGGTTTATAAAATGAATTTTTTTTTACATATTTGCTTCATCTTCAGAAAAATGACACAAAAACTACTTAAAAACAACAAAAACATGATTTACATTTGGAGTGGGACTTTAAAGTTTATGGCAGCACAGAAAAAAAACGAACAGGACATACTTTATATGTAGAAGAATGGCAACAAGAAAAAAAAAAAAAAAAGATAATACAAGCTACCAAAACTGTATCTCAACAGAATGAAAAATCCTAGCTTGAAATTAAAAGGAGAAATGGCAAGAAAACGGTTAACCCTTTGACTCTGTAGATGCTGCCAGTGACGTCTAAATTTAAATATCATAACTCTTCATGAATCAGAAGAAGCAAAAAAAAAATTAAATAAAATAAATAAAGCTGCTCTTCTCTTCAGCAGAATCCTCTGATTTAGTTAGGTTGCTTAAACACTGTACTAACTGTAAAATGCTGCATATCAGCACAAAGTGTTTTTTTTCCGCTTGAGAATCTACTGGGGTTATTGTGTAAACTGTTAAGAGATACAGTAGTCAAAGGAAAGTCAACACTTGAGTTACAACTCCAGTGTAAAAAGGTGGTGAAAGGATGATGATTTGAGACCTTCTCGTCACCATAAAGTTCAAAATCTTCCCTACAGATTGGGATACGCACAGACAAGCACAATAACTGACTTTAATCAATAGAAAAATATCTATGAAGTGTTTTACTTTAATTAACGCAACTTTGCACCAAAGGTTCCCACTATTCTTCAGGTGAGATTCTTTTCTCTCCACCTTGTTGCAGAAGAACTTATTCTGACACAAATCACATTCAGCTCAGCAAGGTGTAAAGCCTAATTGGCTGCATTTTATCACCTGACCAGTGAGGGATAAGCTGAGGTTTGACAGAGAAATGTGTTTGCAGATGCTCCAGCCGGCTCAGCAGGCAATCACTGTTCTATGATGGCACAAAGAAGCGCCGTCAAAACCCCTGTTCAGAGCTCAGAGGGAAACTCCATTTGGGAAATGATGGATTTTTGGCACCAGCAATGCAGGCTCAGCAGAGTGTAATCTTTATAACCTCCCAATTAGCTCCAATTATTGTACAGAGACTGAGGATGAGCTTCCCTGCAGGAAAAACAGCAGGCCGCTAGTTTGGGACGTTCCCGACACAAAACCCAGCCAGGCAGGTGATCCGACGAAAACCGCCCTGAAATGTGACTTCATATCCAAGACAATATATGCATAGTTAAATTAAAAAAAAAAAAGTTAGTTTAAAGAAATACCAAGTCTTAATAAATGCCACATGAATGCTTATTGGTAAATATTTGAGGGTGGTACAGGATGAGCGCACAGATGAACTCACAGAAGGTCCTGCTTGTTCTTTCAATATCACAGCTGCTGATGAAAGGGAAATAAAAAGTTCAGCGAAAGCTCCTTCAAAAAAAAAAAAAAAAAAAAAGCAGAAATTGATCATTCCCCTGAGGGTTTTTACACAAACACCGCCTCAGAAACATCCCTTTATCAAATTACTGACAAATGTTTCTGCGGCGACATACGGAAAAGCATCTCCAGCTGCTCACAACACACCATCCAACAATTCATTAAAAACGCTCAGTCCATCAATAATCTCAATTTTCCAAGAAGTCTTCATGACAGCAAACTAAACCTTATTTTACAGAGAGTAGGTTTGCAGCGACTTATAACCGATTAATGTGCGATTCTTAACGACAACTTTAGGGTTAGTTTAGCATGGTTATTTCCCAGTCCCCTCAAGACCTCAGTAAATCTGTTAGGGACAGTAACATTGATGTTCTGCTTTATATACAGTACAGGAAGCCCAAATGAGGACACAAATGGGTGAAAAATATGCAAATATTATGGGAAAATCAGGCCAACAGGACGACATGTCCTACTTGACACAAGGATTAGTGAAACTAAAAACCGGGTCTACTCTACAAAACCCTAATCTGCTGTTTTTGGCAGACACAAAAAGGGAAAAATGTGATAAAATTTATAATGCTTTTTTTTTAGATTTAGAAGAAGTAAAAAGTAATAATCCAGCAAAGTAACAAGAGTGTTAAAAAATGTGGTCATTTGGTCGTATATATTGGCTGTTTAAATGACCTTAAAAGAGCAACAATACAAGATGGTGGTCTCAGCATGATGAAAATTGTGTTTTTCACATGATCCTGTGACATTTTTCAGATGATTTAGAACATATTTATATAAAAATTAAGCTTAAAATTGCTTTTTTGAGTATTTCTTTTTTTAAATTGTTGAAAATCAGGAGCAGAAAAAAAGATGTTGTTCACAGAAGAGCCCATTCCCAGTCCCAGTCCCGCTCTGCAGAAACTATGTCCTAGATAACGTTATTTTTGGCTAAACATTGCATAATAATAATTAAAATTTAAAGTTCCATTATTGTCAAGCAACTAGATGTGTGAAATTTGTTCTCTGCGTTTGATCCATTCCTTGGGGGAGCGGTGAGCTGCAGACACAGGCGCGCTCGGGAACCACTTGGTAGTTTAACCCCCCAATCTAACCCCTTAATGCTGAGTGTCAAGCAGGGAGGCACCGGGTCCCATTTTTAGGGATATTTTGGTATGACTCGACCTAGATTTGAACTCACAACCTTCCAGTCTCAGGGCGAACACTCTACCACATGACCACAGAGCTGATGGAAGACCACTGGGAATGCCTTTAAAAAGATGGTCTTTAATAGTTCCACTGAAAGCAAAGTAAAGATTTGCCAAAACAAAAATTTCCAGCTTCTGTCTTTTGATGTACAGAAAATGTAGTGTTTATGGAATTTAAGGTCACCGGTTGAGATGTCAGAGATGTTGCATCAAAGTGTTTTGGAAAACCCTGAAAATATGAAAGCACCAAGTGTAAAATACTAAATGTCACACTTTTTAGGATTCTTTTTCCCATTGGGTAACATTTTCAGCAGCTGGGGAGATTTTATCATCTAACATTAGTTCTTATTCCTAAAGCTATATTTTAAGATTCAAAGATGTTTTTTTTTGTTGAATTTATTTATTTTTTTAAATTTCTGAAAATGCTTTTTATTTTTTTATGAAAGGAAAGATTCAGAAAGAGAAACCAGTGCTACAGCTTACTTCCTGCAGGTTTAATCAACGGTTTATTGTGCTCTGAAGTTTGTAACAGGCACCAGTCGGCTCTTGTATCACTATGACCATGCTTCACAGCCACACAAGGGGTTTATATTTGAATAAACTCCTTTTGTATTTGAGGCAAAACTTTATTTTTTTGTTATTTAGCCACATTTATTTTTGGACTAATTAAAAGACAGGTTTAATTTCAAAGCAAGCACCATTCCTTGCAACAGATGTCCCGACGTGGGTCACTATAATACTTGAGTTTCAATGCTTGTGTTTTTATCATTATTATTTATTTTTATTTTTTTACTGTGAAATCATCTTTACTTTTTTTAATAAAAAAGAAAGTGGGCTGCTGGCTCTTGAAAAATGCCTTTAAAAATGAGATACATGGGTTTTAATCTGCTTAAATATAATATAATACAGTATATAATGAAAGTTGTGTGGTGAAGGCTCAAACCCTCAACCTGCCTGACTGCTTGAATCCCCTCAACGTGTCAGTCAAACTGAGTTATTTTCCTCTTGCTTCACATTAAAAAGACTTTGAATAGTGTAGGCAGTTATTCAGATAATAAAAAAAGCATGTTAGCCCTGAGAATATCCAAGATTTTTTAAAATATACATAATATAGTATTCTGTAAATGCCATTCAAGTTTAAAGATTGCATTTTGTGCTTGAAGAGTTCACAACGTTGAGACTGGGCAAAGAGACATAATAATTGAGTGTATGTCCACCATTTTGGATTTCATTTTTGTGGCTTTCCTGAAATCTAACCGGTTCCGCTAAGAGATGTAGCCTCAGACTCGGCTGTAATTCATTGACTCGAACATCCACTTGCCAACTGATCGGTTGGGGAATCAATTTTCATGCTTCACGGTCATTGGACAAGACAGCTGATTCAACACATAAACTTGGAAGTCTCATTGAACGATTGAGTCTTCCAGGTCTTCTGTGATTTAAACATACTTTGACGAGGAGTTGTAGACGTCTTTTGAGTCCATTTGGAAGGTATTGGACCAGATTTCTGAGGGATTCTGTGGAAATCCTTGGGAAAAACCAATTTGATGGTTTCCAATTCAGCCGATCAGCTGACATTGTTTTGACAGCCCACATTTCACAACTCTGTGATGTTTTAAGCCCAGAAAGTGTTTTAAACACACCATTATGCTGAAATACCAAACATCTTTCACCAAACTTTTACAACAAACCCACCAAAATGTTTATGTGTTACGACTGGCCATGAAGAAAAGGATGCAGCTTAAACTCTTGAATGACAACAGCAAAACCTCACACTTGGTACCCAGACAGAGGCCAAACATTTCCTATTTGACTGCTTAACAGGAAACAGATTTGTAACTTCAGCTCCAAGATCGCTTCATACCTTTGCCTCCCACGCCTTGCGTTGGATTTGGTGAAGTGAGGTTTTCTAAATAAATCTTACAGTCTTTATTTTGCCTTTTTTAAACCGTTGAAGCCTGAATTTATTTACAGCTATGAAAAAAAATCACATCTGTTTTTGCTTTCAGATAGATGCTAAATTGAGGTAATTTTGGAGCCAAAGTGGTTTGATGCGTATTTGCACTGATAAGCATCAAGGCTAAAGGATCCCAATTCAGTTTTTATTAATTGTAGTCATCCCTTGTTTATCGCACAAGTTACATTCTAAAACAAACTTTTTTTTAGGTTAAATCCCCTACAAAAGCCAAAAACAGCCTAACCTACATTTTTTTTAAACGTTTTTTTGTGATAACAAGATCCGCTATCTCGAAAAAACAAATGCGGTTTTCTCTGGATAGTGAAGAATACGTCTCCACATGGTGTGTTCACTGAGCCCGGACATCACCAAACCCAAACAGCCAAACTCAGTTCACTACCATATACTTTTGTCATTCTACAATCCGTACCAAGACAAAGCTTTTTGTCAGAGAAAATGTTGAACACAGTTAAATTAATCAATCATAAATTGTTCCTCTGGTGTTCGACAGGCAGAGACGCTCGTCGGCCCAGTGTTCTATGGGTTCTGTAATTCAACCTGTTGTCGGGTTTAAGGCGAATAAAGGGAGGGGGCTGCTGTTTGAGCAACGTTTATCCACTAATATATAAAAAATTCACTAAAAAACAACTTTTGAGGAGTGCTTTCTCTGCTGCTTTTGTTGTTAACCACAAAATAAAGAGGCTTAAAACAGGTAAAGTCTTGCCATCTTTGTGCTAAAAAGGGAGAGTAGGATGCTACAGTACGTGTCATTATCTCATTATCATGAGAGTTTTTCCATGATAATGAGATAGTGGATCCCATTATCACAAGAAAACACAATTCATTTTCTCGTGATAGTGAGATAGCGGATTTAATTATCACAAGCTAAACAAATTTTGTTCACCTAAGATAATGAGACAGTGGATCTCATTATCAAGATATTTTTTTTTGTTTGTTTTCTTGTGATAATGGGATAGTGGATCTCATTATCACAACAAAACAAATTTTGTTCTCTCATGATAATGGGATAGTGGATCTCATTATCAAGAGAATTTTTTTGTTTTCTTGTGATAATGGGATAGTAGATCTCATTAACACAAGAAAACAAATTTTGTTCTCTCATGATAATGGGATAGTGGATCTCATTATCAAGATAATTTTTTTTTTGTTTTTTGTGATAATGGGATAGTGGATCTCATTATTAGGAGAAAACAAACGTTGTCTTCTCTAAATTTGAGAAAGCAAAATGTGATAACGAGATCCACTAATGAGATAGTGGATCTCATTATCACAATAAAACGGTCCAATAAAATGGAAAAAGTAGGGCAGGCAGTTATCAGCTTCAATAAGATTCACAGATTTGTCAACTTTATTTATTTATTTTTTGTACAATAATTATAGATGTATTAGGGCTGTAAAACTCCTCACTCCACATTCCCCACTTTTCTCTGACAGATATTTGACTCTTAAAGTCCAAACCTTCAGAAAGATATAAGTACAGTTTTATAGTCTGAAAAACAAAGATCAAAGATTTGTGCAAAATTTAGGCAAATTGAAGCATTCTGTAGAGGAAACAGGCACAAAGGAGATCAGTTAGAATGGTCTACAGCAAATCAGGACACAAAAATACTTGCATGTAAAGTTGCACCTAAAAAGTTTCTTAAACAGTAGATTGTGAAGGTAAACTGTGTTATATTGAGGGACCACTGTATCCCCCCATGACTCTTTACCATTCCATTTCCAAGCTTTCTGATTGACTTCTTCAGCGAAAATGAAAGATAAGAAAATCACCAACAAATCCAAATGAGAAGAAGTCCTTACATCCAGTCAGAAAATGTTTGCACATTTCCCAGCAGTTGTAGCGCACCCTCAATAGAAGTGCTGCATATGGTAAAATGACTTTACTTTTTTAAAGACTTAAAAGCACTATTTGAGTTGACGGTATTGACAGGCTTTTAGAAGATGTTTTTAAATTGGCCCTTTGGAGGGGCACTCGCCGTCAAATCCAGTTAAGGCAGCTTTTATGGCTGAGCTGTGGCTGTGTGTGGGTGATTCTGTTTCACAGGCCCTACAGTAAAATATTAAAGGCCTGGGTCAACCACGGAGCCCTCATATCTCCTCCATTACTTATTGATGGAGCCCTGTCTGTGTGTAAGTTAGCTAGTGAGCCTGAACGAGTGCATGATGTGGGTGACTCGATGAAGACGGAGAAACAAATTTAAGCAAACGGAACCCAAACACATTCTCGCATGCACACGACCGCAGAAAATGCAGCTGTCACTTTGGAAATAAACAACACGCTGAAGCTTATTGCAACTTCCGAGCTTATTTATGGGTTTGCACGCACGTTATAGTTCATCACTAGGAAGCGCCATGCTATTCACATGTGCTTCTTCATGCATGATTACCGCGTGACAATGAATCTCTGTCAAACACGTGTAGGCGCAAGTGTGCACTTAATCCTGCATGTATGAGGGCACATATGTTGTGTGTCTGTGTGCTCCTTTTGTTCTTTTCAAAGGGATGTGAATTCAAGGTTAACTTCCAGTGAATTATTTATCTCTGCAGCAGCCTTGGCACCTGCACTGGCCAAGGGTCTGAAAGTATGTGCCACACACACACCTAACATGTACTTATGCACACGCATAAACACACACACACACGCCGTGCAACAACACACTGCTGTGCAGAATTATACAGCCGAGGCAGCTATAAATATTTATACCTCTCCTGCCTCATATTTATTTCATCCAGCAGAGCTCATATCAGAGGGGCAGCGGGATGGTGAGGATATCCAGAGAGGGAAGAAAGTGACAGAGGGGAAATAAAGTGATGAAGACGAAAGAAGTGGAAAGAGAGGAGGAAAAAGCTGGAGTTACTGTAAAATAAAGATGAAGAGACCAGGCAAGAAGTTGGTAAAACAAAGTAAAACGCATGAAAAGGAAGAAGTGGAGAAACCGGGAAGAGATGAGGTGGGATTAAAACACAAGTGTCGGAGGAAGAGCGACAAATTGAAGATAGTGGAGGTCAGTGAAGCGTGTCGTCGCCGCCGCATCTGACTGAATGACTGAAGTCAGTGGCCACGACAGCACTTAGCAGGACAAAAGGTTCTGAAGTCCCATGCAGGAAAATGTCTGAGTGACTTGTACAGCAAAAGACAGAAAAAAAGAGCATTCGTTTAGCAGATGTTTAATTTCCAGAAAAAAAGAAGCTGAAGGCTCATGTTGCTTCCTAAGAGTCTCGTACTGTTACATAATGCATATTCCAGAAGTACACAGAGCACCCAGAAAGGGAGGGGAGTAGAAACAGTATATCTGAGATGATGCAATAGCTCGACCTTGGAGTCAAACTGAGTTGTTCAGCTGCAGGACAAACTCAAGTTGGATTATTTGCAGATTTTTAAATTTAACGCTGCTTGACTGCAGGCACTTCAGCGAGACGTTTAGAGAAGCTTGCAGCAAGTAATGTAACCTCATGCTGCTCGCCTGCAGACAAGACGAGTGGAGGTTCTTAGGCTGAATATAACAGATTGATTTGGCCATTTTGACATAATACATTGATTTCTGAATGGTCCTTGTAAACTCATAAGTACTCCTCCCCCCAGGGGGAAGTTGCTCCAATGAAAATTTAAGAGATCCTCCCCTCCAAAAATAATACTTTTTTCTGATGTTTTCACGATTAAAATGTGAGATTCAAATAAAACATGCAGCTGTCATGTGAAGACAAACAAGGGACAAAGCTCAAACAACCTTTTGTTCAAAAACAATAGACCCAGTCATGGTCTGTCACATGCAAAGTCAATGTGGAAGTACACTAAAAGGATCTTTAGCTGCAAGAAACTCCCTTTTACAGAGGACATTTCTCACATAAAGAGTTACAAGATGAAGTCTCTCCTGATCAATAAAACAGTTATTTAACTTTCTAAAAAAGCCCAGGTGGACGAGTGCTGGTGAGCTGTTTGTTTCCCTCAGAATTAACACTCTTCAGGCTTGCATACGCTCACTCATGTTCGGATTCATCTGCAGATTAAATGCTTCAAAGAACACCCTCATCATGACCATTAGTAACATTAGATTTAGTGCCATACGCTTCCAGTCAAAAATCTGGAGACACTGGAGGGTCTGTCTTTTTAACTATCCTTTTAACTAATTTTTTATGGTGTATTTATGGAATTAATATTTTTAGTAACTTTATAAAACTTTTTGTATACTGTTCTTAACTTATGTATTTGTGACATTTTGATTTTAAGTAGTTTATTGATTATTGTAATTTTTGTATACTGTTCTTAACCTGTGTGTTTTCTGATATTGCACTGTTTTAATGTAGTTATACTGATTGGACTATGTGTCCGGAATAAATTCTATTTTCTTCATCTTCATCTAACTGGTTATTGTCCTAAAACAAGCTTTTTATGTTCTATGAGTCACCTAAAACTTTAGTCATACGTCTGTCAGTCCTGTAGAGAATTGTAAAAAGGAGAGGCTGCAAATTAAAGTCCCGATCCAACTTTATTTTTTTCTATTCTAAAAGTGTTCCCAGTTGTCTTTTAATTGTGATTTTGCTGTTTTTAGCCAAAATAAAAAAACTTGTGTCTGGTTTTTTTTGCAGAACGGAAGGAGTTCAATAGAAATTTGTTGTTCCGTCGTGAGCGGAACTGTTGGTAATTTCTCAGCATCCCTTTGATTACACTGTCTCCTGCTAAGCACCCCACAAACCCAAGCTAACATTAGCGCAGCAAAAAATAAATGAAAAATGGTGAGCAATATCAGAGCTATCCACCTGTACAGTTTTGAACCAGATGACGGGTCAGAAGAGAAAAATGATGACGTTAATAGTCTATTTGTCTTCAAGTTTCAGAATCGGAGCGGATAAGGAAGACAAACCGCTAGTTTTCATCTGGTCCTAATCCATCACAATTTTCAGATAAAAGTTCTTTTAATCTTAAATTATTTTATATATGTTTTTCATAATGATAAAAATGCTACAAGAACTTGTTAAAAACACAATTTTCAATCACCTCAAGGAACATCATGAAATCGTACCTTTGTCATGCGTGTGAAAAGTGTGTTGTGAAGTATTTGTAAGGATAATGTCAGTTATACAAGCTCATGTGAATGTTACACACACCGGGGTGTTGGTCTAAGACTCGGAGAACTGGACTGTGAAGCCCCGCCCAGTCGCAATCTAAATAGGAAGAAGTTGCTGGATCCAAGAAACCAAAATCCCATAGAATTCTATAGAAAAATAAACAGCTATTTCTCAGTCATTCTATTTGTCAGAATAACGATTCTTGGTCTCATAACTTTTAAAATCCTTAAATATTTAAACATTTCTTAACTGAAAGTTACACAATGACCAATCAGGTGCCTCAATAAAAGTAGGTGGTCTTATGTCGAAAGTTTGAATTGATTGACTGATAATCATATAGTCAACAAAGGTGATATATAAAAGCGGGTAGGTTACCCACACAAGCTACCCTTCGATTACCTAACTTCCAACAGTCAGGCTGCTCGCTAGGAGTGTAGATTTATCATGTGAACAGCACTAACGTGTTAAAAAAAATTAAAAATCTGTACGACACGCCTGCATCTCTCCTTCTTCACCCTTATTACCCCTTCAACCTGTCACCTGCAGCACACCCATAGAAAAAACCTGCAAAAAAAAACATCAAAATTGACGTTTTTACATGAAGATGATTCTATAATAGGATTTATATTTTTACATGGAGCAACAGTTTTTATTCTTCACATTAGGATGGAAGCATGAAGGTTGCTTTTAATCTGTAGTCCCAAATATGTAAAAAGGTTGCGAGATGCCCTTTGCATATGCAGAGGCTGGATATAACTTTTTAAAGCTGTGATGGAGCTAAAGCTTCGGCTAAATTATCTATGTGCCCAATTAGGTACACAGGATTAGTTTGTAGAAAAAACCTCCTAATCTATAGGTGTAGTTCAGTACCTGTGTTCCCAAAGTACATGTACTCGGCATAATGAAGTGCTTCTGATCTCTCCTCGTGCCCTGGAAGGCAGCTCTGTGACCTTTCCGCACAGGATTATCAAAGACTAGAGCCAAAGGAGCAGCTCTCCGCACACTTTGACGCCTCAGGGCTTAGTTACACAGTCAAGCTTAGCATGCAGCATTTTAAACAGCAGTGGATCTTGACAGGCAGTTTCTGGCGGAGCGAATGAAGCTTGAGGCGACATGAAGGTGTAAAGCCTGCACTCGCCTTCAGCTCCCACAGAAGGATGCAGTAGGTCTTGTAAGCAGATCAAAAAAGGGGGAGAAAAAAAGAATAATTTTTACGTTTATAAAGAAGTTTAAAATTGATTTTATATTAAACTTCAAGCTGAATCTGGCTACAGATGTTGGTTTTTATTCTTTTGGTTAAGAAATCTGACACAAACCTAAAAAATACATGTCAAGAGTGTCCAGTTTCAATGTTAAATCAATTAGAAGTCCTGCAGAGCTTTTTTTTTTTTTTTTAATCGGCTGGTTTGGCAGCATCTGAACTATGCCGAAGAAGACATGTCACATCAACCAATCAGCTACTCTACTCAATTCCACCCACTGATGGCATCATTGATGATAACTAACTTTATGACATTTTTCTCATTTGCATTGAAATAATAAGGAATTCCTCTAATTCCTCAATAAGTCGTCAAACTGGGTCATGGACACTAGGGCTGCCACGATTAGTCGACTAATCGATGACTAATCGACTATTAAAATAATCGACAACTAATTTAATAGTCGATTAGTCGTTACTTTATATTGTATGAAGTCAGATTGTAGTAAAGTTGAAAGTTATAATAGCATTCTGCTAGCTTTTTGGAATATTTTGGCATTTATTAAGGTTTTTTAGGCTATTTTGGAGTTTAGCTAATATTTCAGCAGCATGCTAGCTATTTCGGCTAACTTTAGCTTTTTTACGTTTTTTAGGCAACTTTTGAGTTTAACTTATATTTCATCTGTATGCTAGCTGTTTTGGCTAATATAGTATTTTTCCATTTTTTTAAGGCTAATTTGGAGTTTAGCAAATATTTCAGCAGCATGCTAGCTATTTTGGTTAACTTAAGCTTTTTTAATTTTTTTTAGGCAATTTTTGAGTTTAGCATATATTTCAGCTATGTGCTAGCTGTTTTGGCTAATATAGGATTTTTCCGTTTTTTTAAGGCTAATTTGGAATTTAGCTAATATTTCAGCAGCATGCTAGCTATTTAGGCTAACTTTGGCTCTTTTTATTTTTTGGTAAATTTGGGATTTAACTAATATTTTAGCTGGTTATCAACTTCAGCATCTTTACATCCACTTTGGCCATGAACAGATTAGTCAACTAATCGGAAAAAATAATCGGTGATTAGTCGACTATTAAAATAATCGTTTGTGGCAGCCCTAATGGACACAGAAGTACCGCTGAAAGCAGCCGTCATTCAGATGAAGGTTAGGAACCAAGACAACTCACATCTTGCATCGAGTGATTATGTGAACTGATTTGGGAAATTTATAGAAGTGTTAAATCTTCAAATCAGCTACATTATATTAGATTCTTGCACCCCTCAAATGGATTTAAAGCAGTAATGAAAGGCCAGTTTCTCATCTGCTTCTTTGCAAAAACTTTGGATATTTGAATTCCATCTGTCCAGTTTAAGTGGATGAGGAGTCTCTGAAGAGTCGATTGGCGAGCATGTACGTCGGCCAAAATCTTGAAGCAGAAAGGCTGTAAATTTACACACAGTAGAAAGTGAACTTTATTATAGAATAAGTGAATATAAATGCCACAGTGGTTACTGCAAATACCCCACGGGCTAAGAAGGATCCACCTGCTTCCTTCAGAAGTCAAAATCACCCTGGAAATTGAAGACACTTTTCAGGTCCAACAGAGGCCCGGAGGTCTGTTGAAACACTTAAAAATGTTTGTTAAATGTTGTGATATAACGGGAGAGTTTGATGCCAAGCAAGAAAAAAGAAGGAAAAACGTTCTTGTTCCAGAGTGCTCCCAGTAACTCTAGGAAAGTTGGAAAGAGCCAGCCTGAGGAGAAGGGATTGTTTGAAGTGAGCTAGTATTGGGCTTGGAGCAGAGTTGTGTGTGGGGAGCCAGGTTGATGCCGATCCCACAGGGTGCGTCTGTCTGCAGCATGACTCAGTCCGTCTGGCCCGCAGCGAGACGCACCCCCACTTTGTGGATAAAAGTGTGTGGAAACGGCGCACTTCCTTTTGCTGGCAGGTATGCATGTCAACAATTAGCTTGTGTTTGCAGTCATGCGGTTCATGCGTGTATCTGGGGAGGGGGGTAGAGCGGACCAGGGGACGTCCCGTAATAGAAGAGAAAGACGTTGTTGCCCATTTGATGCCCCTGTCCTCTCTGTGACCCTACTTTACATTGTGCTGCTCTACAGGTGGTTTCATACCAGATGAGGAACTGAGGCTGTCTGATTATTTGTGCTGACAGACCACAACAAGACTCACTTTGACTCAATTCTCACTAAAGAACTAAATCCTAAATCTCAAGTATTTTTGGATAATTCAGTGAACATACTATTAACTTTTCAGTAAGAAGCTATGATGGTTATAAATCTTACCAGTAGACTTTTTTTTAACCTTTTAACTGTTGTTAAAAGGACTTCAAAGTAAAAAAAAAAAGAAAAAAAAGCGAATGCAACATTTTTTTGAAAAAAGGAAAAAAAAAACAAAAACGAAAAGAACCCAACTTTTAAAATACATGTTTTTTTTTTTTATTCTATTTTTTTTTTCTTTACTTTATTGTGTCTTTACGGACTCCATACTTTTAAAGAGTTTTTGTGGGAATCCTTAATGCACGTCTTGTTAGTAAAACCCCAGGTTCCTTTTTTTTCTGGTATTTTTGCATCAAATTACACAATACTCGAAACTGTATAAAAAAATAAATTCAACGACAAAGCAATTTTACAAGCAAAAAAAAAAATTATTGCGACTTTAAATTGGTAAATCTATGAGAATAAACTCGTATATTTAGGACTTTAAAAGTCAGTCTAAATTTAAAGTTATAAATTTACGCAGAAAAAAGTCACAAATTTTTGAGAAAAAAGTTGTACATTTGTGACCTTAAATCTTGTGATATTACTTTTTTTTATTTGCTGGCCCTAATACTCTGTTGTACAATTACAACTCCAAGTGGTAAATTTACCAATTTTTTGTGTAATCACAAAAATCGACATTAAACATTTTTTTTTTAAAATAACAAAAATCAAAACTGGACAGAAATTCAAATAGGTAAATCCAATACAAGCAAAGACAGAGTCAAAACAATGTAAAAAATGTGTAAACAAACAGGCGAACCTCCACTAATCTACCATGTTCCAAGGATTTCTTCCAAGGTGTGTCATAATTATGTGGTATAATTCTGTTTGTTATAAACCAACATTTTCAAAAACAAAAGCTTCATATTAAATTTAGTGTGACAACTATTCTACTGTAGGTCAGCATCATTCTGGTATCATCGTAAAGATCCGGTGTGATTGGCAAACGCAACCGAGAATGCAAAGATTACAAAGAGTTAAGACAATAAATCTTGTATTTTTAGTATTTGATTTTGAAAATATCTTAACGTAAGCAATCTTTAATGAAACTTTTTTTTTATCATTTCATATTTCTAAGCAAAATATTTACTTTTTGGAATGGTAGATGGTCTTATTTCACTGAGCTAACTTGCTTGATTTAGGAAACTACAAAATCTCATTTAGCTTATAACTCTGTACAAATGCAATAACAACAGCAGGACAGAAGTTTGAAAGAAAACATTTATTTATATACATTTTCTAAGACGAGTGTATCCTAAAATGTTTAAGATTTAATGTGTGATAGTTATAAAGATAAGGGCATTTCTAATGCTGTATAGCCTCTAAAATAGGATATATTTGGATGAAAAGTGCAAAAATATATTTTTTAAAACATTTTCAGCAATAAACACTTATTTTACTACATATTATTTCCAATTACCAGAAAAAATATACCTAATTATGACTGTTGATAGATAATTTTAAGAATTAATTTAGTCTGAAAAGGGCAGAATTTATTTTAGGATTTTTTTTTAAATACATTTATTGGTGGAATTTTTTTTCTCTGTTATTTTCACTTGTTTTGAGACAGGTTTTTTTTATTGTGAAAAGTGTCTTTAATTGAGTGTTTGTCCAACTGTCTTGTTGTTTATTTTCAGATAACTTCTAAATTTCAGCTTCTCTTTGATGTGACAACACGAAAACCAGATTTTGGTTTGGGGAAAATAAAAATAGCAAAGTGATAAAGCAAGATTTTTCTGGAATTTTCCATCTTTAAACCTCCAGCTTAAAGCTTAAAGGCCTCCAGGTTCAAAGCAGGTTTGTCAAAAAATTTGACTCCATGTCTTGGGACTTTTTTTTTTTTTTTTACATAAAACAAAATTTAAGGATAATTCAGTCATTCTGTTGAGAGTAATTGATAAAAAAGTCCACATAAGAGGAAGTTATATAAAACATGTCAGCAGCTCATAATCAAAGCGTTCCTCTGCTCTCTCCTTAAGAACGGTTTCATAAGTGTACTTTCCTGTTCTGCTGCGAGGGCCTCCTGGCTGTGGAACTGCTGACCTGCTGGGCTGAATGTGCTGCCAAGTTACTGTAAGAG